>CM022302.1:79356225-80556225 GCA_011799875.1 Thinopyrum elongatum | reverse complement strand
AAAAATATTCTCCGTAAATTTTCAGGTCAATCCGAGAACTTTTATATCTGCACAAAAATAACACCATGGCAATTTTGCTGAAAACAGCGTTAGTCCGGGTTAGTTCCATTCAAATCATGCAAATTAGAGTCCAAAACAAGGGCAAAAGAGTTTGGAAAAGTAGATACGATGGAGACGTATCAGCTAGCTAACACAATATGAAACCCCTAAACCCTCCAAAACCCCTACCCACCCCCCGCCTTTCAAAAAAAAACCAGCGCCTGGGAGCTGCTGACGCGTGGTTGCCTTTTAGTCCCGGTCGGTGTTACCAACCGGGACTAAAGGTCCTCCTGCCTGGGCGCCCCACAGCGGCCACGTGGAGCTCCTTTAGTACCGGTTCGTAAGCCAACCGGGACTAAAAGTGAGGGGCTTTAGTCTCGATCGTTTTGTCTCGGTTGCAGAACCGGGACTAAAGGCCCTCTGTAACCGGGACAAGTGCCATGTTTTCTACTAGTGAAATGTCCCCCAGCCCCCGGCGCGGGCTCGTGCCACGTGGTGGGACTTTGGTCTCGGGCCGTGACGAACCGGGACTAAGGGGGGGCCTTTAGTCCCCACCCTTTAGTCCCGGTTGGTGAACCGGCACTAAAGGCCCTTACGAACCGAGACCAAAGCCTGATTCTGCACTAGTGCATGAAGGTCGGTGTTACCAACCGGGACCAAAGGTCCTCCTGCCTGGGCGCCCCACAGCGGCCACGTGGAGCTCCTTTAGTCCCAGTTCATAAGCCAACCGGGACTAAAAATGAGGGGCTTTAGTCCCGATCGTTTTGTCCCGGTTGCAGAACCGGGACTAAAGGCCCTCTGTAACCGAGACAAGTGCCATGTTTTCTACTAGTGAAATGTCCCCCAGCCCCCGGCGCGGGCTCATGCCACGTGGTGGGCCTTTGGTCCCAGGCCGTGACAAACCGGGACTAAGGGGGGGGGGCCTTTAGTCCCCACCCTTTAGTCCCGGTTGGTGAACCGGCACTAAAGGCCCTTACGAACTGGGACCAAAGCCTGATTCTGCACTAGTGCATGATGGTGCAGGCACATTGTCCGGTGTGCAACGCTAGTCCGGATATCATCAAACATCTTCTCTTCGAGTGTTCTAAAGCAAATGATCTCTGGAGTTTACTAGGAGTTGAGGATGCCATAACAAGAGCCTGTCATGTTCATCATTCCGGTCCAACAGTGCTAGAGTTCCTTATTAACATACCTGACCATGAAGTTTCAGTCATTGTACAAGGAAGATTTAGAGAAATTATTGTGGTTACTTGTTGGTACCTCTGGTGGGAGCGAAGGAAATTCAATCATAGGAAAGAAATGCAACAAGCGGGCAATATCTCTTTTTCGATCAAAGCGCTTCTGTTGTTAATTTTGCTAGTGCAGCCTCCCCTAAGGCGAGATGAGATCGGAAGGATGGTTGAAGCCAATACGGAATTATGTTAAACTCAATATTGATGCAGTGTTTGATCCAGATTCGTTGCAAGGAGAGGTGGAGGCTGTCCTAAGAGATAGTAAAGGGAATTTTAGTGCTGCTGCGAATAAGAAACTTGATTCTTGTGTCGATGCTTTTACAACGGAGGCGGTCTCTTTGAGGTTTGGTCTAAACCTTGCTTGAACTATGGGCTGCAACAAGATTGAGGTCAACTCGGATAATCATGATCACCACAAATGCATGATGGTAGTTCTTCTATGGCTAGTGCGATCTTTGAGGATTGTTATTTCATGTCTTCAGATTTTAGCCATGTAATTTATGAGCATTGCTTTAGGGAATCCAATCATGTAGCACATGAATTGGCAAAATGGGCTAGATTTGCCCTTCCTAGTATTTTTGTAGACTCAGCTCCAAAGGACTTGATTTCTCTGCTTGTAAGAGATGCGACAATTGTCATGAATGAACAAAGAGGAGTGAAAAAAAGCTTGAAGCGGGCTAGTTAGTCAGGCGATCTCAAGGCGAGTAGCGGGTCCCTTTGTGCGCCGCCGGTGCCGCCACTAGTTCCCTCTCCCTCCACCAGCCGCTCAGGCGATGGGAGGGAGGGGGAACCTCGGATCTGTGCGTCCGGTGTATTCTCAGTAGGGTTAGGGTTGAGGGAGTCGCCGCCGAGGCCGTCGCGGCAGGGCATCTGAATAAATTTCTCTGAGCTATGTTCGCGGTCAGACGGGGCTCTCGCCTTCGTCTAGGAACCAACGGGGTGGGGGGTCCCGGGATCTCGTTGAGGTCGCGGGCTATGGTGTCTGGAGGTTGACCGGCACTGACCGGTTTGGTCCTCGGATGGGGGTGGTTATGTGGAGACGAAGATTCTTCTTCCTCATCGGTATAATTTTTTGTTGTTGCTCTTTTCCTCCTTCTTTGTACTGCTACTGGAGGGATGTTCTGCTTTGCCCAGGCGGTTGGCCCAGCCGCGGCGCCGGAACCGGATCCTAGTGCTCCTCCATCTGGAAGGGGCACATATAGCGGTACTCAAAAGCACAGATGGCGAAGGCTGGTGCTGGCGTGTTGGATGCACATGTGTGTCCTTGTCTTTTCGGCGCCGAAGCGAAGAAGTGGCGGAGCAGCATGGCAGTGATTATGTCGTGGTTGAAGACGAGGACCTACTAGGGATCTTCGCGTTTTGCTGGTTGATTGAGGGTGCTCTTTGTTATTACTAGTAAATGCGCACGTGCAAAGCACGTTAATATTTAGGCAATATATTAATTGCACGCGGATATTAGATATGTTATTATTTATGTGTTAATTCTGTTATTAATGCAATATTTGGTATGATATTAATTGCACGTTAAACACGTTTAACGCTCGTCATTGGAGCAGTCTAGGTCGTTGGATTGACTTAGTTCGATGGCCGAGATCAGTTGGATCTGCCCCTTTGGGTTTTTTTATATTGGTATAGATGTTTTTTTTTGCGTGTATTGTATGCTTTCTAAAATAAAAGTGAATCTTTCAAAAAAAAGTATAGTAGGAGTACTTCCTTCTCAAAAAGAAATTTGTATAGTAATAGTACTTCAGTGTCGTGGGAAGTCGCATGCATTTTCAACGCTGCCACGCTGACCAGTTGTAATGGGCACGGCAGGGAAGCCGCCGGCGCAGCCGGAGCCCGCGTCGGTGGCGGCGGCGAGGAAGCTGCACCTCCTCCTCCGCTCCCGCGACCTGCGCCCGGCGCTCGAATACCTCAGCTCCCTCCCCTCGCCGCTCACCCTCCTCCCAAACCACGCCCTCAACGCCCTCCTGCGCGCGCTCGCCGCCGCCGGCCGCGTCCGCGCCGCCACCGACCTCATCCGCCGCATCCCCGCCCCCACCGCGCACTCCTTCAACTCCCTCCTCGCCGCGCTCCTCCGCCGCGGCCGCACCCGCGCGGCCAACGCCGTCCTGGCCGCCTTCCTCCGCTCCCCACGGGCCACACCCGACGCCGCCACCCTCAACACCCTCCTCCACGGCCTCTCCACCGCCTCCCCGCGCCCGTCAGCTCCCGCACTCGTCAGGCTCTTCCGCTTCCTCCCCGAGACCTACGCCTTCGCCCCCGACGCCATCTCCTACAACTCGCTGCTCTCCGCTCTCTGCCGCGCCGGTGACCTGCACGCCGCGCGCAAGCTGTTCGATAAAATGCGCGTCGGGGAAAAGGATTGCAAAGCTTCCGTGTCTCCTAATGTCATCACTTACACGACCATGATCAAGGCGTACTGTGTAGGGAGCCTGGCCGACGAGGCGCTCGCGGTCTTCAACATGATGGCTGCGGATGGTGTGGCGCCGAACAGGATCACGTATAACACGATGATCCAGGGGTTCTGCGAGGCCGGCAGGATGGAGCTGGTGAAGGGGTTGCTGGAGACAGACTCGTTTAAGCCGGACACATGCACATTCAACACACTGGTGGCCGCACATTGTGGCGAAGGGCGAATCAAGGAGGCGATGGAGGTGTTCGGCCAAATGGTGGAGCTCCGCGTCAGTCGCGATTCTGCAAGCTATAGCACGGTGATCAGGGCGTTGTGCGAGAACAGGGAGTTTGTGAAGGCTGAGGCGCTTGTGGGTGAGCTTTTGGAGAAGGAGGTGCTCACGAAGCGAGGGGGTTGTGTACCACTCATTGCGGCATACAACCCAGTTTTTGTGTACCTGTGTGAGAATGGGAAGGCCAAGAAGGCAAGGATCCTGTTTGGGCAACTGTTGGATCGGAGGAGCAAGGTCGACTTTGCTGCATTCAAGACATTAATTCTAGGGCATTGCAAGGAGGGAGATTTTGAAGAAGGGTATCAGTTGGTGCTCTCGATGTTGAAGAGGGATCTTGTGCCTGATGATGAATGCTACATTGCCATTGTAGAGGGATTTTCGCAGAAAGGAAGGATGAAGGTTGCATGGGAGGCCCTACACAGGATGCTGAATAGTGGTCTCCGGCCTAGCACAAGCACGTTCCACTCGGTTCTCTTGGGACTTTTGAAAAAGGAAGGTTGCGCAAAAGAAGCTGCAGATTTGATTGAGATAATGCTAGAGAGGAAGATCCGCCAGAATTTGGATCTTTCAACCAATACAATTGACGCATTGTTCAAAAGCAACCTGAATGACCGTGCTTACAAAATCATTACATCTCTATATGACCAAGGCTATTACATCAAGATGGAAAAACTAATCGGGGACCTCTGCGAGGAAAAGAAGTTCACAGAGGCAGCCGAACTCACCTTGTTTAGCTTGCAGAAGCGTCATGATTTGGGTGTGTCAGTATCAAATACGGTTCTGGATGGCCTTTGCGCAACTGGTAGAGCTTCAGATGCGTTCCGGCTTTTCTACGAACTCATTGAGAGCGGAAGCAGTTCTGCTGCTGTTGAACCTCGCAGTTTGGTTGCGCTTCATCATGCGCTTGATGAAGATGGAAGAAAGAAAGAAGCTGATTTTGTTGCTAAACAGATGAGGCGTGCGGCTGCCAGAATTAGGGAAATGGTCTAAGAATTAACATTTTCCCAGGAACCAGTTCAAACTCTATGCTGCTCCATACACACTCGGCCTTGAACAGAAAGCAGGATGCTGAAGCTGGACTTCCAAGCGCTTGCCTTGATCAACCGCGTGACAAGAAATGCATAGGAGTGTTTGATGTTGTAAGAACGCAGACAGCAAATCAAATCAATATATGTTCCTTAACCATCCTTAGAATGGTTTGCTTGGACCATTGTACGGTCAGACTTCGAGACAGAAAGAACCCTCTACGTCTGCGACATCATAAGCTTGTCAAGGCCATCTGATCTGGTACGTTTCTTCCGGATGAAATGAAGTGATTGAAAACAAGACGGCAAGCTGCTCTGAAGAGTTTAAAGAGCAGATTCGCTGGAGATCAAAGTGTGCGTCCACGCTATAATCGCCTTGGCAAAAGGTCCATATGAACTATGTTGAACTTGGTGTGTTTACAGTAGTGGCTGTCAGACGCATTTGCCACGAAATGGAGAGGCATTGCCAGAAATAATGTACACAGTTGTCTGCAGTGTGCGAGTCCTCATCCATGGCTCTCTTTTTATCTTGCGTTGCGAGATTCTCCCCATGCAATTATTTTTAGGGACTTACTCCCTCCGTCCAAAAATACTCGCCGGAGAAATGAATGTATCTAGATGTATTTTAGTTTAAGATACATCTATTTTTATCCATTTCCGAGACAAGTAATTCCGGATGAAAGGAGTATAAACATGGATGTGTGGAAGTGATCTCATCATCTTCAAGTGCTCTTGCTCTGAAGATCCGTTGTGCAAGATAGGCCAAAGACACAGCCTTGTCCGGTACGACATCAACAGGAGTATATATTACTGTCTCCAAATTCTTACATCTCGAGACAGAGGGAGTAGATCATTAGTAAGAATACCTGAGAACTTTTTTTACAAACCTCCTTTATTCATTTACCAGAATTGGTGCAACGTCTACAAGCATAGGAATTACAGTCTACAAACAGATGGTAAACAAGAATGCCTGGGAACTTGCTTTCAGTGCCGAGATACAAGTTACTTTTTGTAGGCAGAAACGGTAATTTACAGAATCCTACGAAATCAGATTGCAATGCTCATTATCTGAGATCACAAGTTATCTTGTTTAGTTGCATCAGGTGTTAACGGTAACGATTGTACAACTAAATATCTCATCATCTATTCGGTAAATTCAGTCTCAAAAGTGCTGCGCCGCATCATGTTTACATATGTTCTGGAAACATTAGGTTCAAAGAGTACTCTCATTCAGAGTGACAACCACAGAGAACAGGTACATAGCAAGCAATCACATCAGATGTCTCAAGTGTTTAGTCCCAAATACTAGTTCGAAAGTCACCACTATTACAGACAGTTCTGGTTCCAGTTCCCTAGAACTAAGGAGAGCTTCATACGTCACACGCACAGCTCAAGATAATTGCGCAGCAGGAAAACTATTCTGCTTGGTATGCAGCAGACACACTATTTTGCAAGACGGCATGGCTCACATGATCGAAACGCTCAAGTAATCACCTATCTGCAAACCAAGGTAGCATCATTGCAAATAACAATGTGTGCCAACCAAAAAAAGGCTGAAGTAACATAGTGCGGAACTTATGCATACCTGGAAGCCAAGATCCCCAAGAGATTTGGCATCGTCCCCTCTTCCATGACCATAAGAAAAGGTCGAACCCACCTTCACCATGTCCAACAAGATGAGTTATCACAGGTTGAAGCTTCAGCGGTTATAATTTATGAATGCAAGGGCACATTGGTTGTACATGAAATTACTGGATGTAACTGGCAGTTTAAGCAACATGAATGGACTAGTAATAAGCATCAACTTCAGTATGGAACTGGTGGAACACTTTATAATGGTCATATGGCCTAGGGGCTAGGGTTATGCTATTGCCCATTATTAGGAACGCATAGTTGAAACATAACTGCTTAACAGTGCAAGCTGCAAGTAGTAGCTCATCGTGCTACTAACTAGGCCGAACCAGGAATAAGGAGGCAGCGCTAGAGACTAATATCAAAATGGAATTATACAAGATTATAAGCTCATAAACAGTAATGAGAACAAGAACAAGTAGTTAATGTATCCTGGTATTTACATTGTTCCTGAAAGTAGAACTTATCAGGAATTTAGGATTTAGGACAAGGTATAAGAATGGTCATTCGTAAATTAGTATCGAAGAAGCAACTAATTTGCTAGCTTATCACCATTGGGTACCATGATATACGGAGCAACAATTAATTTGTAAATTGGTATTGAAGAAACAAATGAGTCAAGATCTTACCTGTTTGACAACAAAACGACCATTCTTATCCGGGTATACAAAAGCAAAAGATAACCTAGCATTTCTTTTCCTTGCTGGAAGAGCAACCTCTTTGACCTGAAACATGATCAAAATTGTGCTGATTAGACTATCATCCATAGCACTTGGGATGTGATTGACATGGATGCCCAAGCACTAATTATAGCTGTCACACACCCAGTGGTATTTTATGAAATTGCACTTTAAATTATGTTTCCCAAACATGTCAAAAGTAAGATATGTAACATTACAAGATCAGTGAGCTCCCGTAGTGTGGCATCCTTCCACGTGTAAATCTGAACTTCATCTTTTGGCTCCTTCCCTCTCTCAGAAAACTCTTCATTTAGGTGATGGCCACCAACCTGGAAAAGAAACAGAATCAGTTTTCTGTATTGCTGTGTGTTTATTCACAAATGTGCACTGAAAACACGTTGTTTAAAACTGTTACAGAAGATAAAAGCTGGAGAGCATAGATAGGATCTTTATTTGCTTATTTATTTTCCAGATTTCCCACAACAAAAATTTCTCAGATTTATTAAGCACTACATGCTTACTACCATTCTTTCTGGGAAGGATTGCATAGCTGAATTGAAAATAAAAAATGCTACAAGAATAGCACCCATCTTCCCTACAAAAATAGCATCAAAATTTTCAGCCAAAGATGGTGCACTCAACAGGGCCAGTTAAGTACTTCCGCTTAAATTGAGCTCACAGTTCAAACACCAGCAGAATACTCATTGAGCATGGAACATATGTGGCGTTTAAATTGTTAGGTTGAAAACTTGTATGACATGTAGTGACTTAGAATGCTCGGATAAAATGGATTTTTTTTAATTGCATGTCTTTCAGCCATGCAAAATTTGGTTAGTGCTGATGTGCCTTCACAAAATTTGGTTAAGACTTAAGAAGTATGACATCCAAAATGTGTGATTTATATGTTGAATCCTCAGAGTTTCTCACGAACAAATAGGCCTAACTATGTTTACATGCCTTTTGGTCACTGATTGGCCAGGTTTCATGTTGAAGTAAAACTGTAAGGGCCTCTTAATAAAAAAAACAGTTGATAAAATTGTTTTGGGGTTTTTCCTCTGTATTGTTGGGCCCTGCGCCAAAACTACAGGCAAACAGATCTACATAGCATCATCTACACATACAACTTATACATCCTTAAAAAGGCACAATGATGGAGCGTGTATTCAACGCACGGATAGCGACACACTTTCCCAATTGCTTCAGTACCGACCATACAAGCACCGCATGATCCAATCAAAGCTTTGCATAACCAAGTGAATCGGCATACCATAAGGCGCTCTTGACAGTAAGCGCACTAAAAGGAACTTCCAACTAACATGACAGAACTGTTGATCAAGATGAATGAAAGAGTAAAAAAGAAAAGGCATCACCATGCTTTACCTTGGTGAAAACCCGGAGCAGGAGAGGGCAGGTCTGCACAGGAAGAATTCAATCGATCAGTCCTCGCAATCCTCTAAATGCAAAATCTAACAGACCTAAATACAGTGCTTCTGAACTGCATACTGCATCTACCCGCACAACAGTATAGCAAGTAGAAAATCGTTAGGGTTGCGGGGGCCTGGCTGACCTTCTCGCGGTCGATGGGTTCGGGGCGGGGGCGGGCCATGGGAGGCGGGCCGCGGTGCATCGGCGGGCCCGGCCGCGGCCTCATCGACATCTCGCCCATGCCTGCCATCTCCCTCCTCGAAAAGCTAGAATCCCCCGCCCTGCTCTGACTCTGGCGAGATCGATGCGACAGGAACGAACCAAGGAGACGAGTCAATCTACCAAGCTGTTTTGGATCAAGAGAGCGAGAATCGGAAGCTGAGGGAACCGGGCTGACCTGCTCCGCCGCCGCTCGCCGCTCGCCGTCCGCCGCCGGATTCTTCACGGGGTGGTGGGTGTGGATGGAGGTGGGGGGAAGAGTCCGTAGCGTGGATGTCTCTGGAAGAAACCCTAAACTTTTGTGGTTTGCACCCTTTGCTTTGACGGAAATTCTGGCCCAGCTGTGAAATCGTTGTTTTATACGGTGCTGTGCAGAAGTTATCACGGTGGTACATCTAGACCGCTCGCTCAGGGGCCAACGGCTGAGGATCTCCTGAGGGTGACACACTTTTCATCTCCATCTTTGCTTTTGCGTTCTTCCTAAATCATAAGGTGTATTTGTTTTTTGAAAAGTCAAACGAATACATGTTTGACCGAGTTTTTATAAAAATATATCAATATCCACTATACGAAATTTATATCATTTGATCCATCATGAAAAGTAGTTCTATATTTTATCTATTAGATATTGCAGATGTTGTTATTTTGTTTCATAATCTTGGTCAAACATTCGAATGGTTGACTTGCATGGAAACCAATACACCTTATATTCTGGAACAGAGGGAGTACTTACTTGGCCTTGCCTCTTTTTTTTCATTGTAGAGGTGATCTTTGGATTTAAAGTAATTATGTAAAACCAATTGAAGGATTTATTTATCAGGGGAAGTCGAACAAATACCATGCGATTTTCTATGGTTTGCATTCCTACACCATGATTCGTTAAGATTTCTAAGAACAGGTTAGGCCTCACGGGGTTTTCTACCTGTCTTACATGCAGTGGCGGATCTAGAATTTGATCAATGTGGGGGCAACATTACAAAGGGTAGCAGGTTTTTTTGTCAAAACACATTACAAAAAGGGGAAATACTATGGTTCAACCGGTTGAAAACACAGTCCGCGTCCGCTACCTTGTTTGCGCTACACGTGGCACTGTGAGTACACCAAGCTTATCCCCTCCTCTTTCTCAACCTTATCTCCTCGTCCACCCCGTGCGCCACTTTTTCTTCTTCCCTGGTCTCCATCCAATTCATCCCCTCCGGCATATCATCTTGAAATTTACGAAGTCACCGTAGGCACCTCGTCATCGACGGGAACATCTCCTCCCACTGAGTGCGCATCGTCGGAAATCCTGAAATAAATCCAGAAATAAATGCGAGCACCAGGACTTGAACCCTGGTGGGCTGGGATATCACAGTCCCTCTGACCATCCAACCACAGGTTGATTCGGAACGGACCCAATACTCTGTGCGTGGGTTACTAGTTTTTTGACTCAACCGAAGGTCCACCAGGCAGTCACAATGGAGCTGATCAATCTGGTATAGTCGGTTGCGTACTTATTGCAAGGCACGGGAAGCTCGGATCTTCTTGTCAACCACGCAATTAAGCCCGTACTTTCCTTGTACTGCACGAGCCTTCGGCAACCCTAGCTAGCATCAGGCTGCCTATAAATACAGAGAACCCGACGCAGCCATGGGGACAAGATCTCGCGCACGGAGCCGGAGGCACACATCCAGCGGCCGCAAGACCACGCACGTACGAAGAGCAGAATACAACATACGCACATACGTTGACAGGAGGTCGGCGACTCGGCGTACCCTCATCTGCGCAAAGAACCTCGGTGGCGATGGACGCGAAGCTCATGTTTCCGGAAGGTGAGACTATTATCTAATTCTTTCTTTCGTCTCTCCCTTACATCCAGCATGCATGCACTACACGGAGAGTACGTGCTCATCGCCGAAGACAACGTTTGTTCGATTCCGCCGCCGGCACCGGAGAGGACTTCATCGAACCAGAAGGTTACGCCGACACCATCAGAGTTGATCTATGTTAAGCTCTTCGTCTTCAAGTGTCGTGTTCTTGGTTGAAGATGACCCAAGAGCAGCCGGAGCTCGCCAACGACGCAGCCCAACCGCTAGCCCGGATGCTCCACCACGAAGGCCTACATGCCCCTGACGAACAGGTCGCGACGCACAGGTCATGGCGAACAGGTCTCCGATGCGCAGGTCCATGATGTTCCAATCGCGGCGTACAGGTTCTGTTGGGGGTATAACCCCGGGGTGTGACCCGCCCAGGAAGGGCCGGGTTACACCGTTGGCGACTCAACAAAGATGGCCCAAGTAAATGAAGTAGAAAGGCGGCGGCTTGAGAGGCAGGCTTGGTGACGGCCCAAGATCCGGAGGTGTGAGCCGCCCAAAGATGACTTGTCTTGTAAGGCAAGATGATTTAGAAACCGAGTTGGTCACGTTGTGTGATCCGGCTCGGACTTTTGTAAGCCGCCAGGTCTCAACCTGTGTATATAAAGGCGAGACCCGGCGGCGGGTTAACTCAAGAAACAGTTGATCGATAGCTAGGTCAAGCGTAATCGCTCCCTTGTAATCGATACGCAAGCAATAGCCAACAAAAACAGGAGTAGGCTTTTACCTCATTGAGAGGGGCCGAACCTGGGTAAATCCTTTGTGTCCTTTGTCCCGTTCAACAGTTGGCGCCCACCGTGGGGCCAAAGCACGGTGGTTTCGAATTCTTGAAGGGCAACTTCTCAGGGATCGAGGGATACGCCGTGGGCTGGATGACTAAGAGTCGCCGCGGCAAGATCTACATCGACGACGCTGGCTGGGGTCCCGAGGCCAACTCAATCGAGTATGGGTACCGGCTCCCCTTTGGCGGAGTTCACGTCTTCATCGGCAAGATCGGCGAGTCAGAGCCTGAGCCGGACACCTGCACCGACATCATCGAGACGGCTCAGCGCGCGCGACCCACCAGGGTTCAACCCGGCCGGAAGCGCGCCTTTGTTGGCTTTGTTTATGGGGCGGATCTTAAGGAAGGATCTGTGTCTGGTGGAGAGACGGCCATCTATTCAGATGATGAGTCCTCAACCGGAGAAACCGAGTCAATCTATCAGCTTCAGGATGGCGGGCTTGGGGGCTATTCCGATGGTGACAGTATTTCGGACCCCTATGAGCCGCGCCGAACAGGGCTGCTTTTTTTATGGCTGGTACACAACCAGCTATGAATTCATCAACGTTTGCTGCTATGACATCTGGATCAACTGTTGCGGCAACAGCTGGGGCGAGCGGTTTAGTCCGGCCGCCAGCTCAAGTCTTATCTGAGCTCGTAGGTGCCCTGGCGACTCTGTTGGCCATAGAGGTGACTCCGGCGAATCAAGCACAACATAATGCAGAAGTGGCAAAGGTGCGAGATGAAGTGGCCAAAGCCCAAGATGATCTTAATGCGGAGAATACCAGGATGGCGACGGAACGAGCCGCGATGGAGGCCGAGTCATAGCGGATATGGGCAGAAGCGTTTCGTTTAAATCTGGATCAGAATGCGTCCAATGTTGTTCTTCGAAGGAGGCACCAGAGCCGCCTACCTTCGCAGTTTGAGAGACGAAATCTTTTTAACAAGCCCGGGGCTGGAACGAGTAACCCACCCGGTGTGACCCGGGCTGCTGAGGCGCCTGGGACCGGAGCGGCGGCTCAGCCTTGTGTACCAGACCCGCCTCGTAGGGATCTGACCCCACCTCAATAGGTTCCAACACCCTTTGGCCATTACTCTAACCCAGTGGATAATATGATTTCTGCAGCCACACAATTGACGGCTATTCCGATCGAGGGCGAGTCTCCAGCTGCAGTTGAGACCCGAAACGTCATGGAACTTCTCCAGACGGCTGTGGCGCAGCAGGCGGCTTACTCATACAGTCATGAGCGGATTCATTCAACACCACACCAAAGTCGAAGTTACAGCCGGCGCATTGAGTCGTCGGCGATTTCCAGCAACGAACGGCGTCGTAACCCGCCCCGTAATAATGACCCGCCCCGTGAACATAACCCGCCCCGTGACGACCATAATGCTCAGGCCCTTGTGGATCAGGCTAGAGCCCGTCATGAGGCGGAATTGGCGGCTCAATTGGGGGCTCATCAGCAGTTTCAGTTAAACCCTTTGGCGTCTATTGAGGTGGGGATGACTTCTAGGACAGTTGGTGTGCCGTGTCTAGTGCCGGCTCTACGCAATGAACGTCCACCCAAGGATTTTAAGGGTCCTCGTAAGGTGCCTAACTACACAGCTGATCTTCCACCTGAGGCTTGGATTGAAAGCTATGAACTAGCTATGGAGATGCTAGATGTTAATGATGTTGTATGTGCTAAATACTTCACAATGATGTTGGATGGACCAGCTCATACCTGGTTGAAAGGATTACCCTCCAATTATATCAATTCATGGGCTGAGTTGAAGGCGTGCTTCATTCAGAACTTTAAGGGCACATGTAAGCAACCTCTGTCGATTATTGACCTGGACAATTGTGTGCAGCAGCAGGATGAGTCAGCCCACCATTGGGTTCGCCGGGTCTCGGCTATTATCCACTCATCGGATAGCATTGCGGCAGGCTCTGCTGTCCTCATTCTGGAGAAGAATTGTCACTTTACCCCCCTTAAACAGAAGCTCGGGCGGCTCAATCGTCATTGTAGTGACATGGGGGAGCTCATGGCGGCTCTCATTAAGTATGCTGACTCTGATACTACCAAGGATCCTGGGTCTGATGATGAAAAGTCCAACAAGGTAAAGAAGAGTGGTAAGCAGCAGAACGTGACCGGTCATAATGGTCACAACCAGGGTAATGGTGGAAAGCGCAGACACCCCGATGGCGGGTCAGATCTTGTAGCTAACACTGGATATAAAAACCATCGCCGTGGTAAGCCGGCCTTTGGAGGGCCGAGGTTTAATCTTGAGGCGATGTTGAATGAACCCTGCCCAAAACATAGTCTGCCCAATAAACCAGTGGCTCATGCTTGGAAGGATTGTTTCATCATGAAAGAATACAAGAATTCTGGCTTTAGTTAGAATCATGGTAATGATAATGGCCCGCCTGGCGGGCCAGGGTCCGGCTCACACGGGCCTGGCTTTGGTGGTGGCGGCTCAAACTCTGGGTTTCAAGGACAGGGTAATCAGGGTAATTATAACCAACAGTCTGGTCAGGGCGACCAACGGCATCAGTCAGGATACCAGTGCGGTCAATGCAGTTGAGCCGGCGGTACCTCAATACTTGCGATGGTCAGAGCAGCCAATCACATGGAGTAGAGAAGATCACCCGCTCCGGGTTGACAATTCGGGTCAACTAGCGTTGGTGGTAGCCCCTCAAGTTAGGAGTTACAAATTCACTAAAGTCCTCATGGATGGTGGAAGCAGCATCAATATTCTTTATTATGATACCTATCGCCGAATGAATTTGACTGATAAAGATCTTAAGCCGTCCTCTACAGTCTTTCATGACGTGGTACCTCGTAAGTCGGCATATCCAGTTGGTAAGATTGCCTTGGAAGTGGCTTTTGGCAATGATTATGACTACGTGACAGAGACGATGTGGTTTGAGGTGGTTAAAATAAAGAGCCCTTATCATGCCTTGTTTGGACGGCCGGCTTATGCTAAATTTATGACACGGCCTTGTTATGTTTATCTTCAGCTTAAGATGCCAGGACGTAAGGGTACTATTACAGTCCATGGTAATCGAAAAATTGCTTTGGAATGCGAAGAAGGAGATGTTGCCTATGCTGAGTCAGCTTGTGCTACTGAGGAGCTTAAGTTTTATAAGGATAATGTTGACCCGGCTGATATGACCCCTTTGAAGAAGCCCACCACCGAGCAAGACCCTCTGTTGAATTTTAAGTCGGCTGATGATACTAAGCAGGTTGACTTTGTCCCTGGTGACTCATCTCAGCAGTTCACAATAGGGGCTAATATGGATCCTAAATAGGAAAGCGCGCTCATCGAGTTCATCCGTGAGAATCGGGACATCTTTGCATGGAAACCTTCTGACATGCCGGGTGTACCGAGAGAATTCGCTGAGCACACTCTCAATGTTGATCCTAAATTTAAGCCGGTCAGACAGTTCCTTCGTCGTTTCAATGAAGAGTGGTGTAAAGCCATTGGAGAAGAGGTGGCCCGGCTCTTGGCAGCCGGGTTCATCATTGAAGTCTTTCACCCTGAGTGGTTGGCTAACCCGGTGTTGGTACTTAAGAAAAATGGCACCTGGTGTATGTGTGTTGATTACACTGATCTTAACAAGGCCTGTCCAGCTGATCCATTTGCTCTCCCTCGCATTGACCCGATTATTGATGTTACGGCGGGTTGTGAGAGTTTATGTTTCCTTGACGCTTATTCTGGTTATCATCAGATCAAAATGGCAGTTAAAGACCAAGAGAAGATGGCTTTCATCATACCTTTTGGAGCTTTCTGCTATGTCTCTATGCCTTTTGGGCTCAAGAGTGCCCAGGCGACTTATCAACGCTGTGTTCAGAATTGTTTTCACAGCCAGATTGGACGCAACGTTCATGCTTATGTGGATGATATTGTGGTTAAATCTAGGAAGAAGGAGACGCTCTTGGATGATTTAAGGGAGACTTTTGACAATCTCCGGGTTTATAAGATGATGCTTAACCCGGCCAAGTGTGTCTTCGGTGTACCTGCAGGCAAGCTCTTGGGTTTTCTGGTCTCAGAGAGAGGAATTGAAGCTAACCCGGAGAAGATCAAGGCTATTACTTCCTTAGCTAAGCCGGCGTGTATCAATAACTTCCAGCGCCTGGCGGGTTGTATCGCAGCTCTAAGCCGGTTCATAAGCCACCTGGGAGAGAAGGTAATTCCCTTATATCAGATGATGAAGAAAACAGACCGTTTTGTCTGGAGTGATGATGCTGACAAGGCGTTTGAGGCGCTCAAAAAACAGTTGGCTGAGCCGCCCGTCCTTGCCACTCCTCTGGAGAAGGACCTTTACTTCTATATGTGGCGGCTAACAGTAAAGCTGTCAGTGTGGCAATTGTTGTGGAGCACAAGGAGGCGGGTAAGGAATACCCAGTCCAGCGGCCGGCTTATTATGTCAGTGAGGTGTTGATTGAATCCAAGCAACGATACCCACATTGGCAGAATTTGGTATATGGAGTGTTCATGGCGAGTCGCAAGCTGAAGCATTATTTTCTTGGCCATCCTATTACTGTGGTTAGCTCTGCTCCCTTAGGAGATATAATTCAAAACAGGGAAGCCACATGCCGGGTTGCTAAGTGGGCCATAGAACTTGGACCTCATGGTTTGAAGTATGTACCAAGAACGGCTATCAAGTCTCAGGCTCTAGTGGATTTTATCAACGACTGGACAGAGTTGCAGACACCTGAGGAAAGGCCTGATAACACATATTGGAAAATTCACTTTGATGGGTCCAGGCAGCTAGAAGGCTCGGGGGCTGGGGTCATTTTGACTTCCCCATAAGGTGACAAGTTCTGTTATGTTTTGAGGCTAATGTTTCCTTGTACTAACAATGCAGCTGAATATGAGGCTTTACTCCACGGCCTTCATATGGCCAAAGAGATGAACTTGAGCCGGGTCAGGTGTTTTGGCGACTCAGACCTCGTGGCTCAGCAAGTTTCAGGCACATGGGATTCCAAAGACCCGCTCATGGTGGCTTATCCCTGGGCGGTTGATAATATCGCTGGTCACTTCAAGGGTTATCAGGTGGAGCACCTCGATCGAAGGAAGAATGAGGCAGCTGATGCTTTAAGCCGGCTTGGTTCTCAACATAAGCCGGTGCCTCCTAATGTGTTTCTTGATGTCTTACACAATCCCTCGGTTAAATTACCATCTGAGGAAGATTTGGCTATTCCTGACCCGGAGGCAGAATTGGTGGCGGCTCGCCATGCTATTCCAGATTGGACTTTACCTTACTTGGCTTATATGACCTGGGGCGAGTTACCTGAGGATGAGACTTTAGCAAGATAGATAACCCGACGGTCTAAGTCTATGACTATTGTTAATGGCGAGTTACACCGATGCAGCGTAACAGGTGTGTTCCAGCGTTGTGTCTCTCCCAAAGAGGGCCGTGAAATCTTGCGAGAGATTCACGAAGGTGATTGTGGTCATCACACCGGCTCAAAATCTTTGGTGGCCAAAGCTTTTCGTCATGGGTTTTATTGGTTGACGGCTCATGCTGATGCAGAGGATATCGTCAGTAAATGTGATGGCTGTCAGAAGTTTTCTCGACGGGCTCATGTCCCGGCTCAAGAGTTGAGGATGATTTCAATTACTTGGTCGTTTGCAGTCTGGGGACTTGATATGGTAGGACCTTTCAAGAGGTATAAAGATAAGAAAACCCATCTCTTGGTGGCGGTTGACAAGTTTACCAAGTGGGTTGAAGCAAAGCCGGTCAGCAAGTGTGATGCGGCAACTGCAGTCCAGTTTGTTAAAAAACTGATCTTTCGTTTTGGTTACCCTCATAGTATCATCACTGATAATGGCACTAATTTGTCTAAAGGTGCTATGAAAGAGTTCTGTCAATGAGAGCATATTCGTCTTGATGTTTCCTCTGTGGCTCATCCACAGTCTAATGGTCAAGCTGAGAGGGCTAACCAAGAGATTTTGAGAGGCATAAAACCCCGGCTTATGGTTCCCTTGAAGCGAACGCCGAGTTGTTGGGTTGAGGAGTTACCTTCAGTACTCTGGAGTATCAATACCACCCCCAACAGGTCAACAGGCTATACGCCTTTCTTCATGGTTTACGGGGCAGAGGCGGTTCTTCCAAGTGACATACGTCATGACTCGCCTCGTGTGGCGGCTTATGTTGAAGCTGATAATGAGATAGCATGTCAAGACGCACTTGATGCTTTGGATGAAGAGCGTGACCTTGCGGCGGCTCGTTCGGCGATATATCAACAAGACCTGTGTCGCTATCATAGCCGCAGAGTCAAAACCCGGACATTTCAAGAAGGCGACTTGGTGCTCCGGCTGATCCAAGACCAAACAGATATGCACAAGTTATCCCCACCTTGGGAAGGGCCCTTTGTGGTCAGCAAGAACCTGAATAATGGGTCATATTACCTCATTGATATACAAGAACACAAAGATTCACGCAAGTCGGAGGAGGAGACCTGCCGGCCCTGGAATATTGCTCATCTTCGGCCTTATTACACCTGAGCCACCGGCTCTTGTCATTGTACATACATTTGTTAGTGTATATATTTTATGATCAATATAATAAAGCCGGCATCCCTGATAATTCAGGGCCTCTATCGTTTCATTTCTGTGTATCTGAGTCTTTATTATTTGTTCATAAGGTCACTTGGGGGCTTCCAACCCACCGGGTTTAGCTTTCATACCCTCTTGACCAGGCGTGGATGCAGAATCCTGAGTTATCCTGCCTGTTTGCAACTTGCTACTCCACCAGATAATCCTGAGTGACCCGCTGAACTCTTAACAGTCAATCTTTTTTAAGACCCTGAACATGTTAAGGTTAAAACGGCGGTTTGTGTCACGTGAGAGCCGGCATACAGTGAGCTAGGATTAACTAAAAGGCTGTGTGGCCATTGAAAGCACATGGCTTTGCTAGCCAATTTACCTGGCCGCGCTTTAGTGAGCCGGCCAGGCAATTATTTGAGATTTTTTGAATCTTTTTTTTGAGTCTTTTGGATTTGTGTTTCCAAAAGATTTTTTCTGCTAAGTGCATTTTTCGACAATCCGGGTCATGTAGCCCTGATTGTATGACTCATATTTGAGCATTTTGGGTTTGGTAACCCGCCCTGGCTATGGACTTTAAGTCGCCAATATGTTTTGGTTTGCGCAATTGAAGTCACGCGCTTACAAATCTTTGGGTTGTCACCCTCACTGGATATGGCGATGTAAGCCAGCAGTATGAGCCAATTTTTCAGGTATGTTTTTACTTGTTATACAAATATGCGAGGTCTGGTAACCCGCCCTGGCTTTTTGACTTTAAGTCGCCAGTATATTTTGGTTTCAAAAGCCTTAATTCTAGTCTTTTCCATAATTGCATAAGACTATATTATGTTTGGGTTCTTACCCGCCCTGGCTTTTGACGATAAGTCGCCAGGGCATATGTTGCCTACACTTTGTGCAGGACAGGGAGAGATATGACTTGCATAAATGATTAAGTATAAAGCCCATCATCAAAGATTAAAACTGGTGCTTCAAAAATTAAAAGATCAACATGCGTGAAGGCATGACATGGCGGATCATTGTTTTAACTTAGCCTATTACAAGGCTATCATGAGCCCATAAGTTTGGAGCAAAGTGTTTTTCTCATAGAGCACTCTTCTACCCCGGCTTGAAAGCCGTGGTCCTCGCCATGGCGAGTTGACGACTCCGGGTCATCCTGCACTAGCTCTTCTTCGTCGATCATCTGAAGATCAGCCGTTATCCAATCAATGCCGGTTAAAGCTTCGAAAGTGGCTTCATCATTGAGTATAACAGAATGATCAACGTCAGGGGCGAAGATATGCTTGCGCCGAGGAGGAATAAGGTTGACAATGTCATGCACTGGCGGCTTAATCTTCTAGTTTTTCTCGTCGTAAGCCGGCGTATAGTGGTCTAAGTTCAGATCTTCAATCAGCTTACACGCGACGGGTCGCATCCCTCTGACGCAGTTGTTGAAGTCTTGTTCTTCAAATGCAGACCCGTCGTCCTTGAATTCTGGGCAATCGGTGGCTATTTCCACTGGGTCAAGTTTGGACTGCCATGCTTTGGCCCGGCCTAGTGCACAAATGGCTCCGGCTCGGGCGGCTGACAGTTTGTACTCCATGACTTGAGCCGGTGCTGTTGAAAGTCGATCCAGCACGGTTTTGATATGCTTTGGAGGTTTCTTTCCACCTGACAGGGCTACAAGGCTGCGCAAAGTGCCAGTGTATAGCTGCTCTGTCAATGAGTAGACTGCTTTGAGCTTCATCAGCATATTTTTGCCAAGGCTGGCGCTTCTGGGGCCTATTCATCAGTGGCCAAGCGAGTTAAACAATAGGAATTGAGAGTCGCCAGGCGACTTAAAAGTAATATCAAAATAAAGTGCATATAAGCCTTACCAAAGATGGTGGCTGTCATTTGGGTGATATGTTGCTTTAAACCGACAAGCTCTTCAGCCACCGGCATAAGTGCAGCTTCCGCATCTTCGGCCTTTTTTACCAACGCAGCCTTCTCAGTCTCCCAGCCGTCTCTCTGTGTCAAAATCTGATTTCAACTTTTCAGTTGCTTCCAATGAGGCCTTCAATTCTGACTTGGCCTTGGCAGTTTCTGCTTGCTGGGTCTTGATGTTTTTCTTTAAGTCGCCCACTTGCGACTGTTGCATACTCAATTCTGCCTGCAATACAATGATGTAGTGATAATTATAAAGCAAGGATTAATTATTGGTGCTGATATTCTATTAAAGTCCCAAGCACAGGGACTAATGTGGGTCAATTCACTTTTTATTAAGTCCAGTTTAAGCCGGCCCTTGGGGGCTACATGTTTGAATTTCTTAAGTGACTATAAGTCCTGGCTCAACTTATCAGTTTAAGCCGACCCTTGGGGGCTACGTATTTGGATTTCTGAAGTGACTATAAGTCTCGGCTCAACTTCTCAGTTTAAGCCGGCCCTTGGGGGCTACGTGTTTGGATTTCTTAAATGACTACAAGTCCCGGCTCAATTTGTCAATTTAAGCCGGCCCTTGGGGGCTACACATTTAAATCTTAACGGATAAGTTAACCCGGAGAGGCTACAGATCAAAGATTATCATTAAGTCTACAGCATACTCCATTCTTTCCTATCCTCTAGACTTGGCGGCTAATATGAACACATATGGAAAGGGGTTAGCAATGTACCTCATAGCGTTCCTTCATAAGGTTCACTAAGCCGGCTTCCATATCACGGCTAGTATGGAGGCGGTTTAAGTAACCGGCGTGGATATCGCTTGCGCTGAAGCCGGCATAGCTCTCTAGATCCAGTTGCAATTTGCCCTTGTCGGCGGCTGAAGGTTCTTCTTTGGCACTGTGTTTGGCCAAGATGGTAGGATTTCCCGGCTCTGTATAGCCTGTGCCAATAATAATGACGTCATCAGTGGCTTTGTCAGAAGGAACTTCTTCATTAAGCTTGGCAGGGCTGAGCAGCTTAGGACTCGGCGGGTCATGATTACCGACTGGTTCAGCCTCAGAATGAGCCGGAAGAACCATAACATCCACTTGCGGTGGTGGATTGCGAGCAACATCGTCAGAATCTTGAGTTGTGACATATGGGATTTCCGACATTTGCTGCTCTGGCTCAATGGTTTGGGGATTTTTTGAAGAATCGCCCAATTTCTGTTTTTTGCCGGCTTTGGCCATGCCTCTGCGATGAAAATATAGGAATATGAGTATATCATCATAACATATTAATCAACAAATGAAACAAGTGAAAAATACTTACCCAGGGGCGACTCTGAAGACAGGCATTTGGGACCCGGTAGACTCGCCAGAGGATGAACGAGGGGTTCCCTGATAGTTTGAATCGGAAGAGTTAAGCGGTTGACGTATGAGACCGGCCTTTGGAAAGGAGATGGATGGATTGTGAGGCACCTCATTTCGGCGCTTGCGAGGGGCAGGCGTGTTGGGTAAGCCGGTTGCAAGGTCACCACCACCACTATTCCGGGTTGCACGCTTTGCCTCGTGTTGCTATTTCTTCAAAATAAAGTCGGGATCCAAGTAAGCTAAAGGGTGAGAAAATCTTACTTTCCGGGTCACCCACCGAGTTTTCTGTCTTGGCAAGAGCTCTGAGTCGGAGGAAGTTATAATTACCTCTGCGGCGTCTGCATGGCTGGTCTCCGCATCATCCTGAGAGGAGTCAGCGTCAATAAGTTGCATAAAAAGAAAGCCAAGGGAATCGAGTTCTACCTCTGACTCATGGTCAAGGGAAAATAAGTCTTCAGCGTCCTGTTTCTTTCCTTTGGTTTTTTTTAGCCTTGGACTTGGCTTTGGCCTTTTTGGCCGGCTTATCCTGTAGTTTCTTGGTCTAGAAGGGAGAGTCGGCCTAAAGACACAAATGATAATGAGAAGATGTGCAGTTTATGAGAAAGTGATAAATGAGTTAAGAGAAGGACTTAAAAAACTTACGTTTGGAGCGGGATTGAGAGCACAGAAAGGGTTCAGCCCCGTTTTGTTGCAGTTTTCAAGGGTCTCCCTAAGCAATGACTTAGTCATTTCATTGATTTCCTGGTCCTCAAGACGGGTCTGATTATACCGCTGCGGGTCTTTCACATCGCATGTGTATTGGCACATTAAGCCGGTACGGCGGCTCAAAGGCAAGATTCTCCAGGCGACCCAGCATCGGACCAAGTCAATACCAGTTAAGCCATTGGCTAATAAGGCCCTTATTCTTGAGAAGGTAGGCGCGTACTTGGCTCGTTCTACAGTAGTGATCCGGTCGGGGAGTGGATGTCTTGGGCTGAGCCGGCAGGTGCGGAAACCCGACAGAGGATTTTCACCCACTGGAGAGGTGTCTTGGCAATAGAACCAGGTCTGATTCCAGTCCTTGGGGTGACTGGGTAGTGCAGCTGCAGGGAAGACAACGTCGCTCCGCCTCTGGATTGAAATCTCGCCAAGTAAGGCTAGGTCCGTCTGTCATCTCGGTCTGGCGGTTCAAGTAATAATATTCTCTGAATAAATCAACGCTGGGCTCCTCTTCAAGGTACACCTCACAGAAAACTTGGAAGTTGCAAATATTGGAAACAGAGTTGGGGCCGATAACTTGGGGGTGCAGCTGGTAGAAGTTCAGAACATCCCGAAAGAATTTTGACCCGGGTGGGGAGAAACCATGGAGGAGATGATCTGCAAAGACTATAACCTCGCCTTCTTTAGGCTGAGGGGGAACTTCAGCTCCTGGAACCCGCCAGTGGATGATGTCTTTCGCTAGTAAAACGCCCATCTCAACATATTCTTTGAGAGATTGCTCAGTGATAGTAGAAGAAACCCAGTCAAAGGAGGTGGTGGACTTAGTCATTTTTGACAAGCTGCGGCCTGAGGATAATAGTGTGGTGGTTTAATGTGATGTTGATGAACTGCTTAATGGTTATAGAATTCATATCTAAGCCGGCTGTTTTCTAGTGAATCACAAGTTCATGGTTAAGTTGATAAATATAAGCCGGCCAACATTGTCGGCGGGTCATACCAAGTTCTAGATTTCTTGACAAGTTATAAAGGATGATTAAGCCGGCTAAAGTTCTGGCGGGTTACAAAGGTTATTACTTAAGCCGCCTGAACAATGAACGGCGGGTCAATCATCTATCAATTGTCTATGGAGTCCAAGGTTGTTGAAATTTTGCTAAAGTGTGGAACAAACAGATTTCACAAGCTTGCAACTATATTTACGGATCTACAGCAGTTCAGAAAAGATGAATAATTCTAAACCTAAATATGGCAGTGGAAAAACATGCAAGCTGGGAATGAATCTCAGGAAGAGGAGATACATCTACGATTGGAAGCAGATGCTAGAACCGCTACCGCACAACTTCAGTACTACTTTTGGATTGAACTAAGCGTTGATGGAAAAAATACGACGAACTTGGATGAACACGGCATCCACCGACGAACTTGCATGAACACGGCGTCCACCGATGAACTAGGGCAACCTAATGCAGATTGGAAGTGAGGAGAAGCGAGTACCTGGTGGTGCTGACGAACAGCGGAGGGGCGCCGAGATCTCTGGTCAAAGTCAGGTTGATGCAGCGGCCAGGTTGGAGCTGTTGGTGAAGGTCGACTGCGGCGGCATAGCTCGTTGTCGTGGTAGTCTCACGTCAGATGCCAGGGGGTGGCTTATCATGGGTGGAGCCAAGAGGACGTCGTCGGGCCCTAGAAGCGGGAGTGAGCACGAGCTCGATCGCACACGAGATATAACCAGGTTCGGGGCTCTCCGGAGAGATAACATCCCTAGTCCTGCTCTGCGGGGTCTCCGCATGATGACTATGATCAAGAATGTACAAGGTTGCTCCTTGAGCTGTGTTGCTAGAGGAGGAAGAAGGGTAGAGCTACCACTCTTCTCCTAGCTATGCTGGTGTATGGGAATGAAGGCTGAACCCTTTGCTTGGGTAAGCCCTGGGGGGTTTTATAGGCCAACCCCCCAGGGGTACAATGGTAATACGGCCGGGTGTAGGACCCGGACGTCAGTGTCTAGGGTCGTCGGGTTCTCCGCCGGCTGCTGGGGCCCGCCTCTGGAGGGCCCCGCCGGCTGCTGAGAATCCGGCCGACAGGTAGGGCCCGCCGCTTGCGGGCCAGACTGATTGCCTTTTGCTGTAGCTTTGTACTTGATGACGGAGGCTTCGTCAGGAGTCGCATGGCTACAGTGCCGCGTCAAGGGGGTTTGTGGCCGCTTGGTCAGCACACACTGTAGCCGCGCTCCGTCTTGTCGTAGTGGGTGAGTGCGGACTCCGAGCGGAGGGAAGGGTCCGTCTGCCGGGAGCCGGCCCACCCCTCAACGCCGCCTTCTAGGGGTGCGCCGCCTTCTGGTAGCTCGCGGACAGGTAGGGCCCGCCGCCTGCGGGCCGTACTAATTGCCTTTTGCTGTAGCATGACCCTTGCTGACAAGGGCCATGTCCTGAGTCCCATGGCTACAGTCCTGCGCCAGGCAGGTAGGTGGCCGCTTGGTCAGCTCACACTGTAGCCACGCTCCTCCGAGATTCGGGGGAGTAGGTGGCTCTGCAGCCATGCCCCGTCTCGTCGGAGTAGGTGAGTGCGGACTCCAAGGGGAGGAGGGGCCGTCTGCTAGGAGCCGGCCTCCCCCAAGAGCCGCCTTCTATGAGTGCGCCGTCTTCTGGAAGCCGGCCACTTGGTCCTAGCTGGACCAAGGAACCGGCCGCATGCCCGGAAGGCATGAGGGGCTTTGCTAGCCCCGATGTCTTGAAATGTTATTAGGTTCGCATGAGGCTACCCGGGGTCTATCCCCCCGACAGTAGTCCCCGAAGCTGGTGAGGTGCCACGGCTCAAAACCGGAGTGCCTCAGCAGTTTCCTCCTCCGAGAGATCTTGTGTCTTTGCTTCGTCCGGCTTGAAGAAGCCGCTTGCCAGGAGCCGGCCGAGGCAAAGCCAGCCGCTTGGTGGATTTGAATCGCCGCGGCGGGCGCCGGGTGGTATGCCTCTGGGTGGCGCGCTTGCCGCCTGTTGTACGCTTGCCACGCGTCGCCAGCATGCCAGGCTGGCCTGCCAGCCCACGCGTGCGACGGGACGCCGCCGCAGGCCCGGACTCGCCACTACGCAGCCTCGGCACGTGCGCGGATCCGCTGCGGCCGAGGCGGACGGTTGCCTTTCCTGGGCGGAGTGATTGCGCGCCATTAAGGCGCGGGATATGCGGGGGCGTGCGGGACGTGGGCGTAGTTAATCCCACGCCCCCCGCGAAGCGTCGCCTTCGGCCCCGCCGCCGCTGCCATATAAATAGGAGGGAGGGGGCGGCCAAACGCACGCGCGCCTCCTCCGCTCTCTTCTTCCTCGCTGCTCTACGTCCTTGCTGCTGCTGCGCTGCCCGCCGCTGAAGTGCCGCTGCGGCCTCGTCGCCGTCCATCTTCGCCGCGCCATCGCAGACTCGCCACCGCCCAACGTCGCCGCACCGCTGCCAGTCCACCGCGAGCCATGGCGCGAGGCGAGTGGGACGGCTCCAACGTCCATGGCAGGCACCTTGAGTTCCTTCGCGCGACGCGGAGGATTCCCGTCGAGGGGGTCATGGGGACGCGCCTTCCCGACGCGCAGGAGATCTCGCCGGCGCCGAGGGCTGGCGAGTTCATCGTCTTCTGGAGCCACTTCCTCGCCGGATTCGTCTTGCCGGCGAGCGGCTTCCTCTGCTTCTTCCTCGATTTTTACCATCTTCAGCCTCACCACCTTACCCCCAACACGGTGGTGCTCCTTTCCGCCTTCGTGACCTTCTGCGAAGGCTACCATGGCGTCCTGCCCACGCTCGAGCTGTGGGGCAGGTTCTTCTACCTGAAGCTGGGCACCCAGGCCAAGGGTGAGCCAGCCCAGTGCGGCTCCTGCGTCGCTGTGCGCAGCACCGGCTCCGGGACCCGCTTTCCTCCCATCGCTCTGCTGGAGTCGGTGAAGCTGTGGCAGAAGTCATACTTCTATGTCCGCAATCTCCACCCGACTCGCGATTACATCAACTTGCTGGCTTTCGTAATCTGCCCGCCTGGCGAGCCGCGGAACAACTGGGGGCAGCAACCCTCCAAGCCGTTGCCGGCTGCTATCACCACCGTCCTCATCCGACTGCAAGAGATGACGGACTCGGAGGGCCTCAAGCCAGCGGACTTGCTGGCCGCCTTCGTCCACCGCCGGGTTTCGCCCCTCCAATTCTGGCCACACCTGATCTGCGACATGAGCGGCCGCCAAGACCCGTGTCGGATGTCGACCAAGGAGCTGCCGACTGTGGAGGTAGTCCGCCATGTCAACTACTTCTCCGATAGCAAGCTCAGCAAGACTGAGTGGAGATTCGGCAAGGAGCCGTACAGCCGCGCCAACCCACCACCTGCGGTTAGTATCTGGTCCCCGTTCTTTGCTTATGCAGTACTCTTCATCCGACCTGACCACCCGAACGTGGGGCAGCGCTTCCCTGGTCAGGCAGCAGCCGGCGCGCCGGCTCCGGGCCACCAGTGGATGCCGGACCGCGAGGAGAGCGATGTGGGTGACCCCGAGCTGGGGGCTGCCGCGTTGGAGTAGGACGACACCACCAGGGGAGGCGGCGCTGGAGCAGGCGGAGCCGCGGGAGGCGGCGATGTCCGGGATTGGCTGGATGATGATGAAGACGGCGACGGGCAACACCGCCCCGAAGGCGCCGACAGGGCAGGCGCCGGCTCCTCGGCGGCGCGGCCGATAGGCGGAGCACCGACTGGTGCACCCGGCGCGCCTAAACGCCGTGACAAGGGGATATTTGGCAGCAAGCCGCCCAAGAAGGCCAAGTCGACGGCCACGACCAAGCGGCAAGAGGCCGCGAAGACGGCCGCCATCCGGAGGGCCCCGAAGGAGCGCCCAATGGTGTCCGGGTAAGGGCGTTAGGTGCACTGTCTTGATTATTTCTTTCTTGCAAGCTTCTTATCTTTGCTTGATTTGCTGCGCAGGGCTCCCCTTTCCATATCGCGGGCTCCGTCCGCCTCGCTGATCGAACCAGCAGGTGGCTCTGAGGAGGCCCGGCGCGTGGACCCGGCCGCCGCCCTTCGGGAGCCGACGGAGAGGAATGTGCGGGAGGCGCGGGAGGAGCGGGAGGCCGCAGCGCAGGCAGAGGCCGATGCCCATGCCGCCCAGGCGGAGGCGGAGGCGGCGACCAAGGCACAGGCGAAGGCCAACGCCAAGGCCAAGGAGGATCCGGCTGGTGGCGGGATCCCGGAGGCCGCCAACCTCGAGCAGCCGGAGCCGCCGGTGTTGGAGATCCAGGCGCCGCCTGGAACAGCCGGAGCCGACCAGACGGCCCCAGAGCAGGGGGTGACCGGCCTCGTTGTCTCGGAGGTGGAGGTGGTTCAGCGGGCGCCGGGTGCTGGCGAGCGGGGAGTGTTGGGGAACGTAGTATTTCAAAAAAAAATCCTACGATCACGCAAGATCTGTCTAGGAGAAGCATAGCAACAAGCGGGGAGAGTGTGTCCACGTACCCTCGTAGACCGAAAGCGGAAGCGTTTAGTAACGCGGTTGATGTAGTCGAACGTCTTCGCGATCCAACCGATCAAGTACCGAACGCACGGCACCTCCGCGATCTGCACATGTTCAGCTCGGTGACGTCCCTCAAACTCTAGATCCAGCTGAGGCCGAGGGAGAGTTTCGTCAGCACGACAGCATGGTGATGGTGATGATGAAGTTACCGACTCAGGGCTTCGCCTAAGCACTACGACAATATGACCGAGGTGGAAAACTGTGGAGGGGGGCACCGCACACGGTTAAGAAATCAACTTGTGTGTCTATGGGGTGCCCCCTGGCCATGCATATATAGAGGGGAGGGAAGAGGTGGCCGGCCCAAAGGGGGCGCGCCAGGTGTGGGGAATCCTACTAGGACTCCCCAGTCCAAGTAGGATTCCCCTCCTCTTTCCTATTCCTAGTAGGAGAAGGAGGGAAGGAGGAAGAGGGGAGAAGGAAGGAGGGGGGCGCCGCCCCCTCCTAGTCCAATTCGGACCAGCCCATGGGGGGGCGCGCGGCCACCCCTTGAGGCCCTTCTCTCCTTTCCCGTATGGCCCATTAAGGCCCACTACTTCCCCCGGCGAATTCCTGTAACTCTCCGGTACTCCGAAAAATACCCGAATCACTCGGAACCTTTCCGATGTCCGAATATAGCCTTACAATATATCGATCTTTACCTCTCGACCATTTCGAGACTTCTCGTCATGTCCGTGATCTCATCCGGGACGCCAAACTATCTTCGGTCATCAAATCACATAACTCATAATACAAATCGTCATCGAACGTTAAGCGTGCGGACCCTACGGGTTCGAGAACTATGTAGACATGACCGAGACACATCTCCGGTCAATAACCAATAGCGGAACCTGGATGCTCATATTGACTCCTACATATTCTACGAAGATCTTTATTGGTCAAACCGCATAACAACATACGTTGTTCCCTTTGTCATCGGTATGTTACTTGCTCGAGATTCGATCGTCGGTATCATCATACCTAGTTCAATCTCGTTACCGGCAAGTCTCTTTACTCGTTCCGTAATGCATCATCCCACAACTAACTCATTAGTCACATTGCTTGCAAGGCTTATAGTGATGTGCATTACCAAGAGGGCCCAGAGATACCTCTCCGACAATCGGAGTGACAAATCCTAATCTCGATCTATGCCAACTCAACAAACACCATCGGAGACACCTGTAGAGCATCTTTATAATCACCCAGTTACGTTGTGACGTTTGATAGCACACTAAGTGTTCCTCCGGTATTCGGGAGTTGCATAATCTCATAGTCATAGGAACATGTATAAGTCATGAAGAAAGCAATAGCAACAAACTAAACGATCATAGTGCTAAGCTAACGAATGGGTCATGTCAATCACATCATTCTCTAATGATGTGATCCCATTCATCAAATGAGAACTCATGTCTATGGCTAGGAAACTTAACCATCTTTGATCAATGAGCTAGTCAAGTAGAGGCATACTAGTGACACTTTGTTTGTCTATGTATTCACACATGTACTAAGTTTCCGGTTAATACAATTCTAGCATGAATAATAAACATTTATCATGATATAAGGAAATATAAATAACAACTTTATTATTGCCTCTAGGGCATATTTCCTTCAGTCTCCCACTTGCACTAGAGTCAATAATCTAGTTCACATCGCCATGTGATTAACACGAATAGTTCACATCACCATGTGACTAACACCCAAAGGGTTTACTAGAGCCAGTAATCTAGTTCACATCGCCATGTGATTAACACCCAAAGAGTACTAAGGTGTGATCATGTTTTGCTTGTGAGAGAAGTTTAGTTAATGGGTCTGTCACATTCAGATCCGTATGTATATTTGCAAATTTCTATGTCTACAATGCTCTGCATGGAGCTACTCTAGCTAATTGCTCCCACTTTCAATATGTATCCAGATTGAGACTCTGAGTCATCTGGATCGGTGTAAAAGCTTGCATCGACGTAACCTTTTACGATGAACTCTTTTATCACCTCCATAACCGAGAAATATTTCCTTAGTCCTCTTAGGTAACTAAGGATAACTTTGACCGCTATCCAGTGATCCATTCCTGGATCACTATCGTACCTCCTAGATAAACTCATAGCAAGGTACACAACTGGTCTAGTACATAGCATGGCATACATGATAGAACCTATGGCTGAAGCATAGGGAATGACTTTCATTTTCTCTCTATCTTCTGCAGTGGTCGGGCATTGAGTCTGACTCAACTTCACACCTTGTAACATAGGCAAGAACCCTTTCTTTGCTTGATCCATTTTGAACTTTTTCAAAACTTTATCAAGGTATGTGCTTTGTGAAACTCCAATTAAGCGTCTTGATCTATCTCTATAGATCTTGATGCCCAATATATAAGTAGCCTCACCGAGGTCTTTCATTGAAAAACTCTTGTTCAAGTATCCTTTTATGCTATCTAGAAATTCTATATCATTTCCAATCAACAATATGTCATCCACATATAATATTAGAAATGCTACAGAGCTCCCACTCACTTTCTTGTAAATACAGGCTTCTCCAAAAGTGTGTATAAAACCATATGCTTTGATCACACTATCAAAATGTTTATTCCAACTCCGAGATGCTTGCACCAGTCCATAAATGGATCGCTGGAGCTTGCACACTTTGTTAGCATCCATTGGATCAATAAAACCTTCGGGTTGCATCATATACAACTCTTCTTCCAGAAATCCATTCAGGAATGCATTTTTTACATCCATTTGCCAAATTTCATAATCATAAAATGCGGCAATTGCTAACATGATTCGGACGAACTTAAGCATCGCTACGGGTGAGAAGGTATCATCATAGTCAACTCCTTGAACTTGTTGAAAACCTTTCGCAACAAGTCGAGCTTTGTAGACAGTAACATTACCGTCAGCGTCAGTCTTCTTCTTGAAGATCCATTTATTCTCTATGGCTTGCCGATCATCGGGCAAGTCAACCAAAGTCCAAACTTTGTTCTCATACATGGATCCCATCTCAGATTTCATGGCCTCAAGCCATTTCATGGAATCTGGGCTCATCATCGCTTCCTCATAGTTCGTAGGTTCGTTATGGTCTAGTAACATGATTTCCAGATCAGGATTACCATACCACTCTGGTGCAGAACGTACTCTGGTTGACCTACGAGGTTCGGTAGCAACTTGATCCGAAGTTTCATGATCATCATCATTAACTTCCTCACTAATTGGTGTAGGCATCACTGGAACTGATTTCTGTGGTGAACTACTTTCCAATTCAGGAGAAGGTACAATTACCTCATCAAGTTCTACTTTCCTCCCACTCACTTCTTTCGAGAGAAACTCCTTCTCTAGAAAGGATCCATTCTTAGCAACGAATATCTTGCCTTCGGATCTATGATAGAAGGTGTACCCAACAGTCTCCTTTGGGTATCCTATAAAGACGTATTTCTCCGATTTGGGTTCGAGCTTATCAGGTTGAAGCTTTTTCACATAAGCATCGCAGCCCCAAACTTTAAGAAACGACAGCTTAGGTTTTTTTACCAAACCACAGTTCATACGGTGTCGTCTCAACGGATTTAGATGTTGCCCTATTTAACATGAATGCAGCTGTCTTTAATGCATAACCTCAAAACAATAGTGGTAAATCGGTAAGAGACATCATAGATCGCACCATATCTAATAAAGTACGGTTACGACGTTCGGACACACCATTACGCTGTGGTGTTCTAGGTGGCGTGAGTTGCGAAACTATTCCACATTTTTTTAAATGAAGACCAAACTCATAACTCAAATATTCATCTCCACGATCAGATCGCAGAAACTTTATTTTCTTGTTACGATGATTTTCCACTTCACTCTGAAATTCTTTGAACTTTTCAAATGTTTCAGACTTATGTTTCATTAAGTAGATATACCCATATTTGCTCAAATCATCTGTGAAGGTCAGAAAATAACGATACCCGCCGCGAGCCTCAACACTCATCGAACCGCATACATCAGTATGTATTATTTCCAATAAGTCAGTTGCTCGTTCCATTGTTCCGGAGAACGGAGTTTTAGTCATCTTGCCCACGAGGCATGGTTTGCAAGTATCAAGTGATTCACAATCAAGTGATTCCAAAAGCCCATCAGCATGGAGTTTCTTCATGCGCTTTACACCAATATGACCTAAACGGCAGTGCCACAAATAAGTTGCACTATCATTATTAACTTTGCATCTTTTGGCTTCAATATTATGAATATGTGTATCACTATGATCAAGATTCAATAAACCATTTATATTGAGTGTATGACCATAGAAGGTTTTATTCATTTAAACAGAACAACAATTATTCTCTCACTTAAATGAATAACCGTATTGCAATAAACATGATCCAATCATATTCATGCTCAATGCAAACACCAAATAACATTTATTTAGGTCCAACACTAATCCCGAAGGTAGAGGGAGTGTGCGATGGTGATCTTATCAACCTTGGAATCACTTCCAACACACATCGTCACCTCGTCATTAACTAGTCTCTGTTCATTTTGCAACTCCTGTTTCGAGTTACTAATGTTAGCAACTGAAGCAGTATCAAATACCCAGGGGCTACTATGAACACTAGTAAAATACACATCAATAACATGTATATCAAATATACCTTTGTTCACTTTGCCATCCTTCTTATCCGCCAAATACTTGGGGCAGTTTTGCTTCCAGTGACCAGTCCCTTTGCAGTAGAAGCACTCAGTTTCAGGCTTAGGTCCAGACTTGGGCTTCTTCCCGGGAGTAGCAACTTGCTTGCTATTCTTCTTGAAGTTCCCCTTCTTCCCTTTGCCCTTTTTCTTGAAACTAGTGGTCTTGTTAACCATCAACACTTGATGCTCCTTTTTTATCTCTACCTCCGCAGCTTTGAGCATCGCGAAGAGCTCGAGAATTGTCTTATTCATCCCTTGCATATTATAGTTCATCACGAAGTTCTAGTAACTTGGTGATAGTGACTAGAGAACTCTGTCAATCACTATTTTATCTGGAAGATTAACTCCCACTTGATTCAAGCGATTGTAGTACCCAGACATTCTGAGCATATGCTCACTGGTTGAGCTATTCTCCTCCATCTTGTAGGCAAAGTATTTGTCAGAGGTCTCATACCTCTCGACACGGGCATGAGTCTGAAATACCGATTTTAGCTCTTGGAACATCTCATATGCTCCGTGGCGTTCAAAACATTTTTGAAGTCCCGGTTCTAAGCCGTAAATCATGGCGCACTAAACTATCAAGTAGTCATCATATCGAGCTTGCTAAACGTTCATAATGTTTGCATCTCCTCCTGCAATAGGTCTGTCACCTAGCGGTGCATCAAGGACATAATTCTTCTGTGCAGCAATGAGGATAATCCTCAGATCACGGAACCAGTCCGCATCATTGCTATTATCATCTTTCAACTTAGTTTTCTCCAGGAACATATCAAAAATAAAACAGGGGAGCTATACGCGAGCTATTGATCTACAACATAATTTGCAAATACTACCAGGACTAAGTTCATGATAAATTAAAGTTCAATTAATCATATTACTTAAGAACTCCCACTTAGATAGACATCCCTCTAATCATCTAAGTGATCACGTGATCCAAATCAACTAAACCATGTCCGATCATCACGTGAGATGGAGTAGTTTTCAATGGTGAACATCACTATGTTGATCATATCTACTATATGATTCACGCTCGACTTTTCGGTCTCAGTGTTTCGAGGCCATATCTGCATATGCTAGGCTCGTCAAGTTTAACCCGAGTATTCTGCGTGCGCAAAACTAGCTTGCACCCGTTGTATGTGAACGTAGAGCTTATCACACCCGATCATCATGTGGTGTCTCGGCACGACGAACTGTAGCAATGGTGCATACTCAGGGAGAACACTTGTACCTTGAAATTTAGTGAGAGATCATCTTATAATGCTACCGCCGAACTAAGCAAAATAAGATGCATAAAGGATAAACATCACATGCAATCAATATAAGTGATATGATATGGCCATCATCATCTTGTGCCTTTGATCTCCATCTCCAAAGCACCGTCATGATCTCCATCGTCACCGGCGCGACACCTTGATCTCCATCGTAGCATCGTTGTCATCTCGCCAACTTATTGCTTCTACGACTATCGCTACCGCTTAGTGATAAAGTAAAACAATTACATGGCGATTGCATTGCATACAATAAAGCGACAACCATATGGCTCCTGCCAGTTGCCGATAACTCTGTTACAAAACATGATCATCTCATACAACAAATTATATCACATCATGTCTTGACCATATCACATCACAGCAAGCCCTGCAAAAACAAGTTAGACGTCCTCTACTTTGTTGTTGCAAGTTTTACGTGGCTGCTACGGGCTTCTAGCAAGAACCGTTCTTACCTATGCAAAACCACAACGTGGTGTAGTGATTGCCTTTTGATATTCTAAAAGAACCCTCTTCATTGAAACCGGTTCAACTAAAGTGAGAGAGACAGACACCCGCCGGTCACATTTAAGCAACGAGTGCTCGCAGCGGTGAAACCAGTCTCGCGTAAGCGTACGCGTAATGTCGGTCCGGGCCGCTTCATCTCACAATACCGCTGAACCAAGTAACAACTAGTAACGGCAAGCAATATGTATACACCCACACCCACAACTCCTTTGTGTTCTACTCGTGCAAATATCATCTACGCATAGACCTGGCTCTGATGCCACTATTGGGGAACGTAGTATTTCAAAAAAATTCCTACGATCACGCAAGATCTGTCTAGGAGAAGCATAGCAATGAGCGGGGAGAGTGTGTCCATGTACCCTCATAGACCGAAAGCGGAAGCGTTTAGTAACACGGTTGATGTAGTCGAACGTCTTCGTGATCCAACCGATCAAGTACCGAACGCACGGCACCTCCGTGATCTGCACACGTTCAGCTCGGTGACGTCCCTCGAACTCTAGATCCAGCTGAGGCCGAGGGAGAGTTTCGTCAGCACGACGGCGTGGTGATGGTGATGATGAAGTTACCGACGCAGGGCTTCGCCTAAGCACTACGACAATATGACCGAGGTGGAAAACTGTGGAGGGGGGCACCGCACACGGCTAAGAAATCAACTTGTGTGTCTATGGGGTGCCCCCTGGCCACGTATATAAAGGAGGGGAGGGAAGAGGTGGCCGGCCCAAAGGGGGCGCGCCAGGTGTGGGGAATCCTACTAGGACTCCCCAGTCCAAGTAGGATTCCCCTCCTCTTTCCTATTCCTAGTAGGAGAAGGAGGGAAGGAGGAAGAGGGGAGAAGGAAGGAGGGGGGCACCGCCCCCTCCTAGTCCAATTCGGACCAGCCCATGGGGGGGCGCGCGGCCACCCCTTGACGCCCTTCTCTCCTTTCCCGTATGGCCCATTAAGGCCCACTACTTCCCCCGGCGAATTCCTGTAACTCTCCGGTACTCCGAAAAATACCCGAATCACTCGGAACCTTTCCGATGTCCGAATATAGCCTTCCAATATATTGATCTTTACCTCTCGACCATTTCAAGACTCCCCGTCATGTCCGTGATCTCATCCGGGACTCCGAACTATCTTCGGTCATCAAATCACATAACTCATAATACAAATCGTCATCGAACGTTAAGCGTGCGGACCCTACGGGTTCGAGAACTATGTAGACATGACCGAGACACATCTCCGGTCAATAACCAATAGCGGAACCTGGATGCTCATATTTACTCCTACATATTCTACGAAGATCTTTATCGGTCAAACCGCGTAACAACATATGTTGTTCCCTTTGTCATCGGTATGTTACTTGCTCGAGATTCGATCGTCGGTATCATCATACCTAGTTCAATCTCGTTACCGGCAAGTCTCTTTACTCCTTCCGTAATGCATCATCCCGCAACTAACTCATTAGTCACATTGCTTGCAAGGCTTATAGTGATGTGCATTACCGAGAGGGCCCAGAGATACCTCTCCGACAATCAGAGTGACAAATCCTAATCTCGATCTATGCCAACTCAACAAACACCATCGGAGACACCTGTAGAGCATCTTTATAATCACCCAGTTACATTGTGATGTTTGATAGCACACTAAGTGTTCCTCCGGTATTCGGGAGTTGCATAATCTCATAGTCATAGGAACATGTATAAGTCATGAAGAAAGCAATAGCAACAAACTAAACGATCATAGTGCTAAGCTAACGGATGGGTCATGTCAATCACATCATTCTCTAATGATGTGATCGCGTTCATCAAATGACAACTCATGTCTATGGCTAGGAAACTTAACCATCTTTGATCAACGAGCTAGTCAAGTAGAGGCATACTAGTGACACTCTGTTTGTCTATGTATTCACACATGTACTAAGTTTCTGGTTAATACAATTCTAGCATGAATAATAAACATTTATCATGATATAAGGAAATATAAATAACAACTTTATTATTGCCTCTAGGGCATATTTCCTTCAGGGAGGCGGCCATCCCGAAGGGCCGGAGGGGCCTTTGGCCGGCGCCGGGCTGGCGACGAGCCAGGCCCTGACGATGCGCGCCTCCGCGCACCTGCGCCCATAGCGGTCGGCCTCCGCGCCGAGGCCGGTAGAGGTTGGGGCCGCGAGCTCACCGGGAGTCGACACCGAAGCCACAAGCTCTGCTCCGCCTGGTTGGGCACCAGGAGCCGGCCCGGGCGTCCTGAATCTCACGGTGCAGGACGTCCTGGACAAGTTCTCCGCCCACGGCGCCACCCTCCTGAAGGCGAGGAGCGAGATGGTGGCGATGCAGACGTCTGTCTGGGTATGTTCTTGATCTTGGTTTTTATTTTTTCAATCTTCAGTGGGGGTGCGCCAGTGCACTCACTGGGTGTAGCCCCCGAGTTCCAAGCCGGCTGCTGAGCAGGCGGGTTGGAACTTCTAGGCGTGTTTCTGGATGCTGAGATGTCACTCTTGCCGCAGGACTACCACAACCTGCGCGCGGCCGCCTTCAACTCCCAGAGCCAGGCGCTTGCCACTCGGACCGGTGAGTTGCGGCAGAGCCGAGGTACGTAGACCGGCTATCAGTGGGGGCGCGCAAGCGCACCCACTGGGTGTAGCCCCCGAGATTCGGGCCGACTGCTGAGCAGCCGAGCCGGATCTTCCCGACGACTTCTTGTCTTTGTTGACGCTGGTGATTCTTCTTTGCCTTTGCAGAGGCCACCACCAATCTGCGGAGCCGCGTGCATGAGCTCGAGAGCCAGCTTCAGGCCAAGGAGCTGGAGCGCAGCCAGGCGGCCGCGGAGCGCAACCGGCTCGAGAAAGAGCTGGCTGACCAGGCGACCAGGCACGCGGACCAGGTCTGACAGTTGAAGGACGGGGAGGAGCTCCTTAAGGCCGAGTTCGAGTCTCAGTGCTCGGGCTGGGTCGAGAGGGAGAAGTGCCTGTTGGAAGATTATGAGGTGATCGAGGGCATGCTTGAAGGTAGCTTTTCTTTCTTGCTTGGAGGCGCCGGCTGTTACTGGAAGTCGGTCTCTTATTCCTTTGTTTTCTTTTTACGCAGAGTACTTCCCGGACCACGCTGGCGTCATCGGCCAGGCGATTGAGGCACGGCGTGAGCAGCGGAGGCAAGTGGGCGAGGAGATTGCGCTGGACCGGCCTCGGACTTTGGGCGAACAGTTCCGGGCCGTCCAGCTACGCCTTGCGCCGGTCCGCCGGCTGCTCCGCCAATTTCAGCGCGCCGGGTCCCAGGTCTTGGAAGGGCTCTGGCCGGGTGCGCAGGTGCCCCGGACTCCCAGTCGGACTGCCGATTGGTTGGAGGTAGCTAGAGAGCGGCTTGACGCCTGGAAGAGCGCCGCCGCGTGGGACGGTGCCAAGGTGACGCTGGAGTTCGTGAAGGCGTGGTACCCGGGCGTGAGCCTGGCGTAGCTGGCCACCTTCCGCCAGGAGGCGGCGCCGAAGTTGGAGGCGGAGCGCGAAGCGATCGCCATTCGCGCCGCTGCCGTTGCCGACTACGTCAACGTCGGCGTCTTCATCCCGGAGCGGGCAGAAAACGGCACCGAGGTGCCGCCATCCTGGTTCGGGCTGAACCCGGACGAGGGGGAGGACCCAGCGGAGGAGATCGCCTCCAGCAACGAAGCCACGGAGGAGAGCGAGGACGAAGAAGGCGATGGCGTTGCGCTAGATGATGGGGCGACCAGCCGGAACCGGCCCGATCCGGCTTGAGCCAGCGAGCCGCGGGAGACCTCGTCGGCCGCTGCCGCCGCTGACCAGACTGAGACCAACCAGCCATAAGCCCCGCCAGCCGGTGCCTCAGCCACCACCGACCAGTCCCAGCAGCCCGCAGCGCCTTCGGCCTAGGCGGTCTTTTACCTTTTGGATTTTTTATGTCTTGTACTTGAGAACAAGTTAATCGTGTGCAGTTCCACCCACTAGGGGTGTATTTTAAACTCTGATGAATGCCGGCCTTGGGCCTTTTGCAATGTAAATAAATTTATTTTCCCACATGCTTGCGTGCTCTACCGAGTTCTAACTCGATTTTGCCTTTGCTTTCTTTGGCTTTTTCTTTTGCCGTCTTCCTTTGGCTGCCACCCTACCAGCCGGATAGCCACGATGCGGTCTATGGCCGGGTCAGGGACTTGGCCGTTTAGAATAGGCAAGTTACTTCAGCCGCTTAAAGCGTAGCTAGTCAAGTGAGAAGCCGGTCGGCCGGCTGCTGAGCAGCCGGACGGGTGAGGCGAGAGGCCGGCTTGGCCTGACTCGGCGTTCTTCCTTAGTCGTTTTTTGTGTGGACAGCATTTTCGGCCTTTAGCTCTTGCCAGCCGGACAGTCGCACTGCAAGCTGTAGCTGGGACGAAGAGAGGGCTTTGGCGTCGGCACACTACTTAGCCGACTTCGGGTGGCGCCAACTTAAGTCAAGGCGGTGAGCCCCCGGGCCGGCTGACCGGACCCGGACAGGGCGGAATAAAAACTCATACATAGGTGAAGCTTATCACATAGATAAAAAGGTAGCCCCCGCGTGCGCCTCGGGGGACCTGTTGTCTTTGCTTAAGACAAAAGACAGCGTGGTACATACACTGCATCAACTGTAAAACAGGCGGAGAAGGTTCGCGTTCCACGGGCGCTCCGACTCTTGGCTGGCTGTGTCCCTCTTGCGTGCCCTGGGCTTCTATGTGTCGATGAGGTAGTACGAGTCGTTGCCCAGGGCCTTGCTGACGATGAAGGGCCCCTCCCAAGGAGCCGAGAGCTTGTGCTGGCCAGCTGTTCGCTGGATCAGCCGAAGCACAAGGTCACCCTCGTGGAAGGCACGCGGCTTGATCTTCTTGTTGTGGTAGCGGCGCAGACTCTGCTGGTTGATGGCGGACCGGCTGAGTGCTAGTAGCCGGGCCTCTTCGAGCAGGTCGACACCGTCTTCTCGCGCCTCCTTGGCTTCCGCCTCTGTGTACATGGTGACGCGAGGCGAGTCAAACTCGATGTCTGTTGGGATGACCGCCTCGGCCCCGTACACGAGGAAGAAGGGCGTGAAGCCGGTTGATTGATTCGGCATAGTCCGGAGACTCCAAAGGACGTCCGGCAGCTCCTCGATCTAGCAGCTGGCCAAGCGCTCCAGCGGCTCGACCAGCCGGGGCTTGATGCCGGACAGGATGAGGCCATTTACTCGCTCCACCTGGCCGTTTGACTGCGGATGAGCAACCAACGCGAGGTCCAGTCGGATGCCCTGCGTCGCGCAGAAACGGGCCAAGGCGCCTTTGGCGAAGTTCGTGCCGTTGTCGGTGATGATGCTGTGCGGGATGCCGTATCAAACGGTGATGTCCGCGATGAATGTGACGGCTGTGGGGCCATCGAGCTTCTTGATTGGCCTTGCCTCAATCCACTTCGTGAATTTGTCCACGGCAACTAGCAGGTGGGTCATGCCGCCGCGTGCTGTCTTGAATGGGCCCACCATGTCCAATCCCCATACGGCAAACGGCCAAGTGATGGGGATGGTCTTGAGTGCTGAGGCCGGCAGGTGCTGCTTGGTGCTGAAGCGATGGCACCCCTTGCACTTTCGGACCAACTCCTTGGCGTCATCCAGAGCAGTCGGCTAGAAGAAACCGTGGCAGAAGGCTTTAGAAACGAGGGCTCTGGAGGCGGCATGGTGGCCACATTCGCCTTGATGAATGTCTCTGAGGATAGCAATGCCCTTCTCCTGCTCGACGCAGCGCTGGAAGACACCAGTCGCGTTGCGCCTGACGAGCTCTCTGTTGATGATCGTGTATGCGGCCGCCTGGCATTGCACCTGCCGGGCCAAGACTTCGTCGGCTGGTAGCTCGCGGCTCACCAGAAAGTTGAGGATGGGCTGCGCCCAAGACGGAGCTTCCACCACCGTCATGACAGCAACCAGCGTTAGGGTGGCCGGGTTGGGAGGCGGTGGGTCGGAGCCGGCCGCTGCTTGCTACGTTGTTGAAGTCCCCGGGCCGACTACAGCTGTCGGGGATATCGTGCGACATATGCCAGGGGGTGGCTTATCGTGGATGGGGACAAAAGTACGTCGCCGGGCTCTAGAAGCGGGAGTGAGCGAGACCGCGTACGCTTGCGGATCTTACCCAGGTTCCGGGCTCTCCTAGGAGATAACACCCCTAGTCCTGCTCTGCGGGGTCTCCGCATGATCACTACCTCAACAAGTAGCTACAAGCTTGCTCCTTGAGCTGTTTGTCTAGAGGAGGAAGAAAGGCAAGGCTAACTCTATTCCCCTCTCTCTCTGCGTGTGTGTATGATGATTTTGGGTGCTCGGTCAAGGTTTTCCTCCCCCTGCATGGGGCGACCTGGGGGGTTTATATAGGCCTACCCCCCAGGGGTGCAATGGTAATTCGGCCAGATGCGGGACCCGGCTGTCGGTGTCACTGGTTGCCAGCTTCTCCGCCGACCGCCGGGGCCCGCCACCTGATGGGTCCCTCCGACTGCCGTGATCTCGGCCGATAGGTAGGGCCCGCCGCCTGCGGGCCATGTTGACTGCTTTATGCTGTAGCATCGCTCTTGATGACGGAGGCCGCGTCAAGGGGAGCGTGGATACAGTCCCGCCGCTTGGCGGGTGCTCACTGTAGCCACACCCTATCACATCTGGTTAATGGCGCACAGACTTTGAGGGAGGGGGAGGGCCGCCTGCTAGGAGCCGGCCTCCCCCTGAGCCGACTGGTCAAGGCTCGCCGCTCTATGGCTTCTCACGGACAGGTAGGGCCCGCCGCCTGCGGGCCGTACTGACCGCCCGTCGTGGGAGCATGGCTTCTTCTGCCATGGGTGATGTCATGAGCGGCATGGCAACAGTGCCGCATCGGGCGCAGGGTGTCCGCTTGGTACGCTGTACTATGGCCATGTCCCGCCCTGGATTCGGGGGTGGCAGGCTTGTACTGTAGCCATGCCTTGTCTCGTCGCGTTTATGTCGGCGCTAACTTTGAGGGCGCGAGGGGCCGCCTGCTAGGACCCGGCTTCCCAGGAAGCCGCCCGCTAGGAGTCAGCCCACTTTATGGCCGTCTTCTAGGCTCCGCCACCTCCTGGCAACCGGCCGCCTGGACCAGCCGGCCCCAGGAAGGCGGTCCTTTGTCTTTGATGTTTGAGGGACGCAGCCTGCCCCGATGTCTTGAAATACCAAGGGGAGCTGATGAGGCTACCCGTGGTCATTTACTCATTCACAGGCGTGAAACTCATTCACAGGCGTGAAACTTATCATATAGAAAAGAAAGGGTAGCCCCCGAGTGCTCTTCGAGGGACCCGGTGTCTTTGCGCTTAATACAAAAGGTAGCGTGGTACATACTGCTTTAACTGTAAAATCTTCGAAGGAGATTTGCGTTCCATGGGCGCTCTGTTTCCTTGCCGAAATCGTCCCTCTTGCGCGCCCTGGGCTTCTGCGCGTCGATCAGGTAATAGGAGTCGTTGCCCAAGGTTTTATTGATGATGAAGCGGCCTTCCCAAGGGGCCGAGAGCTTGTGCTGGCCGGCTGTTCGCTGGATCAGCCGGAGCACAAGGTCTCCCTCTTGGAAGGATCGTGGCTTGACCTTCCGACTATGGTAGCAACGCAGGCTCTGCTGGTAGATGGCGGACCGGCTGAGTGCTAACAGCCGGCCCTCTTCCAGCAGATCGACGCCGTCTTCTCGTGCTTCCTTCGCCTCCGCCTCCGTGTACATGGTGACGCGAGGCGAGTCGAACTCGATGTCAGTTGGGATAACGGCCTCGGCCCCATACACGAGGAAGAAGGGAGTGAAACCGGTTGATTTGTTTGGGGTGGTGCGGAGGCTCCAGAGTACGGCTAGCAGCTCGTCGATCCAGCAGCCGGCCGAGCGCTCCAGTGGCTCGACCAATTGGGGCTTGATGCCGGATAAGATGAGGCCGTTTTCTCGCTCGACTTGGCCGTTTGACTGCGGATGGGCAACGGACGCTAAGTCCAGTCGGATGCCCTACATCGCGCAGAAACGGGCCAAGGCGCCTTTGACGAAGTTAATGCCATTGTCGGTGATGATGTTGTGCGGTACACCGTACCGGACGGTGATATCTGCGACGAAGGTCACAGCAGTCGGGCCATTCAGTTTCTTGATTGGCTTTGCTTCAATCCACTTGGTGAATTTGTCGACAGCGACGAGCAGATGGGTCATGCCACCGCGTGCCGTCTTGAACGGGGCCACCTTGTCTAGCCCCCAGACGGCAAAGGGCCAAGTAAGGGGAATGGTCTTGAGTGCAGAAGCCTGCAGGTGTTGCTTGGAGCCAAATTTCTGGCACCCCTTGCATTTCTTGACCAGATCCTTGGCGTCCTCCAAAGCAGTCGGCCAGAAGAAACCGTGGTGGAAAGCTTTGGCGACAAGGGATCTGGAAGCCGCGTGGTGGCCGCACTCGCCTTGGTGTATGTCTCTGAGGATTGCCTTGCCCTTCTCTGGTTCGACGCAACGTTGGAAGACGTCGGTCACGCTGCGCCTAACAAGCTCTCTGTTTACTATCGTGTAAGCTCCTGCCCGGCGTTGCACCTGCCGGGCCGAGATCTCATCAGCTGGCAGCTCTTCGCTCACCAGAAATTTGAGGATGGGTTGCGCCCATGATGGTGCTTCGACCTCATCCACCGTCATTACGGCCACTGAGACTAGGGCGGTTGGGTTGGGAGGTGGCTGGGTGGGGTCGGCGGCGTCTCGCTGCGTCGTTGAAGTCCCCGGGCCGACTACCGCAGTCGCCGGGCCGGGTTGTGGAGTCCCCGGGCTGGGTGTGACTGCTGCAGTCCCCGAGCCGCTTGGTGAAGTCCCCGGGACGGCTGCTGCAGCCCCCGGGCCGGGTTGCGAAGTCCCCGGGCTAGGTGCGGCTGCTGCAGTCCCTGTGCCGCTTGGTGAAGTCCCCGGGACGGCTGCTGCAGCCCCCGAGTCGGATCCGACTGCTTCGGGGGCAGCCGGCACGAAGATGGATTCTGATTCTGGGGAAGGCTTGATAGACGGTTTGCGGAGGCACTGAAGGGACACGCCGGCTGGTATGGCTTGCCGGGTGGAGCCGATCCGTGCCAGGGCATCTGCTTGCTCGTTGTCGGCCCGTGGCACGTGAAGGAACTCGCACCCATCAAAGTATCCGCTGATCTGCTGGACGAGGGAGCGGTAGCTTGCCATGTTTTCATCCTTGGTGTTCCAGTCGCCAGACGACTGTTGGACCACCAAGTCGGAGTCGCCGAAGCACAGAATCCGGCGGATGCCAATCTCCTTGGCCAGCCGGAGTCCGTATACTAGTGCCTCGTACTCGGCCACGTTGTTGGAGGCGGCAAAATGGATTTGCAGCGTGTATCTAAGCTTGTCGCCTTTGGGAGAGGTGAGGACGATGCCGGCTCCCAAACCGGTGCGCATCTTCGAGCCATCGAAATGCATCCGCCAATGAGTGGAGTCCGGAGCTGGTGGCAGGTACTGGGTCTCGGCCCAGTCGATGAGGAAGTCGGCTAGTGCTTGGGACTTGATGGCGGTGCGGGGATGGTAGAAGATGGTGTAGGGGGCCAGCTCGATGGCCCACTTGGCCACCCGGGCCGATGCGTCTCTGCTGCCTATGATCTCCGCAAGCGGGGCGGTGTAGACAATCGTGATGGGATGCTCTTGAAAGTATGGCTTGAGCTTCTTGGCGGCAAAATGCACGCCATAACACAACTTTTGGTAGTGGTGGTAGTTCTGCTTGGAGGCTGACAGCACCTCACTCAAGTAGTACACGGGCCTCTGGACCGGCTGTGCCTTGCCGTCTTCTCCGCGTTCTACCACCATGACTGTGCTGACCACCCGGCTGGTGGCGGTGATGTAGAGAAGCATGGGCTCCTTGGCAGCCGGAGCGGCCAGGACAGGTGGCGTGGTCAACATCTTCTTGAGCTGGAGGAAAGCTTCGCCCGCCTTGTCGTTCCACTCGAAATGAGTGGTTTTCTTCATCAACTGGTACAGGGGAAGAGCCTTCTCGCCTAGCCGACTGATGAAGCGGCTGATGGATGCCAAGCAGCCGGTGAACTTCTGAATGTCTCGCAGTCAGGCGGGCCTCTTCATCCTCTCGATGGCCTTGATCTTGACAGGGTTGCACTCTATGCCGCGTTCTGAGACGAGGAAACCGAGGAGCTGGCCGGCTGGTACTCCAAAGGCACATTTTTCTGGGTTGAGTTTGATTTGAAAACGGCGCAGATTATCAAAGGTTTCCTTGAGATCTTCCAGGAGGGTACCGCGCTTCTCTGTTTTCACCACAATATCGTCCACATAAACATGGGCATTCCTCCCGAGTTGCTTGAGGAGGCACTTCTACATGCAACGCTGAAACGTGGCACCGGCATTTCTCAAGCCGAATGTCATGGTCAGGTAGCAGAAGGCTCCAAATGGTGTGATGAAGGCGGTCTTCAGGCGGTCGGCCGGGCTTAACTTGATCTGGTGGTACCCTGAGTAGGCATCCAAAAAACTCAGCAGCTCGCATCCGGCTGTGGAGTCTATCACTTGGTCAATCCGAGGCAAGGCGAACGGATCTTTTGGGCAAGCTTTGTTTAGGCTGGTATAGTCAATACACATGCGCCATTTGTTGTTCTTCTTCAGTACGAGGACTGGGTTGGCAAGCCACTCTGGAAAGAACACTTCCATGATGAAGCCGGCTGCTAGAAGCCAGGCTATCTCTTCACCAACAATTCCTCTCTTCTCCTCCGACAGGCGGCGGAGGGGTTGCTTGACTGGTTTTGCATCTGCTCTGACATGTAGCTTGTGCTCGGCGAAATCCGTCGGAACACCCGGCATGTCCTTGGGAGACCATGCAAAGATGTCCTGATTCTCACGGAGGAAATCGACGAGCTCGCTTTCCTATTTGCTGTCAAGGCGAGCGCCTATGACGGCGAACCTCTCCGGGTGCTCCGGGTCCAAGGGTATCTTCTTGGTTTCTTTGGCTGGCTGGAAAGAGCCCTGAGCTTCTGACTCCTTAGGGTCTGGCGACAGGTTCGGCTGCTTGCCAGCCATGGCCACAACCCGGTCAAGGAGCCGCTTCTCGGCAGCAATCACAAGGGACTCGGCCAGCCGACTGCTGGCAGCGGCACAGGCGGCAGACTTCTGGTAGTCGCCGGCTATGGTGATAATGCCCTTGGTACCCGGCATCTTCATCTTGAGGTAGGCGTAGTGAGGAACCGCCATGAACTTGGCCAGGGCAGGCCGGCCAAGCAACGCATGGTAGGGGCTCTCAAGGTCAACCACCTCGAACCAGATTGGCTCTCGGCGGAAGTGATTCTTGTCTCCGAAGAGGACGTCTATCTTGATCTTGCCGATTGGTGAGCAGGAAAGGCCTGGCACAATGCCACGGAAGACAGTCCGGCTGGGCTGGAGCTGTTTCTCTTTGATGCACAACTTCTCCATGGTGTCGCGGTAGAGGATGTTGATGCTGCTACCGCCATCTATCAGAATTCGGGAGAAACAAGCAGCTCGCCTCTCTGTTGCAAAGGTGGCATCCAACACCAGGGCGTAGGAACCCGGAGAAGGCATCACCTCCGGGTGGTCAGCTCGACTCCAACTGATCGGCTTCTCCGACCAGTGCATGAACTCTGGGGCTTCAGAGGCGACAGTATTCACCTCTCGGCGCTGTTGACGCCGGCTGTGCTTGTCGTCAGCCACGCTGGTGAAGACGACGTAAGCTCCGTGCTCTTCGGGAAACTCATCTTGGATTGCGCCGACCGGCTGGACCGCCGGCTGTTGGGGAGGCGGAGGCGGCGGGCCAGCAGGCGGCGGGGGCAGTCCTTCGCCTCTGGCGATGCGGGTGAGCCAGTGGCACTTCTGGGTGGTGTGGTTGGATGGCTTCGCGCCGCTATGGAACTTGTAGGGAGCATCAAGGGTTTGCTCAAAGGAGAAGGCGGGCAACCAGGCAGGCTTGCCGCCCTTCTGGCGTTTGGGGCCGGGTTGCTCCTCTGGCTGCCGATCTTCGACTGTCGCCACCTGCCGGCTGGTGGTAGCCGGCTGCGGGGCCTTGCGCTTGTTGTCGTTTGACTGTTGGCGCCGACTGGGATCACCAGCTGGTGTCTGAGGGGCCGGAGGGAGCATCTTTCCTGACGCATCCACTCGGAGCTCCGACTTCATGGAGGAGTCGGCAGTGGTGTACTTGTCCGCTATGATCAGCAACTCGTTGAGCGTGGCTGGCTCATCGCAGAGGAGTCGATGCTTGAGTAGGGTGCATTCTCGGCACCCGGTAGTGAAGTATTCGATTGCTTGCACCTCATGAACCCCTTCGCAGGAGTTGTGTAGCTCGGCCCACCGCATTAGGTATTCACGGGTGGACTCGATCGGGCCTTGGATGCACAGGGAGAGCTGGCGAGGCTTGGGCGGCCGCTTGTAGGTGCTGGTGAAGTTGCGGATGAAAACTTCGGTGAAGTCTAGCCAGCTGTTGACGCTGTAGGGCTTGAGGCTGTTCAGCCATGTCCGGGCCGTGCCCTGGAGCATGAGCGGAACATACTTCACGGCGACACGTTTGTTGCCGTTGGCTATGTTGACGGCAGTGGAGTAGTCAACCAGCCAATCTTCCGGCTTCACAGAACCGTTGTACTTGGGAGTGTCCCGAGGGAGCGAGAACCCCTTGGGGAAGGGCTCGTCCCGAATGTGGGGCCGAAACAAGGCGGGCCGATTGCATCCTCTTCTTCCAACGCCAGGGATCAAGCCAAACGGTCGATCCGGTTGCTGGCGTCATTCTCTCCGACTCCTTCGCGGGGGCCCAGCCGGCGCCCGAGAGTCGGATGCTCAACAAGCGGCGGGGAGGCACGCCCCTCCCTGCCCGGGGGGGGGGGGGGGCTGACGACCGTCCCGCCGTTCTACTGCTCATGGGCGGCCGTCCTGGTCGCGCTCGATGGAGATACGGGTGCGGCTGCGGCTAGCAACTGGCTCTGGGTCTCCTCGGCCGCGGGCGCCGTCTGTCGGCGTCCGGGAGGTCGTGCCGTGCTCTCGGCGAGGGGGAAGGTTCTCGGCCTGTCCTGCTCTGCGGGGTCTCCGCATGATGACTATGATCAAGAGTGTACAAGGTTGCTCCTTGAGCTGTGTTGCTAGAGGAGGAAGAAGGGTAGAGCTACCTCTCTTCTCCTAGCTATGGTGGTGTATGGGAATGAAGGCTGAACCCTTTGCTTTGGTAAGCCCTGGGGGGTTTTATAGGCCAACCCCCCAGGGGTACAATGGTAATACGGCCGGGTGTAGGACCCGGACGTCAGTGTCTAGGGTCACCGGGTTCTCCGCCGGCTGCTGCGGCCCGCCTCTGGAGGGCCCCGCCGGCTGCTGAGAATCCGGCCGACAGGTAGGGCCCGCCGCCTGCGGGCCACGTTGATTGCCTTTTGCTGTAGCTTTGTACTTGATGACGGAGGCTTCGTCAGGAGTCGCATGGCTACAGTCCCGCGTCAGGGGGGTGGTGGCCGCTTGGTCAGCGCACACTGTAGCCGCGCTCCGTCTTGTCATAGTGGGTGAGTGCGGACTCCGAGGGGAGGGAAGGGTCCGTCTGCCAGGAGCCGGCCCGCCCCTCAACGCCGCCTTCTGGTAGCTCGCGGACAGGTAGGGCCCGCCGCCTGCGGGCCATACTGATTGCCTTTTGTTGTAGCATGACCCTTGCTGACGAGGGCCATGTCCTGAGTCACATGGCTACAGTCCTGCGCCAGGCAGGTAGGTGGCCACTTGGTCAGCTCACACTGTAGCCACGCTCCTCCAGGATTCGGGGGAGTAGGTGGCTCTGCAGCCATGCCCCGTCTCGTCGGTGTAGGTGAGTGCGGACTCCGAGGGGAGGAGGGGCCGTCTGCTAGGAGCCGGCCTCCCCCAAGAGCCGCCTTCTATGAGTGCGCCATCTTCTGGAAGCCGGCCACTTGGTCCTAGATGGACCAAGGAACCGGCCGCATGCCCGGAAGGCATGAGGGGCTTTGCTAGCCCCGATGTCTTGAAATGTTATTAGGTCCGAATGAGGCTACCCGGGGTCTATCCCCCGACACTCGTACTGCGGTGGTCGGCACAAGGAAGACGAAGAAGAGAGAGGGACGGGAGTAAAAGTGAAAAAGGACCCCGCCCGTGCCTATTTATAAGGAAACCAAGAAATGGCATGCGTGAAAATCGAGGAGACGACATGATTATCTCAACGATGCGGGTGCCTCGATTCTCGGATGGCCAGTTAATACAAAAGATCTGTTGTGATGCCATGGATTTTTTATGAATTTACTTCGTGTGACGTCATGGCGGGTTACAATGTTTTATTCAAGGTTATGCTTTGGAAGATGACTCGCCAACTGAAGCAGTGAAGATTGACCTGAACAAGTTCAAGGCAACCTGGGGCCTAATGTTGGGGGTATAACCCCGGGGTGTGACCCGCCCAGGAGGGGCCGGATTACACCGTTGGCGACTCAACAAAGAAGGCCCAAGAAGGCCCAAGTAAATGAAGTAGGAAGGCGGCGGCTTAAGAGGCGGGCTTGGTGATGGCCCAAGATTCGGACGTGTGAGCCGCCCAAGGATGACTTGTCTTGTAAGGCAAAGTGATTTAGAAACCGAGTTGGTCATGTTGTGTGATCCGGCTCGGACTCTTGTAAGCCATCAGGTCTCAACCTGTGTATATAAAGGCGAGACCCGGCGGCGGGTTAACTCAAGAAACAGTTGATCGATAGCTAGGTCAAGCGTAATCGCTCCCTTGTAATCGATACTCAAGCAATAGTCAACAAAAGCAGGAGTAGGCTTTTACCTCATTGAGAGGGGCCGAACCTGGGTAAATCCTTTGTGTCCTTTGTCCCATTCAACCCCTTTGAGCTAACCTACATCGCGATAGCTCCACACCTAAGTCCTTTCACGAGGGCATCTGCCGTGACAAAACCACGACAGGTTCCGACGCACAGGTCCTCGGCGAACAAGTCACCAGTGCACAGGTCCATGGAGCCCCGAACAGGTCTCGCGCTTTGCTTCTAGTTGGAGATGACTCATGGTGGAACGGAGCTCACGACGGTTTAGCCCGAGACAAACCCATGGCGCACAGGTCACCGGTGTACAGGTCCATGGCGTCCCGATCTCGTTGAACAGGTCTGGTATCCCGGAGGAGACGACGTGCCAGAACCGGAGCTCGCGACGTTGTAGCCCGAGACAAGTCCATGGCAAACAGGTCTCTCCGGTGTCCAAGTCCATGGCGTTCTGATCGCATTGGACAGGGCCGGTGTCCCGGAGGAAGCGGCGTGGCAGAAACGGAGCTCACGGCGATGTAGCCCGAGACAAACCCATGGCGCACAGGTCACCGGTGTACAGGTCCATGGCATCCCGATCCCGTTGAACAGGTCTGGTGTCCCGGAGGAGACGGCGTGGCAGAACCGGAGCTCGCGACGTTCTAGCTCGAGAACAAGTCCATGGCGAACAGGTCTCTCCGGTGTACAAGTCCATGGCGTTATGATCGCATTGGACAGGGCCGTTGTCCCGGAGGAAGCGGCGTGGCAGAAACGGAGCCCACGATGATGTAGCCCGAGATGAAGCATCCATCATGGCGGACAGGTTCTTGGCGTATAGGTCCCGGTGTACAGATCCATCGATCGCCGGCATACAGGTCACCCCTTTTGGTGTTGCACCCACCCATGGTAACGCGGCCATTACGATCACCGGCGTACAGGTCATCTATCCACAAGTTCGACAGGCGGTGCCCTTTGATAAAGCGAACTGCCATAGACTTGGCGTCCAAACAAGTGAGGCGCATCCATCACGGCGGATAGGTCATTGGCGTACAGGTCCATCGGTCGCCGGCGTACAGGTCACTCTTTGGTGTAGCACCAGCCCAAGGCGACGCGGCCTCTGCGACGCTACCTTTACACCGCGCTATGAGGCAGCGCACTTTGTCTTGGCGGACCGCCGAACACTCGGCGTCCAGCCGAGACGAGGCGCCAACCACACCGGTCATGCCGATGTGAGTGTGCGACGGTTTTTATACCGACGCCGGTCTCCTAAACAACACACTCCCGTGAGGAAAACCCCTTGCATACCCCGACGAAGCCGCTAAATCATCAAGAAGTCCGAGCCAAGCAGGACCCATGCTACTCCAACACCGACTACATCAACGCTGTCAAGACCGACGAGGTGCGACGGCGAGGGCGGACGTGGCTAGCACAAAGCCATGTTTTGAGCGGCACGTGTACCGACGAGGACACGGGCTTTGCCGCTGCCCACACAACTCACACCATCATCATCATGCATGGAGAACGCGAAGCGAAGACGGCGAAGACGACCACACGGCTTAATCAGAGGTATCTCGCGGAGCAACCCGCGGGAGTAATTAACCGTGAGCCTTCCGAGGCTCCAGGAACCAGAGACCGCAATCGCTACAGTCAGGCAGGCCGCGCTAGCAGGCCACTGAGCGCATATCAGGAATTGTATTTGTTATCCTTGAGATTAATAAAATATTGTTCATATCTCTTTATTTTCTTTGTGTACTACTGTACACTGGCACGCCCGCATTTTCTTTTCCTCGGCGCATGAGAGAAATCAAACTCCTCCTCTTCCTTCATACGGAGCGCATATAAGATTTTTCTCGTGTCAAACATAGTTAATAAAGTATTGAATATACATATGCATGCACTAGTAAAATAAATTATGCAATATTGATTGTGGGGGCCATGGCCCCCACCACCCCACCCCTAGACCCGCCATTGCTTACATGCATCTTCTATGTTTTCAAAACTCTCAGAAAAAATCTTGTAGAACACACAAAGAGCTTTACACGTAAATCCAAGTGTGTTGATTTCTTGAAAAGTTGTAAAATTCAAAAAGTTGTGTCATTTTCAATCGTGCATTTTATTACTTGTCTTATGAGAATTTTCAATCATGCATTTTATTACTTGTCTTATGAGAATTCTGCGCTCCAATGGAAACGTTCCCAACTTTCTTATTCATTTAGTTATGTTACTCTAGTGGAGGAGTACTTCTGTTATAAAACCCAGGTCACCTTTGATTCAAAGGCACATGTGTCGCCTCATGTTCAGAATTAGATATGTTATATAAATATTTGCAAAGACGATATTAGTTACGATAGGAGGAGGGAGCCTACATTAGCAAATTATATACCGAGAAACTGAAAGATTTCTAAAGGAACTTTACAGTATCATGATACAGAAGAAATTTTCCTACGTAGTCTCCTTGGACCGAAGATCGAGACCACCAAAACATGCATATGAATATCATCCTACATGAAATTCCACAGGATTCTAAGCCCCGCGCGAGGAAAATCTTTTGCTTTGCAGAGATATCCTATCCCTTTTATTGATTTTAAAAATCACGTGAAACATCCATATTCTTTTAAAAACTTGAGTATTGATTTTCTTGCACTGAGAAAACCATGACATATGGGCTATGCATTTTTCTCTATCTACTATGTGTTTCCAAGAGATGAAATGTTAATACTAATATATGTATGTATATAAACTTCTATATGAGAAACTACATAGAGTGTCTTAATGCATTAAGCATACTTCTTTTAAACCATAGAACAAACGGGTTGTCGGGTGGCTAGCGAAGGTATTGTATCCACAGTTCATAAGGGGTCAAACTCTAGGCGTAACAAAGTAACACGTCTAGAGGGCAACTAAGATTATGTGATATATATATATAGGCTGGGGTTTTCGGACATGGAGTATGTGATCGCGAGCACACAGGCACTCGCTATCTGTACCGTTCGTATCAGCTTTGCGATTCTATCTATTTAATGCATTTTGTACGGTGCGGGTCAGAACTCGCCTGCCTGGTGGGGCATCTCTTGGACGGACGTTTGTACTCCGCGGACAGCGAGAGGCCGAGCCGTGGCTCGAGTTGTCGCCGGCGTCTTGATCCGTGGTCCGGAATTTGTGCTTTCCGGTTACACGTCAATCTGGCGCAGTAAATGCGGTTGTCGGTAGTAATGGGCAGCTATCTCCTACCTCCCGTCACTGGATCTTGGTGTATTGAAAGCGGCAAAGCGGAGGCGGCGGAGGTGAGGTATCTCGTGCGACAAAAGTGACTACCCCAAATCTGGCTCATATGGAGTTCTTGATGCAGCCCATAAGCAGGTACGGATCTGGTAGTTCTCGTTGCTTGCTAGTGGCCCTATATATTTCTGTTTACCAATGGATCTAAAAGCTCTCCGCTCAACTTGTGCAAGCAGCAGAAATCTGCTAGAGTCCTCTTCAGTATCCTGTGACGAGGACGCCGGCCATGGAGCTGCCTACCGCGGCGGCGTCGAGTGCAGACGGCCAGGTTTGTGCTGGTCAGACTGCTCCAAAGGCAGGCAGTGGAGACAAGCCTCAGGGTTCAGAGAACTCCATAGACCAAATTGACTCCTAAACTCCTGGCTGGAGCAAAAGGTACATACAGGTGGCCTGGACTAGAATTTGTTTTGATTAGGTTACTCTCCTCAGAAACATGTGATTTCGAGAGAAGAAAAGTACGTTGAAAGGCTAATGGTAGTTAGCATGAATATAACTGAAAACACTTGGTGTACTGTATGCACATTGTTGGTTGGTTTTCTGTTGCAAACAAACCATGGCTGTGAAGAAAAAGTGGCTGCTAAATTGTTATGCTTCCATGGTGGGATGAAGTAAATTTAAGTATTGATTGTAGTGCTGCTGAAATGAACTAAATTTCTATGTCAGCATCTCGTCAATAATACTTGAGTAGAAAAAGAAAACTCTATGGTTTTTGAAGAGTACAAAATGAACATATTGAATGAGTTATCATTTAATCATGGATTCTGTAGATTGTAAACTATAAATTGGGCTGAATAGTTGTGCCTATTGTCATTTGATCTCCAGAGTGAGGGTTGGAGCTGCTGCACTAGGGAGAGCACCATGCCCTGACAGGATTTCAGCCCTGGAGAGAACAATCCGGCAGTTTACAGAGCAGCCTGGTGATATTGTCATCGTGCCCAAAATAGGAATGGGCTTTGACACACTATATTTTTATAATTTCTATTCGTGGGAGAAAGGTTTCGGGATCAGATATGGAAAAAGCAGGTTAAATCGGACAAAATGCATGCAAGAGGTAGTGTGCGGCTGTGCGGTAAGGCGTTCATGACATGCCCAATATTGTGTTGCAATTAACTGAAGTGGGTTGATGATATTATTTACAGGGGAAACAAATAGTTGAAAATACTCACTCTTTCCGATGTGAATGCCCTGCAGTGATAAGGTTATTGTGGTCGAAGGACAATGGCTGGTATATAGGAGAGCATCTGGACGAGCACAACCATGCTTTGTCGCTCACTATAGACAGACAATACAGTGGCCCTCGCACAAGCGTATATATGAATACAGTAGGGACATCGTGAAATGGCTAAGGCAGAACAATGTGAACCTGGCGAAAGTGTACAACATCATTGCACTTTTTTGGTAGGATGGAAAATGTACCTTTCACGAAAAGAGCACTGTGAAACCTTTGTGGTAAAGTCAGCTGTGAGCAAGCAGAGGATGATGTCGGAGAAACAACCCAGTTCACCTATCGAGTTCAGGCTGACAAAGAAGGCCGGATCAGTAGTCTAATGTGGGCTAGTGGCAACAGCAGGTTGCAATACACTTTCTTTGGGGATGTTGTGACATTTGATACAACCTATAAGGCAAATCTTTATGACATGCTGTTTGGTCTTTTTGTGAGCGTGAACAATTATTTCCAAAGCATTATCCTGGCAGGCGTGCTGATTCGTGATGAGAAGGTTTATTAGAATGATGGGTGGGCCTGCACCGCAAACAATCATGACAGGTAAGCAAAACGAATGGTTTCAATTGATTATATGTCCACTAGCTTTGTGTGATTTTATTTGTGCATTACGTGATAACTTTGGTATGACTATTTTGCAGACCAAAATCGAGCAAGGAAATAGCTATAAAAATGTTTTGCCCGACACATCACATCGTTGGTGAAAGTGGCATGTGTTGGAAAAGGAAAAAGAGTCTTTAGGGCCATTGTAATAAAAAAAGAGCGACTTCCATGCTGAGTTTCACAAGGTGGTTAATCATATGCTGTCCATAGATGAGTTTGAGGAAGCTTGGAAGTTTCTTATAGAAAAGTACAACCTAAAGAACCACTCGTACATGACACAATTGTATGAAATACGACACAAGTGGGCGAAGCCTTACTTCACTGGTGTGCTCTGCACCAGATGACCAGTACGCAGAGGAGTGAAAGCACGAACCACATGTTGAAGAATTATGTGCCTCCAGGGTGCCCTACGCATATATTTGTCAGGAAGTACATGAGGTTGCTATTTGACACGGAGTTGGAGGAAAATTACAAGGAGAAAAGAATCAGGATTGTAAGTTTTTAGTGCATGATGATCACTGTTTTTAGTGTACTGTCAAGCAATTATCTGACAGAAGCCAAAATGCTTATTTTTCAGGGCCGGCCACTTCTACGGGCAAACATGACAACAGAAAGGCTTGCCGGCAAGATATAAACCAGAGCTATGTTTTAGCAGTTCAGGCATATACTGTATGAGTGTGGCGCATACCAAGTGGAGGAGATTGAAAAACACATACTAAAGAGATGGAGAAAGGATGCCCGAGATATCGTACAGCCTCACCTACTGTAGTACCAGAGGGACAATGCTCTAGAGAACCCGTTTAGCTACAGGAATTTCAATATGTATATGCATGCTATGGAGCTTGTCGCATGGGCGACAACAGTGTGGAAGCATACAAACATCTACTTTCATTGTTCAAGAAATGTGCCGCTGAGAAGAAGCTATTTATAGAGGTGTGGGACAGGCTAGGTCTTGAAGACAGTCTAGCAAACAATGGAATGTTCTGAACCAGGTTCGTTTGGAAGGTGATGTCGTCGCTGCAGGAGTTGGCACACATGGTGTTCTGAGCAATGAGGACAACAATTCAGCAAAGGAGTCGGGAAACATGCTAGCAGGGTTATTGACACCAGCTAAGCGGAACGAGATAGGGAGACCTACAACCAGTAGAGAGAAGGCGCCATATGATGGTCTGAGTAAGCAAACAAGATTCTGCAGCATATGTTCGGTGGCAGGGGCACAAACGGATAACTTGTCCTGACCGCGCGATGTTCCAAAGCAGCCTCGAAAGCCTTCATGATGCAAAAATTGTGGCATCGAGGGACACTGCCGGAACAGGGCAGCTGAGGTTTTCAGACTATAAAATAGTTGATGGTCATTATGTAGTTTGCACTTTCTTATGCAAGTGATAAATTGTGTTGTCCCCGAAATAATTGTATTTGTTTGTACGTGGATGCTCAATGATCTGTGTTAGAACTCTGCCTAAAAATAACTTGTCAATTATGGTCGCCAGGATGCAGTTTCAGACTTATAACACTTGCTTGCTAATGTTGCCCATGTTATTTTTTTAGTGATTACAAGCAATGGTTTTAAAATCAAGGAGCATGTTGAACACCTTGATGTTCTGGGGGAACTGGTATCCCTGGTTCAGGGTTATTGGCGTTGGTTTCACTGCCTGCCTGATGCTATATGATGTTCAGTTGAAATTGGCAGCACTGTTTCCATACTGAATTTTGTTTGCTGCCATTACTAGTTATAGCTGTTGTGGTCAGTTGTAATTGATGACAAGTTTGATGTGGTTCAGAGGAAAGATGACATGTGCCTTGAAGAACAAACGAAACATGCATGGCATGTTTGGTTGCTGCATGGATGGACTAGTTAACGCAGATAGCAAGTGGCAGAGCTGTCCTTGTGACCGGCCTCACGTTCAAAATTCGAACCTGCTGGGTAGGAGATAGGTGATGGCTGTATACGTAAGTACACGGAGGGGATGGCTCATCGTGTACCTCCAGCCAAACACTAACCAAGGGTGGGCGGCATTGCCGGAACTATGTTATCTTTGGGTGGATCTGCAGTCACGAATACTGAAGAACACTCACCAAATGGATCTGTCCATGTTCAGATACCTTCGAAAGTTCATTTTAGGTAGCTCCGATCTCTTCGTAGTCATATTCAGTAGCTGATGGTTGGGGGATGCAAGGCGGAGGTGATTCAAACTCCGTTCTCCGAGCGAGCTGGGTCAAATACAACAGAATAAGAAAAGCGAGGTGCAGTAATGAGGAAGATTGGTAGTTCCAACGGTGGGTGGCCATAAATGAGCTTACTCCGTCCCATTAGTCCAGAATCTATGGAAAGATGGCCCACATCGTTACTCGTCTTCTGATCCGTGATAAATATAACTGACGGGGTTATGACATCGCCGTCTGATTTGTGGGCCACGGCCTGTACACATACGTTATGTTTGCAATGATCACGAGATGTCTCAATGACATGGATAACCGGATCACGGGTGCTCGCGCTCACATTAGTACTTTCGGGGGTTTTCCCTCTCTTTCCTACTTCTTGTTTATAACTACTATACAGTTGTATACAAGTACTCCCTCCATTCCACAATATAGTGCGTCCGCGCTTCCCGAGATTCATGTTTGACCATAAATTTAACCAACAAGACCAATTGCGGCGGGAACAAAAATTATACCACTGAATTATATCGAAAATACGAATTCAGTAGTATAATTTTTGCTTCCGCCGCAGTCGGTCTCATTGGTTAAATTTACGATCAAAATTAAATCTCAAGAAACATGGACGCACTACATTGTGGAATGGAGGGAGTATACAGCTAAGCTTAAATCTTGGAGTGGCATGGGCCTTACCTTCCACCCACCTAGCTCTGCCCCTGCTCGACGTCACGTGTGTCTCATTAAGACGGAATTATATTATTATAACAACAAAGAAAGATTATTGTCACAAAAATGACTAAATCTTCGTGAGATGCATCAAATGGATCGTCGGCCTTCGATCCCCGTGAGTTCGGTCTACGGTACCGCCAGTATACGCCGTATGAATATGTGTGTGTGTGTGATGGTGTATGTCTACATTGTACTCGGTGTTTCTTCGGGAAAAATATCTACTGTACATGCAAATTGTTTTCACATTATGTTTTCATTTGCTCATTTTGTGGTAAAATATGGACATGGTTCTATTTCCATCGATAGAGAGGGGGTTGACCCGAAACCCGGCAGGCAACCCACCCACAGTCACGCCACGCTGCGTCGAAGAGGCGCTCCCGCACTGACACACTCCACGACCGACCTCACGCCTTCCTCGCTCGCTCGCACGCTCTCGGGAATCGCGAACCACCACCGCCACCCCAGCCGCCTCGCCGCGCCGCGCGCCATGGCCGGCGGCGACGCCAAGCCCCTCGCCGGCGGCGCCTTCCTCCGCTTCCTGCTCCCGGCCCCCAAGCCCGAGCCCGCCCCTCCCGCCCGCCTCGCCCCGCCGCACTGCCTCGTCGCGCCCGCCCAGCCGGACCCGCTCCGCCCCGACGAGCGCCTCTTCATCGTGGCCCCCACGCGCCCCGCCTGGCTCCCTCCGCAGCCGCAGCCGCCGCCCCCTTTCCCAGTCCCTCCGGCGCGGCGCGTCCACCCGGCCGCCGGCGCCGCGCGCAATGCGGGCCGCTTCGCCGCCGGCCGGGGCGGCCAGGCGAGGCGAAGGGTCGGGGATTTCGCCGGGAGCAGAGGTCGCGCGGGTCCCGATAGGCGGAAGGCGGGCGGGGGCGAGGACCGCGCCGGGGCCAGGAGGGCCGCGGCGGCGGCGCGGAGGGAGAAGAGGGTGTGGGTTGCCGTGGGGAAGAAGGGCGGGGGTGGCGGCAGCGACGCCGACGACCAGGCGGGCGTGGGCGGGGGATACGCGGGCGGAGACGAGGCCGGGGGGAGCATCGAAGGGGAAGAGCAGCTGGAACCGGACGACGGCGATGGCCGGCGTCTTGGGGAGGAACTGGAGGATTCTCTCCTCATCGCCGGCGATCAAGAATGCCATGGCAGTGACGGCGGCCAGCAGTCAAGCGAGGTAGTGGAAACCCCCAAAATCATCCTCCTCTTCAAATGATCATGGAATTCGATTGCACACTGCCATCACATCTGATTTGCCCCCAAAAACATTTTTTTTAGCTCAATTGGTCATCTTTCTTCGCTCTGCAGAACACCATGTCACAATCGAACCAATCACGGCGGCTGCAAATCAGAACACACACAGGATGGATGGAATGCCGCCATGACATCGGCACCTTCGCCTCCGGCCTGCTCTCCATCTACGAATCCCTCAAGCCATCAGAGGAGCACATGTCCAAGCAGAGCCGGCTCATAGACTCCCTAACAAAGTCTGTGAGCAAAGAATGGCCCAATGCCCAGCTGCATCTCTACGGATCATGCGCAAATTCCTTTGGAACTTCCCATAGCGATGTCGATGTCTGCCTCGAAATCGAGATCGGCACCGGGAGTGAGGTGGAGCTTCTTCTGCGGTTGGCGGAGATCTTGCGCGGCGATAATTTCGACAGTGTGGAGGTAAGCAAGCCTTCACTATATGGAGCTTTGCAATTTGTTAAATTCTGTTGTAAAATTCACTGTAAACTGAGGCTGTAAATTTAGGTTGTAAAAATTCACTGTAAATTCTACATGGAGCTGCGCATAATTGTTGTTGCAGAATTTGCTGTAAATTGGGGCTGTTGGTTTGATCCTCTATCATCCTCGCAGGCGATTACCAGTGCTAGAGTGCCCATTGTGAGGATGTTGGATGCAGGGAGTGGCTTCTCTTGTGACATTTGCATCAACAATCTACTTGCTGTCGCCAACACAAAGCTTCTCAAGGATTATGCCCAGATAGATGGCAGATTGCTTCAGCTGGCCTCCATTGTCAAGCACTGGGCCAAATTGAGGGGTGTCAATGAGACATACCGTGGAACCCTCTCCAGCTATTCGTGAGTTAAACGATTATGGTGGATTCATCTGAGATAATTATGATTATATGATTTCTCAAAAGAATGGGGACTCACTTGTTTATGTAAAATTGCAGGTATGTGCTTATGTGCATCAGTTTCTTACAGCTGAGAGAGCCCAAGATTCTTCCCTGTTTGCAGGTATGTACCTTATTTCTGTTGCATCAACTTCTTCATAAATCATCTTATCTGGGCCAATGCAGAAACTACTGAACTTCCAAGTGCACTCTGTAAAATTTATTAAATTTTATAAATCCACTTTTTTTCCTATTTATTTATTTACTTTTTAAAATAGTAACATTTTCTCTTTCTTTTATTTTATGGTAGAATTATGTGCTCTAGTCATCATGGATTTGCCCCATTTGACAGTGTGCATGCATATGGTATGGATGATTGTGTTTGGATGGCTCATCACCATCATTCAGTTATGGTTGGTCAATTTTCTTTCCCTTTTTCTTTTCATTTTTCTTAGTAGGTTATTTTGCCATATATTTCATCATTTTTGGTTTGCTGTATTTATAGTTACCAGGTAAGTCAGAAGGGAACATGAAAGTTCTTGTCCATGCTTTCAGCTTCATGAGATGCATCGGTCTGGTCCATTTCATCCTGATGCAACTAATGCTACCTCATTACCCCACATTTTCAGGCTATGGAGCCCACATATACCATGGTTGTTGATGACACTGAATGTGCTTACTTCGACGAAGTTCAGCAGCTTCGTGATTTTGGGGCTGAAAACAAGGAGACCATCGCAGAGTTACTCTGGGCATTTTTCCACTACTGGGCATTCCAGCACGATTACAGGAAAGATGTCATCTCCATCCGTATGGGAAAGATAATCAGGTAGGTAATTAAGGACCAGCATTCTTCTTCCAAACCAAGAATTCAATATCAATTTAATTCATCTAGGTTATAAGAATTTAAACATTTTTTTCTCACCTGGTGTGATGTCGCAACGACATGTAGCAAGAAGGAGAAGAACTGGACGACTCGCATCGGAAACGACCGCCATCTGATCTGCATCGAGGACCCTTTCGAGACCGGCCATGACTTGGGCCGTGTAGTCGACAGGCAGACAATCAGGATCATCAGGGAGGAGTTTGAGCGGGCCGCTGCCGTACTGCAGCATGACGATGACCCTTGCGCGACCCTTTTCGAGCCCTACAATTATGAAAACTAAACATCAAAAACACCTGAAAATTCAGATAACATTTCTGCCAGGAAGGTGAAGGTTCTGATGATGAACTGTTTGAGCATTCTGGTAAACAGAATAAATGAATGAACTAGGTTGCATCAAGAAAAGATGAGATTGTGTCAGGTGCATTCACCTGCCAGAAGATGGGCCGTGATTCGTCGCAGAGAAAACTGATTTGGTAGGACCATGCTCTGCTGGAAGATGAGCTGTGCCAGCTGCAGGCTGCAATGAGTTCACTGTGACCAGTACACTCATGTTCTGTGCTGTGGTCACCTGAAAAGAGCAATCTCAAACCTTCTTTATGGCATGCAACTGCATGGATTCACAATAGGAACAACTTAATGATCTCACTTTCCAGGATATTTTCAACATTCATATTCTTTCATGTTGTAACAAAAAAATTGGACATTTTTTACCATTTTATAATTCTTAAACCAACAAAAATTCTTTACATGCTTGCGTAACTGCACTTTTACAGTCACGGGTGTTGGACAATGTAACCTTCTCTGCAGCGGTAAAGCGTGAGATTAAGGTCCCTAGGACAACAGGATACTACAGGAAACTGAATTCTACCCTAGAGCCAAATGGACTTTCCTAGTCCTGAAGACACCGAGCAGGTCTTGAACTTTGCTTCCAATATTATCATGTGCAGCTCCTGCTCTAATCATAGACATTGCTGAATGATGTTTACAGGATTGCAAAAAATGCATGTATTTGGTTGGTGTCCTCTTTCAACCAGTGATACATCCTCTTATGTTGCCTTCACTTTGACTTGCTCAGGCTGGTTGAAATTTTCGTTATACAACATGCCTGTTGGAGAAACAAGCCGTTGTAGAGCGCTTCCAAACCGGCTCTGTAATGGAAACATTGTTCAAAGAGACCAAATTAGGGCTATCGTAAGATGCTGCATTCTAAATACAACGCATTTTGTAGAAATGAACATACCCACTGGAAGAAGACAAGTACCCACCAGCATAGTGTCAGGCTACTAAATTTGTCACGGACAAGCTTTAAAGACAAAACAAGAAAAGAGAAATCATAATTATCAGAAGAGTATCCCATCGCAAAAAATAAGAGTAATTAACATAAAACTTGTATACTAAAAAGAATAACCGGAAAAAAAGAACTATTCAAGACGTCATCTGATTTTTTGTTCTTTTACTTGCTGGGTAGTGATCTCACAGCTTTATCAACCAACAACATTCACGAGTGTACAGAGGTAGATAGTTATCAGTACAAAGCAAATTGTGGTCCTATTTTTTCATGGTTCAGACCTGATATTCAAAATATTCAGATCCTTTTTCCTTTCTCAAGTTGGCATATCCTTTATCAATGTTATCATTATTTAAATTAGAAAAATAAAAACTGAAAGCCCAATGAGGTCTCACGGAAAAAAAAAAGGAAACAGACATTACCAATAGAAGAAGGGTTCCAACGCAGAAGCATGCACCCATTGATTGACTCAAATACCTGAAATCCCTTCCAGCCTGAGGACAGAAAGAGAACCATCAGACATTTCATCAAATCCTCCAGCCAATGCTAGGTTTTCAGCCATTGATCTTATAAACTTAGCAGAATAGGCCCTTTATTCTGTTATAATTGTCAATGTAGTATCATAGCAAGTCAAGATGGTTTACCGCATTAATTATCACACTGCTGATGGCCTATTGTCAGGTGGGTATTTTAGGATCAGCCAAATGAATTATACCAACTTACCAGTAATGTTCCTTCAAGGCTGTGTACTGAAGGTGTCACCAACAATGCAGTGAAATATGGAATCAGCACTTTGTGCATCTGTTAAAAATAGTGAAGTGGAATTATTATTCTCACGCAAAACTCTGGTAGTCATGGAAATAAAGCATGAAACTTTCTGCAGAGAAACCAAGTTAATTCTCCAAAGAGTACATCAAACAATTCCTAACAGACTGATATGATGAAGACAGCCTTTTAAAATCAAAATCAGGATTAGCAATAAATTAGTAAGCAGATTCGTATATGCCATGGACCAGAGTTAGATGGCCCTGCATCTGGGTGCAAGCATGCCATGATGAAAGCCATAGTGAAGGGGCGAGGAGGAAAATAGGACTAGATTGATTTTTTTTTATTGCTTCCTCAATCTATAAGAGGTCCAATGGGATCCCTCGGATAGGAGCACCGAGTATTCAACAATGCACGATTAAAAAATGTTGATTCTAGAGATACGATACTATATATGGTGAAGATACCCTTTACAACAAGTTATAGACACTTGGAAACAACATGTACATAGACAACTGGCATACTGATTGTTTCTGAGGAGCAATCCGTATCTGAAGTACTTCCAGAACATGTAAAAATTAAAGCAGTACATCATACCTGTTGTACAACCATTTGATCATTGGTAAACAGACTAGGAAAAAGCCACGGAACAATCGTTCCAGCTGTCCCCACAGTCAGTCCAGCTATAGCTCCAATAACTACGAGTGACTTGAGTAGCATCCTTGCCTAGATTAAAGGTACCTTCAGTATCATTCAGAGTAATGAACATAATATTCATACAGATTGATGTAGAAACAACTACTGTAAAATGCAGCCACTACTTAAGCCAATCAAAGCACCATCAGTGCAGCACATGTTGCTTCAAGTATGCATAGTGGTGCTGGGTCCACCAGCAGCTTTTGCTCTGTTACAGGGAAAAGAAGGCAGGTGCGTACCAATTAAACGTATGAAACCTGTTACACAACATGTGCAGGTCAGAACTCAAATATTTTGTCAACAGTCAACAGTCAAGACGCCTCATGTCCTAAGAAATAATAATCTACCAAAAATGTAACAGTATCAAACTTCTGATAGATTCTATCGAAATAAGATTATTAGAAATCTTAGATGAACTCCTTTTTTCATTTCTAGGCTTTCAAAATGTCTTTTCAGCTCTGTTTTGACCAGATGAGCCTTCCCCCTAATAAAATTGATAATTACTTGTTGGCTTATCTCGGCATTTTCATGCAAAACATTAAGCTCCTTATGAAATTAATCTGCTGAACCGATAAAAAGATGGTCTGCATGTCAGTTGACAAATTTAACCAAACACAAGAAAAGTGTGAAAAATAAGTGTCCAAGCATACATGTTCATCAAACACAACTTTGCAAAGATTCTTGGATATGTACTGATATTACTGCTATAAGTACGGCAAAGTAAAATGGAATGATATTCACAGGAAAATGAGCATTGTTGATAGGTACCTTCATCAAATTGCGGTTAGCTCCGTATATCATCTCCGGCATGAATGATTGTGCAGTTTGTGACAGGGGCTCACCCCAAACAGTGCACATGCATAATATATTAACCATAACCTTCACAAGATAAAGTAAACAATATATGTTGTCACGTTTTTATCGACATGTCTTCATAGGGAAGCATTCCATAAGCTAAAAAGTATGAACCTGATGGCCTGCAAGAGTTATTGCTCCCATAGAAGTCACGGAGTATGTAAGCAATGCATAAAATGCTACCTGAAGAAGATTGAAACAATTAGTTACAGTAAAGTCAAGGAAAGGACACAGATCATTACACCCCAAAAGAATGATACCTTGGATGTCATTGTCACAAAAACAGGAGCTGCGATTTCGAATATCTGCAGAAGCTCTCTTGTCGATGGGATTGTGAATGAGAATGCTCGAAAACCTCTACTGTTTAGATTTTGCATCATCATAAAAGCTGCAACAATCTGAGCATGTGTCAAAAGCTAGCTACTTATACAAAAACATGTGAGCAGAGAACTCAAACCTGCAAAGAAGTTTGCAGTGTGAGCAACATCACAAAAAGCTAGAGGTGGAGGCTATTTGTGTAGCGCAATTACAAATCATGAAGAGTAGAGAAATGGATAACGAGATGCTGGGATTTCTGGAACATGAAATACAACTGACAACAGAAGAGCATGTGATTCCATCTGGACAGGGTGCAGTGTGCATCGATAAGTAATATATTTCTACAAAATATGAGTTAACCAGGCATTGTTGCCTAAGTGAAGATGTGGAAACTTGATTTTCAGCAATGTGGAGACATGTTCAGGAGACTGGAAATATGTGTACCTGTGAAACCATAGTAGCCCAGGCGGCACCAGCAATTCCATAGCCACATACAGAGCAAAGAAATATATCGCCAACGGCATTTATAACACTAGCTGCTGCCAATGCCTTCAGAGGACCCCAAGAATCTTTCATGCCTAGACTGATTTACAGCAAAAGATGTAATATAATAAGAGAAGCATCCAATAAAATATACCATAATACGGTTAATTGTTTACTGTTGCATGTACTATTGTACTCATGTAGGTATGTAATCCATACCCGCTTACTCACTGGCAATTATAATGATTGAACTAGCATATAGCAATTAATTGCAAAAACATACTTAGAAATATAATTGTCGAAGACATTTGAGGCTTAAAACAGATGTCTACTAACATTCCAAAGAAATATAATGCAGTGCCCCTAACGACATGAATTCAAATAAAGGCATTCAAACAAGAGCTAACTTCATAATTTTATAATTTTATAATGTAGAGAAAGTGAGAAACAGATTTCATAATTTTATTTCCTGAGTTGAGCTAACTTCAATTTTGTTGCCCTAATGTTACATCCATTTGTGCATAAATTACTGGAAGAAAACCATATTAGTGATAATTATATACTTCCACAATCTGTACTTCAGCAAAATAAATGGTCAAAAGAAGAAGGCATACAAGAAACAGAAATTTGAAGAAACAAGTATATCCAATGCAATAAGAGAACAGGGATGGGCCCAGTTTGTACCTAGCACTTTGGGCAACTAAGCCAACGAGAACTGCAGGCCATGCAAAACCTCGAATCTGAAATTGAGTTTATGTTATTTCATATGAAACAGGGAAATTCAATTTCATATCCTATAATAGAAGGTACTTGAACAGTACTACAAGCATTCAAAATAAGATTCCGCAATAAGCCTTGAAGTAAGAACAACAAGATTGTAATAATATCACTAACAACATAAGGCAAAGGACCTATGCAAGCTGTCCAACCACTTAATAATCAAATTAGTATAACAGAGACCAACTAGATAAATTCAACAAATAGCTGTATCTATGAGATTATGGTGATAATCAATTTCAGAGCTAACAGAGCACACCGCATGGGATTCACAATATAAAAGATGCACATTTTCACACCTCTAGTTACGTTTCGATGAGCATGATCGTTAGGTAACCTCCTTTCCTTTCTCATGTTTCATAGTTTCTTGCGCAAAGCTATTACATTGTATTTCAGATACAACACGGTACTGAAGTATTCAGCCATATCCATTTATCTTATCAAATGTTTGACTGGATATACTCGAGTAGAGAAAGGGCAAAAGCATAAAGTGTCAGTTATACATCAGAGGAACATTACTGCCCTTCGTCGGTCAACTGGAACTACTGAGAAATAGCCTACAAGGTGAAACTATTAAAACACAATTAACATATACAGACCTGTGCATATGTATTGGCAGCAGAAATAATTTCATGATTTTTTGATCCAGTAAAAGCTGAAACGAAATTCAATAAATCACAAGTTAAGGTAAAATTAAGTAGAATACACCAAATACAAATTTTCAATAATGTAACCGATAGAACATCATGCATGTGAAACTCTAAACTGGTAGAGCAAATACAGGGGCATCTTTTTCATAAATACGTGCCCTAATCAGGTAATGAAGTCAGAACAAGCCAAACAGTTGGGATAAAAGCATTACATGACCCCAATTTTAAACAGCACTTGCAAGCTTAACTGAGTCTAAGGTGAAGGCTAAAGTGACTTTTCAAGTGACATAGCAGGAAATTACAGAATCTAATGACAAAAGTAGTCCTCCAGCACTTCGTTAGAAAATACAAAATATCCAACACTTCAAATAAGATGATAGTTTCAAGCCAATTGAACATTTTGTTTCGAAGACTTACCAGTCAATACTTGGACCCCAAAAATCTTAGTGAACAAAAACATTCCTATACCAAAAGTAAGAGCTAAAAATAGCAGCATAGACACTTGATGCTGTGCAAGTTCTTCATCCTGCATATAGTAGCTGTAACTGAATTAGATTACATATAGAACAAGAAGGTGCATATAGGTGCCAAGTGGCTGCAACAACGAGACAAATATCTGAAGAAACTTCAGTTTCTGATTATCTATAAATCATTAAATTGCCAGGTAAGTAACATCTTATATTTGAACGATGTTCTTTTCATTTTGGGCAGCAAAGCAAATGTATAGTTCATGAAGAAAACACAAACATATATCAACTTACTACTGTGCCAAATTTCTTCTATAGAGTTCGTACTTTGGAAAGAATTAGCCAGCTTACTTTTGTCTCAACAAAATATTACCCAAAAAGCAACGCAAGGCCATACTCTATAGCTAAGTTGATAATCCCTGTCTCCCACTATTGTCGAAGCACTCATAGTACACTTCCCCGCAACTTTGCAAGTTACTAATCTGGCACGAGCTGCACGCACCTTGTTAGCTAAGGAGGTGGCCACCATGTTGGAGGTTGCGACTGACAGGAACATGAATATGTAGCACAGATAGTCGCAGAACACGGTCCCAGGCCCTGAAACCAGAGTTAAAATAAGCACACATTATATCACTTAAACTGAGGCGCAGCATGATGAGCCAATACATCACGTTCATGCATTTACAAGTAGGTAATACTCCCTCCGGTCCTTTTTACTCCACATATAACATTTGTGTGAAGTCAAACTTTGTAAAGTTTGACCATATTTATATGAAAAAACATCAACATCTACCACACTAAAGTTATACGTACTATATGAAAACTAAATTCATGACGCATCTAATGATATTGATTTCGTATTGTGAATATTGATATTTTTTTCCTATTAAGTATGAAGTTTGACTTCAGATAAATCTTATGCGCCGAGTAAAATGGACCGGACGGAGGCTGCGATGATGAGGAAACTGCGCAAATCCTTCAATCTGAAGATGCTGAGCATCATACTATCAATGAGCACGCACCAGAGATGCGGCGTTCAGTCGATCGGTTTAGTCAGACGAAGGAAAATAACGGCGGCCTGTTTGCGCATTTAGGATTCTCACCCAACTAATGGCGCGGGCAACCCCAAGAGCGGAGAGAGCACAGCACTCCAGTCAGTATATTAAGGTACAGCGCGCTGCATTGCAAAACACACCATATTTTTTTGGACAACTGCAAAACACACCTAGGGCTGCGAGCTGGAGGGAGGAGGTCTGGCCGATGACCATGGTGTCGATGAGGCTCATGAGCGGGCCGCAGATCCAGAGCCCGAGCGCCGGCCCCGCGAACACCACCACGTCCCGCACCTGCGCCCATATCCCCGCGCCCTCCGCCGCTATCGCCTCCACCCCCACCTCCCGCTCGCCCCCGTCGGCCGCGCTCGCCGCGGCGGCGCATCGGACGACGCGGACGGCCGCGTGCGGGGAGAGGCCGCGCCGGCGCGGGGCGAGGAGTCGGGCGGAGGGGAGCGGGGCCGCGGGCGGGAGCAGCCGCGCCCGCCGGAGGGAGGCCGGGGCGGGCGCCGGGAGCGCGGCCCCGGCGGAGAGGTGGCGGAGGTGGGCGGACATGGCTGACGATGATGCCGAGCGTGCACTGCGCGCGCGGCGGAGTGGGACAAGTCTGTCTGCAGTGGGCGGATGGAGAGGGATCGTGTGGAGTGGATCGCTACGCGGCCGACGGAGCCGTTGCTGTACCTGTCACCGGTGCGCACCGTACGTCTCGTAGTATACACTCGAATATTCATTCCTGCTACTGTACTGCCTAAGTTTCTTTTCGAGTGAAGTGCACGGTAGATCCTCGAACTATTTCAAGGATGTCACGTAGGCCCTCGAACTATAAAAATCGTCATCCAGATCCTCGAAGTGCAGTAAATGTGTCATTCAGGTCCAATATCTGCCTGACCCCATCTGACTGGCCAGCTGGCGTCGTTAACCGTGAACAATAAACCGCTGAACAGTAAAATGCCACCCACGGACAATGCCATTTCTGTACCCGATGAACAAGCGTCGGTGAACAGTAAAAAAAATCGTGGATATGGAAATAATGTTTGCGAATATTTTTTTTAAAATGTTCGCAAACAATATTTGAAAATATTCGCGGATATTTTCAAACAATATTTGCGAACATTTTTTTAAATTCAGGAATATTTTTTCACGAACCTTTTTTTAAAATGGCGAATATTTTTTCCATACCCGCGAAAAATATTTGTCGTTCGCGAACAATATTCAAATTTATCGTTCGCGAATATTTTTTCACAAATATTTTTTTAAAGTCGTGAACATTTTTTAAAGTCACGAATATTTTTTCCATACCCGCGAACAATATTTATGGTTCGCGAACAATATTCAAATTTCTCGTTCACGAACATTTTTTTAAAGTCACGAATATTTTTCGCGAACATTTTTTTAAAGTCGCGAATATTTTTTCCATACCCGCGAACAATATTTGTGGACTGCAAACAATATTCAAATTTATCGTTCGCGAACATTTTTTTAAAGTCACGAATATTTTTTCACGAACATTTTTATTAAGTCGTGAATATTTTTTCCATACCCTCAAACAATATTTGTGGTCCGCGAACATTTTCAAATATTGTTTGCAAACATTTTTAAAAAACATTCGTGACTTTAAAAAAATGTTCGCGAACATTATTTCAATATCCGTGAATTTCTTTTTTTATATATATTACTGTTCATCGGAGCTACTGTTTATCGAGTACAGAAACGGTGCTGTCCCTGGGGCGTCATTTTACTGTTCACCGGTTCACTGTTTACGGTTAACGACGCCAGCTGGCCAGTCACATGGGGTCAGGCAGATTTTGGACCTGGATGACACACTTACTACACTTCGAGGACCTGGATGACGATTTTCATAGTTCGAGGACCTATGTGACACCCCTGAAATAGTTCAAGGACCTACAGTGCACTTCACTCTTTCTTTTCATTACTTCATTTTATTTATCTCAAGCCAACCAGTCTATGTAAAGTTTGATCAAAATTATAGTATTAAAAAATATCAACATCTCCGATAACGAGTAATAAAAATTACATCCAGATCCATAGACCACCTAGTGTCGACTACAATCACTGAAGCGAATTGGAAGGCGCGCCGCCGTCATTGCCTCTTCCTTGCCGAAGCCGGACAAAACTTGTTGTAGTAAACAGTCGGGAAGTCCTCGTGCTAAGGCCACATAAGACTAGCACACCAGAGCAACAACCGTCACTGGTGAACACAATATGAAAAAAAAAGTAGAATTCCATGATGGATCTAATGATATTGATTTGACATGTGAATGTTAATATATGCTTTCCTCTAATAAACTTGGTCAAACTTCGAATAATTTAACTTATGACAAAACTTAGATACGAAGTAAAAACAGAGAGAATATCCTTTTGTGGAGTAGTAAAAACAGAGAGAATATCCTTTTTTTTATATAAAAACAGAGAGAATATCACTTTCTCCTTGGAAAAAAGCCGGTTCAATGTACACGTGCAACACTTGTACATCAATACTCTTCATAGACAGTAGACTGTAGACAGTAGACACAGTTTTCATCCATGGTGCGCAACGAGTGTGACGCTCCATCATCATCCTACTTCAACGAGTGTGACGCATAGATCAATACACACATATAAATAAATATATGGGGGATCCAACAATGTCACTCTCAATGTACTAGTTGAATGCCCGTCCTTGCCACGGAATAAAAAATAATCCGTAGAAAAATAAAGTGCATGAACAACTGACATAACCCACCCTCTCGTCATCGGCCCCACATACCATATTCTCTCTTCTACTTCAACCACCATGAGGTTCTCTGCCACCCTTGTGTCCACCGCCCTTTCTTCCATGTGTTTCCTATCAACAACGCGGAGGGCCAGAGGTATATAGGTATAGAGCTGCTAAAAGTAGGAGTGGTATGGAGGATTGGTTTTGAAGACAATGTGAGAATTTGGAAGACTCTTGGATTCCACAGGGCGATACTCGTAGACTTCCCACTCGTCGAGGTAGTGTCCTGATTGGCAAGGTTTCTAACCTAATGGATCCTGTTAATGAAACATGGGACATTGAACTATCCAGGGAGTTGTCATGCGAAGGAGATCTTAGCAATTCCTGCGAGGAGTGGAATGGATGTGGCTTGGCACTTTGATGATAAGGGATAATTTTCAGTTAAATCAGCTTATCATCTTGGGGTCAAGCTGAGAGAATTGAAGCGCCATAGAGATGCGAGCTCTTCTGTACGAGCACCGGATGTGTCGCGCAAGTGGAACATGTTCTGGAGTCTCAAACTGCCCCCAAAGATCAGAATGTTCCTATGGAGATTGTCACATAATAACCTGCCGCTACGCATGAACATCAAACAGAAAACATGTGGAACTGGATACGAGATGTCCGATGTGTCTCGGGTTGGATGAAGATACTACTTTTTAATAAATTTCAATACTGCTTTTTACATGGATCAGGGGAATATAATGGAGCCTGGGGCTGTGTTGCTCGCTCAGACCAGGGGTGAGTTCATTGATGTTGCTCTTCAGACCCTAACATATATCTCTAGTCCCAAAGTATATCTCAAGGAAAAATAAAGTAAAGATAGTCTCCAAGACACAACATAAACCTTATGTTTTTGTTCACTAATAAACATAACTTGTTTGTTTGAAATTCATTTTGAACGCAACATGGTGTGGTATTTCAAACTCATTTTCTCCATGTCCTCTTCCCAATGGACGTTAATGTTAAGAGATAAAGTAAATGAGAGGAACAATCTTCTTTATTACTGAGATGATGTACATTATATACCCCCTGGAGGGACGCATCCATCCGATGCAACACTTCGGGGAGAAGGGGGCGAAGGGATGCGACTGTTAGATAAAGCAGAGTGCTAACCACCTCCCTAATACAACATGGAGATTTTCCACATAATTAATTACATAATAATTAATTCCTAACACTCCCCCTAATCTCACTTTATCTATGTAGAATCATCATCTTGAAAAATGGTCCTCCAAAAACCCTATAGGAAAAATATGAGGAGATATATGCTATATGCCTTAAAAAAGTCCTTCCGAAAACACCAGTGAGAAAATAAGAAGAAACTCACATATCACAATGCTTGTATTACTATTGCCTCGTTAAAAACCTTATATGAGAAAACCATATATATATGACAAATTCATAAAGGAAAAGAGTGCAATATCAAAGATCTGAGGATCTTAAACAAGTTATAGTTGAGGAGTGCACTCCCCCTGAACCTTGCAAATAACAAAGTTCTTATTCATCGATAGTATGGAAGCTACACTAGCATATTTGGCTGATTTGGCTATTTATCAACATAGTTTGTGAAATTTTTAAATGCAGAACCCAAGAGAGATTTTCTCTTCCAAAAATGTTTCAACCTTCAAGATATCAAATTTATTGTGCATACTTCACATACTGAACTATGTGTGTTGGTATTTCTCTATTAACTAGAACATACGGGAACGAAACATGGAATGAGCGGATACTTCTCTGAAATCGCATACTCGCAAATCTCTATCTTCTCTACTAATTAAAAAGTTCCGAAAGTGTTACTCTAATCTCGAGCACAAATGCACCTGCATGAACAATAAATTCCGAAAAATACAAAAAAAGAAATATTTTTTTGGATGAACATCAACAAGTTTCCGAACATCTTGCAAAATTTTGCCACGAAAAGACATCTGTAGAGGTGTGTGCCAAAGAAAAATGGGTGCTAAAAAATGGATCTTTTTTAGCCTCGAATTTTTTTTTTGTACAGGCCTCTACAGATGTAATTTTAAGGTGAAATTTTGCAGGATGTTTATTAATTTTTAACTATTATTTTAGAATTTTCTGTTTATGCGACTTATTATATCCATGTCCGTAAGGTTTCCGTTTCACCCTATCTTCCGTCCAACCTCTTTATGTATGTTCCCCCTCCCTCTTCTTTTTTAATTTGTTCTTCCCATCTCTGTTTTTTCTACCATCCGTTTTCCCTAAAAAACGACTCAACCGTCCCAACTTATCGAAATAAAATGAAATTTTCTTTGGTTAATCAATATGTTCTTACCAGATAAGTACTTGACAATAAGATGGCAGATAAATCATTGTTTTTTGTTTTCTTTCGTAAGTTGATAAGTTCTTACTAAGTAAGTGCTTAACAATAAAATTATAGATAAATCATGGTGATTGATTGCTAAGATTTTAGCGCACAACCATAATAATAGACGTGCAGTCACAAGCTAATCTACTAGAAGAACTAGATGATATCCTGCGGCAATTGCTGCGGGATTGGTTGCAATAGTTTTTGATGAAATGACAACGAAAATTAAAATAGATACAATATATTCAATTTGATTACTATATAGTTGTAAATATATACAGAACATAAGTCGCATGTTTCATGCATGTCAAGAGAGATATAATTAGTGTGATTGATGAGGTGACATGTGTGATGAGTTGGGATGTGTGCATGTTAAGAGAGAATTTAAATGTCATTCTTCATGCATGTTAAGAGAAATAATTAGGTGATGACATATGTGTGGTCAGATGACATATGTGCATGTTGAGAGAATTGAGATAGTGGAGATCAACTATTTAGATATATAGGAATTTTATGTACTCATTACAATGCACGGACAATTAGTAACCCGAAAAATTAACAGAGGCACCCATCAAAATAAATTTAGTGGCCTTGGTCACTTCCTCGCGTGGCATCTCGAAGTCGTGTTTATAATAACCGACTCCCTTCATTTCTAAATATAAGTCTTTTTTAGAAATTTCAATGCGGACTAGATACAAATAATATAGATGGATTTTAGAGTGAGGTTCATTCATTTGGCTTCGTTTGTAGTCCATATTGAAATCTCTAAAATGATTTATATTTAGGAACGGAGCGAGTATAAAAAAACAGAGTCCAGTACTGCAGGTCAGTTGAGATTTTGCACAAGTCTGGCGCACACATCGCACATTGTGCATGCATTAAGCAAGTCCAACACAAAATACTTAGACGACACATAACGATACGCGGACATGCAAATCGCGTAAGTTCGTTATCGACGGGAATGTCTCCTCCCACTGAATGCGCATCGCCGGAAATCCTGAAATAAATTCAGAAATAAATGCGAGCACCAGGACTTGAACCCAGGTGGGCTGAGAATACCACAGTCCCTCTAACCATCCAACCACAAGTTGGTTTGCGGATCCCACTAGTTAATATGTACTCATAAGTCATCCAGACCTAATATGTACACATAGGCGCAGATGTTCTTATTACTTGTCACGCGTAATTCTAGTAAACGCATTTCTAAACATATGTACACACAGCGATGCATGTGTGACATTTGAACATGGTTGAGAGCAGCAGTGAAAAGAAGTAAATGCGTAGCGAGATTGCATGACAGGCTCTCTTTTCTTTGTCACAAATAGTTGACCATTTTTTACACATATTTTTGCCATTGAGATTAACTGCATTTCTAAACATGAAAAATGTTTTGTCTTCTCATACACCTACTGCAACTTGTTGCAGGCATCAGTCAACAACAAGAATAGAGAGAGTGAAGCACTTGGAGAAATTTAATGAAGCAAAATCTAATGCAGGACGCTCGTCGAGAGGCTGCATGCATCCCTACCGTTGGCTGGCTGCTGGACAAAACTGCAGCTATATGTGCATGATTGGTTAGACGCACTTGATCTTCTTGAACCTGGCCGGCGACGACAGAGGCAGCTCGAGCGGGCAGGTGGCCTCCAGCCTGTGCGCGTTGCCATGCGGCCATGGGTACTTGACCTCCCCGGTGAGCTTCAGCTGCAGCCGGAACGCGCCTCCGGCCGCCCTCTCCTTCACGAACTCCGCCACCCCGATGCTTCCGAGCGGGGCGGCGCTCTCGCCCGACGCCGCGACGTTGTACACCTACACCTCCGTCTTCCATGGCCGGATGTTCCCGTGCGAGCTCCCCCGCATCCTGACGCTGGCGAAGCGCTCGCCCGCGAAGAGCAGCTCCGCGTCGAGCGGCGCACCAACCCTGGCGCGCATGGCCCAGTTCCGGTTGTGCACGGCGACAGCGAGGGAGATGTCGTAGGCCAGCGCGGTGCCGTTGGGACCGGCGAGGGCCAGGCGGACGAGCGAGGCGTCCTCGACGGCGACGCGGACGGGGAGAACGAAGGTGAAGGACGCGACGAGGATGGCAACCAGCAGAAGGAGGAGGATCAGGAGGCAGCAGAGGGGAGTGTGGCTGGAGCCCCGAGAGCGGTCGTCGCACAAGCAGCAGCAAAAACAGTTGCAGTCGCAGTCGCCGTCGCCGCAGTCAGGGCAGTCGCCGTCGCTCATCGTGCTGATTGTTTCTTGTTTGCACCTGATCTGATCGACTCAGCAGCAAGGCAAAGCGAAGTACGCATATATAGATTAGAGATGAAAACGGATCGGACTCCAACGAGTCGATCGTAATTAAGCATGGTAAGAGCCGCAACACCTTCCATTTTCGATCACGATGGCCTTCTCCCGTGTTCGTCCCCAAGTCGGATTACATAGCTAAGGGAGCTAATTTTTTTTAAATAATATATTTTTTATATTAATTTTCATAAATATTACGCTGGATAATTTTTTTTTAAAAATAATACACCGTCGGCCCGCTGCAGGCCGACTGGGTCTACTCGGCCCACAGCAGGCTGATTGGCCTCCAGTCGGCCTACAGCTGGCCGACTGGCCAGTCGGCCGGCTGGTGACCAGCCTATCGGCCCACTGTGGGCTGATTGGGTCCCCTACTATGGGCCGATTGAAGCTAATTGGCTCGCTGTGGGCCGACAGGTGCCCTCGCGCGTTCTCCCCTTATTTCCCGCCATATTTTCTCGGGCCGCCATCTCCCGCCATATTTTCCCGCTCTCTACTTCCCGCCATATTTTCCCGCTTCGGTAGTTCCCACCATATTTTCCCGCTCTCTACTTCCCGCCATATTTTTCCGCTTCGGTAGTTCTCGCAACATTTTTCCCGCTTTCTTAGTTCCCGCCATTTTTTCCCGCTATCAAGTTCCTGCCATTTTTTCTCGCTCTCTAGTTCCCGCCAGTGTCTCCCTCCCGCCTTTCTTTGTGCTCTCAACCTATAAAACACCCTCGGCAGTAACGTGGGTAAGCAGTCTAGCGTAGTCTCGTATTGTGGCCATATTTTCTCACTTTGCTCGTTCTCGCCATATATTCCCGCTCTCTAGTTCTCGCCAAGATGTCCGGATATCCTTTTGATCGTAGTTTTCACCCTAGTAAGTCCAAATGTCTTCTGGATTTAGCCGCCGATTTTAGGGTAGACAACATATTAGTTCCGTGGGACAAACTCATCAGCACTGACACCCTACTGAATGAGCTGGCTCACGCATTAAGTAGGTGCGGGTGGCCTTCCAGGACCTTTAAGGAGATACGAGAAGAACTTCTGAGGTTGCAGGGAAGATGGATGAAGCAACAATCTAAGGATGAAGCATACCTAAAGTTTGCAGCAAAACATACTTTTTTATGGACTGACGACAGTGAGGATGAAGACGATATCTTCATGCCGCCGCTTCCGGGTTCTGCATATTCGAAGGGCAAGAGTTCTTCATCGTCAAAGGGCAAAAGTTCTTCATCATCGAAGGGCAAGTGTTCTGCATCGTCGAAGGGCAAGAGTTCTTCATCTTCAAAGGGCAAGAGTTCTTCATCGTCGAAGGGTAAGAGTTCTTCATGGGCGAAGGGCAAGAGTTCTGCATCGATGGAGGATGACGATGATGACTTCATGTAGTTTTTATGCTGTATGTTGTAAGTTAAGTCATATGTACCGTTTAATTTAGATGTAGTTCTATCTAGTTGTTTGTAGTGTCTTATTGTAGGAGCATTATGTTCTATCTAAATATGATGTTGTAGTTCGGATAACCGAGTACTAAATAGAGTAGGCATATGTCTCATACATAAGTACATAGTCATTTGTCTCATACATAGAATAGACATAAGTCTCATACAGAAGTAGATGGTCATGTCTCTACTAATAGATAGAAGCGTCATTGATGACGTCTGCCCTGGCGCGGAGGCTGATCTTGAGGCGGCGTCCATCCCAACCTGTTGGGTGCCCTAACCTGGCGAGGAGGAATCTCAGACTCACCCTGGTCATACTGTGTATCCTGTGTGGGGCCAGGTGGTGGAGTCGAGACATGTTCATCCACTCGGTGTGCTGCGACATCTGAGCCTGTATGTTGTCCTCAGGATGTTGATCACTCCCCCACGTATCATGTGATGCCGACATAGACGCATGATATCCGTAGGCTCCTGCACGATGAATGTTAAGTCATGAAGAATGAGGTCGCCTCAACTAATATTAAAAACAATAAATATGAAGAGACACACCTGCTGGCTGTGACGGCTGCTCTGGCTGAAACATGAAGCTCGACGAGGGACCCTGCTGCTGTGGAGAAAACACGAAGCTCGACGAGGGACCCTGCTGCTGTGGAGAAAACACGAAGCTTGACGTGGGACCATAGTGCTGTGGGTGCTGCCACGTCGAACTGCCAGGTTGGTCAGGAGGGGGTGGCCTGGTCGTCGGCTGATGTGCTAGACGTGGACGTGGCTGCTGTCGGTGCGTGGAGTGACGTGGCTGTTGCTGCTGCTGCTGCTGGTGCTGAACAACGTCGCTTCTCCGGGTGCACGTGATAGCCTCGTAGACAGCCCGTATCTTGTTCTGCATGCGTTTCAAGAAGGGCTGTAGCATAGGCCGGTGTTGAAGAAGAGGTCCAGACGACAGTGATCGTCCAAAGGTGGTCACGTCGTCGTATAGTTCGTGTAACACCCCCAGTGGTTCGCTACAGTAATCACCCCTTTGATTGTGCCATGTCATCATGATCAACAGTGTTTAATCATCATTTGCATCCATATTGCATTTCAACTCCTAACTCAAATTCAAATTTAAATGAAAGTGGAAAATAAAAGTTGTTCAACATAGAAACTAAAATGTTCATTAAATAATAAATATTCCAGAGACCATACTAAAATTATAGCCAACAATAAATAAATAAATTAGGTGACTCTAACATTACCAAAACAGCAAGGTTTAATACATTTTATTTAATATAACATTTGTGTGAACTCCGTTTGTCTCCAAAACAGTTTTTGGCAATGGTAGATAATGCCTAGCATTTAATGGAAAAAGTGCCATGTTTTACAAAATTCAATTTGAGGCCTAACTAATTACAAAACAGAGATATAAGAATAAATAAAAGAAAAAGACAAAAGGAAAACAAAAGTTAAATAAAAAAAAGAAAAGGCCTGCAGTGGCTGGGCTCTAGTCTACAGTGCGGCCCAGCCCACCGCGCCTGTCCCCTCTTTCCTCCTATGTTCACGCTCGCTCGCTGTCGTCTCCCCCGCACGCGCGCGCTCGCCCGGGCCCGGCCCCCTCTCCTCTGCTCGGCACCACGCTCGCCGTGGGGGATAAGGACGAGCCCCGCGACCCCCCTGGCGCCCCCAGTTTCCCCCTCTCGTCCCTCGCCGCCGTCCAGCTCCCTCCACCGCGGCCACCGTCCACCCCTTGCCTCGCCGACGAGTCCAGGAGCACCGTAGCATCGTCCTCGTCATCTACGTCGATCCACACGGCGCCGGACGGCCCCGTGACGCCACCCCAACCTCGACTTCCTCCTCGGGCTCCGGCGGCCACCGCGTCGATCCGCGCCACCTCGAGCTCCTCCGGCGTCCTCGTCAACGCTGTGAGCACACGCGCACGCTCCCCTCTGCCCCCCATCCGTTTTGCTGTCGCGGCTAGCCCCGCCGCCGCGCCCGCAAGCTCGCCGCCGTTTGTAGCAACGCTGCCGTAGCCGCAAGCCACGCAGCTCGCGTCCGAACCCCGCAGCGAACTCTTCGTTCTCCCAGGAGTCGAATGCGTGCACGCGCGCGCCTCCCCAAGCCCTGTCGCCACGGATCTGCATACGGCCGAACGCCGGCGGCCGCCACGCTCGACGTTGCCGACGGTGCAGCCTGTCCCAGCCCCCGACGATGCCACGAATGGATGCGCGGCTCAGCCCGCTGTCGAACGCGCCACTCCGCGCGCCAAACGGTGGCCGGAGGCGTGATCCCGACCACTTCCGGCGAAGCTCCGGCCGTCGCCGCCGTGTTTTGCCTCGCCGGCACCAGCGCTGACGTGGCTCAGCTGGGGCGTGCTCTATGTGCCACTGACTGTGGGACCCGCGGGCCCAGTTGACCAGTCAACTGGCCTAGTTGACCAGCTGACTGGACAGTTGACTCAGGTCAACGGGGCCCCACCTGTCAGCCCCTCTGGTGCCTCTCTGGTGCACTGCACCGGGTGCACGTAGCAATTCCAGTTACTATTTTCGATTTAAAATAATACCCTGGAATTTCAGAATATAGATTAAACTTTGAAATTCAATAGAAAATAAACCGTAGCTCGGATGGAAAAACTTTGTACATGAAACTTGCTCAGAACGACGAGACGAATCCAATTACGCGGTCCGTTCGTCCGCCACACGTCCCTAACATATCAAACGTGCAACCGTTCCCCTCTTTTCGTCTGTCCGAAATGCCGGACACCGGGAATACTTTCCCGGATGTTTTTCTCTTTCGCCGGTATTACCTAGCACTATGATAGAACACCGCTAGCTCTGCTTATTGACATGTCATGCTCTTGTTTGCTTTGTATTTATTGTTTCTTCCCCCTCTTCTCTCTCGTTAGACCCCGACGTCGTCCCCGAGACCGACGCAACTCCGGAGCCCGAAGACACCATTGACGACTTTGCCCTTGCCGTCGAGCAACCAGGCAAGCCCCCCCCCTTGAGCATACTGATATCGCCCATTCTATTTTCTCATGCTTGCATTAGAATTGCTGCTGCTGCTGCTTAATCTATTCTGATGCATAGCCTATTTATTGTAACCTGCTGTTGATAATTACCTGCATATCCTAAACTGCTTAGTTTAGGCTGGGTAGAGACCTATCAGTGACCCCACTTATCCCGATTGCCCCGCTGGATTATCAGAAGACCCGATCAACGGGATTGAAGACCAGACCCCGGCACCGCACATCACCCCCCCTTAGTTGTAACGACACTGCAGCGTTACTATCAAGTGCCGAGGGTGAAACCTCTTGTAGCATTTCTGATGTTAACTCTGTAGAGTAGCTATTTGGTCGTGGTCATCGAGGGTGATTCCTCCTTCACCACTTCCGGTAACGACGCTGTCGTGCAACACATCAAGGGTGAACCCATCGAGGGTGATTCCTCTGAGTTCACCTTGACGGATACATCGAGTGGGAATTCAACGAGGGTGATACCTCGGATTCCTCTGATGTTATGGACACACAGATACTTGGACTTTACACTGTTACTTGGATAGGCGGGTCGACCCTGAGGGGTACCCGCGTGCGCCTGACAGGCGAGTGTTGTGAAGACGGGTGCCTGTATGGTGCCCGAGTGATGAATACGAGGCGCGGTCGGGCATTCTTAACCCTTGCAGCAAGTCCTCGAGACGGGGCGACGGGGTCACATCTTTCGTGAGTCTCTGCTCGTTACCGCAAGCCCTAATCCACTAACGATTTGGATATTTTGATCCGAGCAGGCCTCTGGCCTGATAGCACTAACCATCACGTGGGCATAGTATGGGTGTTCTGCATCGTAGCATCAGCCGAAAGCTCTGTTAGATGTCTAGTTCAGCCTTGCGGCCGGGACGGACCGGCGCCCTCCGGGTGCCTGGCTTCACCCTGCTCGCAACGACCCGGAGTGCACAGGGCGATGGCCCAAGACCCCTAAGCGCTTAGGATGTAGACCGGCGGGGACCTCTCTGCTGAGCTGTAGGTAGGGTTGCGATGTATCGTTTGGCCGACGCCGGGCATGACCCAAGAAAGTGTGTCCGGCCGGAGTTAATCGAGCGTGTTGGGTAAGTTGGTGCACCCCTGCAGGGAAGTAACTTCTATCGATAGCCGGTCCTACGGTAAAGGACACTCAGAGTTGTATCCTGATTGATACAATTTAGAACTGGATACTTGGATACTATGGCTCTGGGATTGCTTCTCGCAGGGAGACGAGAAGGGATCTTAGGACGAGGTTGATGACTGTATGGCTCTGGGATTGCTTTCTCGCAGGGAGTCGAGAAAGGATCTCTGGGTGAGGTTGAGACTTAATGATACTGCTACATTATATTGTACTGTTCTACTCTCTTCTATTGCTGCAAGACCGCTGAAGATGCTAGTCTTCGATAGGACTAGGCTTTCCTCTCTATTCTGGCATTTCTGCAGCCCAGCCCACATATACAGCCTCTCTTTGAAAATGTTGCATATGTAGTGTAGATCCTTGCTTGCTGAGTACTTCTGAGTACTCACGGTTGCTTTGTTTTCCTTTTCTCCCCATATCAGTTTGACGTGACCAAGATGACGGAGCCCCTGAGACAGATGCCCCGTCGATCGACTACTGCTACTACCCAGAGGATGGATACTACTACGAGTTTACTGACGACCACGAGTAGGATCGGAGGGTCCCAGGCAGGAGGCCTGCGCCTTTCGATCATAGTGTTTTATTTTGCCCCGCCTTTCTAAAGGCCTTTCTATTTTTCTTTTAATATCTGTACTCAGATATCTGATGCTTCCGCTGACGCTTGTATGCGAGCTTTTGTATTCGAGCCCTCGAGGCCCCTGGCTTGTAATATAAAGCTTGTATGACTTTATTTATGTTTTAGAGTTGTGTAGTGATATCTTCCCGTGAGTCCTTAGGCTTGATCGTGTGCATTTGCGTGTATGATTAGTGCACGATTGAGCCGGGGGCGTCACAGTTTGTGTGTCAAGCGAGCCTGAAAATTTTCATGACGATTATTAAGTATGCACGTCAAAGTATGTCACAACTTTACTTAAAGAAAATATATCTTACCGCGTACTGCCTAGAGCCCGAAGTATCATAGCTCAGGTACATATCCGACGGAGTAGGGTCAGGTATCTCCACTGGGTGAGAGTGCTCAATGACGCATAACCGTGTTCCGGTCATGTAACACCGCAAATAGAGATTGAATTCATTGAGATCAAAATTGTGATTCTCGTGCCATAGATGTGTGTTTGCTGTAACATCCCCAGCCTCACACCACAGTGATCACTCTCTGATCATGCCAAGTCATCATCATTATCCCATAGGAAAAATAATTCAAGTTCAAATTCAAAATCCAAAATGCAAGTCAAATAATTTCTTCCTCAAATACTCAAACAAAATAGTTCATCATGTAGCAAATATTCCCAAGGCAATTATAAAATTGAAACCAATATTTCTGGAGTTCCCAAATTACCCCTGGGAATTATAAACAGTACCAATTCAGCCATTTAATCACTTTTCTAATTATGAAAAATTCAGATGGATTCCAAAATCTCCCAAACTTTTTGTGGCAGGGCATAAAAATGCATAGTAAATATGTGGGCCCATATCACATTTTACATAATGCATTGGGGCAGCCCACTTTCTTTTCTAAATCTCTGTAAAAAGGATAAAACATAAAACTGAAAGAAAGAATAAGAGAAGGGAAGAGGCTAACTAGTACTGTGCACTTAGCCGGCCCATGAAGAAGAGCGGCCCAGCCCAGCCGAGGCCATCTCCTTCTTTCCGCCTTTGTGTCAACGCGCGCACAGTTCGGATCGTCCGGCGCCGGCCGATGCTCGACACCACCGAGCTACAGGGCACCGTGGGTGGATAAGAGGGAGACTAGGGGCCCCCAGGCGAACCCTAGCTTGTCCTCTCCTCTCCCTCCCTTCTTCTCCAGATCCCGTACGCGTTCGTCGCCGCCGCTCGCCATGGCCGTGGCCAGCGACCACCTCCAAGCCGCGAGGAGGAGTCCAGGAGCCCCGCCGTTGACTCCTTCATCTTCCCCGACCCTTGGGCCAAGCCGGAGCGCCCCCGACCCGACGTCTTTGTCGTTTCCCCTCGCCGGATGCCGCCGATGTTCGTCTTCAATTCGGCGCCCGCAGCACCTCCCCGGCCTCTCCGACCACTTCCTCGAGCTCGTGGTGAGCCGCTGAGCTTCCTCCCCCTCTCCCCGTCGTCGCGCGTGTCCTCTAGCTAACTCGCCCCGCCTCTGGCTCCGGCCGCCGTCGGGCTCGTGTGTAGTGGTCGTTCTAGTCGTCTTCGAGCTGGACCCGTGCCACCGTTGAGCTCGGAGGGCCTCTAGGGTGTCGAAGTGGCTTGTCTAATGCATCGGTTCGCCTCGGTCTCGCCGTTCTCTTCGAACCACCGAACGCCGCCGCCACCTGCTCCATTTGCCGCCGTCGTTAACGCCGTCGTTTCCGGCCGTTTTAGCTCGAGCCCGTACAACCATCAGGTGCGGCTCGACATGCCCGTTCCGTAGGATCAAACCGCACCTCGAACGGTCGCCGGAATCGACCGGGAGATCCTCGCCGGCGTTCGGCCTCGCCGCCGATGACACGGATGACGTGGCACGTCATTAGCTGCTAATGACGCCCCCTAACCACCCTCTAGTCCTATGACAGTGGGACCCGCTGTTTAATTAAACCAGTTAGTTAAAAAGAAATAAACTGATAGTTTAGTCTGAGACGCTGACACGCGGGCCCCACCGGACCCGTTGACTGGTCAACCGTGGACCAGTCAACTTCTGAGTCAGTAGATGACTGGACCCACTGGTCAGCCACTCTGGTGCACTGCACCGGGTGCACCTGGCTCTTTCCTGTTATTTTCAAATTTAGATTAATTTCAGAAATTCCAGAAATTGATTTAAAACTTCAAAAATTAATAACTTTTAAACCGTAGCTCAGATCGAAAAACTTAAAACATGAAAGTTGCTCAGAACGACGAGACAAGTCTGATCGTGTCGTCTGTTTCAATGTCGGAACCTCCTACGTAGGGGAACTCACAACTCTAAGCCCGATTCCGGTAGATGAATAGTGCACACACCGGATAATAAAATCCCACGTTAATCCTAAAATTAACTAAAGTGACTTAGATGCATATTTATGCAACCCTGCATTGCATCATAGCATAGCACGCACTGTGTTGCATCTGTTTGCATTATATTTACTTGTTTCTTCCCCCTCTTCTCTTTCGGTAGACCCCGACGTTGCCGTAGCTCCTGAGGCAGACGCCGCTCCGGAGTACGACTACGTCCCCGACGACCCTGCCCTTGCCGTCGAGCAAACAGGCAAGCACCCCCATTTTGAGCATTCCGATATCGCCCACTCTCTTCTCTCTTATGCTTGCATTAGAAGTTACTGCTGCTACTGTTGTCCTATATCTGCTGCATAACCTGTTTACTTGTAACCTGCTGTTGATACTTTCCTGCTATCCTAAACTGTTTAGTATAGGATGGGTAGAGCCTTATCAGAGACCCACTTGTCCCGACTGCCCCGCTGGACTCTCAGAAGACCCGAGCAACGGGATCGAAGATCAGACCCTGGCACTGCACGTCACTTCCCTAAGATGCTCGACTCTACTGGGTTACTATCGAGTGTCGAGGGTGATTCCTCGTCAGCACTTCTGATGATAACCTTGTAGGTTAGTTATTTGGTCGTGGTAAGTGAGGGTGATTCCTCCTACACCACCCCCGACAACGACGTTGTCGTGCAACTTCTCAAGTGTGGACCTCGAGGGTGGTTCCTCATTCGTTCACCTTGACGATAGCATCGAGCGGGAATTCCATTGAGGGTGATTCCTCAGGGTTCCCCCTTGGTGTCAGACACACGGAGACTTGGTTACTACGACTGAACACTAAACCATGATACTATGATACTAAAGACGGGTCGGCCCTGAGGGGTACCCGCGCGAGCATATTGCGAAGTGATGTGGAGTCGGGTTGACCTGAGAGGTGCCCGCGAGATAAATACGAGGCGTGGCCGGGCATTCTTAGCCCTTGCCGCAAGTCCTCGAGACGGGGCGACGGGGTCACATCGATCGTGAGTCTCTGCTCATTTCCGCGCGCTCCTAATCCACTAACGGTTTGGATATTTGATCCGAGGGGCCTCTGGCCTGATAGCACTAACCATCACGTGGGCATAGTATGGGCGTTCTGCGTCGTATACTTCAGCCGGAGCTTAATTGACGTCGGCAAGGAGCGGCGCGCGCTGAATTGGACTGGGAACGCAATCGCGCTTGTATAAGGGGTTGCTAGGTCTGCTTTCAGCCGCGTTCGCAACGCATAGGAGCGTCCGGGGTGATGGTCCAAGACCCCTGGGGGCATAGGTTAGTCCGGCGTGCTGACCTCTCATTAAGTATTTGGTCGGGTTGCGGCATATCGTTTGGCCGAGGCCGGGCATGACCCAAAAAAGTGTGTCCAGCCGGAGTTAAGTGAGCGTGGTGGGTAAGTTGGTGCACCCCTGCAGGGAAGAAACTTCTATCGATAGCCTGTCCTACGGTAACGGACACTCGGAGTTGTATCCCGATCGGTACAACTAGAACTGATGACTTGAGATGAACTGGATAGTATGGCTCTGGGATTGCTTTCTCGCAGGGAGTCGAGGAAGAATCTCTGGCCGAGGTTGATGACACTGTTATACTTTACATTATGTTATTCTGCTCTCTTCTTATGCTGCAAGACTGTTGAAGATGCTGAAGATGTTAGTCTTCGATAGGACTAGGCTTTCCCCCTCTATTCTGGCATTTCTGCAGCCCAGTCCACATATACAGCCATCCTTTGAAAATGTTGCATATGTAGTGTAGATCCTTGCTTGCTGAGTACTTCGGATGAGTACTCACGTTTGCTTTATTTTCCTTTTCCCCCCTTTATCCCTTTGTCGCATCCAGACGACGGAGCCTCGGAGCCAGTTGTCCCCGTCGACGACCACTACTACTACCAGCCCGGAGAGTACTACTACTATGAGGAGCCGACCGACGACCAGGAGTAGGATTCGGAGGGTCCAGGGTAGGAGGCCCACGCCTTTCGATCATAGAGTTTTATTTTGCCCCGCCTCTGTGAAGGCTTATCTCTCTTTCTGTAATATATTTGTACCCAGATATCTAATGCTTCCGCTGACACTTGTATGCCATCGAGCTATGTATTCGAGCCCTCGAGGCCCTGGCTTGTAATATAAAGCTTGTATGAACTTATTTATGTTTTAGAGTTGTGTTGTGGTATCTTCAAATGAGTCCTTAGGCTTGATCATGCGCCTTTGCGTGTATTATTAGTGCACGATTAAGCCGGGGTCGTCACATTTGCTGTCTCCCATTCTGTAACATACGGCTCTAGTCTAACTAGCCAGTCAGCAGTTGTCCTATTCATGCCCTTCCTCGTCATCCTAAAATTGTGGTGTGTGTTCAACAATTACGTAATGCTTCGAATGGATTACTGTCAAAGATAATGCAACATTGAAAAACTGGTTAATACCTGTGGATGTGTGCTGGCACCGGGTTCTCTGTAGGGGGAGGCAGCTGCAACTGCAGAAGATCAAATTGCCTCATAACCCTCTGTTGTGCCATCTCCTCGACGAAGATATCAAAGATGATCTTCGATTTCGTCATCCAGTAATCTCGGTCCCTTGTGCATAGCACAGACATACCACCGGGGTATCTTGCATGTATGGCTGCTTCCGTGTCGGGCTGCCAGATGACCCCAGTGTACGTATCGAACTACTCGTTCAATGCTGTGTATGCCTTCCTGGTCTGATCACTAGCAAAGCGTCTCTGCAGAAAACAAAAGTTAGTAGCCGCTAGCATTGAACTATCTCTTGTGCACAAAAAAGTTGCATTAAACTATAACACGATACATACCTCGCGACGTGTCCAACACAGACCGAAAGTAGGCATGTCGATGCTGTCAGCATTGAACATGGCGTCTATAGGCTGATGAACATGTACATCTGGTCGCCCTATAGAGAACCTCTCCCACGACCACAGCTGTAGGAATAGAGGGCGTCCAAGAAGGGCTGGCTTTGTCGATGAAAGCTGGCAGCCGTTGCACATACCTCGGTATGTAGCCGCTAAGACCGCCGAACCCCAACTCCTCTGTCTGATCTGATCCGCCGTCTCAGCGCTCGCTATCTCGAGTGCCATAGGGATGTAGAGCGTGCTAATAGTGGTGACATGGTTCTCTGTGAACATCATCTTGCCGAAAAGCCACATTAAGTAGGCCTCCAGGCTCCGAGTGATCTGTTCCGCACTCAACGGCACCGGGAACTTCTGGATCTGCATTAAGCAAAGACAAATATTTAGTAAGCCACATGTATCTTCTGTAAAACCATTTGCATGATAACTTGAAGATAATAGGTAGGGAAACTAACCTGGAAATTGAGCAACCAATCATACTTAGGTCCGTGATGCTCCCATACCGGATCCGGAGCATCCGGAAAAACACCATGAAAACATTGTGTAAGACCGAGCTCCCAACCAGCCGGTGCGTCCAACGGTCCTATGGCATGACCTGCCAACGGTAGTCCCAGCAAAAGTGACACATCCTCTAGAGTGGGAGCCATCTCTCCCCACCGGAAGTGAAATGTGTGGGTCTCTGGCCTCCAACGGTCCACTAAGCAGCTCAACAAGGAGGAGTCGATGGCGAGGCGTTTGCAGCCCGGTATAGACTCAACCAGACGAGCGAAAGGTAAAAGGCTGGCCCATTTCAACCTTCATGACAGAACATTTCAGTTAGTGTCTCCCATTAATATTCATGTCAGTGTGCAAATTAATAAAGCACGTACCGCTGAACCCATCCTGGGTGTATCATCCAGTTCTCCAGAGGAGTGCGAGTGACCAGAGGCTTGAGCTTTCGCTCATACCATATCGCAGGACGATGACCCCTATCAATTTCCCCATTCAGCAACCACATTCCCGCCATTCCTGCACATACCAATTTCAAACATAGTTGCCACACTTAATACAAATGTAGAACACAGTGCCACACTTAATACAAATTCAGAACATAGTGTCACACTTAATACAAATTCAGAACATAGTGTCACACTTAATACAAATTTCAAACATAGTTGCCACACTTAATACAAATTCAGAACATAGTGCCACACTTAATACAAATTCAGAACATAGTGCCACACTTAATACAAATTCAGAACATGGTGCCACACTAATACAAATTTATAACATAGTACTGCTAGCTTAGCTTCTTCCTCTCCCTCTTACTCCTCTACCTCCTCTTCGTCCCCGGTTGCCTCGTCCACGACCAGTACCACTGGCAGTGACGAAAGTGGGACAATTAGTGTCCCTATGGCCAAATTCATTGCATAGAATGCATTGCCTAGTCAGACCTCCTGCTTCAGATTCATCCATATCATTCCGGATGCGCTGACACTGCCGTCTGCCTCTACTTGTACGCATATGCTCTGGGTTTGGAATGTAACGCCTTTCAGCGGGGTTGACGTTGTTGAAGTTACCCATTGATCGAAAACCCATCAGCTCACCTGTCCAGGTATTGAGGATAGACTCTTTAAAAAAAATGGAGACACAAACGATATTGCGTCCATTCCAAGCTGCCCGCAAGCAGCAAGTACATGTGAGCAAGGTAGGTGAAACAATTTCGGTTTGTTGCATGTGCACTCACATGTTGGCCAGGCTTCATTTCCAATTTTCACCTCATGCGTCCTCAACTCATTTGCACATCCGAATTTGTTGTTGACTAAGCGGACCTCAAACCTTCTCTCTTGATTACCGATGGCGACTACAGTGTGTGACCTAGCCTTTTGCATCTTGTTGTCCATGTACTTCGTCACTCTTTCACACTAACGTGTATTCGGGTTGTTCAAGATATGCTGCTCTGCTTTTTGACGTCTATCTCTGAAATACTTCACGGTGCCATAGAAAATACCCTCAACGATGGCTGTAAGTGGCAATGCCCGGTTTCCTCTGAGGACAAAGTTGTATGTTTCCGCGAGGTTGGTTGTCATGACAGCGTACCTTGCTCCATGTGTGAGGCTCATGCTCTATCCACTGCTGGAAGGTTTTAATCAACCTTCCGAGCCTTCTCCTAGTACCAGGTGGGTCAAAGCCTGGCAGGTCACATAGCCCAATAGGCTCCTCCTCCACGGCCGCTGATCCTGTTGCCAACTGTGCAGCTACTGCTTCAACATGTGCCCTCACCGCTACATCTCTTGCAGCTTTCCTATCCCTAACGTGTCTCTGCGTGCACACATTAAGTCTATCACGTATCAAATTGTACTTCCATAACTGGTTCTGCTTGCAGAGTTTTTTGAACAGATTCATCAGGCTCTTATTTTTGAACTGCGAGAAGAAATTAGCCCCCAGATGGCGCATGCACCAACGGCTCTGCAAGTCCTTGCATGGAGTTTGTTCCTCAGGGCCTGGGTTTGTTAGTGTCCTTATTGCACTGAGTATACCTGCATGCCGATCATGAAGGATGCACACATTGGGCTTCTCCTTCACAACTGATATTTTCAACTGCCTGAAGAACCATGTCCAACTTTCAATGTTCTCACTCTCCACAAAAGCAAATGCGAGTGGGACAACTTGATTTTGGCCGTCTTGACCTATGGCTGCTAGGATCTGACCCTTGTACTTGCCAGTGAGAAAAGTACCATCTACACATATCACCGGTCGGCAATGCCTGAAAGCTTCGATGCATACATCGAAAGAGAAGAAGAGACGATGCAGCACCCTCACAGTTGGGAACTCTGGCATGAAGAGGTCTTGGATATCGATATAGGTGCCTGGATTCCGCTGCTGCAGTGTGTGGGGGAGCTGGACAACAGAGTCATATGCATCAAAATAAGAACCAAATCTCCTCTCAAGCGTCGCATGCTTAGCCCTCCAAGCCTTGCCATAATAAATTCTGTACTTCAACCTGGCAAAGACTTTTGTCTGGATTGCCTTCACTTCCATAGCTTTGCCCTCCACTATCGCATCGTAAAACAACCGAGCAATAAGCGTCGATGAAAGGTTGGCATGATCTTGAGGGATGTAGGGAATAAGACAAGTGTGATTCACTAAGTCGCTGATCACCCAACTTGTGCCATACTTAGGGAGATAGCCGTGCACCCTGGCGGGACAATCTGCGTTCTTGCATACCATTGTCAGGTATTTCTGACTTGACACCTGAGCTGTGAAAACCCTTTGTGTGGACATTGCCCAATTTATTATTGCATCCTTAAGAGCTTGCTTGTTGGGATACATAGCACCCGTCGCAATATTGTTCTGGTGATATTGCCAGGCAGAATCATGTCCATCGTTCACCATCATTGCAGATGAGAAGTCATGATTCCATGAAGCAGGATTCGGGACCTCCTCTGCATTTTCTTCTTCATCCGACTCGTCAGAATCATCGGCATGACCCCTATCAACATCAGTGTCTTCTTCTTCCATCTGGTCCTGCATGTGCCCATCTACCTCGTCAGCGTCCACCTCGCCACTGTAATCACCATCGGCATTTCCTCCTTCTACCTGACTACTCTGCCCTGGTTCGTAACCATCATCTCCAACATTTGACATAGATAACTGCCTCCCTCCACTACTCTGCTCAGGATCGTAGCCACCCTCGCCTTCATGTGCAGTGACCTCCTTCACGATGGGAAGCACTAAGGCAATAGGATTGCATCCCCTGTGTTCACAACCTTGTAACCACCGCACCCACTCGGAGTCTCGCTCTATTGGCCTCAAATAAAAATAAATTATTGAACTTGACCGTGTCCACAATGCATGAACACCGACGGTGTGTGTTTCTGTATCAAGCCCTAAACTTCCTGTAATCCATTCTTTCAACTGACTGACAGACCATGTTTGAGGTGCGCTCATTGGCACCTCTATATGAGTAAATTCACTCAGATCAGCTCCCATGTCAGTTGTTTGGACAGTACCAGGACCGTAGTAAAATTTGAACTTCACTACATCAGACATCTCGGCTCACCTAATTTTTTTTTCAACAACGACAGACAAGTATTAAGCAACAACTTTAAATATCCGCACTACTAAATATTTGACATGTATATATATTACGGAATATTAACGGAGCAACTAAAAAAATTCACACACCTACAAATATATTACAAATACTTGCCGGAGCAACTCCAAATACTGACACATCTAAATATTTGACATCCACATATAGTACGGAATATTACCGGAGCAACTTCAAATTTTCACACAACTAAATAGTTGACATCTAAATATATTTATGGATACTACCGGAGCAAATAACAATAATCACACTCCTAATTTATTTCACATCGAAACATATTAACGAATACTACCGGATCAACTACGAAAAATAAAATGTGTGTTGAAATATACCCTTGAAGCGTGCGAGCGAACGACGAACGGCGTCCTTCAATCACCGGAGCCGGAAACTCCACCAAACTGCCAGAGCTTCACCTCCACCACCTCCACCACACTGCCCCAGCTTCAGCACCACCACCTCCACCTCCACCGCCGCCACAACCTCCTCCAATGTGCTAAAAAAAAGCTCCAGAAAAATGCTCACCAGGACCACCACGAGCTACCCCATCAGTAGATCGAGGTGTCCCTTGGCTCCCCTAACTACGTAGAACACATTCACGGTGCTCAATCCGCAAAAAACCGCCTCATTTTGGTGTATAAATTTGAGGCATTTCTTGCAAGAAAGAGGAGAAAGAAAGGAGCTGTAGCTAGCCGTGAGGAGTGGGAGAAATGAAGGAGAAAGGAGAAAGGAGAAGGAGAGAGGAGGGAGGAGCCAGCCGCTGGGGGCCCCGCACCCTGTCGGCTAGCAGCTGGCCGATCGGCCTGTAGTGGGCCGACAAGGGCACGGGCGCGCCGACAGCCCCTCTCATGTGTGGCCTGCTCAGCTGTCGGCCTGCGGTGGGCCGACTAAGCCCAGTCGGCCTGCGATGGGCTGACTAGGCCCAGTCGGCCTGCAGCGGGCCGACGGTGTATTATTTTTGCAAATTATTTGTCCAGCGTAATATTTATGAAAATTAATAAAAAATGTATTATTTAAAAAAATAACGCTAAGGGAGGTCTCCATTTTGTTTGTAACAAATAATATTTGGCCCTGGTCTAGTGCAAATTCGGCGCGAATGTGTATACTCGTGGATGTCCAATATTTTTCCGTGGAAAAATTTGAATCGAGACTTTCTGTTACTAATGGTGTCACATACATACTCGCTCTTAAATGGGATTTATACAAAAATCTACTCTTACTGACAGGTGCTTTTTTATTTCCAAAATGATCCAGATCTATTAATTATCGAAGCTCAGTGGAAGTACAAAGCATCTCGAACATAATAAAAATTACATTGAGATTCGAAGACCCCAAACAACCATTACTGCCACCAGGACGAGCCGTCGACGCGTCACTGTCGCCACTCCACTACCGGAGCCGGCTTGACCTTATCGATGACAGCCGGGAAGTCTTCGTGCAAGTACCCCTAAGGGCCAGCGCCCTGGAGACCGTAGTCATCGCCGTTGGACCCTTGCATAGATGTGAAGCACCTGACACCAAATCTCGCCACAAGACGAGAAACCCTAACCTCGCCGTCCCAAAGAGACGGCAGGAATCTACGCCAGAGCTCCGTCGACTACGTCCAGATGGATGAACTCGTGGAGGATCGGAGCCTGGAAGACAAACTCGAAGAAGTAATACCGCCATCCACCCGAGCACCGCACCTGCGAGGACTAAAAACCTTAACCTAAACTACTAACCGGAGCGGAGGCACCGAGATTCCCCTTCCCGCCACCAGTCGCCAGAGCGGCAGGCAGAGGGGAGGCGAATCCACGGGCTCGCGGGTAAAGTTTGGAGGGTTTGCCCTAGCTATCTAGGGTTATAACGCTGTATTGCTCCTACTACAGTTGTCAACTCAACAGACAAGGGACAAATCACTGAGAGGTGCTTAATTATGCAAAACTCGCATCCCTCGACCCACAAAGTGGTTGTGGAGAATGGATATGATCATACCATGTGTCAACTTAGACAAGATGAGCGGACACCTTTTGTTTTTGTTTTTCATTCTTTTTGGAAGATATTTCCATCACTGCTAAAATTCATTCTATTCCTAAAATTACTCAAATTTGTTGCATGAGAATATATATTTGCATTTGAATACTCTAAAGGTTAAAAGCATGATATTTGCAAAGTTCAAAAGATAGGTCCATATGTATCGAATTTTTGAATGTTCCTCTTCCATCGAAATTTTCACGGGAGTGGCTACACAGAGGAGAAGGTGTTTTTCTTATGTTCGAGTGTGCGGTTTTAATAAGTGATTTCGTGATTATTACATGGATTGTGTAACAAAATATTTGAAATGACTCTTATCTATTATAAGGTTCACCACAAGTACAAAGCACCCCGAACATAATAAGAATTACATTGAGGTCCCTCGGCCACCGAACGACCACTACACTGCTAGGACGAGCTGCCAACGCGCTGCTATCGCCAATCCCTTACCGAAGTCGGCCTAACCTTGTCGATGATAGTCAAAAAGTCTTCGTGCATGTGCCTCTAAGGGCCATCACTCCAGAGCCACAATCGTCACTATTGAACTCTTTTCTTGATTTGAACTGACAGAAAAAACTCGTCGTCTTGCACTCACGGCATGAAATCCTAAACTCACCGCCCCAAGCAGACAACAAGAATATGTCAGAGCTCCGTCAAATCCATCTCGGTAGATAAATCGAGGAGGATCAGAGTCCGTAAGACTAACTCAAAGATGAAGCGTCGCCATCTGCCACAACAACCACTACATGAAATATGTCAACTTGTGACCTTCTGTCAGTGACCCTGAAAGAAATGGTCGTAAATCTACGACCATTTGAGACTAATTGGTCGTCAGCTGTTCGGGGGGCTCCAAACCCTAAACCATAACGACCATTTTGGTCAGAAATGTCGTAATTTTCTTGCACAAAATAGTCATAAAGCAGACAACACTGGTCCGATGCCTTATTTCTAGCTGATCACGACCAATATAGATGGTCATAGCCTTGTAAATTATGGTGCATTGCTATGACTAGGTGCCACCTCATCAGTTTTGCCTATGTGTCATGTCCATGTGTCAATTTTTGCCTATATGCCATGCCCATATCACTGGTTTGAATCTACCACTTGCGAATGGGACCCGCGCATTGACCTGTTGACCTACACCAACTATCCAATGACAGTTCATACCCACCACCAACTTACACGCCAGACCCACCACCGGACCCACCACCTACATGACACGTGGGCCCCACCAAACTAACCTGGAGGACCCACCACCAAACTGACTGCGGGTCCCACCATTGAACTGGTCCATTGGCCCCACTGACCTGACATGCGGGTCCCACCACCGACCTGACAGGTAGGATGACCTGACACACAGGACCCACCAACTGACATGCGGGTCCCACCACTGACCCGACACGCATGACCCACCAACTGGCATGAGGCATCGACCACTGTCAATGGAGAAATCCGCACCACACAAAACAGCAGAGCCATACCACCACGCCACCATCTCGGTTTTGATATGCTACTGCAATCATTTCTTTTATAGATAAGATCGTTTCCTTGGCTTGGGCCTAAATCGTGATAGGCCTCCCCTTTTCTCCTTCTTTTTTATATTAACACAGCGGTCCGCCGAGTGGGCTCAAGGCCCATAGACTATTAGCAGGCGTTTTTAGGTCTGAAATGTATGCTTATTATTATTTTTTCTGTTTAATTTCTTCTTCTTTCAAATAATTCGGAATTTCAAAAAAGTTTCAAACATAAAAAATGAATTTGGTGAAAAAATGTACGTGAAAACATAAAATGTACGCGGACTAAAAGAAGTTCATGATTTTGAAGAAATGTTCGCGTATTGAAATAATGCTTGTGAATTTGACCCAAAAATTTTGAATTCAAAAAATGTTCATGATTTTTTCATAAAAAATGATCATAAAATTTCAAAAAAAATCATCGATTCAAAAATATTCATCATTTCCAAGTTTGTAAATTTTTTTAGTAGCTACGTGACAAATGTGACGCAACGCTAAGGTTTTTAATTTTCATGATTTTTCAACTTCTTATGTATATGAAAAAATTTATACAAAAATATATAATGTTTACGAAATGGTTTATCATGTATTTCAAAAATGTTAATCCAAGCATTAGAAAAATATGTTAAACATTTTTTATTAAATGTTGACAAAGTTTTCAAAAATGTTAAACTTGCACTTCAAAATGTTAAATATGTATAGAAAATGGTGTTGTTCCACTTTGCAACAAAAAATTTCTAGGTTCTTCAAAAAAATTATTTAAAAATATTAATTTTGTATTAGAAAAATGTTCTTGACGCATACAAAAAATGTAGAATGAAAACCAAAAGAAACAAAGAAAAAAATGAAAACCAAAAGAAAGAAAGAAATGAAACCAAAGAAAAAAGGAAATGAAAAAGGAAATTGAGGAAACTAGTGCAAAAATAATGGACAAAAGAATAATAAAATACTGTTGAAAACAAGGGAAGAAACAAAAACAATCAAAGTAAAAAAATAAAAATAAAAACTTCCTTCTTCAACATTGTTTGAAATTCAAAGATACACTTCAAAACGGCGGGCATGACCGTTCCTAGCTAGTGGTTGAATCTTCAAAAACTTTTGGTGTTTCTCTAATGAAATAGCTATTTTTGTACCTAAAATGATTTTTTGAAATAATCATGAGCAAACTATGTGGTAGATGTAGTTCAAATTGACTCACTTCCAACTGAATCGGCGAAAATTTGTCTTTTTTCACGAGAGGTGGATCAAAGCTTTTGACACCTAACCATTTGATCAATTGTACATTAAATATGGCCTAAAGTTTTATAAAATTTATTTGGTCCAAATTTGCAACAAATATTTGCTAGGTTCTTCACAAAAAAACTCATTTTGGACACTCGAAAAATGGAAAATGAATTTTTCGTCCAAAGAAAATGAAAACTTCCTTAGGCAACATTGTTTGGCGTTCCAAGATGCACCCTTGTGCACAATATGAGATCATTTGAATAAACTATGCCATGAATGTGGCCATAAGATTGATCATTTGGATTGAAAGCCATGGATCTCCACACGTGATAGCTCATTTCTGAGAACACTTTTTTAAGATAATTACCGTATTACAAGTTTATTATTTTTCCTGGTAACTCTATCACATATAATGACACAATGCGAAGGTTTTCCAACTTTTTGATTTTTTTTGAATTTTTCATGCCCGTTTCAAAATGCGGTCAAAATGGCGGGCATGACCGTTCCTAGCTAGTGGTTGAATCTTGGAAAACATTTTATTTTTATCTAATTAAATAGATACTTATGTATATATAAATGATTTTTTGAAAAAATAAAGAGCAAACAATGAGGCAGCTGCAGTTCAAATTTGACCCGCTTCCAACTAAATTGGCAGAAATTTATCTTTTTCACCAGAGGTGGATCAAAACTTTTGACACCCAACCATTTGGTCAATTGTACATTAAATATGGCCTAAGGTTTTATAAAATTGATTTTGTCCAAATTTGCAACAAATATTTGCTAGGTTCTTCACAAAAAAACTCATTTTGAGCACTCGAAAAATGAAAAATAATTTTTTCCTCCAAAGAAAATGAAAACTTCCGCAACATTGTTTGCCATTCCAAGATGGACCCTTGTGCACAATATGAGATCATTTGAACAAACTATGCCATGAATGTGGCCATAAGATTAATCATTTGGCTTGAAAGCCTTGGATCTCCACACGTGATATCTCATTTCTGACAACACTTTTTAAAGATAATTGTTGTATTACAAGTTTATTATTTTTCCTGGTAACTCTATCACATATAATGACACAATGCAAAGATTTTCCAATTATTTTGATTTTTTTTGAATTTTTCATGCCCGTTTCAAAATGCGGTCAAAACGGCGGGCATGCCTGTTCCTAGCTAGTGGTTGAATCTTGGAAAACATTTGATGTTTCTCTAATTAAATAGATACTTATGTACGTAGAAATGATTTTTTGAAAAAATAAAGAGCAAACTATGAGGCAGCTGCAGTTCAAATTTGACCCGCTTCCACCTGAATCGGTGGGAATTTGTCTTTTTCATGAGAGGTGGATCAAAACTTTTGACACCCAACCATTTGGTCAATTGTACATTAAATATGGCCTAAGGTTTTATAAAATTGATTTGGTCCAAATTTGCAACAAATATTTGCTAGGTTCTTCACAAAAAAAAACTCATTTTGGGCACTCGAAAAATGGAAAATGAATTTTTTGTCCAAAGAAAATGAAAACTTCCTTAGGCAACATTGTTTGCCATTCCAAGATGCACCCTTGTGCACAATATGAGATCATTTGAACAAACTATGACATGAATGTGGCCATAAGATTGATCATTTGGCTTGAAAGCCATGGATCTCCACACGTGATAGCTCATTTCTGAGAACACTTTTTAAAGATAATTGTCGTATGACAAGTTTATTATTTTTCCTGGTAACTCTATCACATATAATGACACAATGCGAATGCTTCCCAATTATTTTGATTATTTTGAATTTTTCATGCCCGTTTCAAAATGCGGTCAAAACGGCGGGCATGACCGTTCCTAGCTAGTGGTTGAATCTTGGAAAACATTTGATGTTTCTCTGATTAAATAGATACTTATGTACCTAGAAATAATTTTTTGAAAAATTAAAGAGCAAATTATGAGGCAGCTGCAGTTCAAATTTGACCCGCTTCCAACTGAATCGGCGGAAATTTGTCTTTTTCACGAGAGGTGGATCAAAACTTTTGACACCCAACCATTTGGTCAATTTTACTTTAAATATGGCCTAAGGTTTTATAAAATTTGTTTGGTCCAAATTTGCAACAAATATTTGCTAGGTTCTTCACAAAAAAACGCATTTTGGGCACTCGAAAAATGGAAAATGAATTTTTCATCCAAAGAAAATGAAAACTTCCTTAGGCAACATTGTTTGCCATTCCAAGATGCACCCTTGTGCACAATATGAGATCATTTGAACAAACTATGCCATGAATGTGGCCATAAGATTGATCATTTGGCTTGAAAGCCATGGATCTCCACACGTGATAGCTCATTTCTGAGAACACTTTTTTTAAGGTAATTGTTGTATTACAAGTTTATTATTTTTCCTGGTAACCCTGTCACATATAATGACACAATGCGAAGGTTTTCCAATTTTTTGATTTTTTTCTTAATTTTTCATGCCCGTTTCAAAATACGGCCAAAACGGCGGGCATGACCGTTCCTAGCTAGTGGTTGAATCTTGAAATACTTTTGATGTTTCTATGATTAAATAGATACTTATGTACCTAGAAATGATTTTTGGAAAAAATAAAGAGCAAACTATGAGGCAGCTGCAGTTCAAATTTGACCCGCTTCCAGCTGAATCGGCGGAAATTTGCCTTTTCACGAGAGGTGGATCAAAACTTTTGACACCCAACCATTTGATCAATTGTACATTAAATATGGCCTAAGGAATAAAATTGATTTGGTCCAAATTTGCAACAAATATTTTCTAGGTTCTTCACAAAAAAACTCATTTTGGGCACTCGAAAAATGGACGAGAGGTGGACGAAAAACATTTAAGAGGGAACCATTTGGTCAATTTGTACATAAAATACGGTCGAATATTTTTGAAAATTGTTGTGGTCCAATTTTGTAACTAATATTTGATAGGTTCTTCACATAGGTGAAAACAAAGAAGAGAAACAAAAAGAAAAAACACATTTACATAAGTTTAATTCTCATTGGTGGAGATGTTTGTGCCATGGATTGATGATATGGCACACATCCATCCATCCATCCACCCACCCGCAGCCCAAACCCTAACTCCACTCCTCCCGTCGGTCCCCTCTCCCCTCTCCCCCGATTCAGATCCAGTCCTCGCCGTCGCCACCAACCTCACTGGTACAACGAGGTGCTATACAAACGGTTTTTAACCCCTTTTCGCGACGGTGTTTGGAACCGCCGCCAAGTGAGTGACTGCGATAGGGGGGTCCTTCCCACACGACCCAGAAACCGTCGGGGATAGGGAGCCTTGGTGCATACAGTTGTCCCTATAAAATTGTTTCTGATATCTCTAATATCCGAAACGCTCCATCCTTGCAACTCGTTTGTGCTCGCATTGCCATCGCAGTCGGTATTCTGTGGTGCTACGTTTACGATGCGTGACCCATCACAAACAGTTCACGATTATAGAAGCATACAATCACACACATTTACTTTTCCTCGACTGTATGCGATTTGATGTAAGAGCGCACACAGTTGTCGCTATAAAACTGTATGTGAAGCTTGAATACATCCCACACGATTCATCCGTCGTACCCGCGTCGGATGAAGACCTATCGCCAGGCGACAACATCCTCCAGCTCCTTCAATTCCTCACGACTTTTCTTGAAAGCAGCCACGGATTCCTCCACCTCCTGCTCGCGCTCGATCCGGAGCTTCCTCAAGTCACCCATCAGTTACTCGACGACCACTGTCAGCGTCATCCCCGAGGCACTGCTCTGCTCATGCAGCATCTTCCAGCCGGCGGCCTCCTCCTCCTTCTCGGCGAGCGCCTTGAGGAGCTTCGCATTGTCACCCATGAGTTGCTCGACGAGGCCGGTCGCCTTCTCAACCAAGGTATCGCTGATCTCGAGCAGCTTCATCAAGCCGTCGACTAGCTCCTGCTGCTTAATGAGGCCAGCGAGAATGTCGTCGTCGCCGGCCAAGGACTTCAGCAATGCCAGCTCGTCGCGATCGCCGACGCGGCGAGTGCGCTTGTGAGAGCCCTCGCGTGTCAGTGAGAGCTCGTTCGAGGGCTCCGCGGCGCGTCGAGACATCTCTACTGCGGCTGCCGCGTGGCGACAGGACCTCTCTAGTGCTTCCGTGGCCTTGGTCTTTGCTCCCTGGTTATATGTCCACCCGAAACTCCTCCTACCGGTCATGGCGGAACGACTTGACAGGAAAGACCCGTTTTGTGGATGATGAGGAGAGGAACTGTGAAGTAATTTTCGAGTGGGTAGTTTTTATAGCCCGGTGCTAAGTGTGAACACATATTGGTTTGATCAGTGTGAACAGATTTGCAATTACTTATTGCGTTGTAATCTGCAATGTGATTGGAAACAAGGTCAAAATTTATTGATGGTTCTGGGCCTACAAAGCCCGTTTCTGTTGTTCTGGCTCATCGCAAACAGTTCTTATGGATCAACCATATGGCAGCGCCCACACTCGCACCCGCACTCCCATCCGCACCCGCCATGTCATCGGGGGTGTCCACGAGCATGGTGCTCACGCTGCACGGCTTCTGGCTGTAGACGGAGGACCTTGGGGCGGGGTCAGAGCTAGGCGTGGCGGCGGCGGCGGAATGGGAGAGGCCGGGCGGCGAGGTGACCGTCAAGAAATAGTCCAAAGCTCTCTGCTGCAAGATCTGCTCCGAGCCCCTCAAGCCACCCATCTTCAAGGTGATAGCTCCCGCCGCATTCCGTCCCCGTTCTTATTTTTTCTTTCTTTTCTTATTTGCCCGGATGGATGCCCAAGAGTATACATCAGTCATCAGATGTGGCTGTAGTTGCTCCTCTTAGTGATACTAGTAGGATGTAGGCCGCACATGGGCCGTTTCCTCTGAAATGTGTACTACTGTATCTGATATGATGCCAGTGGAGTGGATTGGCAGTCCAATGGTTTGAATTGCAGTTGTGCCTTGTCTGCTCCTCAAGGGAAAATATGTTCCATTTTACCTTTCTGGATGCTGCTGTTCCTGGTAGGATGGACAAACGACACCTTGTAGCGTCTTGATTGCTTGCGTGTGAAAACTGAATATGTAGCATTTAGGACCCAGTGGCAGTCTAGTCTGTATCTGCAGTAGTGGCATGCTAGATTAGCGTCAGTTCGTGTCTTGCCTGGTAGTATACAGTTTAATTTGCTATTATTAGCTAGGGTTGTTGATTGACATAGTTTTGTGCTGGAAGTCAAATCTCCTAAACACTAGATTGCCTGAAATGTCCGAGTAGCAAGTACTAGCATCATGTGCTTCATTCTATGTGCTGTGCCGGTGCCTGTGCTAGTATGCTTAGAAATTTGGGCTAGCTTTTTGTGTAGATAGTCTGTGAGTTGTTGCTTCTTTCTACAGAAAATAATTTGGGTTGTCTTCTGTGGGGGTGTGCAGGGCTGGAGAGCTTTTCGCGGAGGAGATGGACCGTCTGATGGCGGTGGTGCACAACCCGCGCCAGTTCGTCTCAGTTCATCTCCAACGCCGTCGACATGAAGCTCAGGGATGACCTTGAGAGGCTCAAGAAGATCAGGTATAAACTCCTTCCCCTCTTGTTTGTTTTTGCTTCATATTGTTTGGTGGTTGATCGATGATTAGGTGCTAGGTTCAACTGGTTATGATGTTGTTAACTAACATCTTGCACATGCTTTAGTAGTAGCAGTAGTTGATATCTCATCTAGTACTTTAGAGTCTAGTCTTGGGATTGACATAGTGGGTTTCTGGAAGCAGATCTCCAGACATTAGAATGCCTGAAATGCGTTTATTCTGTTGTTCTTGATGGGCATAGTGTTGTTCTGGTAGCATGTACTAACTTCATGTGCTTCATTCTATACTGGTTTATACACAGAGCAATGTGGCTGGAGTTTGATTTTCAGTTGGTATAGTCTGCTTATGCTACTCTTTTGTTGCAGGTAATTAGAATGTTGTAGGTTTAGTATGAACGTGTCTTAATCCATTGGATGGCCACTGGCTAGTTCAGTTGGTATCTAGTCTAGAATAAATTATTTTTCCATTTTTTGTTTCCTTGCTGGACATGTCATGGTACAAGTGCTGCTGGTGGTGGTTACTACTCCCGCCATAAAGAAATATAAGAGCGTTTAGATAACTACTTTAGTGATCTAAATTCTCTTATATTTCTTTACAGAGGGAGTACATGGTATTATTGTTAGCTATATATATACCCGCTGCTGATTCATGCTCTTGTGGTTAGGATTCTACTCCTCGAAGTGATGCTTTTGCATTGCTTTCCTTCCTCACGCACCTACAAACTATATGTTATTTCCTTCTCGATTTGACCTCAAAATTTCAGACTCCTCCTATCCATGTGCAACAGCGATGCTTTGGATTTCATCCGTGCATCAGAGGACAAGGGCTTCATGGCCAACCAAGGTGCATGGTGCTCGCAAGTGACGAACGGAGGCTGTTCGACATCAGCTGCACAAACCAGCACTGTGAACTCCTCCCTTTACTATGCTACAACCATGCTCGGTTTCATGGGTTAGTTTGGATTTCGATGCTTTTTGCGCCGTGGTTGAGTCCTTGCCGACTGTTGCATTGATGATCAAGTGTTGGTGCTTCATCTGGTTATTTGATTTGTTGCTGGTAATTAGTAGTATTAGAGTGCCGCTGGTTTATTAGGATGTGGCTGAAACCATTGGATGGCCTTCCTGGACATGTTATCCAGAATTAGTACTTGTCCCATTTTTTGTTTCCTTGCTGGACATGTTATGGTTCAAGTGTCGATGATGTCTAGTCGATAGTTTGCTAGCTATATACCTGCTGCTGATTAATGCTCTTGTGGTTAGCATTATACTCCTGGAATCATATTATACTATATCTAGTGTTCTTATGGTTCTGTGAATATGCATCACAAACATCTAGGTCTTTGAAGTTGTCTGAATCTGTTGCTTTATCATATATTTGGTCCATAAATCTACATTTCTATGAGATCTCTTTCAATATACTCCATCCGTCCCAAAATTCTTGTCTTAGATTTGTCTAAATACGGATGTATCTAGTTACATTTTAGTGTTAGATACATCCGTATCTAGACAAATCTAAGACAAGAATTTTGGGACGGAGGGAGTATAATTTTTCGATAGTCTGTACACTAAACCTGGAGGTTTGCAAATCTACTCCAGGAATAATAGCGACTCTAATGCTGGTAGCCTATGTGTTCACTCTTTTACAGGAGCTCCAGGTCTACGAAATTTGAAGTTTGAAGCCGTATAGCCCTACTCAGCAAAGAGTCGTCTCTTTTGTTTGACTGTAATAGATTGTAAATATTGTAATATTGTAATAGTAGGCATATTTGGGTTGTAATAGACTATGTACAGATTGTAGTAGACTTAGTTAGTGTTATTTGATGAACTACATTTGTACTGTTTCGTCTGAAATATTGATTATGTATGTGATTTGAAAATATGTGGAATGGAAACCTGACTCGTGGGACCCACTTATGAAAATAATCTGAGCAGTTTTGAAATTTCTGTCAAGTGGGCCCAATGTGTGAGATGATGACAAGTGGGACCCATCTGATTGGTGGGACTAGCTTCAAAATATAATGGCCCAAACAATGTTAAAAGGCCACGGCCCAGAAATAAATAGAAGGCCGAATTATAGGGTTTGGCCCGTGTAGCTGACTAAAATTGGCAAGAAGAAAAATATAAATGGGCTGAATTGTTGGGCTCGGCCCATGTAAAGCAGCGAAATGGACCGGCTGATTCTTATCAACGACCAATTCAATTGGTCGCAATTTTGCCACATCATCTTGCCACATTGGATCCGACATGGCCTGGGCAGACAACCAGCGACCAAAACAAAAGGTCGTAGGACCAACGACCTTTTGTTTTGGTCATTGCCTTCTACGACCATATCACAGAGAAGGTCGTTAAGTTTTGTTGGTGAAATGATATGCCCCTTATGTTTTGGAGTTTGTTGACATAAACAGTTTGGGACTTATGTGTTTGCTAGTGCACACAGAGTAACATGTCCCTGGAGTAATCGAGGAGTTTGATGAAAACGACGAAGATAATCTCCCTGCGAGGCAGCGAAGGTTATCACCGAAGATAAAGCTAACGAGAGTGACCCCTAAAAATTGCTGAAGTTTAAGCAATTGGTTCGGTGACTGTTCGAAGCAAATGACTGCGTTCGAGGAAGAATGAAGACGAAGTGAAGACGTAGCATTTATTTTGTTGTTCTTCTTCTTTCATTGAGTCATAGGACCATCGTACTATTAAGAGGGGTATAGCGTTCCGAAGCTTTGATTCTCTGATGCTAAACCCAAACCTATGAAAGCTGTGAGAGAAATCTCTTTGTGCTTCGAGCAAATACTTGCCAGCAAGAGACTGTGATCTTCTTCGCTGCGAGAGATTTGCCTCGGACCGAGGAGTTAGCATTACTTGTTCCTCAAGTAATGTTACTATTGCTCCAAAATTCGACCGTTGAGAACATGTCGGTTGGCCATTGGCTGGACCTCGTGTCCAAAATGGTCATTTCTCATCTGGGAAGGCTGCGGCTATAAATAGCCACCCCGCGCCGGCGTTGTCCGGTGGCTGCTCCGTTTGATTTCTGAGAAGATTGTTGAGAAACCCCCTCTCTGAGCAATTTGAGTTTAAAATCCACTGAGAGAAAAACCCTAGAGCCGAAGAATTAGATAGTGGTTCAGCATCACTAGAATCTAAGTTTAGTACGCTCCGCCTATTACTCTTGAGAGCTGCAAACTCTCTAGACGGTTAGGTGTCAAGTTCTTCAGAGACCAAGAGTAATTGTGGTTCTCGAAGAAGAAGTCTGTAAAGGTTTGGAAACCGCCTTCAAGTATCTACCACGAGTGATCGGCATCGGTTGATGAATCGACTGTCGAGGAGAATAGGGTGAAGAGAGTTTATCTTCCGTGTTAAGTCACAGCCCCTCCAACCAGACGTAGTCCTTGTGCAGAAGGACGAACTGGTCGAACAAATACCTTGTCGCCATCGAGCACCTTCAGTCACCTCTGTTAGTCAAGTTTACCTTCAATGCATTCTATTCATGTATTTTACTTTGATGCTTGCTTTAGTTTCCCTTCGGTTATCTGTTGTAGTTCATCTTAGTCTGTTTATTGTTTATTCCACTACTGGGTTCTGATTGATTTAAGTTTTCCGAAGAAAATTTAAAACTCCCATTCACCCCCTCTAGTAGACATACTTCGTTCCTACAATTGGTATCAGAGCAAGGTACTCCTTGACTCTGCTCATTTTAGTCTAACGACTTTGGAGTTTAAGTATGTCTTCAGTGAACTACAAGTCGCATCTCAAGATTCCCATATTCGATGGGACGGACTATCCCTTCTGGAAGGAGAAGATGAAGATCCGTCTGCAAGCTATAGATGATGATATGTGCAACATGGTGCATATCGGGTTCACAGTTGTTATGTTGGGGAACGCAGCAGAAAACAAAAAATTTCCGACCTACGCACCAGCCCAGGACCACTATGGAGACTGCATACAAGGTTTGATCATTTTCGTTACCGACTCGTAGCGCAGCGGAAGTAGAGTCGATGACGATCGGCGGTGCAGATCCCCACAGCCAGGATTTACAACCTCCCAACCACGAGGATGTATTCCCTCGTCTGCCCCTCGGACAGCCCTCCGGGAGGCGGTCGGACAGTCCCTCGGACGGTTACTCGGGCAGCCCTTCGGGAGGACCCCCAAAACTCGGACGGTCACTCGGACAGCCCTTCAGGAGGACTCACAGAACTCGGACCGTCACTTGGACAGCCCTTCGGGAGGCACTCTCAAAACAGCCCCTCGGGCACAAAGATCGAAACTACGACCTCTCTACGGGGTTATACACATACGGTATCATCTATCCGGCAAGGCTTCGCCGTCTAGAACTAGTTCCCACCGGAACCCAGACAGCCTTTTGGCTCTATGAAACTTTTTCGCTGGGAGGGAGAGAGAAGCCAGACAAGTCATGGCATGTGTATGAGAGCAAGGGATGAGTGTGGAGAGCACCCCCTCCACCTCTATTTATAGGAAATCCCATATGGAAAAATACCCAAAAAACCCATCACATGGATTTCCCACAAGGGCATAAAGGGAAGGGAAGTGGAGCTCCATGGAGCTCCACATGTGTGGCCGGCCACCCCTAGGGGCCCCCCATGAGGGGCTTCCTTGGCTCCCAAGTCCTTCTAGAAGGCTTTTCACAAAAAGCCCTAAAAGGTGGCTTTCCAAAAAAGTAAACCAAAAAGCACTTTCACTATTCATGACGACATTTTTCAGCGTCCGTTCGAACTGAAAATATTTATGTGGGCTTAGAACATTTCCAGTACCCACTAAAATAATTTTCAACGTGTTCCAAAACAATTCCGGATTAGTGATTTTCATCTGCGAAAAGCAGACAAAGCGGTTCCGGCAGCCCCAGAACATTTCTGGTTTTTCTTCCGGAAAAATCCCAGAAGTTTCCAGAATGATTCTGGCACCCTCCAAGAATTTTCAAACATGTGCCGAAACCAATTTGACTTAATGGTATACCCTGAAACAACTTTCCAGTTTTACCGAAACGATTCCGGTGTCCTCTCCGGAACGTTTCCGTTGCGTCCGAAACTTTTCCGATGATATTCTCTCAGACTCCCTGTCTAGTATTCAGCAGATAGATGACCCTTAAGCGTGTGACCCTATAGGTTCGGTGAAGTATAGACATGACCGGAACTCTTTCTGATCAATGATCAACATCGGAGCCGTGGACACCCATATTGACCCCTATACCCACACGAATGAATATTCGAGTGAACCTCCAGTTGCGGTGTGCCATTCCTGTTGCTTCACGATATGTTACAAATACCCGAGGCGAGACATGTTGGCATTCCCATGGATCAACAACTTGTCCACTATGCCAGTTACCTCGTTACCGGTATTGTTCTCTTTTCTTGTTCCCGTGTTCCGGCATCACTGTGATCAAATCACAAAATGTCTGGCCAGACGATGATGGATACCGTAACACCGAGAGGGCCCAGAGATATCTCTCCATCGTCGGAGGAGCAAATCCCAATCTTGAGCTATCAAGTTACTTGACATACTTTTCCATGAACTCGTAAGCCGCCGTAATAGCCACCCATTTACGGATGACGTTTAACGAACCCCAAAGTTCATGAAGCAAGCATGAAGAAACTCGATACTCTCATGGTCTGAGGAATCATGCAAACGTTAACCATCTCTGTGTTATTAACCATTAACTTGTGACGAATGTATCTCATAGCATAACATCAATTCGGGTCGATTCAACACAAATGTTCTTCTAACATTGTGCCCTCAAAATTGCTGGCATAGACATGCCCATGATCAGGAAAATAGAACCATCATGCAACACTTGAGCTAGTCTTAGAGGCCAGACTAGGAATACATTTTACCGTTTATTATTCCACACATGCATATGAGTCTTCCTCCGAGCCTCGTGGTTATTGTAGACTCGAGAACCATAGCAGTTATAGCATGGAACATAAACATAATTATGAACAGGGAGATAATCAATAACATTTATTATTGCCTCTAGGGCTTATCTCCTACAGACTCCCACTTGCACTAGATTCAATAATCTAGTTAATGCTAATGCACTTTACACCTGTGGCACACCGGTGTAAATATGCTTCGCTTGTGGTATAGCCTGATGTCCAACGGATCTGACGACTTCAGCTCCGTGTGTATCTTTGCGTATCCTCGCATTTTCACGCTTTCACAAAATTCATATTTTGTGCGGACTTGGCTTTGTATATATGTGAATCATTGGTCGAAACTTGATTCCTCAGACTGAGCTATGGAGCAACTATCTGCAATAGTGTCCCATTGACCAAAGCCTTCTTGGAACCATACTAAGTTCATGAATGAACTATATGATTCAACAACTTCTTTGTCGCTTCTAAAGCGTCAACATACTTAGCCTTTGTTATAGAATTTGCCACAGTATCTTGTTTGGAACAATTTCCAACTAACTGTGCCACCATATTGTGTGCAACACAAAACCCTCAATTTAAATCAAAAATCGCATGGGGAAATGGTGAAGACTGTATCGATGTAACCTTTTACAACGAACTCTTCATGATTTCCGTGTGCGAGAAAACATGTCATCAGTGCTTCTTTAGTACTCAATGACATCTTTCACTATTGTCCCATGATCAGTACTTTTGATCACTTTGGTATCCATGCTCGCAACACCTTGGGAGTATCGGACATATCTGGTTGTTTTACATACCATGGAATACATGATTAATCCAAACACAAGAGTGCGTGGAATCTCCATCATGTATTTTGCTCATCAGTGTTTTGGGACACCGAGTCTTGCAAAAACACTTTCCATGTGACTTCGGCAAGAATCACTCCTTGGCGTTTTAAATGCTAAAAGATTTTAGCACCTTGTCAATATGTATTCATTGCTTAGCCCCATTAGGTAAATCTATCTCCATAGATCATCATGCCTAATATTGAGGCTATTTAGCCCAAGCACTTCATCAAAAAACTATTTTCAAATGAAGTCCTAATCCGTGTCAAGAAATTTATTTCCAATTAACAATGTGTCAAGCACACAAGGTTTTTAGAAATATTATTATACTCCCACTTACTTTATTGAATTACAAGCATCTTCGTTACCCATTGATGAAGTCAAACCCCTTTGACCATTTCATCAAAACACGAAGATTCCAACTCCATTTTGCTCTCTTCTGTCCATCGCTGGAACTCTGAAGTTTGCACCCTTACTAGCATCCTCTGGATAGACAAAATACCTTGGACTGTAACACATGCAAGTCCTTGGTTTCATTTCCATCAGATGGAAATCCTTTCATCATCCATGTTTCATATCTCATGATTGAAATATGTATTAATTGCTAGTTCAACCCAAACCGACTTTAAGCATCGCTACGGTGAGAAAACCTCATCGCAGTCAACCCCTTGAACATGTTATTTCAACAAGTCGAGCTTTGTGGATAAAACATTTTTATCCGTATCAGTTTTTAGTTCCAGTACAATCCGTTAGACTCTAAGTCTTCCAGAGGGTTTATCAAGAATTTAATCTTGAATCACTTATATGGAAACTATCTTGGATTGTATTGGCATTTAGCCAATTCCGGAGTCAGGGCCCATCAACGCTTCCTTGTGTATCATAGGTATACTATTGTCTAACAACAATATCTCATTTGCGCACCTGAGAGGTTTGCATGAGCCTTGCCTACGTGGTTCAGCTGCAAGTTTGACTGAAGTCCATACATTTTATTGTAGAGACTTCCGTATCAGTCGCAGTAGGAAACTCTGGAATTACTTCCAAGGTCTCTTTCCTTTGATCTGATGACGAAGATACTTGTTATCTCGTCGAGTTGCACTGTCCTCCCACTCACCTTTTTGAAAGAACCATTCTCTTTAAAAGTATACTGTTTTGTGGCAAAATCCTTTGCCTCGGTATAGTGGTGGGGGAATACCCAATGACTTGGGACAACCTACAAAGTAGCACCTGTCAGATTTGGAATAGGTTTGTAACCTTTTACACAAGCCCCATATTCCAAATGTTAAGAAAAGATATAACATGGTTGGGCGTACCATACCATGGCGTCATTTCAACAGACCCGGTGGGGCTCTTTTCAGTGTAAAAGCAGCAGTCTCTAAAGCATCACTTTAAAAGGGATAATGGCAAATTTATTTATATTATCTTTGATCTTACCATGTCATGAATGGTTCGATTACATCTTCACGGACTTTCCACTTGCAGTGGTGTTCCGGGAGGTGCAAGTTATGAAACCCCTTTCACAACTCATCAGACATTCGCTAAACTTGTAACTCAAATATTCCTTTCTGCAATCGAATTGTAGAAACATAATTTTCTTGTTACAATAACTTCTACTTCATTTTTGAAAACCTTTCGAATGATTTCAAAAGATCCAGACTTACGTCTCATCAAGTAAATATCCATATATCTACTTTAGTCATTTCTGAAGATAGATCAATCCACTACTTGCAACAACATTTATTGAACTACATACATCAAAATGTATGATCACCAATAAGTTTGTTGCTCGTTCCTTATGGCCTGTGAACGTTATTTGAGTCACTTCACTTTTCGGAGGAAAGTTGCAAGTGTCAGATGATTCAAAATCAAACGACTTCAAAAATCCATCATAATGGAATTTTCCATGCTGGTTTCTCCAATGTGACCAAATGCAGTGCCACACATGTGTGGTATTCTTTTAGTCTTGCGACATTTAGCGTCAGTGTCATGGATGTATCATATTACTATCAATATTCATAACATACATCCCATCCTATGATGGAAGTATGGCCCTTATGTTATTCATAACACCGAACACCAATTGTTCTATCATGAACAACTTTCTTGCAAAACTTTTATGCAAGGGGCTAGAGTGTAAAACTCTAAAATGAATTATGAAAGTAAATATAGAGGTAATGTATTATTATCAAAATTCATAACATACTGCTCATTCATAATGAAAGTATGGCCCTTATGTTATTCATAACACCGAACATCAAAAGTTCTCTTATGAATAACCTTCTTGCAAGATACCTTATGCAATGGGCTAGAGTGTGAAACTCTAAAATGAATTATGAAAGTAAATATAGACGGTAATACACCGATGGAAGGTATAGCAACATTTACTATGTTCCCTGTGTATACCTAAACCTCATAACTGGCAAGTCTTTTAGGCCGTAGTAGTTCTTGCATTGAGTTGCAACAGAATGCAATCGAGCGGGTATCTTTGTGATCAACTCACAATACCTAAGAATTAGTGATTAACATGTTTAACCATGATTCCCAAGAACTATATCTTTGACCAGCCTTTTATACATCAAAAACTTGTATGACATTCATACATGAGCTGGATATTCCAGTTTGCTTTCTTTCTGCCTTTATACTTCTAACAGTTTAACTTTTAGCATTTCTCCTACTCTCAGAAGAAGCACCCAACTTAAGAGTGGTGTTAGCCCCGGACTTCCTAGGCGTGAAAGTTTCACTAACACCCTTCGGACACTTCCTTCCTCTTTAAGTTGTTGTTTTATTCACCTTTCATCATATGACAGGCGTTCTTCTGGATCCCTCTCCTATCAGTCTACTGCATAGTAAACACCTTTACTAATAGTTTGCAAACAAACATTGCTTTGGATATTTCATATCTTTCAGCCTTTGTTTGTATCTGAAAATTAATTTTTAGTTCCATGAATATCACATAACTATCCCAAAACTTTCAAAGTTTGGGTCTCATGGAAGCAAACGTATTGCACTTGACTGAAACGGGATTCTAGCTTTTGGATCGAAGGACGAGAGTCATATGATCCATAGCATTAGCGGGAGAATACCGAAAGCATGCGATAGGACAAAGTCCTTCTCGGCACTCTTGAGGACAATCCTCATATTACATTACCAACCGTAAAGATTTAACCAGATATTTAACAGCTATACAATTTTAACAGGGAAGGTGGAAACGCGAGCCATTATTCTACAACTATTATGCATATAACACTTAGACAGTGTCCATAATTAATTGCACTGAGAATTAAAAGAATTAATTCTAAAGTGCGCTCCCACTCAAATCAATATCTCTCATAATTGATTGTGAGTGATTCAAGATCCATATTACAATTCAACGCCAACGATGTATCCATCTCAAGTGACGAGAATTGCAATCGGTAGGTCAACTTGCCAATCACATCTCTATGTGACTCTTGTTCATCTTTCGATGCGTGTGTTCCGAGCTCATGACCTTTCATGCCTGAACGTCAAGACAACCAAGTGATCTCACTGCGAGGTCTCAACTCACCCGCCTCACACATCCCTAATCGTTCGTACCCATGTATCCATATGATACCCTGAAAAGTTAGGTGCCGGGACGGTGCTACACTTGGGAGAACACTAACTACTTGATATTTTTGTGAGAGATCACCCTAACAAAAGCGACTACCGCGCAATCAAGAAGGGTGCATCATAAGGGATAAACATCTCAGGCAATTCTTAATAGCACGATATGGTATAGCCCTTTCTGACGGAGAAGTCTTGTATTTCTTCGTCTTCGGCATTCGCATCGGTGTTCACCTTCGCGAAGATTGCCACCACCTTGTCGATGCACCAGATAATATTGCTATCTCTATAGCTAATAAAATAAGTGCATTACTTAAGGTTGACACGCAGGTCATTAAAGTGACAATCATATGGCTCTAGCCATCATGTCGAATCATGACACGCAGGTCTTGTTAATCAATTTACATTATATAGTCATCTCATACAAAATCAAATTATTATGAGCACTGTTATACCACATCACATGCACATGCAAACCATCCTGCAAAACCAAGTTAGACACCTCTAATCGGTTCATCAAAAACTTGTTTTACGTGGCTTCTAAGGTTTCGAAACAAACCGAAGCTACCAACGTCCATCATCAAGTATGATAATTCAAGTCGCTAGATTAACTTCGCGGGGTGTATGAAGCACGAGATAATAAAATCTTGAACCCCATACTAAACTTTGTCATACGCATGACCCCCGTGCAGATCATATCTGCATTGCCCTTTCGTCTGCGAAACATGCATCTTTCTTTATCTATGGTGGAACCCAAAGAACTGTTAGCACTTCGTTAATCTGTCAATCAGCATACTCAGGAGCAGCATGAAAGGATCACGAATTGCCAGAACTTTGTGAGATTCCACCATGCCATCAAGATCAGGATTATGCAAATTCAAGGGAAGCAACAGGAACATCGGGTAACAGATTTCATCTGCTACCCGCACAAATAATTTTCAGTAATTGAACTCATCTACTACCTAATTATATTGTGCAACACCCATACATCTCTATGTATTCTAGATCGCAACCTGCATCTATGCATAGCACGGCTCATGATGCCACTGTTGGAAAACGCAGCAGAAAACAAAAAATTTCTGACCTACGCACCAGCCCAGGACCACTATGGAGACTGCATACAAGGTTTGATCATTTTCGTTACCGACTCGTAGCGCAGCGGAAGTAGAGTCGATGATGATCGGCGGTGCAGATCCCCACAACTAGGATTTACAACCTCCCAACCGCGAGGATGTATTCCCTCATCTGCCCCTCGGACAGCCCTCCAGGAGGCGGTCGGACAGTCCCTCGGACGGTTACTCGGGCAGCCCTTCGGGAGGACCCCCAAAACTCGGACGATCACTCGGACAGCCCTTCGGGAGGATTCACAGAACTCGGACCGTCACTTGGACAGCCCTTCGGGAGGCACTCTCAAAACAGCCCCTCGGGCACAAAGATCGAAACTACGACCTCTCTATGGGGTTGCACACATACGGTGTCATCTATCCGGCAGGGCTTCGCCGTCCAGAACTAGTTCCCACCGGAACCCAGACAGCCTTTCGGCTCTACGAAACTTTTTCGCTAGGAGGGAGAGAGAAGCCAGACAAGTCATGGCATGTGTATGAGAGCAAGGGATGAGTGTGGAGAGCACCCCCTCCACCTCTATTTATAGGAAATCCCATATGGAAAAATACCCAAAAAACCCATCACATGGATTTCCCACAAGGGCATAAAGGGAAGGGAAGTGGAGCTCCATGGAGCTCCACATGTGTGGCCGGCCACCCCTAGGGGCTTCCTTGGATCCCAAGTCCTTCTAGAAGGCTTTTCACAAAAAGCCCTAAAAGGTGGCTTTCAAAAAAAGTAAACCAAAAAGCACTTTCACTATTCATGATGACATTTTTCAGCGTCCGTTCGAACTAAAAATATTTATGTGGGCTTAGAACATTTCCAGTACCCACTAAAATAATTTTCAACGGGTTCCGAAACAATTCTGGATTAGTGATTTTCATCTGCGAAAAGCAGACAAAGCGGTTCCGGCAGCCCCGGAACATTTTCGGTTTTTCTTCCGAAAAAATCCCAGAAGTTTCCAAATGATTCTGGCACCCTCCAAGAATTTCCAGACATGTGCCGAAACCAATTTGACTTAATGGTATACCCTGAAACAACTTTCCAGTTTTACCAAAACGATTCTGGTGTCCTCTCCGGAACGTTTCCGTTGCATCCGAAACTTTTTCGGTGATGTTCTCGCAGACTCCCTGTCTAGTATTCAGCAGATAGATGACCCTTAAGCGTGTGACCCTATAGGTTCGGTGAAGTATAGACATGACTGGAACTCTTTCCGATCAATGATCAACATTGGAGCCGTGGACACCCATATTGACCCCTATACCCACACGAATGAATATTCGAGTGAACCTCCAGTTGCGGTGTGCTATTCCTGTTGCTTCGCGATATGTTACAAATACCAGGGCGAGAAATGTTGGCATTCCCATGGATCAACAACTTGTCCACTATGCCAGTTAACTCATTACCGGTATTGTTTTCTTTTCTCGTTCCCGTGTTCCGGCATCACTGTGATCAAATCACAAAATGTCTGGCCAGACGATGATGGATACCGTAACACCGAGAGGGCCCAGAGATATCTCTCCATCGTCGAAGGAGCAAATCCCAATCTTGAGCTATCAAGTTACTTGACATACTTTTCCATGAACCCGTAAGCCGCCGTAATAGCCACCCATTTACGGATGATGTTTAACAAACCCGAAAGTTCATGAAGCAAGCATGAAGAAACTCGATACTCTCATGGTCTGAGGAATCATGCAAACGTTAACCATCTCTGTGTTATTAACCATTAACTTGTGACGAATGTATCTCATAGCATAACATCAATTCGGGTCGATTCAACACAAATGTTCTTCTAACGTTGTGCCCTCAAAATTGCTAGCATAGACATGCCCATGATCAGGAAAACAGAACCATCATGCAACACTTGAGCTAGTCTTAGAGGCCAGACTAGGAATACATTTTACTGTTTATTATTCCACACATGCATATGAGTCTTCCTCCGAGCCTCGTGGTTATTGTAGACTCGAGAACCATAGCAGTTATAGCATGGAACATAAACATAATTATGAACAAGGAGATAATTAATAACATTTATTATTGCCTCTAGGGCATATCTCCTACATGTTATTCCTCAAGCTCCTACCGATGAGGAAAAGAAGCTCATTCAACTAGATGCTCAAGCCAAAGATGAAATTGGTGGCCATCTCTCTCGTGCTCAATTCCTTCGGTATTGCCAGTGTCAGACTGCTAAGGAGCTGTGGATGTCCTCGAAAAGATCAATGAAGGAGTTTCATCTCAGAAAGAGGCCCGGATTGATACTCTCCGAGCGAAGTTCAATCGCTTCAAGCGAATTGGAAATGAAAGCTGTCAGCAAACCATCGATCACCTCAGTGACATAGCAAATGAACTTCAAAGACTCGGCGCCAAAGATATTACTGGCCATGAGGTTGTGAAGAAACTGCTGCGATCTCTTGACACTTCATTTGACACGCTTGTTCTGATGATTCAAGAGCGTCCTGATTTCAAAAGCCTCAACTCCGCTGATGTGATGGAAAGACTGAACACACACGAGGAATAGGAAGAAGAGAAGAGAGATCTGTATGGCTCAACTCAACGCAAAAATCATGCTCTCAAGGTTGTGGCTAATTCCTCCTCAGAAGAAAATGCAGAAGAAGATTCAGATGATCCAAAACATCTCAGCAAAGATCTCGCACTAATCACGAAAAGATTCCAACGTTTCCACAAGAAGAGCCAGTTCCAGAATAGAAGTTCAAGCAACTCTGGGGGTTCAAAATCTTCAAAACCTGCCGGAGAATACACCTGCTTCAAGTGCAAAAAGCCTGGACACTTCATTTCAGACTGCCCTCTATGGGAAGCTAAAATCCGTGCAAGTGGGAGATATGATTCGAGCAACCACCGAAGCAAAGGCAAGAGTAAGAACTACGATTCATATGATGAGAAGAAAACAAAGAAGTTCTTCAAGAAGAAGGACAACTCCACCTCAAAATCTTCGTCAAGATCTTCTTCAAAGAATCCTTCCAAGTCCTCCAACCGCAAGAACACTTCTCGCAAGGCAAAGGCTTACATCGGCAAGGAAATGGATTCTGAAGAAGAAGAATCATCCGGTTCCGAAGAAGAAGAAGAATCCGATGAAGATTCTGACTCTGGCATGGCTGGCATAGCATGTGCCTCCTCTACTGCGACAAACTTCTTCGGGAATCCTTCATGTGATGATGAATCTCCTGCATACTGCTTCATGGCCAAGGCTTCGAAGGAAAAGGTATCTTCGAAACATCATAAGGTTCACTCTAGTGATCAATATTCTTCTGATGAGGATGACCATGCTAAGTTGATCAAAATTGCTAATATTCAACAAAATTCTCTTGAGAAAATTGAGAAAACCCTCAGGAAATCCGAAGGGTTGTTGGTTGAGGAGATGGAGAAAAATGAGTCGCTGACCGAAGAGTATTCCTCTCTCAAGTCACGAACGGATGAACTCTCGACTCGTCATGATTTTCTCTCAGCAGACCACGAAAGATTGACCTACGATTACCTGAAAAGGAAACAGGAACTCGAGGCGCTGAGAGAGGCTCATGAGGATTTGATGAGAGAAAATTCTCTTCTCACCCAATAACTTAAGGAGAAACCTAAATTGCTTGAGCCACCATGTTTAAAATGTCTTGAAAGAAGCAATGTTGAATCTAATGCTGAATCATCTGTGAGTGCTAACCCCTCAATCGAGGAAAATAGTTCTGTTTCTGATGAGAATGCTAGGTTGAAGGATCTTCTTCAGATGGGAATGTTCAAATCTCTCAAAGGGCACCAAACCCTTTGCGATGTTCTGAAGAAATCCGTTCTTCACAAAAATCCCAGAAAGGAAGGTATCGGTTTCGAAAGGAAACTGAATGAAGATGGTACTTACTGGGAACCACATCAATATCCTTAGACTGTGTGGGTCCCTGCAAAGAGCAAAACGCTCGACCCTGCATTGCTTTCTGGATATGACTCTCCCATTCCTAAATATCCTAATAATGATTCCCTGGACAACTACAAGTTGTTCAAAGATCAACATGGTGAAACAATTGCTCGCTATGTTGGACCGAACAACAGAAATGGCCCCCCAAAGAGAGCTATTTGGGTGCCAAAGAAAACTGTTGATGCTTTGCTAGTTTCTGCTCAACTAACCATGCAGGCACAAAGGATTCGACATAATGAATATATGCACACAGGAAACAATCATTATGCTCATTCATCTGGAAAAAAATACAATGCTTACTCTTTCAATTATACTCGCTCCTCATCGAGTAACAACTATGCTTATCGAAAGAAAACCTATCCTGGTCGTTCATTTGTTTCGAAGCCACCTGCAAAGATGTGGGTGGTTAAGAAAGGCTAATTCTTCTGCAGGACTATGTCTCCGGGTGTACTGAATGGAATATGGACAGTGGATGCACTAGTCATATGACCGAAGACAAGTCGTTGTTTGTTGACCCCAACTTAACTGCTTCTCCTCTGAAGTATATCACTTTTGGCGACAACAACAAAGGGAAGGTAATTGGCTTAGGTAAAATTGCTATATCCAAGGATAAGTCTATTGATGATGTGCTACTTGTTCAATCCCTTGGATTCAATCTTATGTCAGTTGGCAAGTTATGTGATTTAGGCATGCTAGTATTATTCTCTATATCCAAATGCATTGTCTTCATGGCCTCTGACCATTCCTTCATCTTTGAGGGAATTAGAAAGGGTGATCTTTATATTGTGGATTTCTCTAAGGGTCCCTCAATCCAAACTTGTTTGCTTGCAAAAGCAACCGAAGGATGGCTGTGGCACCATAGACTTGGTCATGCAGGTATGAGAAACTTGCAGAATCTGGTGAAGAAAAATCATCTTCGTGGCATTCTTGATGTAAAATTTGACAAGAATCGTCTGTGTGCTGCTTGTGAGGCTGGTAAATTGGCTAAGAAGCACCATTCATCAAAGACAGTGATGACCACAACAAGACCACTGGAAATTCATCATATGGATTTATTCGGTCCTCAGAATTATGCAAGCTTCGGTGGCAGTCATTATGGCCTGGTTATTGTTGATGATTTCTCTCGATACACTTGGGTATTCTTCCTCGAAGACAAGACTTGTACTCAAGATATCTTCAAAAGTTTCACTTAGAAGGCCCAGAATGAATATGATGTGCGAATTAAGTATGTCAGAAGTGACAATGGAACTGAGTTAAAAAATACTCACATTGCTGTATTTCTCGATGATCATGGTATCACTCATGAGTTCTCTGCTGCTTACACTCCTCAACAAAATGGAGTTGTTGAACGGAAGAACAGAACTCTCATTGAAATGGCAAGAACAATGCTCAGTGAGTATAAAACTCCCATTCGCTTCTGGGCTGATGCCATTAACACTGCTTGCCATGTTATCAATCGTGTTTATCTTCACAAGTTCCTTAAGAAAACTTCATATGAGCTTATCACTGGCAAGAAACCAAATGTTCCTTATCTTCGTGTTTTTGGTGCACCTTGCTATATTCTTGACATGAATCATTCTTCCAAATTTGTACCTAAGGCACATGAAGGTTTTCTTCTTGGTTATGGCTCAAACTCGCATATGTATCGAGTCTATAACTCTCACCACATGAAAGTTATGGAAACGGTAAATGTGCGGTTTGATGAATCTAACGGCTCTCAAAAGGAGCACTTGCCAAATGTGATAGATGAACCTCTGATATCGGACGCAATTCGGCAAATGGCCATTGGGAGTGTCAAGCCCATTGAAGGAAATTCACCTGAGTCATCTGATGATGATGCTCCCATGACTCAAAGTAGAACTCGTCAAGCCTTTGCAGAAGCAAATGCTCCTCCGAATGGAAATGGCAATCAGAACACAAATGCCGATCAAAATGGCAATCCTGAAGGGAATGATGATACAAATGCAGATGCTGATGATAATGACCATCATGAAGAAAATGCTCATCCTCAAGTGGCAAATCGAGTTGATCCCTCACTAATTCTCGATGAACTTGAGAATCCAAGTTATCGACCCACAACTCATTCGCGTACTCGTTTGGCTAACTACTGTGGTAGTTTCTCCTTTGTTTCATTGGCAGAACCTACCAAATATGAAGAAGCCATGAATGATCCGGATTGGATGAATGCCATGCAAGAGGAGTTGGTGCAATTCGAATTGAATGACATATGGGAACCGGTTGACAAACCGAATCCCAAGAAGTACAATATCATCGGCACAAAATGGATCTTCCGCAACAAGCAAGATGAAAATGGTATTGTGGTAAGAAACAAAGCATGACTTGTTGCTCAAGGGTACACACAGGTAGAAGGCATTGACTTTGGTGAAACATATGCTCCTGTTGCACGCCTTGAGGCTATTCGCATTCTACTTGCTTATGCAAATTACAATGATATCCTGCTATATCAAATGGATGTGAAAAGTTCTTTCCTCAATGGTGAAATTGATGAGGAAGTTTATGTTAGACAACCACCTGGATTTGAACACCTTGAGTTTCCTAACAAAGTTTTCAGGTTGAAGAAAGCCTTATATGGGCTAAAACAAGCCCCTAGAGCTTGGTATGACACCCTGAAGAAGTTTTTGCTCGATAAGGGGTTCAAACCAGGATCCACTGATCCCACTCTTTTTAATCGTGCAGCTGACAATGATTTATTCGTTTGTCAAATCTATGTGGATGATATTATCTTTGGCTATACTAACAATGCTTGCAGCTTAGAATTCGGGAAAATGATGTCGGTAAATATCAAATGTCCATGATGGGTGAACTCAAATTCTTTCTCGGACTGCAAATACGTCAACAAGCGAATGGCATCTTCATTTCTCAGGTAAAATATCTGAAGGAGTGTCTGAAGAAGTTCAAAATGCAAGATTCCAAAATGAAGGGCTATAAAACTCCAATGCCCACGAATGGTAAGCTAGATGCAGATGTGTACAGTAAGGATTATGATCAGAAGGCCTATCGTTCGATGATTGGATCTCTTCTTTACCTATGTGCATCCAAACCTGACACCAAGCGGTCAAGCGCATTCTGAGATATTTGGCTCACACCCCCACCTTAGGTTTATGGTATCCTAAGGGAGCACAGTTTGATCTTGTTGGTTATTCAGACTCAGATTGGGCTGGTGACTTGGTTGATAGGAAATCTACTTCAGGGACATGTCATTTCCTTGGTAGATCCTTGGTCTGTTGGTCTTCAAGGAAGTAGAATTGTGTATCTCTATCTACGGCTGAGGCCGAATATATTGCTGCTGGCTCTTGTTGCACTTAGTTATTGTGGATGAAGCAGACACTGAAGGATTATGGCATCAAGGTCAAGCATATACCTCTTTATTGTGATAATGAGAGTGCTATCAAAATTGCACACAATCCTGTGCAGCATTCTCGCACGAAGCACATTGCCATCAGACATCACTTTATTCGCGATCATGTGGCTTGAGAGGATATTGTTGTCAATCATGTCAAGACCGAAGACAATCTCGCTGATATCTTCACCAAGCCTCTCGACGAGAAAAGATTCTGTGTGTTATGGTGTGAGCTAAATATCCTAGACTTCGCAAACATGCAGTAAGCTGGACTCGGCACCCGTGCTAATACTTCCACATCTTTGAAAGGAATAGGTGCATAACACTCGAAGAGTCTGAAACTTTCGACAAAGTGAAAGTTTCTTTCTGAGAGTGAATACATTAACGAAGAACAAGACTAACTGGGGACCATGATAATTGTGCGACGCTCGGGGTCATACAGTTCTTATACGGTGGGTTACGCCACCACAATTTTTCTTCGATGAGTTTCTTTTCGATTCGTTGGATTTGACTTCTGTCCGAATGCATTTCTCTCATTGCTATTTGCTCGGTTTCTTTTGCTCTCTGCTGAGTGAAATGCCTAGGACCCAGTTTTTCCCTCCAATCTATCTCTTCCAGTCTATGTTGTTCCGTTACAAATGCTCAATTCTATCTGGAATGAAACTCATCTGGTGTCCTTGACCACGATTTTGTTTGGAACCAAACTTTAATCTGTTTTGGTGAAAGCCTTCCAATGTTTGGGCTTTCCCGCCCAAGTCAGGACCACGTTCTGTGATGGTTGCCACGTGCTGCTCATCAACTGCCAGTCCATCCTATCCGTTGAATTGCAATCGTCCCCGTATAGAAACCGTTCGATCTTAACCTCGGCATGCGGTTATTTTCCTCGCCTATATATAAACCGCATCACCCCCTTCGTCCTCCTTCCTTCTTTCTCATCGCTCCCTCTCTCCACCGAAACCCTCGCCGCACTGCTCCTCCTTGAGCTCGACGCCGACGACCCCTTCACCGCTTAGCTGCCGGAAAGAGGTCACCAGAGTCATTTCACGCCGCCACGGGATATCTTCTTCCTCGCACCGCCATAGCTGCTGCACGTCACCAAGCTAGGGTACACATAGTTCGTGCTCAAACTTCCTTCCTTCTGATTCGAGTTTGTCCATGGTTAATTTTCACCGATTTTACCGCTTATCTTAGATCTAGGTTTTTTACTTCTCTAGTGCGGATGTGGTTTGTAGTTTTTCCTCGCATCCAAATCTGTCAGATCTTGGGTTTGTGATTATGCTTCGCTCGAATGAAATGCCTAGCTCACTGTCTAGTATTCATTCGGACTTACTAGCTCAATCTATATGTTTCATTCTATTGAAATAGTTCACAAATTCTGTGTCTGATTCTTCCTCAAAATGTTTTGTTCGAGAAAATCTTTCGCTATGAGCATTTGTGATTCTGTCCCCATTTTCCCTCGCTTCTATTCTCTTTCACAGGTCAATGCAGTCAGTTGCAGATTCTGCCAAGATTCATAGTATGGCTGACAATGAAGAAGCTTTCATGGGAACTGCTGACATGTCCAAAGCACCAAAGGGCCCAACGGTAGGCCCATCAACGAGCAAAAGAAAATGTACCGAACAAAATACAAATGAGCAAGAAGCAGATGCTCCGAAGAAAAGGAGAGGTGGCCGACAACCAATAAAAAACACAGCTGAGCTTGTTTCTCACGATGAATATAACACCGTACCAGGAGAAGATTCAAATCAGAGAAAAGGACATGTGCAAAAGATTCGGCGCCATTGGGTCAAGAAATGGTTTAACTACAAGATGGTTCACCCTCGATACGCCAAGAACTTTGCCTTCCATCCCCCAGGGGGTGACTATCGCGAGATTGGGCTCATTTGAGTTGGTGAACCACAGCAAAGACCTCCACCATCTCTTGATGCTCATGAATCTTCCATCAAGACTCCAGATTCCTATCCCAAAGAAAAGGCCAAGCGCGTCAAGAATGCTGAGAAGCGTGCCAAGAAGGCCGCAAAAGATCAAGCAAAGGAAGAAGAAAATCATCGTCTCATCAAATCAGGCGTCGAGAAAAGAAAGGCTGAAGGAAAAGACGAGTGCAGAATGAAGAATAAGCATGATCCAAAATCTGCTGCTCTGAAGAAAAAGAGCGCCCCAAGGAAAAGGCCTGCGAAGCCAGTTCAACCTGAAAGTGATTCCTCTGATCAAGATGATCCATCGCTTACCTGAGAGGAAATCGATGCAACTCTCTCCGAACAAGTGAATGTCACCACATCCACTGTTCTACCAGATCTTCATGTGGATGCTGTTCCAGTCGCACCCTCGAAGAAGAACACCTTAAAGAGGAAGACTCCACCAACCACTATTACCATGGTTGACAAGGTGAACACCGAACCTCATCCTGATGCAATTAACTTGCAAGACTTGGTGGTCGAAGCACCTGTTCGCACTGCAAAGCCAGGAGAAAAGCTTCCGCAAGACAAATTGAAGCAAATCAAAGGAATTGATGCCAAGCAGGAAGTTCCCAAGTCTGATGTTGTGAAAGAAAAAGCTGCACAATTTGCCTCGAAACTGACTCAACCTCTGGCTTCTATGCCTCCGACCAAACAAAATTTGGCTCAAACTGCTCCCTTTGCTCCATCGGCTGCTCAGATTGAAAAAGATACTTCTGCACCACATTCTTATGATCATCAGTTCATCATGGAGCAACTAGACCATTTTGTTGAAAATTTATTTGATGGAGAAGTGGCATCTTTGCCAATTCCTTCTGAAGTTATCTCTCAAGCTTCTGTTCTGATCGAAGACATGAGAAATGATTCAGTTGAGATAAATGACCTCATCAGTCAACTCAAAGAGCTTGACAACCGCATGAAAGCTACTAAATCTAAGTTTGTCATCAGGCAGCTTGAAGAATCCTATGCTGATATCAATAAGGAGTTGAAAGTTCTTCGTCACAGAAGGCTGGGATTTCATTCGGATCTGGACAAAATCGTTCAGAAAATTTGCCTTGATCATCAAGCAAATGTGACAGGTTACAATGATCTTGTCAAAGGACACGTTGATCCTTCGAAGAAGAAAAAGAAGAAAATCGCAAAGAAGAATGCTCCTCCTCCTCCAGAAGCTGACACTCAGAAAGAAATTTCTCCTGTGCAAGCTAGTTCTTCGGCTCCTCAAGAACTAGTTGTACATGAGCCATCCTCACCAAGGCCAATTGAAGTAGTGCCTGTGGTTACTCACGCTCATGATGAAAATCCAACTCAGCGTCATGTATCCGAAGAAGGAGAGATTCCTCGGCCAGAACGACGAGATTCTCCTGTCATTGAAGAACCTAAAGATTCGGTTCCTCCCTCTGCTCCACCAACTTCAGAAGCAACTCCTCAACTGCCCCAACTGAATGATAAAGCTTCGGTGCCTGAATCTGTCCCTGCACCAGTGACAAGTCCCTCTCCCTTGAGGATTTCACTCGTCGCAGCTCGAAGACCCTCGGATGTTAACCCTTCTGCAGCAAACTCACCATCAACTCATCATTCGGATTCCGTCATCTATGGTGATGAAGTACTTTCTGTTGAAGAAGAACTAAAGTACCCCTATCCTCACGAGCGACTGCCCTTATTTTCCACCGGTGTCGGCATCAAAGGGCCATTGTTCAACAGAAATACTCACCCACTTTTCTTTCGAGAGACTCCTTACAGCAAACCCAAGACATCTAATTCTCCTTGTTTTTGGACTCAGGAACAGGCAATATACTACTCTCATATTCTGTATGACAGCCTGAAGATTTTCCCTCATGGGTTCCTAGACTTTGCAGCCATGAAAAGCATCGGATGCTTCAATCAAATTCTACAAGACATCGAAGACTATGGTCTCACTCGTGTCTTAGGCTATCAGCATCCATGGAACAGGGAGATTATTCTTCAATTTTATGCAACTCTATACATCTCCGGCGATGAGACAGATAGCACACAGTGGATAATGGAATGGATGACAGAAGGAAAAAGAATCAAATGCTCTGCTATGGACTTTGTCTCCCATTTTCATTTTCCTCGATTTGAACATGGCAAAACTGAGATTCGCGTTCACAACATTGATGCAGTCACTGATGAAGATTTCCGATGCACAATGGATAAAGAAAATATTCGTGACTACCATGGTTCTCCTCTGCCTGAACATTTAACCTTCGACAATCAGACTCTTTACCACATTCTCACTTATACCATCTGTTCGTTGGCTGGAATGAATACTGACAATGTAATATCTGAGGTTCTTCGGAACACCATCCATGCCATCTCTCAGGGTTATATCTTCAATGTCGAAGACATGTTCTTGCGCATCTTAATGGATTCTGCTCAGTGTCCTAAAACCATCAAAGTATTCGCACCATGGATTCAGAAAGTGGTTGACTATGCAATGAAGACTGAATATCTTGCTAAAGTCAGTCACAAGAGCTTCATTTCCAAAGCTGCCCAAGCATGATCGTCTGCAGAATATTCAACCTCCTTCATATCTTGAAGTGAGCATGCGCACTCAGCAGTTGCTATTGAAGCATATGGCCGAAGACCGCCAAGAGAAAGAACATCTGGCTGCCGAACTTAATGCTATTCATAAGCAAACAAAAGTTGTGCATATGATTACAGCAAAAAACAAGAAGCGTCTATGGAAATTGCTTCAAAAAAATTTCTCCAAGAAGCAACTCAGCAAATCTCACCTTCAAGAACTCTATCTATACATTGACCAAGGCTTTACTGATGAAGATTTTCATGGTTGCTCCACTCCACCTTTGCCAGCTCGTGAACCTACAACGAATTTACTTCGAATACAGCTACGCAAATTGCTCGATGAATCAGAAGCCACTTCACCAACTGTCAAGCCTTCTGAAGAAAATCCTCTGTCTCGCAAGTGTGATGAGGCTGGACCCAATATTCCTTCCTCATCCAAGACCCAAGTCAGTCTCGAAGGATCAGCTGCTGCTGTTGCCGTTGAAGATGAAGAGATTCCGCATACTTCCAAATCAGAAACATCGTCAGACAGTTCCTTAGGCGATGCCTCAGAGTGAATCATATTCATAGTTTTCCACTCATGTTATTTCATCACCTTTTTGACACTAGTTAACAAAAGGGGGGAGAATAATATCGAGAGTTTGATAGATTTGCTCTGTTGAATTTGGTGTTTTTCTCGCTCTATCCTTGAGACAATTGCACCATTTCATGTGCTCTGATGTAAAACTTCTGTTATGGGCTGTAATATTAATAACCCCACCTGCTGCACGGCTCTCTCTCTCGAAGCTCTTTGTTTTGCAGGTGAAATTGCTAACAGAAGTTATCAATGATTGCACTCTTCTCTCATTGGATTATCTGTCATCAGTGTGAATCATTACTTCGCATGATTGAAAATTTCTCCACACTCTCAAATGAATTGCAAGGAATTCCATTATGTATCAATTGAACCTGCATACATCCAGGGGGAGTATATTTCATCATTGAGTCAAGTAACACAAGTTCACTCTTGTTCGATTTAAAACTTTCTTATGTATCTTCACTTCGATGATTATCTATTTTGTCAACAACCGTCCAAAAAGGGGGAGATTGTTGGTGAAATGATAGGCCCCTTGTGTTTTGGAGTTTGTTGACATAAACAGGTTGGGAGTTATGTGTTTGCTAGTGTACATAGAGTAACAGGTCCCTGGAGTAATCGAGGAGTTTGATGAAAACGACGAAGATAATCTCCCTGCGAGGCAGCGAAGGTTATCACCAAAGATAAAGCTAATGAGAGTGAACCCTAAAAATTGCTGAAGTTTAAGCAATTGGTTCGGTGATTGTTCGAAGCAAATGAATGTGTTCGAGTAAGAATGAAGACGAAGTGAAGAAGTAGCATTTATTTCGTTGTTCTTCTTCTTTCATTGAGTCATAGGACCACCGTACTATTAAGAGGGGTATAGCGTTCCGAAGCTTTGATTCTCTAATGCTAAACCCAAACCTATGAAAGCTGTGAGAGAAATCTCTTTGTGCTCCGAGCAAATACTTGCCAGCAAGAGACTATGATCTTCTTCGCTGCGAGAGATTTGCCTCGGACCGAGGAGTTAGCATTACTTGTTCCTCAAGTAATGTTACCGTTGCTCCAAAATCTGACCGTTGAGAACGTGTCGGTTGGCCATTGGCTGGACCTCGTGCCCAAAATGGTCATTTCCCATCTGGGAAGGCTGCGACTATAAATAGCCACCCCGCGCTGGCATTGTCCGGTGGCTGCTCCGTTTGATTTCTGAGAAGATTGTTGAGTAACCCCCTCTCTGAGCGATTTGAGTTTAAAATCCACTGAGAGAAAAACCCTAGAGCCGAAGAATTAGATAGTGGTTCAGCATCACTAGAATCTAAGTTTAGTACACTCTGCCTATTACTCTTGAGAGCTGCAAACTCTCTAGACGGTTAGGTGTCAAGTTCTTCAGAGACCAAGAGTAATTGTGGTTCTCGAAGAAGATGTAACACCCTAAAAATTTAATCATATTTCTATTAAGTAAAATTTGGTCAGAAATAAAATTTTGAGCTATATGAGGTCATTTATTAATTTCAGAGCATTCTCTCTTTTTAGTTCTCCAAAATTCCTCCCTTCATATAGAATTTTTGTAAGATATTATGGGCTTTGGTAGTCTTATCAAATCTTTCCATTTGGATTTTAAATAACAGTAGGAAATATTTTCAACATAAAATTTGGCACAAAGTAATTCTTTAATAGCATTTTCAATCTTTGAAATGCTTCTGTTGCACTAAGACCCTTTTAAATAATTCTTTCAAAATCCCACAAAACTTATGAGAGGTAAGGTGATGTCTATAAATAACTTTTATGTAAAAAACCTAACTATGCCTTTTGAAAAATTTGGGTGAAACATCCTCTTTTCATTTCTGTCCCATTCTTGAGTTACAACTACAACCCTATTTTTCCTAGCTCTGTTAATTCTGAAACTTTTCCATCTTGTAGTCCTCCCAACCAAAACCTTAACTCCAGGAGATCAGCACCATTTGCATCTTTTAAATCTACCAAATACTCCTTTGTAGTTTCTGTCCAAAACTGAATTTTTGTAAAACTTGCACTAACAAGTTTCTATTTTTGGCAAACTAACTCCACCATCATCTCAATCATCTAAAGAGACCCCACCCTACCAAGTTTCAAATCCATCAAAGTCCTCTAGCTTGACCTAGCATTCTGTCGAACACCTTCAGCTCATGACAGGATTTGGCAAAGCTTTCTTAACTCCACATGACAGTTGAGCCCTGAGATAAACCATCATGTCCATCACTTCTCTCGTACCCAGAAGCACCATCCTGTTAATTTGTAGCTCGTTTGGGTTCCTGTAGATGCCACTGGCAATTTGACAAGCACCGAGAGTGCGTGCACCGGGCGTGGCCAGAGCATGTGTTGTGCACGCGTCGACACCGAGCTCTTGCCGCCGCTCTGCTGCCTCCCCCTCTCATCCTGACCCTCCTCTGGGTTAGCCCGACCACCTGGACCCTCTCCGACACCTCTCCTTGGTCCCTAGCGCCGTCCACCGCCGTCCACGACGACCAGGACCGCCGCCCGACGAGTCCCGCACGGCCACGTCTCCGCTGATACGTCTCCAACGTATCTATAATTTTTTATTGTCCCATGCTATTATATTATCTGTTTTGGATGTTTTATATGCATTAATATTCTATTTTATATTATTTTTGGGACTAACTTATTAGCCTAGAGCCCAGTGCCAGTGCCAGTTTCTGTTTTTTCCTTGTTTTTGAGCCTCGTAGAAAAGGAATACCAAACGGAGTCCAAACGGAATAAAACTTCACGATGAATTTTCTTGGACCAGAAGACACCCAGGGGACTTGGAGTCCAAGTCAGAAGAGCCACGAGGCGGCGACAAGGGTGGAGGGCGCGCCCTAGGGGGGCGCCCCCTACCTTCTGGGCCCCTCGGTGACCTCCTGACCTAGGTCTTCCTCCTATAAATACACATATATTCCAGAACCACCGGAGGCATCCACGAAAACACTTTTCCACCACCGCAACCTTCTGTTCCCGTGAGATCCCATCTTGAGGCCTTTTCCGGCATCCTGCCGGAGGGGGATTCGATCACGGAGGGCATCTACATCAACACCATTGCCCTTCCGATGAAGCGTGAGTAGTTTACCTCAGACCTACGGGTCCATAGCTAGTAGCTAGATGGCTTCTTCTCTCTCTTTGATTCTCAATATCATGTTCTCCTCGATGTTCTTGGAGATCTATCCGATGTAATCTTCTTTTGCTGTGTGTTTGTCGAGATCCGATGAATTGTGGATTTATGATCAGCTTATCTATGAATATTATTTGACTCTTCTCTGAATTCTTATATGCATGATTTGATATCTTTGTATTTCTCTTCGAATTATCGGTTTGGTTTGGCCAACTAGATTGGTTTTTCTTGCAATGGGAGAAGTGCTTAGCTTTGGGTTCAATCTTGCGGTGTCCTCACACAGTGACATAGTAGGGGTAGTGAGGCACGTATTGTATTGTTGCCATCGAGGATAAAAAGATGGGGTTTACATCATATTGCTTGAGTTTATTCCTCTACATCATGTCATCTTACTTAAGGCGTTACTCCGTTCTTTATGAACTTAATACTCTAGATGCATGCTGGATAGCGGTCGATGTGTGGAGTAATAGTAGTAGATGCAGGCAGGAGTCGGTCTACTTGACACGAACGTGATTCCTATATTGCATAATCATTGCCTCAGATATCGTCATAACTTTGCGCTTTTCTATCAATTGCTCGACAGTAATTTGTTCACCCACCGTATTATTTGCCTTCATGAGAGAAGCCTCTAGTGAAACCTATGGCCTCCGTGTCTATTTTCCATCATATTACTTTTTGATCTACTATTTTGCAATCTTTTATTTTTAGATCTATATATCAAAAAATCAAAAAATATTTTATCTTTTGTTTATCTATCTCTATCAGATCTCACCTTTGCAAGTGATCGTGAAGGGATTGACAACCCCTTTATCGCGTTGGGTGCAAGTGTTTGATTGTTTGTGCAGGTGTTGGTGATTTGTGCGTTCTTCTCCTACTGGATTGATACCTTGGTTCTTAACTAAGGGAAATACTTATCTCTACTGTGCTACATCACCCTTTCCTCTTCAAGGGAAAAACCAACGTAAGCTCAAGAAGTGGCATGAAGAATTTTTGGCGCCGTTGCCGGGGAGATCTATGACAAGTCAAGACATACCAAGTACCCATCATAAACTCTCATCTCTTGCATTACATTATTCGCCATTTGCCTCTCGTTTTCCTCTCCCCCACTTATAAAACGATTTTGAAAGATTTGCCTTTTTATTCGCCCTTCTTCCATTCGTCTTTTTTGTTTGCCTTTTGTTTGCTCGTGTGTTAGATTGCTTGCTTTGTCACGATGGCTCAAGAGAATACCAAATTGTGTGACTTTTCTTATTAGTACTCCGATTGCTCCCGCCACTAGTGCGGAGTCTTATGAAATTAATGCCGCTTTGCTGAATCTTGATATGAAAGATCAATTTTCCGGCCTTCCTAGTGAAGATGCCGCATCCCATCTAAATAATTTCGTTGAGTTGTGTGATATGCAAAAGAAGAAAGATGTGGATAATTATATTGTTAAATTGAAACTATTTCCGTTCTCACTACGAGATCGTGCTAAAACTTGGTTTTCATCTTTGCCTAAAAATAGTATTGATTCATGGAACAAGTGTAAAGATCATTTTATTTCCAAGTATTTTCCTCCCACTAAGATCATCTCCGTTAGGAACGATATTATGAATTTTAAGCAACTTGATCATGAACATGTTGCACAATCTTGGGAGAGGATGAAATTAATGATACGAAATTGCCCTACTCATGGTTTAAATTTGTGGATGATCATACAAATTTTTTATGCCGGATTGAATTTTGCTTCTACAAATCTTTTAGATTCGGCCGCGGGGGGTACTTTTAAGGAAATTACTTTAGGAGAAGCTACTAAACTCCTAGATAATATTATGGTTAATTATTCTCAATGGCATACCGAAAGATCTTCTACTAGTAAAAAAGTGCATGCAGTTGAAGAGATTAATGTTTTGAGTGGAAAGATGGATGAACTTATGAAATTATTTGCTAGCAAGAGTGCTCCTATTGATCCTAATTATATGCCTTTGTCTACTTTGATTGAGAACAATAATGAATCTATGGATGTGAATTTTGTTGGTAGGAACAATTTTGGTAATAATGCGTATAGAGGTAATTTTAATCCTAGGCTGTTTCCTAGTAATTCCTCTAACAATTATGGTAATTCCTACAACAATTCTTATGGAAATTATAATAAGTTGCCCTCTGATTTTGAGAATAGTGTTAAAGAATTTATGAGTTGATGATTTGGCTAGGAACATGGATAGAATTTCTCTTGAGATTGATTCTTTGAAAATTAGATCTATTCCACCCAAGCATGATATTAATGAGTCTTTAAAAGCTATGAGAATTTCTATTGATGAATGTAAGGAAAGAACCGCTAGGGTTCGTGCTAAGCGAAATTGGTTTGTGAAAGCGTGTCCTTCTAGTTCTTGTGAAAATAATGATGAAGATCTTAAAGTGATTGATGTGAATCCTATTGAATCTTTTTTTTCTAAAATAAATCTTGATAAAGATGGGACTGGAGATGAGTCAACTTTAGTTAAAAGGCGTCCCAATGATTCGGAGTTTATAGATCTTGATGCAAAAATTGATAAAAGTGGGATTGGAGAGGTCGAAACTTTAAGTAGCAATGAACCCACTCTTTTGGATTTCAAGGACTTTAATTATGAAAATTGTTCTTTGATAGATTGTATTTCCTTGTTGCAATCCATGTTGAATTCTCCTCATGCTTATAATCAAAATAAAGCTTTTACTAAACATATTGTTGATGCTTTGATGAAATCTTTTGAAGAAAAGATTGAATTAGAAGTTTCTATCCCTAGAAAACTTTATGATGAGTGGGAACCTACTATTAAGATTAATATTAAAGATTATGAGTGCCATGCTTTGTGTGATTTGGGTGCTAGCGTCTCCATGATTCCAAAAACTCTATGTGATGTGTTAGGTTTCCGCGAATTGGACGATTGTTCTTTAAATTTGCATCTTCTGGATTCCACTATCAAGAAACCTATGGGAAGGATTAATGATGTTCTTATTATTGCAAATAGGAATTATCTGCCCGTAGATTTCATTGTTCTTGATATAGATTGCAATCCTACATGTCCTATTATTCTTGGTAGACCTTTCCTTAGAACGATTGGTGCAATTATTGATATGAAAGAAGGAAACATTAGATTTCAATTTCCATTAAGGAAAGGCATGGAACACTTTCCTAGAAAGAAAATTAAGTTTCCATATGAATCTATTATGAGAGCTACTTATGGATTGCATACCAAAGATGACAATACCTAGATCTATGTGTTTTTATGCCTAGCTAAGGGCGTTAAACAATAGCGCTTGTTGGGAGGCAACCCAATTTTATTTTTGTTCTTGTTTTTTTTTGTCCTATTTTTCAATAATTTTTTTATCTAGCCTCTGGTTAGATGTGTTTTGGTGTTTTAATTAGGGTTTGTGCCAAGTAAGACCTTTGGGATGGCTTACAGTGATAGTTGATTTGATCTTGCTAAAAAATAGAAACTTTTGCGTCCAGTCACAGAATTTAATAATTCACTGGAGCCTTGAAAAAACCTGAATTTTTTTACACAGGATTGATATACGAATTGCCTCTGTTTTCCTAATTTTTCTGAAGTTTTAGAGTTACAGAAGTATTAGAACAATCCATATCTTCGCAGACTGTTCTGTCTTTGACAGATTCTGTTTTCTTTGTGTTGTTTGCTTATTTTGATAAATCTATGGGTAGTATCGGGGGGTATGAACCATGGAGAAGTTGGAATACAGTAGATATTACACCAATATAAATAAAGAATGAGTTCACAACAGTACCAAAAGTGGTGATTTTATTTTCTTATACTAACGGATCTTACGAGTTTTCTGTTGAGTTTTGTGTTGTGAAGTTTTCAAGTTTTGGGTAAAGATTTGATGGACTATGGAATAAGGAGTGGCAAGAGCCTAAGCTTGGGGATGCCCAAGGCACCCCAAGGTAATATTCAAGGACAACCAAGAGCCTAAGCTTGGGAATGCCTCGGAAGGCATCCCCTCTTTCGTCTTCGTCTATCGGTAAATTTACTTGAGGCTATATTTTTATTCACCACATGATATGTGTTTTGCTTGGAGCATCTTGTATGATATGAGTCTTTACTTTTTAGTTTTCCACAATCATCCTTGCTGTACACACCTTTTGAGAGGGACACGCATGAATCGTGATTTATTAGAATACTCTATGTGCTTCACTTATATCTTTTGAGCTAGGCAATTTTGCTCTAGTGCTTCACTTATATCTTTTTGGAGCACGGCGGTGGTTTTATTTTATAGAAATTGTTGAACTCTCTTGCTTCACTTATATTATTTTTAGAGTTTCTCTAAACAGCATGGTAATTTTCTTTGGTTATGAATTTAGTCCTAATATGATGGGCATCCAAGAGGGATATAATAAAAACTTCCATATAAAGTGCATTGAATACTATGAGAAGTTTGATTCTTTATGATTGTTTTGAGATATGAGGATGGTGATATTAGAGTCATGCTAGTGAGTAATTGTGGATTGTAGAAATACTTGTGTTAAACTTTGTGATTCCCATAGCATGCATGTATGGTGAACCGTTATGTGATGAAGTCGGAGCATGATTTATTTATTGATTGCCTTCCTTATGAGTGGCGGTCGGGGACGAGCGACGGTCTTTTCCTACCAATCTATCCCCCTAGGAGTATGCACATAATACTTTGTTTTGATGACTAATAGATTTTTGCAATAAGTATGTGAGTTCTTTATGACTAATGTTGAGTCCGTGGATTATACACACTCTCACCCTTCCACCATTGCTAGCCTCTCTAGTACCGCACAACTTTCGCCGGTGCATTACACCCACCATATACCTTCCTCAAAACAGCCACCATACCTACCTACTATGGAATTTCCATAGCCATTCTGAGATATATTGCCATGCAACTTTCCACCGTTCCGTTTATTATGACACGCTTCATCATTGTCATATTGCTTTGCATGATCATGTAGTTGACATAGTATTTGTGGCAAAGCCATGTTGATAATTTTTATACATGTCACTCTTGAATCATTGCACATCCCGGTACACCGCCGGAGGCATTCATATAGAGTCATATTTTGTTCTAAGTATCGAGTTGTAATTCTTGAGTTGTAAGTAAATAAAAGTGTGATGATCACCATTTTTTAGAGCATTGTCCCATGTGAGGAAAGGATGATGGAGGCTATGATTCCCCCACAAGTCGGGATGAGACTCCGGATAAAAAAAGAGAGAGAAAAAAAAGAGGCTAAAAAAAGGAGAGCCCAACTAAAAAAAAAGAAAAATGAGAGAAAATAGAGATGGGGCAATGTTACTATCCTTTTTTTTCACACTTGTGCTTCAAAGTAGCACCATGATCTTCATGATAGAGAGTCTCCTATGTTGTCACTTTCATATACTAGTGGGAATTTTTCATTATAGAACTTGGCTTGTATATTCCAACGATGGGCTTCCTCAAATTGCCCTAGGTCTTCGTGAGCAAGCAAGTTGGATGCACACCCACTTAGTTTCTTTTTGAGCTTTCATAAACTTATAGCTCTAGTGCATCCATTGCATGGCAATCCCTACTCACTCATATTGATATCTATTGATGGGCATCTCCATAGCCCGTTGATACGCCTAGTTGATGTGAGACTATCTCCTTATTTTTGTCTTCTCCACAACCACCATATTCTATTCCACCTATAGTGCTATGTCCATGGCTCACGCTCATGTATTGCGTGAAAGTTGAAATGGTTTGAGAACATTAAAAGTACGAAACAATTGCTTGGCTTGTCATCGGTGTTGTGCATGATTTGAATATTTTGTGTGATGAAGATGGAGCATAGCTAGACTATATGATTTTGTAGGGATAGCTTTCTTTGGCCATGTTATTTTGAGAAGACATGATTGCTTTATTAGTATGCTTGAAGTATTATCATTTTTATGTCAATATTAAACTTTTGTTTTGAATCTTATGGATCTGAACATTCATGCCACAATAAAGAAAATTACATGGATAAATATGTTAGGTAGCATTCCACATCAAAAATTCTGTTTTTATTATTTACCTACTCGAGGACGAGCAGGAATTAAGCTTGGGGATGCTTGATACATCTCCAACGTATATAATTTTTTTATTGTTCCATGTTATTATATTATCTGTTTTGGATGTTTTATATGCATTAATATGCTATTTTATATTATTTTTGGGACTAACTTATTAACCTAGAGCCCAGTGCCAGTTTTTGTTTTTTCCTTGTTTTTGAGCCTCGCAGAAAAGGAATACCAAACGGAGTCCAAATGGAATAAAACTTCACGATGATTTTTCTTGGACCAGAAGACACCCAGGGGACTTGGAGTCCAAGTCAGAAGAGCCACGAGGCGGCGACAAGGGTGGAGGGCGCGCCCTAGGGGGGGGCGCCCCCTACCTTGTGGGCCCCTCGGTGACCTCCTGACCTAGGTCTTCCTCCTATAAATACACATATATTCCAGAACCACCGGAGGCATCCACGAAAATACTTTTCCACCGCCGCAACCTTCTGTTCCCGTGAGATCCCATATTGGGGCCTTTTCTGGCATCCTGCCGGAGGGGGATTCGATCACGGAGGGCATCTACATCAACACCATTGCCCTTCCGATGAAGCATGAGTAGTTTACCTCAGACCTACGGGTCCATAGCTAGTAGCTAGATGGCTTCTTATCTCTCTTTGATTCTCAATACCATGTTCTCCTCGATGTTCTTGGAGATCTATCCGATGTAATCTTCTTTTGCGGTGTGTTTGTCGAGATCCGATGAATTGTGGATTTATGATCAGCTTATCTATGAATATTATTTGAATCTTCTCTGAATTCTTATATGCATGATTTGATATCTTTGTATTTCTCTTCGAATTATCGGTTTGGTTTGGCCAACTAGATTGGTTTTTCTTGCAATGGGAGAAGTGCTTAGCTTTGGGTTCAATCTTGCGGTGTCCTCACCCAGTGACATAGTAGGGGTAGCGAGGCACGTATTGTATTGTTGCCATCGAGGATAAAAAGATGGGGTTTACATCATATTGCTTGAGTTTATTCCTCTACATCATGTCATCTTACTTAAGGCGTTACTCCGTTCTTTATGAACTTAATACTCTAGATGCATGCTGGATAGTGGTCGATGTGTGGAGTAATAGTAGTAGATGCAGGCAGGAGTCGGTCTACTTGACACGGACGTGATGCCTATATTACATAATCATTGCCTCAGATATCGTCATAACTTTGCGCTTTTCTATCAATTGCTCGACAGTAATTTGTTCACCCACCGTATTATTTGCCTTCATGAGAGAAGCCTCTAGTGAAACCTATGGCCCCCGGGACTATTTTCCATCATATTACTTTCTGATCTACTATTTTGTAATCTTTTATTTTCAGATCTATATAAAAAAAACCAAAAATATTTTATCTTTTGTTTATCTATCTCTATCAGATCTCACCTTTGCAAGTGACCGTGAAGGGATTGACAACCCCTTTATCGCGTTGGGTGCAAGTGTTTTATTGTTTGTGCAGGTTTTGGTGATTTGTGTGTTCTTCTCCTACTGGATTGATACCTTGGTTCTTAACTGAGGGAAATACTTATCTCTACTATGCTGCATCACCCTTTCCTCTTCACGGGAAAAACCAATGCAAGCTCAAGAAGTAGCATCCGCCCGCGACGCGTGGGTCACCCCTGAGCCACCCAGCACTTCCCAAGCGTAACTGCATCCGCCACCGCCCTCTCCTACCTCCACCGGCCACACCTACCTCGCCACCGTCCACGTTCTGCCATCAATGGCAGATGCCGCCGTGTTCATCTTCGGGAAGACACGGAACCGCCCCTCCTGCACTATAAAACGGACCCTCGAGCCTGCTCAGTCCATCACCAGCCTCTCTCTCCCTCTGTGAGCCTCCCATAGTAGCAGAACAACCGGAGGAGGTCATCTTCCCCACCTCCGGCAACCACGGCCGCCGCCACTGCCCCGTCGATTCCGACGCCACCAGGGCCTTCCCCTCTCCACTATCTCCACCAGAAGCTCTCCCTTGACCTCACTAAACCATCCCACCTCTTGATTTTGCTCAAGATCGACCATGGGTGAAGTCCCTTCTCTGCCGGACGTCGCTATTCGCCGAAGTACGCGCCACCGGCGACTCCGTCCACACCACCGACCGTGGCGAGTACCGACAGAACCGGCTGGACCTCCTGCGCCCGATGGCGAGCTCAGCTTGACGAGGGGCGCTGCCGTTCGCCGGCACGGTCCGCTGGAGACCGCGCTCTATTCTGTCGACGGGGGAGGAGCGTGCGACGACCGGTCAAACATGACAGGTGGGCCCGCGGGACCCACTGTCAGCGACCGAAGCCGCAGCAACGCGACCGCAAGTGGAGACGGGCTCCTTTGAAGATGCTTTCGCGCGGGGAAAGCATATTCCTTGGAATACTCCTTCGACGTCGCAGCCCTCCCTCGCGGCCGAAGCGATTGGGCTTGGCCCAGTAGCGCCAGACGACTAAGTCCCGCTCACTGCACGCTTCTGCTCAGAGTAATATTTGTTTCCTATTTTCTCTTTTCCAGCAGATTTCAAATAATTCCAGAGAAGTCATTTCACATCCAAATTTGATTATTCAAATTTCTACATACTTATAAATTCATGCTTTATTTATCCAAAGAGGGTGAACATTTTTCCTTGGCCTAGTTTTTTTTCTAGATCTACTAAATAGTATGTTTCCTTAATTATCTCAACTTAGGAATTTCCTAGAAAAATCATCTAAGCTCCAAATCATTTGATTCTTTTTCTTTATTTCTCAAATTTCATCTAGTTTATTTTAGTATTTATTTCAAAAAAAATCCAAACAACTTTTTAGCACTGTTTTGGCTTTATGTGGTAATTGTAATATTTTGAAAATAGGAAATGGAGGGAAGATAAGATTTTCAAACATTTGGAGTGCACCCAATCTTTTTGCGTGCTCAAGGCAAGCATCTTGAACACATGATATGGTGAATGCATAATGGTTTGTTTGCAAGTGTAATTGAATTATGAATATGTTTTGAATTCATATAGAATTTGCATATTGCTAGTCATACATGCATGACCCCCTTGATGGTATTTTGTCTTCATTTAAACATGAGGTATATGTGAGTATGGTTATTTTCACGTGCCATATAAGCCTGTGTTGGTCCAGGCGAATCTACAGGAAAGAATCAGTCACGAGAAAAGTGACTGTGAGACTGAAATCTAGTTGTGACGAGAATGAACAGTGAGGGCATGTCGGGACATGCCAGGTGGTGACCCTGTTGGGTACCACTAAGGAAATATGTTGTGCTAATCATTGCAGGAAATTATAAACCTCCTGAGTTGACCGTAGATCGAGTCTTGTTCCAGTAACCCCCATACTTGAATCGTGCTGCCACTTGTCCCTGCCATAGGTAGGGTACGGTTCAGTAAGTTGTTAACCCCTTTCCGTGCACACATCGTACAGAGAGGCCATAGTGAAAGATACCATTGGCCCATGGTAGGCATGTCACTTGGTCCGAGGGCATGGGTGTCTTCAGTTGAGGCTGAATAGGGGTAGCACCCCTAGTTGCGCGTGGTATAAGTATTGTGATCCCATGCTATTGGAGGGCGTTGAATGAGGCCTTCCCACTTAGAGTCTTACTCTATCATTGCCTTGGGTGATTCCTGGCTTCGGTGAGTTAAAGCTGTTGTGTGCTGGTCAGGTGTGTTTTCAACTCAAAGACCGTAACGGGAATTAGCTAGCGTCTCGGTGTTGGCTAAAGAAATCCTTTACTTGTGGGTAAAGAGTACGACCTCTGCAGAGTATAAAACCTATTAGAATAGCCGTGTCCATTGTTAAGGACTACAGTCTGGGTTGGTCAAGTGTTGGTCTTAGTGTCAGTCTCCGGAGGAAATAATTAGATTGATCATGGTTCATTTTGCAGGATGTTCATTGTCACTACTGGTGCTATGATGTATATTGTTGTTGACCTGAGTATTATTATGGACTAACCTTTTCCTCTTATGTGAAATCTTGAGTATCTCTTGGGATGGCTAGACTACCCGAGATACTCGCTCTGTTTTCTTTTCTTGTTTGAGTATCACTTGGGATGGCTAGTCCACCTGGATACTCATGTTATTTTCTTATAAGCCTTTATGAGGCGTCGCTTCAGACAGCTGACTGTGGCATGTATTTTCAAGACCTCTCGAGGTGTCGCTTTTAGACACCCGTTTGGCATTTCTTTTCAAGACCTCTCGAGGCGTCGCTTTTAGACACCCGTTTGGCATTTCTCTTGGAATTTCTCGGGCGGTCCAACGCCCGACGTTCCATTTCATTTCTTTGATTTACTAATAACATGATTTATTTATCCTTCTGCACTGTATGAGTATTTATCGTGCCATGCTTTGATTTTCAGTCAGCACATGCATATAATTTACTTTCGCATGAGCATATGCATTCGGTATATCTTTTGTTCATCATGTTTGCGAGTACATCCAAACGTACTCACTGGCTTGTCCCTAGCTATTGTCTTGGCCAGATCATGATTCGGAGATGAGTACTGCGAAGACTCCCCCACAACCTAGGATTCGAAGATAGTAGCCACGCGAGATAGGAGTTATCCAGGTCAGCTGTTCCTGTGGGAATGGAGTCCCGTCAATGTTGGTGATCCACGAGTCACTTCCGTCATCCACCAATAAAGATCCTTCTTATATTCATTGGACCTTTGTGGTCTTGTACTCAATTTCTTGTATTTTCTTGGAATTCTGTATCAAGGAAGTGTCCACCAGCGAATAGTAATCCTGGGGCTGGTGATGACACAAGGGTCATTTGCTAGGATTTATGTCCCGAAAATGCGGCCCCGACAACCTTGGTATCAGAGCCAGGCTGACCACTGGCTAATCCTATCTTAGCCTGGTCACTATTTCTAGGTTTCCACACCGTCCATATCTTTTCCTATCCACAGTCAAGCCCATCCTATCTGATAACCGCATAGTGGCCGACCGACATCTTTTGGATAGTCGCCAAACCTATCATCCTAGCCCATAGGTCGTGTGCCTGTGGCCGACACCTGAGTTGTCCCATCTGCAAGCATGCGATGGAAGACTCCGCTGGCTTATAAAGGAAGCCTTGACCCAACTCAGCACATCATAGCCTTCACTCGTAGCCTAATTTCCAAACCACCAAGATGCCTGGTCCCATCGTCCGCAACGAGACCACCGCATCCGAGCTTGGAGATTTCGTAGCCATTCTCGCCAATCTCACTCGTCATGCTTTTGGCATAGACGAACCCCCAGAATATGTTGTGTACCAAGAACACACAAGTGATGCCATCCATCACTTCTGGGCCACGGTGCACATCTACGGGAGAGGCACCACATCAGAGCGTCCCTACCGGTTCACCGGGAGGACGACCTCCGACGAGCCCCAAGTCATCCAACTTGCAGCCCGAGAGGGTATAGTAAATCTCCGGCACTTGTCGCCGAGGGTTAACACCCGCCCTTTCTTCTACTACCCTAGTCGTGAAGGCTATGGTAGCTCGACCCAAGTCGCCAACGGAGACCATGAGTCAGATCCTGCTCTAGTGCATCTGGTGCGCTACCTGAGAGCGCAGGAGTAACTATTCGATCAGGTCACCAATGATCTGATTGCGACCCGCAGGACGCTTGCTCTCCTGACACCCATGAGAAGCGAAGCTGCAACCGACACCGACACCCCGATAGTGCTGCTTGGGAGGCCAGTTGAGCCCCCAAGGTCTGCTCCTGTTGTCTATCCAGGTAATGCCTTTGCCTCCCCAGGGGAACTCCATCATCTCTTGGAGACCTACTCCAATGGGATTGTGACCACGAGACCCCACGAGGGGCATCATCGCTATCCCAGCACTGTAGCTTCCCATCCTACCCTGAACAACTCCGACACTGAAGTTCACGGAGGAGCCTCGACATCTACAAGACACGCCCGACTAGATGTCAACGAGGTGGACTGAGTCCACCAGGAGTGTTGTCAAATCTTAGTGGTCCTGTTGTCTTGTATTTTCAAGGTAGCAATCGCATGGCGTAGTGAGCTTGTAAATTACCTGTGTGCCATTGTTTTGATGGTACTATGTGGTGATCTAGCGTAAATTGTTGGCGTATGGTGACAGAGTAAATGCTAGACGTGACTGCCGACATGCACAGTAATACGTCACACTCCTTTTGGGAAGTGATGTCCAATTATTTGACTTGGACAACCCTATGTTGGAGTCGATGCACAAGTCGAACCGACGCCGCGTCATGTTCCCTAACGCTGGCACCTTATAAGGGGTCGTATCCACACACCACACCAGCCACCACCACACTTGAGCACCGCTCTTCTCCATTCATCCCTCCATGTCTCACCCTGGCTCCTACCTAAGGACACCAGATGCAAGCCCTAGTAGTTTTGTCAAGGTTTTGTGCGATCTGACCCGCAATACCCTTGGTTCCAGCCACCCACCCCAGTACGAGTTGTTCAAAATGAGGATCACCCCTGATTCCTCAAAATACTGGGCAGTTGTGCACATCCCACCAGAGGATTTAAATCAAGGCCCTCCATATGCTGTCTTCGTCGGGAGATCCATGCCAACTTCAGGCATGGCTATCGAGGCTGCTGGTTATGAAGCAGTTACCCGTCTTCGATTCACGGTACCCGTTGCCAGTGAAAGGAAGTACTACTATTTCCCAAGCCGCGCAGCTTCTGGAGCAGAAGCCACGTTCCGTTGTGAACGTATAGAGAGAGATCCAGCTCTGGCCAATCTCATTCAGTATGTGATGGCCCAGGAGCATCTAACCCAGCAACTGATGGATTATCTCCATTATCTTGCTGTCCTGAATCCCCATATCGCCATTGGTGGACCACCCTGGCCAACTCCGGGAGGGCGTGTTCTTTGTTTACTTCCTTCACTTTCCCCGGAAGAAGAAGAATGTGCTCCAGAACCGGGAACCCTTCCACAAGACCCTATAGATCTCGCCTTTGAACCATAGACGGTCATTGTTGCAGTACCTAGCACTATTTTATGTGATGCAACCATTGTATTGTAATTTAGGGCATATGTCATAAGTGCATTGCCAGGATTGCATTCTGCATATGATCATTTGTTGTGATTTGCATTCAGTTCTTCCGCCCTTAACAAATCTCGAGGACGAGATTTTCTTAAGGGGGGTAGAGTTTGTAACACCCCAAAAATTTAATCATATTTCTATTAAGTAAAATTTGGTCAGAAATAAAATTTTGAGCTATATGAGGTCATTTATTAATTTCAGAGCATTCTCTATTTTCAGTTCTCCAAAATTCCTCCCTTCGTATAGAATTTTTGTAAGATATTATGGGCTTTGGTAGCCTTCTCAAATCTTTCCATTTGGATTTTAAATAACAGTAGGAAATATTTTCATAATAAAATTTGCCACAAAGTAATTCTTTAATAGCATTTTCAATCTTTGAAATGCTTCTGTTGCACTAAGACCCTTTTAAATAATTCTTTCAAAATCCCACAAAAATTATGAGAGGTCAGGTGATGCCTATAAATCACTTTTATGAAAAAAACCTAACTATGCCTTTTGAAAAATTTGGGTGAAACATCCTCTTTTCATTTTTGTCCCATTCTTGAGTTACAACTACAACCCTATTTTTCCTAGCTCTGTTAATTCTGAAACTTTTCCATCTTGTAGTCCTCCCAACCAAAACCTTAACTCCAGGAGATAACCACCATTTGCATCTTTTAAATCCACCAAATACTCCTCTGTAGTTTCTGTCCAAAACTGAATTCTGGTAAAACTTGCACTAAAAAGTATCTCTTTTTGACAAACTAACTCCACCATCATCTCTATCATCTAAAGAGACCCCACCCTGCCAAGTTTCAAATCCATCAAAGTCCTCTAGCTTGACCTAGCATTCTGTCAAACACCTTCAGCTCATGACAGGATTTGGCAAAGCTTTCTGAACTCCACATGACACTTGAGCCCTGAGATAAACCATCATGTCCATCACTCCTCTCATACCCAGAAGCACCATCCTGTTAATTTGTAGCTCATTTGGGTCCCTGTAGATGCCACTGGCAATTTGACAAGCACCGAGCGTGCGTGCACCGGGCGCGGCTAGAGCGTGTGTTTTGCACGCGTCGGCATCGAGCTCCTGCCGCCGCTCTGCTACCTCCCCTTCTCATCCTGATCCTCCTCTTTATCAACCCGACCACCTGGACCCTCGCCGACACATCTCCTTGGTCCCTAGCGCCGTCCACCGCCGTCCACGACGACCAAGACTGCCGCCCGATGAGTCCCGCAAGGCCACGTCTCCGCCCGCGACGCGTGGCTCACCCCCGAGCCACCCAGCACCTCCCAGGCGTAACTGCATCCGCCACCGCCCTCTCCTACCTCCACCGGCCATGTTCTGCCATCAATGGCGGATGCCGCCGTGTTCATCTTCGGGAAGCCACGGAACCACCCCTCCTGCACTATAAAACGGACCCTCGAGCCCGCTCAGTCCATCATCAACCCTCTCTCTCCTTCTATGAGCCTCCCGTAGCAGCAGAACAACCGGAGGAGGTCATCTTCCCCACCTCCGGCAACCACGGCCGCCACAACTGCCCCGTCGATTCCGGTGCCACTAGGGCCTTCCCCTCTCCACTATCTTCACCAGAAGCTCTCCCTTGATCTCACTAAACCATCCCACCTCTCGATTTTGCTCAGGATCGACCATGGGCGAAGTCCCTTCTCTGCCCGACGCCACCGTCCGTCGGAGTCCGCGCCACCGGCGACTCCGTCCACACCACCGACCGTGGCGAGTACTGACAGAGCCGGCTGGATCTCCTGCGCCCGATGGCGAGCTCAGCTCGACGAGCGGCGCCGCCGTTCACCGGCACGGTCCGCCGAAGACCGCGCTTTGTTCTGTCGATGAGGGAGGAGCGCGTGATGACCGGTCAAACATGACAGGTGGGCCCGCGGGACCCACTGTCAGTGACCGAAGCCGCGGCGATGCGATCGCAAGTGGATACGGGCTCCTTTGAAGACTCTTTCGCGCGGGGAAAGCGTATTCCTTGGAATATGCCTTCGACATCGCAGCCCTCCTGCGCGGCCGAAGCGATTGGGCTTGGCCCAGTAGCGCCAGACGACTAAGTCCCGCTCACTGCACACTTCTGCTCAGAGTAACATTTGTTTCCTATTTTCTCTTTTCCAGGAGATTTCAAATAATTCCAGAGAAGTCATTTCACATCCAAATTTGATTATTCAAATTTCTACATACTTATAAATTCATGCTTTATTTATCCAAAGAGGGTGAACATTTTTCCTAGGCCTGGTTTTTTTCTGGATCTACTAAATAGTCTGTTTCCTTAATTATCTCAGCTTAGGAATTTCCTAGGAAAATCATCTGAGCTCCAAATCATTTGATTCTTTTTCTGTTATTTCTCAAATTTCATCTAGTTTATTTTAGTATTTATTTCAAAAAGTTCCAAACAACTTTTTATCACTGTTTTGGCTTTATGTGGTAATTGTAATGTTTTGAAAATAGGAAATGGAGGGAAGATAAGATTTTCAAACATTTGGAGTGCACCCAATCTTTCTGCATGCTCAAGGCAAGCATCTTGAACACATGATATGGTGAATGCATAATGGTTTGTTTGCAAGTGTAATTGAATTATGAATATGTTTTGAATTCATATAGAATTTGCATGTTTCTAGTCATACATGCATGACCCCCTTGATGGTATTTTGTCTTCATTTAAACATGAGGTATATGTGAGTGTGGTTATTTTCACGTGCCATATATGCCTGTGTTCGTCCAGGCTAATCTGCAGGAAAGAATCAGTCATGAGAAAAGTGGCCATGAGACTGAAATCTCGTTGTGATGAGAATGAACAGTGAGGGCATGTCGGGACATGCCAGGTGGTGACCCTGTTGGGTACCACTAAGGAAATATGTTGTGCTAATCATTTCAAGAAATTATAAACCTCCTGAGTCGACCGTAGATCGAGTCTTGTTCCGGTAACCCCCATACTTGAATCGTGCTGCCACTTGTCCCTGCCATAGGTAGGGTATGGTTCAGTAAGTTGTTAACCCCTTTCCGTGCACACACCGTACAGAGAGGTCATAGTGAAAGATACCATTGGCCCATGGTAGGCATGTCACTTGGTCCGAGGGCATGGGTGTCTTCAGTTGAGGATGAAGAGGGGTAGCACCCGTAGTTGCGCGCGGTATAAGTATTGTGATCCCATGCTATTGGAGGCCGTTGAATGAGGCCTTCCCACTTAGAGTCTTACTCTATCATTGCCTTGGGTGATTCCTGGCTTCGGTGAGTTGAAACTGGTGTGTGCTGGTCAGGTGTGTTTTCAACTCAAAGACCGTAACGGGAATTAGCTAGCGTCTCGGTGCTGGCTAAAGAAATCCTTTACTTGTGGGTAAAGAGTATGACCTCTGTAGAGTATAAAACCTATTCGAATAGCCATGTCCATGGTTAAGGACTACAGTCTGGGTTGGTCAAGTGTCGGTCTTAGTGTCAGTCTCTAGAGGAAATAATTAAATTGATCATGGTTCATTTTGCAGGATGTTCATTGTCACTACTAGTGCTATGATGTATATTGTTGTTGACCTGAGTATTATTATGGACTAACCTTTTCCTCTTATGTGAAATCTTGAGTATCTCTTGGGATGGCTAGACTACCCGAGATACTCGCTCTGTTTTCTTTTCTTGTCTAAGTATCACTTGGGATGGCTAGTCCACCTTGATACTCATGTTATTTTCTTATAAGCCCTTTATGAGGCGTCGCTTCAGACACCCGACTGTGGCATGTATTTTCAAGACCTCTCGAGGCGTCACTTTTAGACACCTGTTTGGCATTTCTTTTCAAGACCTCTCCAACCAAACGTAGTCCTTGTGTAGAAGGACGAACTGGTCAAACAAATACCTTGTCGCCATCGAGCATCTTCGGTCACCTCTGTTACTCAAGGTTACCATCAATGCATTCTATTCATGTATTTTACTTCAATGCTTGCTTTAGTTTCCCTTCGGTTATCTGTTGTAGTTCATCTTAGTCTGTTTATTGTTTATTCCGCTGCTGGGTTTTGAGAGATTTAAGTTTTCCGAAGAAAATTTAAAACTCCCATTCACCCCCCCCCCCTTTGGTAGACATACTTCGTTCCTACAAGTTTCATTAAAGACGGTTTGCTTTTGACCAATTGTTTTTGGTCATAAAAAGGCCGCATACACTACAAAAAAAATACACTTCCGTGATGATACGTGTTTGTCACAGTAGGTCATGTTTTCTATCATGCATGTACATCCATGATGATTTTATGACAGAATCAAGATAGTCATACCTGTGCTGTCGTAGAAGTGTTCCATGACAATACCGAAATTATCATCACGGAAGTGTCCGCTTCCATGATGATAAGTGGCGCGTCATGGAAGTGCTTTCGTCAAGGGTAACCGACACGTGGCATCCACTGTAACGGGTCACCGTTAAGCTATCGGGTTCCGGTTTGGATCCAATAACCCGTTAACAGCCCGAACCAATGGGGATTTTCCACGTGTAAAATTCTCAATGACTAGAGGAACCATGTGTCGGCTCACTGTTGGGACAGATGGCATCCACTCATTGGATGGGAGGCGCCTATGATTCGTCGACACGTGGCACGGCCCAACAAAGGCCCATTCAGGTGAAAAGGCCGGCCTATTTGACTTGGTCAAAAGGTAGCAGGCCGGCCCACGGAAAGCCTGTTAACGGCATGTTCGCATATAGCCCATTTACAGCCCGCTAACCCACGACCCGTTATGGCCTATCCGAGTTAGGCCCAGTAGCGTCATCTGGGCCGTCCAATATGATTCCAGCCCGTTGTAACTTCGGGCCCATGTAAGGCCCATGACGTCTTTCGGCCCATACGAGGCCCTTTGTAACTCTTGGCCCATTAAAGGCCCGTGGTGAAACTGGCCCATTATGAACAGTGTATCGCTTTATACCCATCAACGGCCCATTATTCCGTTGGGCCATTTCCAGCCCGTGTTAACTTTCGGCCTTCTAAGGGCCAATTTATTTTTGGGCTCATTTCCAGCATTCGGTTACTTACGGTCCGTTACTGGCCTGTTCCGCTTGTGAGCCAAATTCAGCCCGTGGTTACAGTCGGTCCGTTTGTGGCCCGTTAACCAGTTGGGTTGTTTTCATAGCGTCATCAAATATGGCCCATTAACGACCCGTGATGCATGTCGATAGAATTAAGCCGGTTATACATTTCGGCCTATTAACGGCCCGTTATGGTCGGGCCATAAACAGACGATTTCCACTCTAGCCCGTTTACGGCCCATTTTGCGGACCGTTATTGGTCCACGAATAGAATGGCCCATGTTTGGCCAATCGATCATACGGCCCGTAGAAGGCCCATGGATCCTACAGCCCATAGAAGGCCCATGGATCCTACGACCCGTATATTATTGCCCATGGTTATTGTGGCCTAGTTATAAAAATAGGTTATTGTGGCCACTAGAAAAACGCAGAAAAAGAACTGCAGTGACTACAAGCAAACAACTAGACAATAAGGAAATAAATAAGCAAGCAACTAACACTAGGCTATTATGGCTGTTACACATATTACATCCACTGGACATCAAAGTTCGCAACCAGTGCAAATATAGGGAACAAAGCAGCATATTACATACACTGCCCATCTAAATTGGCCACCAGTGCAAATAAACGCAGTAGCAAAACAAGTCCATAACTGAAACAACTTCAGAAGAGCTCAAGAAACGTTATCCTGGGTATCCACCATGCTGGCAATAAGCTTAGCAAGCTTATTAGCTTTCTTCTGTTTGGCGCTAAAATCCTCCAACGCTTGTTGTTGCACAAGAAAGTATGCATCTAAATTCTCCAGGGACTTCCGCAGTCCTTCGGCTTCTTGTCGTAGCATAGCTGATCGATGTCTTTCATCTTGTAGTTGAGACTCAAGAAACCGAACTGATTCAGACAGTGAGTTCGAATAGCTTGTGCCAGCGGTACTGGCTAGTAACTCAAACACTACACCAAGACAGGACTTTGGGGTTGTCTCACTGTCTTCAAGATAGTTTTCCTTAGCTGTTTTATCAGCTTTGTTGGAGACCAACAAGGATGTCTCACTATCCTGAACCTTATCTGCATTACTTCCTTTACCATTGCTTAATAAGGTACTCTTCCCCAATGTTCTATCAGCATTCTAAAAGAAGAAACAAGCAGGCACATAACAGATTTAGCATGTAGTATATGAAACTCATTTCGGTGAACCAGTTCAGTAGTAAGGTGGACAGGATTAAACTACCAAGTCATCTATTGCCAAGTAGTACATAATAAAAGCATCAAACAAACATATATCTATGTCCTATGGTCACTGCATTGTCTTGCCAAATCAAAATAGAGACACGGTTCAAACCATATCAGTTCAAGACAAAGCAGCATTGAAAGAATACAAAGCGTGGGAAACTACACGGCACAACAAGATTTCAGATGGGTACCACGGGTCTACATATAGAACAACACTATTGGCGCTGTTGTGATGCTAGTAATGTGCATGATATGAGAAGTCAACTGTATACACAATTGAAATTGAAATCAACAGAGCTATTTAGAAGAGAAAACCTGTTAAAGAAACGTGCTTAAACATACCTGTTGTGCCATTGGAGTTTCGATTGGATCCTTTCATTTAAAAATAAGTTTGTATGAGTAAATACAGTGATATAAGAGCAAAGCAGTATGCACGATAGCAATGGAATCTTAAATGAGAACAGTTGTTCTTCAGGTTTAAGCACTTGTTCTATAGGAATAGAGTACAGTAAGATGCAAGCATATAGTACTTAAAAATAAAAAAATGAGCTCATAGACCTTACCACATTCTTGGTTCGAGACTAGTACAGAACAAGGCATTCCCAGTCATCGTCCCGTAAATGTGTCTCAGGAGAACATAAGGGAATTTGATGAGTTTCTTTGCCAGTGAAGTATGTTTTCTTCAGGTAATTCCAATACTGCCACCAAGCATTCTTCAAGATAGCAGAGGTATTAGCACAGGTTACCTCATCCTGAGTTTCCAAATCGGTCCTTCTCTGTAGAGAAAAATGGGAACATTTCCTTTATTATAACCAACATGGAGGTAGAATGTATGGGACAAAGCAAAGTAATTGCCATGAAAACATTACTTACACATAACTCCTGGACGAATACCTGCAACTGGCATTTTCCTTCATCTTCAGTATAATATTTCCATGATGGGAAGATACGCACATAGGATTTAACAACATCAAATGCAATAGATGCTAAACTACGAATGGCTGGTTGTGCTTCGTCCACAGGAATAGGTGTACTAACTGGTGGAGTTGGGGTTTGCCATGGTAGTACTGGCGCTTTGGGCACTGGAGCTGCCTTACTAACTGCTCTTGTTTGGGAGCTTTGTGGTGGAGATGGTGCTGTGTCAATTGGAACTGGGTTACTATCTGCTGGGGTTGGGGTTAGATTGGGTGAAGCTGGTTCTCTGTCCATCGCAGTAGGGGTACAATCTGCGAGAGTCTAGGTTATGTGTGGTAGGGCTGGTTCTTGTGCATGTACAACCGGGGTGCTATCTCCACCAAGAGGTAGCACTCTTTTATTTGAAGACCGTGTTTTACTCCACTAGATACTGCCATCACCCGCTCCAATTCAAATGGCTGATAAACAAGAAACATAGTTGAATGTACATACCTTGTATGAGAGACAGATGCAATAGATAGTGTGGAAAATAGAGGGCATGAAATAGTTCTCATGTATATTGTTTAACTAAAAAGGATAGCATGACATAATTTCACATATATGATGTCTATCTAAACTGGATAGCATAGCATGACATAATTCAAAGATATGATGACTAACTAAACAGGATGGCATGAGATAATTATATGATGTCTTTAGTAAACAGGTTCGCATGACATAATTCACATACATGTTATGTAAGTAATCAGGATCGCATGATTTAATTCACATATGTGATTTATATACTAAGCAGAGGGCATTCGCATATATGATGTCTGAACTAAGAACATGGTGTTGAATATTGTGTATATGATGTCTAAACTATGCAATGCAAGACACCATATGCATGATATGAGCAGTATAACCGTGCCAAGTTAGAGCATACACCTCGGTGGGGGAATAGGACTGGTCATCTATCTCTGAATCCATCTCTGAGGAGCTATCGGGACCCAGCAAGAGATCTGCTTCGACAGGTAGCATTGTCTGCTCTGAAGACCTTGTTTTCACTCCAGATTTTTTCATCACCCACTCAAATGGCTGATTCACAGGAAGAGTAGTTGAATGTACAAACATTGTCGACAAATGGAAATGTAATGAAGAAAAGGATTGGCAAGATATCATTCAAATATATGATGCCTGGTTAAACAGGATGGCATTGCATATTTCACATATATTATGGCTGGCTAAATGAGATGAGATTGCATAATATACATATATGATATAGAAACTAAACAGGTGGCATTACAGAACATGTCTAAACTAAGCAGATGACAAATATGATGTCAAAAGTAGGCACTGCAAGGCAACATATGCATGATATGACCAACATCATCATGCCAAGTTAGAGCAAACATCTCGGGGGGTAAATAGGAGTGGTCAGCTCCGTCTAAATCCGCCTTAGAACAGATATCTTCCTCTGGATTACAATCTGGAGGGGGGGGGAGGGTTTGCCATTGAACCCACCATGGAGCGATGTCTACATGACATTGTGTTGCCGCGCAAAACTCTTCTCTTTTTCTCTACATGTTCAGCATGACTGTGTACAATATCTGACATGCATACGAAAAAAATATAGTCAGATTATGTAAGGAGAGCATGTAGAAATCTAGAGTGATGGTAACAACCAGTGGATGGATCCAAAAATAATGATAGCAGGCTGATGATAGCTTTAATTTAATAAAAAGACAGATGATGATTGCTTTACTATCTGTTTCCCGCCCAAGATGAACAACATAGGCATACCCTAGGTGAACCAGATAATAGACAGAGATACTATTCATTGCTGCCTCGATATGTGCCCCACAAGTAATTTTAAAACTCAAGTTTGAACATTAATTTGGACCTGACTTGGAGTCTAAGAGGTGAACAGGACGATAAAGTAGCAGGTAATATTAAGCAATGCATAACATAAGCAGAAACAAAAGAGTGCGACTTCTCTTGTGGACCCGTGTCCTACTCAGGTTCATCTGCTGAGTCGATGATGGTGATGCAGTTGCGGTGGGTGCCGACGGCAGGGAAGGAGATCTGAGGCGGCAAAAGACAGTCAGGAGTCGTGATGTCTGGTATGGTGGATGCTTCTGTCGATGGAGCAGCTCAGGTGAGGTGGACGACATCGCGGAAGGAGCAGGACAAACTACACAAAGTTTTCTTCGACACCTATCTGTAACTGAAGTAATTCTGTAAGGTCTCCTTTGGCTTGTAGGATTCTAAAAACACAGGGATAGGAAAAACACCAGAATAGGATAGGAATGCACGTGGGAAACAGAGCATTTGTAAACACAGGATTTCTGTCAACTTGGGTGTTTGGTTCACAGGAATTGGAAGAGCAGAGGAATGCAAAGAAACATGGCCAAATTAAAGTGAAACCATATGAAAGTGTGTACAGTTAGAATGTTATTCTGCCACTAATGCACTTAGTCTTGTTTTCATGCATAGGATTTTGAAAAGTAGGTCCAGGTGGATGTTTTGCTCCATTCCTTTCAATGAAATGCATGAATAATTGAATAGTAGAGTGCCATAGGAAAATTTCATATTACTATGTTTTTCCTTCACTTTTTCCTTTGAACCAAAATAGCCCTAATGGATCGACATGAATGTAGAGTAATAAGTGATGCGACAAGTGTACAACCTCCTTGGTGTAGCCGTGTCGACCTCAGCATCATTGGGTTGGTCGATGAAGAAGTTGCGGCAGAGGTGGCTATCGGAGGTGTGGAGGAAGATCTGAGGCGTCTGTAGACGGCGTCCAGGGTACTGCTCTATTGTGATGGATGGTTCCGTCATTGGAGCAGCTCCGGCGAGCCGTAAGACATCGAGGCTGAAGCAGTACAAGACAGACATCGTTAATCTCAAGTGGGATTCTAATAGCATCTCCAATAGATGATGTAAATACCAAAAACTGATAGATGTAAAATTTACATCACCAAAAAACACCTGACTACAACAGATGAGGTAAAAACTGTTGACTCTGAACTTAACTGTCGAAACTGAAATTTACTGTGGAATCTGAATGTTACTGTTGAAACTGAACGCACTGGTAGCAGAGAGGCACTTCACATGTAGTTTAGGCCGCTCGAGTACTACTAGTAGAGAAAAGTGATCTAAATCAGTAGGAGATCGACAGGGAACACAGTAGCAAATAGCAGCCGGAGCAGCAGCGCCTGGAGGAGCAGCACGAACTAGAGCCAGAGTAGCAACTCGTGTAGCTGCAGCAGCCCGTGTACCAGCATCAGCGGCGCGAGCGAGAGCAAGAGCAGAGCAGCAGCATGAGCGAGGGGAAGAGCAGAGCAGTAGCGCGACCGAGTGAGAGACGGAGCTGCAGCAGCAGCGCGAGCGAGCGAGAGACGGAGCAGCAGCAGCAGCAGCACGAGCGAGTGAGCGAGAGCCGGAGCAGCAGCAGTAGATCTGGCTGGTATGGACGCCACCGTCGAGGGAGCCTCGCACTGGGGGAGAGCCGCCATGGAGATGTCGCCGGTGGCGCCGGCTTTGAGGTAGCCGCGCCATGGGGGTGCGGGATGGAACACCGTCGGTGCCGGGAGGTAGAGTTAAGGAGAAGGTGTGATGCGATGAGTGTACAACTTCCTTGGTGGCGCCGAGTAGGCCTCGGCTTCGTCCGAGGAGTCAGTGAGGATGCTGCGGTTCCGGTGGAGCAGTTTAAGGCGGTGCTGTGGGGATGGATCAGCCACGATAGACGAGGCGATCATCGGAGCAGCTCCTTGGAGGTGGAGGACGGGGCGGCTGAACCGACGGGACAACTAGATCGACGACGGGTCCTCATCCGAGGAGGTGGATGAGGGACGTCGGGCTGTTGCGGTGGACGACATCGTCAGGGAAGAGGCTCCGCCTGGGCAGCGGTGAGGTGGCAGACGGAGGAGGGTGGGGTTTCGTGGCTGGAGCAGAGAGGTTATGGCAGCCTGGGATTTCGAATGGTGAAAAGAAGGTGATGGGAGGGGGGAACCATGACTTAGGGACGCGCTTGTCCAAAATGTAGGGTGTGTTACAAAAGTACCCCCACCGATTTGAACTAGCGGCCCTTTCAGCTTAGGGTTAGAAGGGGGATTTCGCGTGTCAGGATTTGGCAGCTGGAGGGACTTTTCGTACGCGTTGTAATTTCGGGATAGCAAGGCGCGGGTTGTGAAGGCGCGAGTTTTGGGAGCACTATATCTGAATTTTCGGGATAACAAGGCACTGGTTGAATTTTAGGGACAAGCCTAACATGTAATAATGTATGTACCAAATCAATTCGCACTTCCCTCAATGAAAAAAAATGAAAAAAATAAAACTATTTGCACCACACAAAGAGAGAGTCTTGTCCCGTTTTACTGTACAAATGCTATTCAAAGCTATGAATCCATGTTATGTCCAATTAAAATTTTTCACTGGCTGTATAATGCATGTAACCTACTCATACGAACATGTTAGTGCATTCCAAATGTCTATACTACCGCTGCAATTCGAACTAAATTTGAATTTGTTTCTCTATTTGAATAAGAATCTACAATCACGATTGTTGCCAACTTAAACCATCATTCATGTATTATCTTAACAACACACCACATGATTACTATAGAGATAGATATGAACTATGTGTACTATATGAACTCGAATTCGAAATTTTGAATACACTTGATGTTGATTCCAAATAATAGTACATTTGATGTACTAACTAGATCTTCATAATCTAAACCATGTTTCATACGTACACTGTGTTTATCACACAAAGTATAGTGCCCCGCCCCCTACATTATGACAAGTATTTAGCCCTGAGCTGCAAAAGCCACACATTATCACAAATTCAAATAAATGTTCTATATATTATATGTAGTATAACATGTTCATAACCACACCATGCGTATCACCATTATATATATTCATGCATGCGTCGGTTTAAAACACTATGATATCTTCTTCAAATATCCGAATCCACTTTTATAATGAATTATGATCTCTATTCGTCTTTTACACCCACACAATCCTCTTATCTTTGTAGCTAGCGCTAACTTTCTCTCGTGCATGCACATGCCCGCCTCCCTCTCACCCTCCCTCAGCATTCTCTAGCTCCATCGCGCACATTCGTCATTTCACTTTAGGTTGTTCACCCACGGTGTGTGTAGGCCCCCCAGCTCCTTCTTTCCGGCACACACATCGATATACCTCTCTAGCCAGGTGTGCCTACCACAAACACAAGATTTCCCTCTTCTCTTCTCACCGTCCATGCCTCACTCCCGCCCCTCTTTTCATCAATCTAATACTCGCACACTCCTTCCCCCTCGATATAGTAGGCCTCTCGCACCACCTCCTAGCTGCATCCCACTCTCTCTCTATCCTTCTCTCCGGGTCTTATTTGCTTCTAACACATACATGCATGTATACCGATCGATCTCCCTACATATACCTAGGTCGACTATAACTCTTTTTCACCATGCATCGATCGACGTACCTCACAAGTTATGTCTCTCCCTTTCTTCAACAAAGGACAATTGATCTTCCTATGTATTTATGTCTACTTACCACAGCCATATCGTCCCCCCTCATCATTTGTGCATGCCTCCTGGCCGGTCTCTCACACGCACGTGCACAGATAGTCAGGCATCCCCTCTCTTATTAATATTGCACGCGTGCCCTCCGTTTGTCTAGCAGGCCTCTCCCACCATTTGTGAGAAGCAACTCCACCACCAACCCCTCCGACACTCTAGCTCTGTCTCTCTCCCAACCTTATTCCTCTCCTACACATATGCATGGATGCTGATCGATCTCCCTCAATACATAAGGTAGGTATCTCTCCTCCTCCACACATATACCAGCCATTCTACCTCTATAGTTAGGTCTCTGCCCCACACCCCCCACACACACCGATAGTCGAACGCTGTAGGTAGGTATCCATGCCACAGAGACAAACTGCACCTGTCCCCTCTCACATTCCAGTAGGCCAGCCACCCTCTATCTTTGATGTGGGCACACACAAATTCGATGGCACTCTTTATCGATCGCGCGCACACACACACACACACTTCATCCCTCTCTTCGATTCTATGGATACCTCACACCGATGATACCTCCACTCTCTTCTCGTGGATTGCCCCCTCTATATATATGATATATCCAGGCCTCTGTTTCACACACATTGCATATGTTACATTTTTTGTTTGAAATATCATCGACACATATTCCCTGTCTATCTCTCACGCATCCCCCCCGCACCACCCCCAAAATAAACACTCACGAACCCACACACTATCACTCTCTAGGTTTGTATCTCTCTCACACAAACCCACGTAGGTGGTGTACATACACGAAGAGAATAGGTGCACGTACTCACGCTTCGTGCCCAGCCACACCCGCGCGGGTACACGGTGGAGCTCATTTCTGTATGAAATGGCAGCCCACGTGCTAATTTAAGCGCGTGTAGCGGTTGTTTACCTACGGAGGTCGTGTACCATGTGTGCATGAAACAAAGTTCGACTTGATGCGTTGGCGCGTTATTTTTAAATAAAGTTATATTGCTCAATGGCACGTACATAGAATATAAAATGATTTTTATGAAGAAAAAAGTAGTCCGCTCCACTATATACAATGGAGCCTGCCTGCCGGGGTTTGTCTCTCCTCAGAGTATCTCACACAAGCCGGCGGTGGCCTCTCTCTCTCACCGTTGGTCACTGATTCGGCCGCATCCCGTCCGCTGGCGGAAAGGGAGGATGTGCATCGTTTCTCCATTCGACAGCGTCGAGGCAGCACATCCCGATCTGCGGTAACCGCCGTTCTCTCTGACCAAGCTCCGGTGCGGTAGGGCCTACGCCACTTGCTCGCTGCCGCAGTATGGGCAGATCCCGCCCGCCGTCGCCCTCCTAGTTACATCCCAATGACCCCCAGGTATCCCCTCCGGCCTTGCTCCACTGCCCATCTTCCCACGTCGCTGCATGTGGAAAATCTTGCATGTGGATCTTCCCTAGTTCTTTGCCCAAAACGTAGCTCGTCCGGCGTACTTTCCATATTGCAATCTCGTCCTCACACCGTTTTAGATAAACACAACCGTGTTGTTATCTTCCCTTAGGACAAGGAATATGCTTCTTTTTTGTCGTCGTATGTGTCATCAACTGTTATTGGCCAGTAATTGTTTCCTTTCTAACTCTTTTTTGCAAACAGGGCTATCCATTTCACCTCGTTGCTATTGCGACCTTTTGGTGAACTGAACAAATCACTTTTTTCTTAAGAGTGTTTTGTGCAATTCTACTAAAATGTCACACGGGCAACGTCTCTACATTTCAGTGCGACTGCACAAAGGGAGATTGGTTTTGCTCTATCCTCCTCATCCAACTCCGAGCCTAATCTTCTCCAACTATTTGCTTAATCTTCTCCAACTAGTTAGTCTTAAGAGAGACCGCAAAGGTGACCGGCTTCTATTTGTGTGTTTATTGTTTTATCAACAGTCCTCTATTATTGTAATCACACTTAATATCTTTGGAACAGGGACGCTCAGCTCTATTTTAGTGGAACTGCACAAAATGATCGGAATATTGCATGCTCCTGACAGCTACTTTTTTTCCCAACATGCCTTGTTGATTTAGACAGAGCTGGGGGGAAGTTGCTGCCAATGAAAGCATGGATCAATTTTAATTTAACACATTCTCACAACTTTGTCTTCAGTTTTAATGTAAATATTAGCTCTGATCTGCTAATCATTGAGATGCATTAGCAAGGAAGTTAGTTTTTTATTTTTTTTCTGAAAGAGCATGGATGGCAAGACACACGAAACAAAAGCTGAAAGCTCAGAGCATTGTACAATTTCATGTCACTGGAAAATTATTTGTATAGTACGTCAATTATGTAAACAAATGTTGGAAGCTTGATAGCATTGCCAGAAGCCACTTCAGCATCCGGGTCCATGTGCCATGCACCAAATTATAGTGCACAACCGCATGGGAGACTCAGCCCGGTCGTTGCGCCGCACTAATAGTGAGTAATGAGCAGTCAAATCATAAGCCCCACCTTTCCCACTGTAAGTTGCTCGGAAGAAGCAACCATCAATACGCTATTCTTTGAATTCGCTCATACTACTCCCTCCGTCACAGTTTATAGAGCGTGCTTCAACAATCTCTGGGACCAAGGTGACTAGCGATCGGCCTGAAAAATAGCATTGGTAGTTATAGCACGACGTCTATTACTAGAGGAAATAATGCGTACACACATGCATGCAGTGCTTCCACCCCGGGTACACACATGCATGCACTTACTCCACTCCACGTACACACCGACATCGAGAGAAAATTGTGGACTTGATTGCGGTTACCACGCCCTAATTAATTGAGCATTAAACCAAACGCGTCTAAAATCTCTCTGGTGGTGGAAATGCATGGAGAGAAATGCATGAGAATGAAGCGCGCCCTGTAAACTGTGACGGAGGGAGTAGTATGAAGGTGCAAAACCAAGTATGCGTATGGCCTGTCGGTAAACGCACTTCCTCTTGGCATATCACTGACATGTGGGAACGGAGTGTGAGCAAACCGATCTCAATTGATGGCAAAATGGCCAAGCCGCCGTTCCTTGAGAGAGACGAGGAGCGAGAACACACAGACGGGCTCGCACAGAGGCCAAGATATATTCGAGCATGGTTGATCGATATCATCATTACATGTTCAATGTTTTTTAATAGTACTATTGGGCTGCCATTTTCCGCACTTCTCCCGAATAAATGTGTACTTTATCAGAGATTAAAATAAAATAAGAGTATAGACGCTCCACCATGCGGTTCCTAGTACCTGTATACTAGTAGTAGTACTACTCGTACTACTAAACCTTGCGCTTGGCTCTTCGCCTCTTCGGGAAGTCGAACAATGATGGTACTACAGTGTATGCCTCTGGCAATCTGACACCGAATGAATTGCTGCACGTCCACCGCCTGGGCGAGGGTAGGTTGCATAAGTCAAAAGCTTCTCCTCGTCCTGCGAGCCACCGAGCATGAGGTAGACGGAGAGGGCGTAAGCGAGCTTCACCTTGTCCTGCAAGCTTCTCCTCGTTCTGCGAGTTGACGGGACACACCAAAAAGTAGTGCTAGTCCATACTCCCTCCTTTCCGGTTAATATGGCTTAATCTTTTTTGCGGGTAAATGAGAGAGCTTTATTCATATATAAGCATTCTTAGGATAATCAGCCAAGAGACTGGTCACTAGGAAGCGAGGTACCCCGCAAAAAAAGAAGAAGGAAGCGAGGTGTTTCATCAAGCCAGCTCTCAGTCACATTCAGAGTGCAGCAAGCATAGTTCGCACAAAGATGTGCCGCAAGGTTTGCTGACCTGTTTACATGCTGAATAACAAAAAAAGAGAAAATATTACTGAGCGCTCTTATTTCTAACAGGATAGGAGCCAGAATTAAGCGAGAATTGTGGCGAGTGTTCCATGCAATCAACTTCCATTATCACATGCGAGAACCCTCGAAGAGAACCAAATGTGTTGAAGATTGCTTTATCACAGATTAAAATAAAATAAGAGTGCAGACGCTCCACCATGCGGTTCCTAGTAGTACATACTTGTATAGTAGTACTAGTAGTACTACGTAATACTAGTACTCGGAGTAGTAAACTTTGCGCTTGGTTGTTCGCCTCTTCGGGAAGTCGAACAATAATGGTACTAGTACAGTGTATGCTTCTGGCAATCTGACACCAAATTAACTGTTGCATGTCCACCGCCTGAGCGAGGGAGAGCTTGCATTAGTCAAAAGTTTCTCCTTGTCCTGCGAGCCACCACGCGCAAGCTTCTCCCGTCTTGCAAGCTTCTCCTCGTTCTACAAGTTGACGGGACACAACAAAGTAATGCTAGTCCATACTGCCTCCTTTCCGGTTAATATGGCTTAATTTGAAACGAGATAAATACACTGTCTGTCACTGCATATTTGTAAAAATACGGTTAGTGGACTTCATAATACGCTCATTGCGGTCAATATATACATTTTCTGGTGTTTATACAGTCACTAGCTCACCCTGGCTGAGTATGTGTGTGCATGCACGTGTAGGTTGAGCACTTGAACGTGATCGTGTGTATTCCGTCGTGTGCTCGGACATGCATCCATTAGGGCGTCGCGCGCGTTTTTGCGTTCATGTGTACGTGTGACTGTTGCATGCATGCACGAGGTTGTAGTCCCTCACATTCACATGTTCATAAGTCAATGCTTTGTCAAAACATTGCATGCAAGGTTTAATCATTTGTTGTTCACGCATGCATTCCCGATATTAATACGTTGGTAAAGACAATTTCTTGAGGAAAATGAGCCCATGAATTGAGTACAAAGGGGACCAATAAGCCAGGACGGAGGGAGTACTAGTAGTGAACCGGAAGGAGGGAGTAGGTACTAGTAGTACGTAACAACGTGCAGTATCAAAATTCCTCTATGCGCATCCTGTCCACGTGTCTCCACTCTTATAAAAAACAGAGTTGGTGATGATGGTGTGCCTGCCATCCTGCAATATAGGTCGTCCGATTTATATCTGACGGATAGGAAGGAAACTATGGCAATTTTGCAAAAAGATACCCACACCCCTCTCCACATTTGCAAATAAGGCCTTCCCTCGTTCATCCTTTTCTCTCACAAGATAAACTACTCATACAAATGCATCTTGATGTTCCGTGCAACATACGGGCATCTTGCTAGTCATGCAAGAAAATAGAGATAAGTACAAGTGAGACTCAGGAACAGTCATACACGTAGGGGGAGTACGTGTAGGGGCCACTCAGGAGCAGTCAAATCACACAGTAAGTTAGTCGGACGAAGCAACCATCATTTCACTCTTCAATGACACGTACGCAATATAAAATGGTTGATATGGAGAGAAAAAGAAAACCGCTCCACTATATATACACTAGCAGGAGCCTAAGCTACAAGCCTGCTTGCTTGGGTTCCTCTCTTCACAAGCATAGAATGACGGTGGCCACACCGCTGGTCACAGATTCGATCTGATCCCGCCGCTGGGGGAAGGGGACGATGTTCTGTGTAGACGCGGTCGACAGCGGCGATGGAGAAAACCCACTGTCGGTGCGTCCCGATCAGGGGTCCCGGTGGTATGGGCTGATGCCGCCTCCCAACCGCCCTTCTAGCTACACCCGGACGTCCTAGGTACAGCTTTCTTTTGAAGCCGGCTTGCTCCACTGCCGCAGCTCCCCACGTAGCTCCATCTCCATGTGGATCTTTCTCTACTTCTACCGGCTTCTATTTGTGATGAGTTTATGTCTCATGAACTAGTGCCACTACAATTATTCTAATCACACTTCTTCAATATCTTTACCAACAGGGATGCTCAGCTCGATTTTAGTGGAATTGCACAAAAGCATCGTATGATCCGAGGGTGCCAGGCTTCTTTCCTTCGATAGGTTCTACCTAGCCAGGAAATTAAATCTTGTTTAGGATTTAGGGTTTACGGCGTAGAGACCCCATCAGTAGTTTTTTTTGTACACACTCTCACAACTTTTGTCTTTAATTGTGAAGTAAATATTGGCTATGATCTGTGAATCATTGAGATGCATCAGCATGCGTGTTAGTTTTCCTTTGTATTTGATGGAATGTTGTAACGGGGCAACCTTGGAGTCAGGATACATACATGAAACAAAATCATAAAGCTTCGTACTCCCTCCGGTCCTTTTTTGTATGCGTATAAGGCTACTCATAGTGGGGAGTATCATATACTAGTATCATGCATAAATTACATAGGGGACGGAGGTAGTATGTGAGAGTGTATGGTGGGTCATGTGGTAAAATGTACTACTACGCAAAGAAAAAAGGACCGGAGGTGTCGCACGATGTCCAAGGAATATGGTGATAGTGGGAGGTGGGCCATGTAGTCATTCGGTTGCCATGCTTCGTACTACTCCGGTGTAACAGTGGAGAAAATTAGTTTTATCACAGAATAAATAAATAAGAGTGCAGGCGCTCTACGACGCTCTACCACCGCAGTAATAGTGACCAATGAGCCGCCAAATCACTTAGACCCGGTATAGTTATTGGACGGAAGAAGCAAACCATCACTCTATCTCTCTCATGCAGTACAGTATTATTTTTGAAACCAACGTTTCGTTTCGTTGGATCGCGCCATCGAGCAAAACCAATGTTTAAATCACGTCTGTCGCGTTCGTGTCTCATCCACCTCCACCCCACACGGTTGCTCGGCATGCCACTCACCGCAAACCGAGTATACAATAACTTTCCTGCCTGCTTGGTGATGGATCACGCCATGGAGTACTAGCACTACTGGAAGAGATTTACGAGGAGGGGGAGGACAACTAGCTGTAGCACAGACTCCCAAGAACTTTTTTACATGCATGTTGTGGCCGGCCGTGGTGACGTTTGAACATGGAGCAGTCGCGTGCACCGGGAAGCGGTGCGGGCGGTGCTCTCTCGGCCGGCGCGCCGCTTCAATTCCGGCACCAGTCGGAGGTCGCGTCCGCTCTGGCCGGGCATGAAGGCGGCACTGACCGTTTCGAGCGGGAAGCACGCGTGGGTGATGAAGAGGGTTCGGGTTGGTCAGGGCGGTCAGGAGCGGGCGTGGCAGCGGTCCAGACGCCCGCAAACAAAAGATGCTGTACTTAAATATTGCTGCGTAATTAATAACATAAATAATGTGCCAGTTGGAAAAATATGATTGGAGATGGAGATGGAGATGGAATTTTACGTAAACACGGATATGCATGTCTATGTCTATGTGTGTGTGCACGACGACTCTCGCGACTACTCGTACACATCATCGATGTCTCGTTCTCCCTACACACACACAAACTTAGTACCGCCTCATTTTGTTCCTAGGATAGGAATATCAGGAGTGGGAAACAATATGAAGTGAGATAAATGGAGTACGACGTACAAGAAAAAATGTACACGCACTCACTCTGCCTCCGAGATACCCACGAATACATGATGGAGCACATTTGTACACGAAGAGGCAGCTTACGTACGTAATAATTTGACCCTTTAATTTGTTCACTTAATAATGAAGGGTCGGGGACCACACGTGAGTGATACAAACTGCGACCTGGAAGCGGGGGCGTGTTATTGATCGAGTTTTCTTTCTTGGTATGTTAAAAAAAGATTTGTCCGCCAGTTTTCGTTTCTTTTTTTTGGGAACGCACGTATTCTATTTAAAACCACTGCTATGGAGAGAATTTTTTACTCCATTGTATATATAGCCTCTTGTTTTATAGGGTTTCTCGCGTCTCGCTCTCTCACCCTCTCCATATCTAAACAAGATGACAGTGTCCACTCTATCTCTCTCCTCACTGGTGGTCACAGATCCAACCGGATCCCGTCCCCCACGGGAGGTGAGGAGGTCCAGCGTTGACGTTGTCGCCGTCGGCGATGGACGAAGCCGATGCGCACCGTCCATTCTGAGCCAGCACCGGCGCGGACGAAGGTCCTCCGCGCCCTTGTTCATTGCCATCGTGTGGGCAGATCCCACCCGCCCGCCTAATCCACATCTCGCCCACCTGAGGTATAACTTCTTTTGGATTTCATGCTTCATTGTACTCTGCATGCGGGTTTTCTTCTATACCACTACTCCCCAGCTCCCCATGTACAGTAGATAGGATTCGTCGGCTGGTCCAACATCACCTATTTTTTACTATTATAGAGGAAAGGCCACTCCAAAAGTTGTCCAGGTTTATCATTTATGCATCGGTGGAGGTATACATGTTTTTTTCGACAAAAAGTACATGGTGGTTGTGCGGTCATTGTCCATATGCTCGTATTGCTGCTACTAATCTAAAACTATCACTGGTAAAATGAAGCAATGCCCATGTAGAGGCGTTAACAATTAAGATGCCGCTGTTAATGTTGTTCCACTGCTAAAACAAAGTAACGACACTACTTAAATATCATTTTTTTATATTTTTGCAAACAGGGATGCGTATCTCCATACTCGGGCACGTCTTCCTCAATTTTTAGTGGAACTGCACAAAATTGGCTGGCCACCGTTGCTTAGTTCTTCCTTTCTTGAGCTTGATTACCGAGAAGAAACAAACCACAGTGAGGATTATCAAACTTCATTGGTGCTTGACCCAAACATGATGCCAAAATTGATGATGCATCACACCACGATGAGCTATCGATGCTCACGGTTGCGTCTCATGGTTGCATCGACTGGTGAATCTAATCGATGTTCAATGAAGAACGGGCTGTCTTCCATCAGTGCTCTTTGCTTGTTACCACAAAGACGATATCCTTCACCAGTTCATCTTGGAGCAGTCGTTTACGTTGGTGCAATTTTATCACACAATTGGATATGAACCAAATGTTTCCTCGAAGAAGCATCGACGTTGGTACTAAGAGCAAAAGTTTTGTATTGATTTCTAAGCCTTCTCACAGCTTTCTTCAGCTACCCTGTAATTTTATTTGACCAGCTTTTAACTAAATATGTGGTCTGACTTTGATTAAAAATATGGTGTGGACTAAAAACCCGGATGGAGGTAGTACCCCTCCGTTTTTATTTACTCTGCATATTAGATTTGACTGAAGTCAAACTTTAACACAACAAACCATAATTATTGAGAGAGGGCAAACTTTACATACAAAATAATTGAAATTAAATTTCTTTATTTGTACACACTCTCACACCTTTCCGATAATTTGGCGTGTGTGTGGTTGTTCACCTAACGGAGGGTAGTGTACCGCACGTGAACGACAGGAAGTGCGACCAGGACGCGTAGATCGTTACTTGATCGTAGTTTTCTTCACTGGTACGTTAAATAAAGAGTTTCGTTTCGTACACAATTTAAAACGATTGTTATGGAGAGAAAAAGAAAACCACTTCACTATATTAATACTCCCTCTGTAAAAAAATATAAGAGCGTTTAGATCACTAAAATAGTGATCTATATGCTCTTATATTTCTTTACGGAGGAAGTACTATATAAGCTGGAGCCTCAGCGCTTGTTCGCTAGGGTTTGCACTCTTCACATTCTCGCTGCACTACATATATATACGCTAGGGTTTGCTCTATTCACAATCTCTCACCCTCTTCATCAGATCTAAACAAGACTGCGTCTCTCTCTCTCTCTCTCCCCTCAAAGCTGGTGAAGGAGCCGTCCAGATCCCGTCGCACCGGGAAGGGGAGGAGGTGCAGCATCCACTCTGTCGCCTTCGGCGAGGGAGGTAATCCACTGCCGGCTGCGCTATTCTCTTTCACCTAGCGCCTGTGCGGGAGGGCCTCCGACCCCTTCTTCCTCACTGTTGTACGTAGTGTGGGCAGATCCAGCCTCCCGCCGCACGCCTAGCCACATCTCGACGACCCTAAGGTATAACTTTCTTTGAAACCGTCATTGCTCTAGCATGCGGATCTGTTTCGATTCTGTAGTCGAATCTAGGTCTTGGTTCAAATAGGAAAGAAGGGAGGGTGGGGTGGAGCATGAATCTAGGACGTGGTTCAATGAGGAAAGGAGGGAGGGAAAGTAGTATAGAATGGCTATCTAGCCGCTTTGTTGGTCGAAAAGGGAAAAAGGGGGTAACCCAGTACACACATCTGTAAGGAACCGATCTCTTTGTTGAAAAAGGAAAGAAACTGGTGGGTCGGGTAGTTTGTGTAGGACTAGATTTACTGCCCTCACATAGGAAAAAGGTTCAAAGAGAACAAATATGGGACCAACGCAGATATGCTGCTTGGCAACATACTCTGCATCACCCATTTATACGTGTGGATGCACGTGGTGCTGGCATGTTCCATGTCCCATACAACTATTTTGTTGTTGTTAATCTAAGAATGCTGCTGGAAAATTGAAGCAATGCCACTGTTAAAAGTAAATTACATTTTTAGCGAATGTAATTTTAAGAAAATGTCTCTGTTAATATGAATCAATGCAACCGTTTTAGAAATGCTACTGTCCTACTTTGTTTTCCATCAAGATAAGGTAGATGCTTCTTTTTGTGGCCATATGATTCATCCTCCTTTATTGGCCAGTAATTGTTTCTTTTTTTACCTCTGAAAACAGGGATATCTATTCAACTCGTTGCTATTGCGACCTTTTGCTTCACTACGCAAAACACTTCTGTTTTAAGAGTGTTTTGTGCAGTTCAACTTAAATGTCACACCGGCAACTTTGCTTGATTTAGTTGAACTACACAAAACGAGATTGGATTTCCTATTCGTGTTGGCAGATTCATATTTGATCTTGTCTACCTCATGAAAGGTCAGTACCGGCCTTCATCCACATGATTGTGCAGTGTGCTTTGAGATGCTGTGCTACTTGTTGTGGTACTATTTTAAATAAATGTTGAATTAAAGCTATTGTATTGCTGTCTTTTCCCATTAAATGAAAAAAAATGGGACCAACCCAGACATGATGCTTGTTGCTTTGTTACAACAAACCCTGCATCACCCTCTTTATAAGTAGATGGAAGGACATGGTGCTGTTGCGCCCACTCTCCCCTGGAACTGTTTATGCTTTTTGTTAATCTAATGCCACTGGAAAAATTAAGCAATGCCACTCTCAGAATTAACTACTGAATCTTAGTTCAAAACTGCAACACTTGTTAGGGATCAGCGGGAGTACCATTTCTGTTAGGGATCGGCGGGAGTACATGTTTAAGAAATGTATTGTTGAGATAATGTCTCTGTTATTATATATCAGTTACAGTGTTTTACAAATGGTACTACCCTGCTTTGTAGTTCTTTCTACATGTTTAACCAAGGTATTGTTAAGATAATGTCCCTATTAATATGAATTAGTTGCATTGTTTTAGGAATGGTACTTTTCTGCTTTCTCGTTATTTATACATGTTGAAACAAGGTATTGTTAAGATAATGTCTCAGTTCATATGAATGAATCACACTGTTTGAGAATTGCTACTATCCTACTTTATTTCCCATTAAGATAAGGTAGATGTTTTTTCTTCTGGGAGTATAAGTCATCAACCGTTATTTCTTAGTAATTGTTTCCTTTATACCTATTGTTGCATACAGGGATATCAAAACTTCTGCTCGGTTCTATTTCGACTTTGATTTTAGTTGAACTGCACAAAAGGAGCCAATGTGTTTAAGGCAAACTGTTGCATTATTGGGCCCAGTTGGTCTTTCCACTTTGCATAAAGAAGCAGTCACTGTTTGCGCTACATTACACCAGGAATGATCGAGAAGCTTTACAGAGTATTAGTAGACGCTGGTGACATGACTAGTCTGCAGAGAGCATGGGAAACTCAACAACATGTGGAGTGCAAAATTCACTCCACAAGGAAAGGTATGACCAAGTCAGTGGCCGACGCAGCTGTAACAAACAAGGTCAGTATCGGCCTTCATCCACATGATTGTGCTTTGTTATGTTGTGCTGCTTATATTGTTGTATTGTTTTGAATAAATGTTTAATTGAAGCTATTGTATTGCTATCTTTTCCTGTCAAGATAATGAAGATGATTATAGTTGTGAGCGTACGTTTAATCAACTAGTACTACTATTATATTCATCACACTTTTCTGTATTTATGCAAACAGGGATGCTCAGCTTGATTTCAGTGGAACTGCACAAAATGTTCAGATGGTTCATGTCCTCCATAATACTTCATCATGCACAATACATCGAATGGTTCTCTAATCATTCGTCGTCACCTTGAGCCACCGGACTACCTACTTGAATGGAGCTGCCAACGTGTTCAACGCCTTGCAATATATAAATACGAAATCCACCATGCTACGCAAGACATTGTTTGATTTCAGTGGAACTGCACAAAAAGAAACGCTGGTTAATCCGGCTCCAAGTGCTATTTCAATGTGCAAACTGATGACAATCATAGGCATTACATATTTTGAATGGGAAAAGCTTGTCAAAGTTTAATCATTGATGTTAGCGAGAAGACATTTTTTTAATATTTTGGAATTGGAAAACCTTGTCAAATTGTGCTCATTGATGATAGCCAGAAGACATGCATTTGATATTTTGGAATGGAACGCCCTTTGCTGTGAGCAGCGTCGATCTTTTTTTCCTATTCGTGTGTTCAGTTTAGAAGTAAATATTTACTCTGATGAGATGCATAGTCATGAATGTTGACTTATGTAAGGTATTTTAAGAGTTTCTTCTGAATGTTGTCTATGAAATGCCAGGCCTTGTGAGTTTGATTGCAAAATTGAGCTTGGAATGCTGTGGCATGCGGCATCACGAGCTGTTCACCGTGCCTCCTGAGAATAATGCTTCGTATCGTTTTGCACGTTGACCTAATGCCACTGATTTGCATGTTAAGAAGATCATCCTCTTCTGTTATTTCTGTGCTTAAGAAGTTCATCGTCTTATGTTTCATACTTTCATTCATAGCCTATACGACAACTCGGGTAGGTTAGAGATGAAACGATATGATCTTTCGACCAACTCATCGTATTAGGCCGTGATTGGATCGTCGTTTTCGAACTAAAACCGCTTGTAAAACTGACGCTTGTAAATAAAAGCAGATGGTCTTGGGCGAAGTGCTTGGTTGGTCATTTTCGACTGGTAAAATATACACTGGTTTCTCAAATTACACGCGTAACTCGCCGGTTTTCGTTACAGACCTTGGGTCGTCGGTTTCATTACGCCTGTATTTTACGCGTTGTTTCCGGTGACGAGTAAATTACACTTGTATCCTTAATACAGGTGTGAAACAATCCAGAGCTCCCAAGCGCGGCCTTACCGTTTCATGCCGGCTCAGTCTCTCGGAGGTGCTCATAGGGGTCCGATGATTCTGGCTTCCTGAACGACCAGCGGGCGCTGTATCAGACCATCCGTAGGGCCTGCGAGGCCCTCTACGTCGTCCTTCGAGTTGTTGCGCTTGCCGTGGCGCCGCCGTATCGCGTTGTCAACATGGTCAACGAACATGAGGAATCAGGAGATGACTTTACTTGGAGAGGATGACAGTGGGGACCCACTAGGGCCATAGCCGCACGTACGCAAGTGCCTCCTTATTATATACAACTATAATTTTTTTGCTTCCTCCTAGTTTCCTGACATCACGGTCCCACACCATTGTCAACCTATATAGTCAATAAACGAGAGAATTGCACAAGGAGCGGCCGACAGCTGGGGCCCAGTAGCTTGAGCAGTATTTGTTTTTTGAGGTGTGTGCAGAGTTTTTCTTGAGCGATATTTTTGTTGTTGTTCAGAGGAGAGCAGGGTATCAACTGGGCGGGCTGTGGCCCGTCTGGCCCAGGATATTCTTTTATGTTGACCAAATATCTAGCCCAGATATTAATTTTTCAATGTGAAAATGTCTAGCCCAGCTATACTTTTTTGCGGAATACTCAACCCAGGTCAACTTGTGATTCTCCGCCCCGCATTAGACTTGCCAAGAAAATGGGCTTTAAGAAATAATAAATGAGCTGTAATTAAAAAAATTGGCTGTAAATATAAAAAACGCACCGAACAGGTAATTTTTTTAATTTCATTACTTGTTGCGCGCGAAAAATTTCGTTAGATTTTTACCTAATACAAATTTATTTTGAAATTATATTTAATCTGACTCGAAATTTCGGGTTAAAAAATATTTCGGATCCCATCAAAAAGTGAGAAATTTTGTTGAATTTTTTTGAGCGGTTGGTTGAAATTATTAACCGTTGTCCTGGCTAGAAAATGAGTTGTAATTTTAACAAACAGTAAATGGGCTGAGTAAATTCCATTAGAATTAAAAAATGGGTTGTACATTATAACAAATCGCAAATGGGCTATATGTTCTCTCCCACAGATGTGATGGTCACTTGTGGGCCTATTAAGTTGACACGTACGCAAGGCTTTGTCAACTTATAGTCAACACACGATTCGAGTAGCAGTGGCTGTTGGATGTCCATCTAACGGCTGTGGTGCTTCTTCGATCTCGGATATTCATGCTTCAGCCGCCCAAACCACCGCCGGTGGTACCTCCTGCTACTGCCTCCCATGGTCGGCTATGCTGCCGCGCAGGCCTCGCCGGCCCACCCTACTCCCATCGCCGTCCAGGCCATTCCTCTACTCACCAACACCTCCTGTTATTCTCCGGCGATGGTAGCCTCACACCGCAGCCGAACCAGTGAACCCTCGTACCCCCCTCCGCGTGGGCATCCACTGCTGTGTCTTCGCCGGCTCCGGGTCGTTCCCTTCCTAGGCCTCACCATCGTCCACCGCGTTGGTTCTCTCGGTGCGGCATGGTCAACTTTGTCAACAAACGACAGCCATTGGAAGAGGCATGTATGTGGAGTGGCTGACAGTAGGGACCCGCATGGCCCATGGCCGCACACGAACAAGTCCCTCCTTATTATGCGAAAACAAATGATTTCTCCCCCTGACAGGTTTGAGCCACCACCTACATCTTCGCACGCAGGAAAGTGTTTGCTTTATTACGCGGAAAAAAAGTTACCTCTCCCTGACAGCTGGGACCCACCAGCTTTATTATCATCCATTTCGCGAAAATATAGATTGTACCAAAGATGCTAAATTGTTTTCTTTTTATTCTAACTCGAAAAAGAAGAAATTAAAAAACCAGAAAACATCTTCGCACGCAAGGAAGTCCCACCTTATTACGAGCAAAAAAATGATTCCCCCCTGCTAGCTGGGACCCACCAGATTTGGAGGCTGACTTGTGGGCCAACTAAGTTGACGCGTACGGGCTTTGTCAACTTAGTCAAAACGATTCTAGCTGCACTGACCGTTGGATGTTAAATCAACGGCCGTGCTGCGTCTTCAACCTCTGGTCTTCTTGCTCCAGCCGCCCAAACCAGGCCCGCCGTACCGCCTGCTCCAGCCTCCCATGGCCGGCTGTGCTGCCGCGTAGGCCTCACGGACTGACCATACTACGACTGGCCAGGCCTTCCCTCTACTCACCCACACCCCTTGTTATTCTCTGACGACGGCAGCCTTACGCCGCAACTGAACCAGTGAACCCTCATACTCCCCTCCGCGTGGGCATCCACCCACCTCGTCTTCTCTGGCTCCTCGTCATTCCCTTCCTAGGCCTCGCCGTCGTCCACCGCCTTGATGCTCTCGGCGCCTCGTGGTCAACGAGGTCAACGAATGACAGCCATCGGAAGTGGACTTTAGGCTGTAAGGCTGACAGCTGGACCCACCAGCTACATCTTCGGACGCAAGGAAAGTGCCTCCATATTAGGCGCGAAAAAAATGAATCCTCCCCCTGACAGCTCGGACCCACCATCAATAACTTCGCACGCAAGGAAGTGCATCCTTATCCTCCATGACAGCCGGGACCCACCCGGTCGAAGCGTACGTAGCGTTGCTGCGAACGTGTACGTACATACTGGTCGATCGGTCTCTCTGCAACGATGAACCATGGCCGAGCAAGCAGCGGCACGTGTAGTAGTAGAGCCCCCGATGTAGCAATTCAGGCAGTCCCTTCTAAACCGTGTACACGTACGTATAGCCACATACCAAAAAATACGGCCACGTACGTACATACGGGCGGGGTCTCGAACGCGTACTCGCGCATACATACGGCCATGACTCGTGTACATGGAGAGGCAATGGACGGCAGCAATGGCGTCCTGTCCATCGGGCAGCCAACCGGCTGGGTCAGAACAGAGAAACAATGTGTGATTCATCGGGAGGCAACAGACTGGGTCGGAATGCATCCTGTTCAACGGGAGCCAACCGGCTTGGACGGAACAACTGAAATGAGGTCTGGCGTACCGCAGTACAGAGGAAACGGCCTTTTGTTCGACTGGCTATGGTCGAAACGGCATCCTGTTGATCAGGAGGGGTGTGGCGTACCGCAAAACGGAGGAAACGAACTTGTGTTGGAGTGCTACGGTCGAAACGGGGGTCCTGTTCATCGGAGGGGTGTGGCGTACCGCAAAACGGGACTCCACGGGCTACTGTTCACCCACGGTCGACTTGCTTCAGCCTCCACCTGCACTGTTCATCCACCGCGTCTTCCTCCTGCATCCACCAGATACTGTTCATCCACGGGCTACTGTTCATCCAGCCCTGCACCGGCTACTGTTCAACAAGCCCTCCACGGGGTCTTGTTCATCCACCCCCAACCAGCTCGGCTGTGGCGGCCTCCTCTCGGGGTCCTGTTCATCCAGCGGCAATGGCCTATATACTACCACGGGGTCCTGTTCATCCAACCCCCACCGGGAACTATTCATCCAACCCCGACCACGTACGTCTCGACTTGTTCAACCGCAACCCCCATATTCAGTGTTCATCAAGAGGCAGCAGGTTTGATCGGGTTCAGTAAGCAGCAGCAGCAACGATCAATCGCTCAGGTTCAGTTAGTAGTAGTAGCGAAGGAATCGCTCGGGTTCAGTTAACAGCCAAGGGATCGATCGCTCGGGTTTAGTAACGTAGCTAGTGCAATTGCTCGGGTTCAGTAAGCGAACGCCTCTCTCGGGTTTAGTTAGAGCCCAACGCCTCGCACCCACGCAAGTACGTGTACGAGAGAAATGCGCAATCCCTCCGTGCATCGCTCGGCCCCGACCACCCACCGTAACCGGGAACTCCCCGAAATTTTCCTCGCCCTCGCTTCTACCACGATTTTTTCCGTCATGGACGGCCCAAAGAATGTCATGCAGGTGCGTCTCCGGCCCGCCCAGGACGAAAAGCCCATTTTCTGTCATGATTTTTTGTCATAGAAGTAGGAGCCCACCACATCTATGATGATACCGGGTTTTGTCACAATTATCGTCATAGAAGTGTCATAAGCATGACAGAAAAAAAATTCGTTCGGCCCAAAATGTCACGGATGTGTCTTTTTTTTGTAGTGAAATGAAAAACAATGACCATTCAGCGATCAATAGTGATGGTCGCAAGTTGACATATTTCTTGTAGTGAACGGCCCTGCAAGGACTAGACCAAGGTACCGGGGACCCCCTCCCTGCCGTCGGTTGCTGGAGCAGCAGACACAGGCCAGGAGAGTCCACGCGCTCATCGACAGAGCGTGGAGGGAATGGGCCTTCACCCTAGCCACCACCATGCGAGAGGGAGGAATATAATTGTTTGTAGTTTTGTAACCAAATTGAGAAAGTCAAATTTCTAGTGAGTATCACTTTAGTTAGCAAGGTATAGTTTGGAACTTCAAAATTGGTTTTTCTTGTTAACTGAAATTTCCGGTTCACTACGCTCCTCTCTGCCAGGTACTACATCCATCCTGGTTTATTAGTCCCCCTCAAATTTAGGGTCATATTTTGACCATGATTTTACCTAATAAAGTACTCCCTCCGTCGGGAAATACTTATCCTAGAAATGGATGTATCTAGACTTATTTTAGTTATAGATACATCCATTTTATCCATTTCTAGGACAAGTATTTCCGGACAGAGGGAGTATAAGTTATATGTAGCAAAAATAATACCATCAGAAACTATGTTCCAATACGAATTCAACGATATATTTTTTGTGACATGCATTAATATTTTGATAGTTAAATCTATGGTCAAACTTTGAAACAAAATACGGAGGGGACAAATAAACCAGGATGGAGGTAGTACGGGCTTTCATCAACTGTTAAAAGAAAAGGCTTTCAAGGCCCACTGTGCTCAAGTTTTCCGGTTGGCCCAGACCATGCAACTATAGTCTTGCTCGCCGCCGCTCGTTTCCCCATCCCCTCGCCGCCGCCGCCGCCATGCTCCAGCTCTCGTGCTGCGTCCTAACTCAGCTCCTCTCTGCTCCACCCCCCCTATGATATATTTTAGAGTGTAGATTCACTCATTTTGATAAGTATGTAGTCCGTCTTGAAATCTCTAAAATGTCTTATATTTAGAAACGGAGGGAGTAGTTAACAGCTTCTGCATGTACAGGGGAGGGAAAAAATTGGACTTCTTTTTTCATGGAGAACAATTTTGGATTTGTTATGACCAAAATGTGTGTGACAATCATGACCGCAGTGTGTTGATCACTGCCAATGATGCAGTTTGGATCTAGTATGTTGGTGTTGCTCTAGTTCTTCTAAGCTGGAATTCTTCATTCTTCCTGCAGTAGCTTTGTTTATAAGATATTATTGTTGTGGAAGCTGGTCATTTTTTAATAGTAGTTTGTATCAGATTTTTTGTTTTTTCTCTCTTGTATTTTTGGATGGCCTAACGGCTATTACTTTTCCTTTGGGCATGTGATCTCAAAACTTAGTGCAATAGAGTCTAGCAATTATGTAATGGACATTTCAAAGGCCCTGGAATTTGTACAGGGGAGGTGAATTGATGCTTGTATGGCGCGGTGCTGAGAAGGAGAGGGCATTTAGTACAATAGAGGAACTTATGTTAATGACAATATGAGCTGATTGAACTGCTGATGGTGCTGTCTTTCTTCCAGGAGAAGATGTGCTGACTGCTGGCTTCTGAAACTGGATACAGAGGGTCTTCTTCCAGGATATCGATGAAGCCTGGCGGCTATGGATCTGCCTATACGTGACTCCGAAGGCGCCATTGGAGGATCACCTCTAGTTCAGGGCCAGGTTCAGGGCATATTGCAGCGCAAGCGGAGACAGATCTTAGTCAATGATACTCCAGTTGATGATGCCCTGAAGCTTCCTTCGGTTACAGGTATTACCTAATGGCGGCATGAGTTTTTTGTGCAGAGAAGAAGCTCATGCGTTTCTCTTTTTGGATTCCACAGGCTGTGCAATCCTTCCTTGTAGTACTGTGCTAGAGATTCTTATACCTACCAACCGTGTACAACTTTTGTAGTCAAAGCAAAGTGGTTGTGTATGGATGATGTTTTTACATACAAACTGGATGATGTGCTAATTAAAATGATATTTCTTGTGCTCCATGATTAGACGATTGCCTTCTTGGCCCTCAAAACATCATTGATCAAATTACTGATCTGTATGAACTGCTCCTCTTGTTTTACTTTATTCTAATTCCTTGCTGTGAAAATCTCTCTACCACTTAGTATTGCCGTTAAAGAAGATGCACTGATGCATTTTTTACCAGGTATTCAAACTTACTCCAGATCATGTGAGTGGCTGGATCTGTTTATATTCACCTGAACCCTAGTGGCCTGCAATGCTTTGAGCAAAAGTTGGGAGTGCAGTACAGATCGATTCTGAGCCGAGATGTTTATAGGCCTGAAGCTTATGAAAAAGTTTGTTGATCAGCAGCATGGTAACTGGTTGCAGAGTTCAGTGAGGAGCACACAAGTATTTTTTTGCTACTCCCCCGTTTCTAAATATAAGGCCTTTTAGAGATTTCAACACGGATAACATATAGATGTATATAGATATATGTTATAGTGTAGATTCACTCATTTTGATAAGTACGTAGTCCATATTGAAATCTCTAAAAAGTCTTATATTTAGAAATGGAGGGAGTAGTTGACAGCTTCTGCATGTACATGGGAGGAAAAAAAATTGGACTTCTTTTTTCGTGGAGAACAATTTTGGATTTGTTATGACCAAAACGTGTGTGACAATCATGATCGCAGTGTGTTGATCACTCCCAATGATGCTGTTTGGATCTAGTATATTGGTGTTGCACTAGTTCTTCTAAGTTGGAATTCTTCATTCTTCCTGTAGTAGCTTTGTTGATAAGATATTATTGTTGTGGAAGCTGGTCATTTTTAATAGTAGTTTGTATCAGATTTTTTGTTTTTTCTCTCTTGTATTTTTGGATGGCCTAACGGCTATTACTTTTCCTTGGGGCATGTGATCACAAAACTATAGTGTGATGATCCACGAGTATAGGGGATCAATCGTAGTCCTTTCGATAAGTAAGAGTGTCGAACCCAACGAGGAGCAGAAGGAAATGACAAGTGGTTTTCAGCAAGGTAATTTCTGCAAGCACTAAATTGTCGGTAACAGGTAGTTTGATAGCAAGATAATTTGTAACAAGCAAGTAATGGTAATGGCAAATAAATTACAGCAAGGTAGCCCAATCCTTTGGTGGCAAAGGACAGGCTAAAACGGTCTCTTATGATAAGCAAAGCGTTCTTGAGGGTACACGGGAATTTCATCTAGTCACTTTCATCATGTTGGTTTGATTTGTGTTCGCTACTTTGATAATTTTATATGTGGCTGGACCGGTGCTTAGGTGCTGTTCTTACTTGAACAAGCCTCCTACTTATGATTAACCCCCTCGCAAGCATCCGCAACTACAAGAAAAGTATTAAGAATAAATCTAACCATAGCATTAAACTTTTTGATCCAAATCAGTCCCTTACGGAATAGCGCATAAACTAGGGTTTAAGCTTCTATCACTCTAGCAACCCATCATCTAATAACTACTCCACAATGCATTCCCTTAGGCCCAAAGATGATGAAGTGCCATGTAGTCGACGTTCACATGACACCACTAAGGGTATCTCAACATTCATATCATCAAAATATCGAACACATATCAAATTCACATGATTACTTGCAACATGACTTCTCCCGTGACCTCAAGAACAAAAGTAACTACTCACAAATGATATTCATGCTCAAGATCAGAGGGGTATTAAATAGCATAATAGATCTGAACATATAATCTTCCACCAAATAAACCATATAGTAATCAACTACTTGATGTAATCAACACTACTAGTCACCCACAGGTACCAATCTGAGGTTCTGGTACAAAGATTGAACACAAGAGATGAACTAGGGTTTGAGAGGAGATGGTGCTGTTGAAGATGTTGATGGAGATTGGCCTCCCAAAGATGAGAGGGTTGTTGGTGATGATGATGGCTTCGATTTCCCCCTCCGGGAGGGAAGTTCCCCCGACAGAATCGCTCCGCCGGAGGGCAAAAGTGCTCCTGCCCAAGTTTCGCCTCGAGACGGTGGCGCTCCATCCTGAAAGTCCTCTCCTTATTTTTTTTCTAGGTCAAAAGACCTTATATACCAGAAGATGGGCACCGGAGGTGGGCTGGGCTGGCCACAACCCACCAGGGCGCGCCTGGGGGGCCTGGCACGCCCTGGTGTCTTGTGGTCACCAGGTGGCCCCCCTCCGGTAGTTACTTGCTCCAGTATTTTTTATATATTCCAAAATAATTCTCCGTAAATTTTCAGCTCATTTGGAGATGTGCAGAATAGGTATCTCTGACATAGCTTTTTCAGGTCCAGAATTCCAGCTGCCAGTATTCTCCCTCTTTGTGTAAACCTTGCATATTATGAGAGAAACGGCATTAGAATTACTCCATAAAGCATTATTATGAATAAAAACATTGTAAATAATAGTAGGAAAACATGATGCAAAATGGACGTATCAACTCCCTCAAGCTTAGACCTTGCTTGTCCTCAAGCAAAAGCCAATATCAAAAATCATGTCCACATGGTTAGAGAGAGAGGTGTCGATAAAAATGAAATACGGACATAGTAGCATCATGAATATTATTATAACAGCAAAAAACTTTATCATATAACTTCTCATGAACAAGTAACAATTCATCACAACATCGAAGTAGAAAGCATAAACTCTATTGAAAACCAAAAAACTATGTTTTCAGTCAACTTTGCAACTACAATTCATCATACTTTCAGGAAGGGTCTCGTATCAGAGCCTTTTGGCAAGTCCACATACTCAACCATCATTTAATCTTCTATGATTGCTAACACTCACCGCATACACATGAGCAAAAAATTTCAACCGGACACATAGAAAGATAGGGGCTTATAGTTTCGCCTCCCAACTCATTCACCTCAAGGGTGATGTCAACAATAATAACTCATGCTCACTCATATCCAACTGGGTATATGCGCCTAGATCTTTCCCCACCACATGATGCTTGCAAAAAGAGAAAATAAAAAGGAATAGGGAAGAATACTTTGACTCTTGCATAAAAGTAAATACATAAAAGTAAAAGATAGGCCCTTCGCAGAGGGAAGCAGAGGTTGTCATGCGCTTTTTGGTTTGTATGCACAATCTCTTAATGCAAAAGAACGTCCCGTTATATTACCCCTTATGATAGCAACCTTTATTATGCAGTCCATTGCTTTTATTACTTTGCCATCACAAATTCGTACAACGCTTAATTTTTCTTACACTAAATGATCAAACACATTTAGAAGCAATTTTTATTGCCTTATTGCACCGATGACAACTTACTTGAAGGATCTTACTCAATCCATAGGTAGGTATGGTGGACTCTCAAAACATGAGTTTGGTTTAAGGGTTTTTGGATGCACAAGTAGTATCTCTACTTAGTGCGGAATTTTTGGCTAGCAAAGATATTGAGCAAGCACCACATGTTGAAGGATCTATGACAATATAACTTCTATGTGAATATGAACAAACATAAATCATTACGTTGTCTTCCTTGTCCAACGTCAGCAATTTTGGCATATAATATTTAATGGGGGCTCACAATCATAAAAGATGTCCAAGATAGTGTATTTGCATGTGAATCTTCTCTTCCCTTATTAATTATTTCATGAGTTGCATCATTGACCAATGCTATGTTTGTCAACTTCCAACAAATTTTACCACTTATACTTTTCCTTATGTGATGTCATTACTTACCATAAGATTAGCATACGATCTTTTTCATTATTTCCTTTATTTTGATTGAAACATAAAAGTAAAGAAGCAAAAACTCAAACTAAACTTTATTATATAACCCTCACTCGATTACATAGATAGATAGATCACGAAACTAGAACTTGAAAATAGATCATACTAAACTTTTATTCAACTAAATCACAAAATAACTAAAGATCGAACTAAGATAGGTAAAGACAATAAAAGTGATGGTGATACAATACCGGGGCATCTCCCCCAAGCTTGGAACAAGCCAAGGGGAGTGCCCATACCCATGTACTCAAGTCTCCTTTGGTGGGGAAGATGATGAAGGTGGTGGTGATGAGGTAGTAAGTTTGTCCTCCGGCTTCCAGGGCAAGGGCTCACCATCAAAAGAGGATGCACGAGTCTCCCGAGTCCTGCAACTGGCAGCTAAACTCATACCTTTAAATCTTGCTTCATACTCGAAAACTTGGTTTTGAAGATCATAGATTTGGCTTTGCAGAAAATTAATTTGCTCGTTGAAGGTGAAGATGATGTCCTTCATGGATTGGCCATCCACCATGAGATCACGGGTGAATTCCGTGATCATGGAGTGATTGGCGCTGAGTCCACGCTCGACCATTCCTTGGCACTTGAAGATGTCTTGTTCCACCGCCTTGAGCCTGGCCTCCACGCTCCCCGTCCTCTTGGGCCCCTGAACATCCCGGATGTGGAGCACCCCCTCACGCATCTCAATGGCTTAAGGGTGCTTCATCACCTCCAACAAGTACGGGTTGATGACCTTCTCGAAGAACTTGTCCTTGCAGGAGCTTGGTGGGGCCATGGCAATCTAGATCTGGCAGGAAAACAGCACGAAACAAGAACAGAGGGTTTTTCTGCAATGCGGTAGTCAAATCATCGGGGGGTATATATAAAGATTTTTTTATCTTGGGAAACAAGAATATGGAAGGAAAACAGAGTCGGGAACGTGCCCGAGGGGACCACAACCCACCAGGGCCCGCCAGGGAGGGCGGGCGCTCCCTGGTGTATCGTGGCCACCTCGTTTGCCTTCCTGGTTGTTTCTTATTTTTTCTATTTTTTCTAATATTCCAAAACTGACAGAAAATATTTTTGCGGATTTTTCGGAGTCTGTTTACTTACCGTATCACGTACCTCATCTTTTTCAGGGTTCTGGAGTGTTCTGGAAGGTTTGGATAAAATTGCTTTCAACATTAATAGCCGTACCTGAGATATAGTGTTTAATTCTTTGCCCATTGACCACCTTCGGGTTAGTACCTTCGGCATTATTAATCTTGATAGCTGCAGAGCGATAAACTTCTTTGATAATATATGGACCTTCCTATTTGGAAAGAAGTTTTCCTGCAAAAAATCTAAAACGAGGATTTTTATAAGCTGTTATGTAGGCCCAAAGTGCATCATCTAATTTCTTAGACCAATTCTTTCGGGACCTATTGACAGTTTTTTGTAATATTAATTTTATTTCTCTATTGCTAAGTTCAACTTGACCACTAGATTGAGGATGATAGGGTGATGCAATTCTATGGTTAACATCATATTTAGCAAGCATTTTACGGAAAGCGCCATGAATAAAGTGTGAACCACCATCAGTCATTAAGTATCTAGGGACTCCAAACCTTGGGAAAATAACTTCTTTAAGCATTTTAATGGAGGTGTTATGATCAGCACTGCTAGTTGGAATAGCTTCTACCCACTTAGTGACATAATCAATAGCAACCAAAATATGTGTATACCCATTAGAGGAAGGAAAAGGTCCCATATATAATCAAAACCCCAACATCAAATGGTTCAACAACAAGTGAATAATTCATAGGCATTTCCTGACGCTTACCAATATTACCTATTCTTTGGCATTCATCACAAGACAAGACAAACTTACGGGCATCCTTGAAAAGAGTAGGCCAATAAAAACAAGATTGCAATACCTTGTGAACAGTTCTATCTCCTGCATGATGTCCTCCATAGGCTTCAGAGTGACATTTCCATAGGATTTGTTCCTGTTCATGCTCAGGTACACAACGTCTAATAATACCATCTACTCCTTCTTTATAAAGATGTGGGTCATCCCAAAAGTAATGTCTTAAATCATAGAAGAATTTTTTCTTTTGTTGGTATGTGAAACTATGTGGTATAAATTTAGCAACAATGTAATTAGCATAGTCAGCATACCAAGGAGTGTTATGAGAGCATTTATGACAGCTAGTTGTTCATCAGGAAAGCTATCATCAATAGGTAGTGGATCATCAAGAATATTTTCTAACCTAGACAAGTTATCAGCTACGGGGTTCTCAGCTCCTTTCCTATCAGTGATATGTAAATCAAATTCTTGTAGCAAGAGAACCCACCTAATGAGTCTAGGTTTAGCATCTTTCTTTTCCATAAGATATTTTATAGCAGCATGATTAGTGTGAACAATTACTTTGGAATCAACAATGTAAGATCTGAATTTATCACAAGCAAACACAACTACTAAAAATTCTTTCTCAGTAGTACCATAATTTCTTTGGGCATTGTCTAGAGTTTTGCTAGCATAATGGATAACACTTAATTTCTTATCAACTCTTTGTCCTAGAACAGCACCAACATCATAATCACTAGCATCACACATAATTTTAAAAGGCAAGTTCCAATCAGGTGGTTGAACAATAGGTGCAGAAATTAAGGCTTTCTTAAGTGTTTCAAAGGCTTCTGCACAATCATCATCAAAACAAATGGAACATCCTTTTGTAAAAGATTAGTAAGAGGCCTAGAAATTTTAGAGAAGTCTTTAATAAACCTTCTATAGAAACCAGCATGACCAAGGAAACTACGAATACCTTTAATATCTTTAGGACATGGCATTTTCTCAATTGCATCAACTTTAGCTTTATCCACCTCAATACCTCGTTCAGAAATCTTATGCCCCAAGACAATACCTTCATTAACCATAAAGTGGCACTTCACCCAATTCAAAACAAGATTAGTTTCTTCACATCTCTGCAAAACTCGATCAAGGTTGCTTAAGCAATCATCAAAAAAAGTTCCGTAAATGGAAAAATCATCCATGAAAACCTCAACAATCTTTTCACAAAAATCAGAGAATATAGCAGTCATACATCTTTGAAAGGTAGCATGTGCATTGCATAAACCAAAAGGCATACGTCTATAAGCATAGGTTCCAAAGGGACAGGTAAAGGTGGTTTTCTCTTGATCAGGTTGTGAAACAAGTATTTGAGAAAAAATAGAATATCCATCAAGAAAACAAAAGTGTGTATGCTTAGATAATCTTTCTAGCATTTGATCAATAAAAGGCAGAGGATAATGATCTTTTCTAGTAGCTTTATTTAATTTTATAAAATCAATCACCATTCTATAGACAGTAACAATTCTTTGTGGGATAAGTTCATTTTTGATCATTAGGAACAACAGTAATACCTCCCTTCTTAGGGACACAATGAACATGACTTACCCATCTACTATCAGCTATGGGATAGATTATACCTGCTTCCAAAAGTTTTAGTATTTTAGTTCTTACCACCTCTTTCATCTTAGGATTCAGTCATCATTGGTGATCAACAACGAGTTTAGCATCAGGTTCCATATTAATCTTGTGCTGACATAGAGTGGGACTAATGCCCTTAAGATCATCAAGAGTATATCCAATAGCAGCACGGTGTTTCCTCAGAATTTTTAATAATCTTTGTTCTTCATGTTCTAAAAGGTTAGCACTAATAATATCAGGATATATCTTTTTCTCATCAAGATAAGCATATTTCAAAGTGTCTGGCAATTGTTTTAATTCAAACACAGGATCACCTTTAGGTGGAGGAGGACCTCCTAGAGTTTTAATAGGCAAATTGTGTTTAAGGAGAGGTTGTTGTTCAAAGAATATTTTATCTACTCCCTCCATCCCAAAATAAGTGTCTCAACTTTGTACTAACTCTAGTACAAAATTGTACTAAGGTTGAGGCACTTATTTTGGGACAGAGGGAGTATTTCATTTCTTTCACGCAAGTGCATATCATTTTCATGGTCTAGCAAATATTGTTCTAATGGATCAGTAGGAGGCACGACAATAGAAGCAAGACCAATTATTTCATCCTTACTAGGTAATTCTTTATTACGAGGTTGTCTACGAAACTTAGAAAAATTAAACTCATGAGACTCATCACCAAAGCTAACACTGACAATTTCTTTATGGCAATCTATTATAGCATTGATAGTGTTCAAGAAATGTCTACCAAAGATAATGGGACAAAAGTCATCTTGTGGGGAACTAAGAACTAGAAAATCAGTAGGGTATTTTATTTTCCCACACAAGACTTCAACATCTCTAACAATCCCAAGTGGTGTGACGGTGTCTCTGTTTGCAAGTTTAATAGTAACATCTATGTCTTCCATTTCAGCGGGTGCTATGTAATTCATAATTTCTTGGTATAAGGTGAAAGGAATAGCACTCACACTAGCACCTAAATCACATAAGCCATGATAGCAATGATCTCCAATTTTAACTGAGACAATAGGCATGCCAACTACAGATCTATGTTTATCTTTTTCATCGGGTTTGGCAATTCTAGCAGCTTCGTCACAGAAGTAAATAACATGCCCATCAATATTTTCCACAAAGAGATCTTTGACCATAGCAACACTAGGTTCTACTTTAATTTGTTCAGAAGGTTTAGGTGCTTTAATATTACTTTTGCGAACCACAGTTGATACCTTAGCATGTTCCTTTATCCTAACAGGGAAAGGTGGTTTTTCAATATAAGCAGTAGGCACAACTGGATCAACATTGCAAATGATAGGTTCATCTCTAGCTTTAATCGGTTCTTTAATTTCTTCTTTAATAGGGGGATGATATTTAAACCACTTCTCCTTAGGGAGATCAACATGAGTAGCAAATGATTCACAAAAAGAGGCTACTATCTCAGAGTCAAGTCCATATTTAGTGCTAAACTTGTGAAAAGCATCGGTATTCATAAAAGATTTAACACAATCAACTCAAGCTTAATACCTGACTCTTTACCTTTGTCAAGTTCCCAATCTTCAGAGTTGCGTTTAATTCTTTCCAAGAGATCCCACTTGAATTCAATAGTTTTCTTCATAAAAGAACTAGTACAAGAAGTATCGAGCATGGATTGATCATCACAAGAAAGCCGAGCATAAAAATTCTGAATAATAATTTCTCTCGAGAGCTAATGATTGGGGCATGAATATAACATTGACTTAAGCCTCCCCCAAGCTAGAGCTATACTTTCTCCTTCACAAGGCCAAAAATTATATATGTAATTCCGATCACGATGAACTTGAAGCATAGGGTTTTTTTTTTGGTGAAACTCCAATTTCAATCGATTCCAGTTCCAAGATCCAATATCATCGCATAGCCTATACCATGTCAATGCTTTTTCCTTAAAAGATAAAGGGAAAACCTTCTTCTTAGCTTCATCTTCGGGTAAACCTGCAAGCTTAAATAATCCACAAATTTCATCCACATGTATCAGATGCATATCAGGATGTTCAGTTCCGTGTCCTGCATAAGGATTAGCTAGCAGTTGTTCTATCATGCCCGAAGGAATTTCATAACCAATATTTTTAGTAGGTGCAGTAGGTTGAGGGGCAACTAATTGTGCTTTTGGTCAAAGTGAAGATACCCCGAACAAACCCCTCAAAGGATGGTTTTCCATAGTAACAAGTGACAATAAATTTCAGCAAGTAATATAAATTTTTCCTTAGCAAGAGCACTTCACTCCCCGGCAACGGCGCCAGAAAAGAGTCTTGATGACCCACAAGTATAGGGGATCAATCGTAGTCCTTTTGATAAGTAAGAGTGTCGAACCCAACGAGGAGCAGAAGGAAATGACAAGTGGTTTTCAGCAAGGTATTTTCTGCAAGCACTGAAATAGTCGGTAACAAGTAGTTTGATAGCAAGATAATTTGTAACGGACAAGTAATGGTAAGGCTAAATAAAGTGCAGCAAGGTAGCCCAATCCTTTTGTGCAAAGGACAGGCTAAAACGGTCTCTTATGATAAGAAAAGCGTTCTTGAGGGTACACGGGAATTTCACCGTATCACTTTCCTCATGTTAGTTTGATTCGTGTTCGCTACTTTGATAATTTGATATGTGGGTGGACCAGTACAAGAAGTATCGAGCATGGATCGATCATCATGAGAAAGCTGAGCATTAAAATTCTGAATAATAATTTCTCTAGAGAGCTCATGATTGGGGCATGAATATAACATTGACTTAAGCCTCCCCCAAGCCAGAGCGATAGTTTCTCCTTCACGAGGCCAAAAATTATATAAATAATTCCGATCACGATGAACTAGATGCATAGGATAATTTTTTTGGTGAAATTCCAATTTCATATCCAGTTCCAAGATCCAATATCATCGCATAGCCTATACCATGTCAATGCTTTTCCCTTCAAAGATAAAGGGAAAACCTTCTTCTTAGCTCCATCTCTGAATAAACCTGCAAGCTTAAATAATCCACAAATTTCATCCACATATATCAAGTGCATATCAGGATGTTCAGTTCCATCTCCTGCATAAGGATTAGCTAGTAGTTGTTCTATCATACCTGAAGGAATTTCATAACCAATATTTTTAGTAGGTGCAGTAGGTTCAGGGGTAACTAATTGTTCTTCCGGTCGAGGTGAAGATACCCCGAACAAACCCCTCAAAGGATGGTTCTCCATAGTAACAAGTGACAATAAATTTCAGCACATAGTAATAACTTTTCCTTACCAATTTCCACTTACCAAGAGCGCTTCACTCCCCGGCAACGGCGCTAGAAAAGAGTCTTGATGACCCACAAGTATAGGGGATCAATCATAGTCCTTTCGATAAGTAAGAGTGTCGAACCCAACGAGGAGCAAAAGGCAATGACAAGTGGTTTTCAGCAAGGTAATTTCTGCAAGCACTGAAATTGTTGGTAACAGATAGTTTGAGAGCAAGATAATTTGTAACAAGCAAGTAATGGTAATGGTAAATAAAGTGCAGCAAGGTAGCCCAATGCTTTGGTGGCAAAGGACAGGCCAAAACGGTCTCTTATAATAAGCAAAGCGTTCTTGAGGGCACACGGGAATTTCATCTAGTCACTTTCATCATGTTGGTTTGGTTCGCGTTCGCTACTTTGATAATTTGATATGTGGGTGGACCGGTGCTTGGGTGCTGTTCTTACTTGAACAAACCTCCCACTTATGATAAATCCCTCGCAAGCATCCGCAACTACGAGAAAAGTATTAATATAAAATCATATCATACCATTAAACATATGGATCCAAATCAGTCCCTTACAACGCAGCGCATAAACTAGGGTTTAAGCTTTTGTCACTCTAGAAACCCATCATCTAATAACTACTCCACAATGCATTCCCTTAGGCCCAAAGATGGTGAAGTGCCATGTAGTCGACGTTCACATGACACCACTAAGGGAATCTCAACATTCATATCATCAAAATATCGAACACATATCAAATTTACATGATTACTTGCAACATGACTTCCCCCGTGACCTCAAGAACAAAAGTAACTACTCACAAATGATATTCATGCTCAAGATCAGAGGGGTATTAAATAGCATAATGGATCTGAACATATAATCTTCCACCAAATAAACCATATAGTAATCAACTACAAGATGTAATCAACACTACTAGTTACCCACAGGTACCAATCTGAGGTTCCGGTACAAAGATTGAACACAAGAGATGAACAAGGGTTTGAGAGGAGATGGTGCTGTTGAAGATGTTGATGGAGATTGTCCTCCCAAAGATGAGAGGGTTGTTGGTGATGACGATGGCTTCGATTTCCCTCTCTGGGAGGGAAGTTCCCCCGGCGGAATCGCTCCGTCGGAGGGCAAAAGTGCTCCTGCCCAAGTTCCGCTTCGAGACGGTGGCTCTCCATCCCGAAAGTCCTCTCCTTATTTTTTCTAGGTCAAAAGACCTTATGTACCAGAAGATGGGCACCGGAGGTGGGCTGGGCTGGACACAACCCACCAGGGCACGCCAGGCGCGCCCTGGTGTCTTGTGGTCACCATGTGGCCCCCCTCCGATAGTTATTTGCTCCAGTATTTTTTATATATTCCAAAGTAATTCTCCGTAAATTTTCAGCTCATTTGGAGATGTGCAGAATAGGTATCTCTGGCATTGCTTTTTCAGGTCCGGAATTCCAGCTGCCGGTATTCTCCCTCTTTGTGTAAACCTTGCATATTATGAGAGAAAAGGCATTAGAATTACTCCATAAAGCATTATTATGCATAAAAACATTGTAAATAATAGTAGGAAAACATGATGCAAAATGGACGTATCATAGTGCAGTAGAGTCTAGCAATTATGTAACGGACATTTCAAAGGCCTTGGAATTTGTATAGGGCGGGTGAATTGATGCTTGTATGGCACAACGCTAAAAAGCAGATGACATTTAGTACAATAAACAAACTTATGTTAATGACAATATGAACAGATTGAACTGCTGATGGTGTTGTCTTCTTCCAGGAGAAGATGTGATGACTGCTGGCTTCTGAAACTGGATACAGAGGGTGCTTCCTTCTTCCAGGATATCGATGAAGCCTGGCGGCTATGGATCTACCTCTACGTGACTCTGAAGGTGCCATTGGAGGATCAACTCTGGTTCAGGGCCCGGCTCAGGGCATATCGCAGCGCAAGTGGAGACAGATCTTAGTCAATGATACTCCAGTTGATGATGCCCCGAAGCTTCCTTCAGTTACAGGTATTACCTGACGGCGGTGTGAGTTCTGTGTGCAGAGAAGAAGCTCCTCCGTTTCTCTTTTTGGATTCCGCAGGCTGTGCAATCCTTCCTTGTAGTACTGTGCTAGAGAATCTTATACCTGCCAACCACGTACAACTTTTGTAGTCGAAGCAAAGTGGTTGTGTATGGATGATGTTTTTACATAGAAACTGGGTGATGTGTGTGCCCTCTGCTAATTAAAATGATCTTTTCTTGTGCTCCATGATTAGATGATTGCCTTCTTGGCCCTTAAAAGCATCATTGGTCAAATTATTGATCTGTATGAACTACTCCTCTTGTTTCACTTTATTCTAATTTCTTTGCTGTGAAAATCTCTCTACCAGTCTGTGTTGTCATTAAATAAGATGCACTGATACATTGTTTTACCAGGTATTCAAACTTACTGCAGATGTTGTGAGCTGCTAGATCTGTTTATATTCACCTGAACCTCAGTGGCATGCAATGCCTTGAGCAAAAGTTGGGAGTGCAGTACAAATCGATTATGAGCCGAGATGTTTATAGGTCTGAAGCTTATGAAAAAGTTTGTTGATCAACAACATGGTAACTGGCTGTAGAGTTCAGTGAGGAGCACACAAGTGTTTTTTCTACTTTAGAGTGTATATAAGGCCTTTTAGAGATTTCAAAATGGACTACATACGGATGTATATAGATATATTTTAAGTATAGATTAACTCATTTTGCTTTGTATGTAGTCTGTATTAAAATCTCTAAAAAGTCTTATATTTAGAAATGGGGGAGTAGTTGACAGCTTCTGCATGTACATGGGACGAAAAAAATTGCCTAGACATTCGCAGTAGAGAGATGTCTCTACTCTCTAGGAATTTGGCCTCCGAAGAAAACATAGATGTACTGAACATTTAAGAGAAGAGTAGAGAGGAAAGGAACTAAGTACTTTTGATAAGAGTAAACAACTCGACCGTTGTACCTTTAGAGTCATCGGCTTATGAGATAGCAGCAGGATTATGTAATATCTTATTGCTTGTTATATGCAAATCCACAATCCTCATAATGAAAGTTTAGGGGGTATATATACTCCTTTCAAGTTTTCCCTACATTTTGTTTCTACTCCTTTTTCACAACCCTAAACCATATAGATGTAGAGGAAAGATGCCGTCGTCGCTGGTCCGGCAACAAACCTAGGCTTTCATCTCGAGACAACAATCCAAACAAGGGGGACACACTTCAACGACGCCTCCAAGGAGGGGAACGACGCCCACAGGCCCCGTCGCCGCGAGCACCAACCAAAGATAGGCAGGATTTTCATCCGTAACGTCACACACCTCCCACCCATCGAATCGGAAAACAACCATACTGCACACCGTCGCTGCCGCAACATCTCATCATCGTGGCCATAACGTCCCGGAACATCGACCCTATACGGCCGAGGAAACACATTCCATCTCCACCTCCTACACGGGCAAGATCTAGCAGCACCAGCCTAGCCTTTGATCACCAGCACGCCAAGGCCGCTGGCATTGGAAGCATCAGCTGATCACACAACTCCAGGCGGACAGGGACCTGCTCGACCCTGGATGGATCCAACTCCAGTCAGCACCGTCGCCAACAACTCCCACACCACAGCCTCCCGCCTGCTGCTCTGGTGATGTGCGCTTCACCAAAGGACCGCACAATAACCAATGCCCGGCCGCCGCTCACGCAATGTCACCTGGTCGAACGCCGCTACTGCGACGACCCCAGCTTAATCGTGCACTAATCATTCACGCAAATGCACATGATCAAGCCTAAGGACTCACTTGAAGATATCACAACACAACTCTAAAACATAAATAAAGTCATACAAGCTTTATATTACAAGCCAGGGCCTCGAGGGCTCGAATACATAGCTCGACGGCATTCAAGTGTCAGTGAAGCATCAGATATCTGGGTACAGATATTACAGAGAAACAAATAGGACTTTAGAAAGGTAGGGCAAAAGAAAATACTACGATCGAAAGGCGTAGGCCTCCTGCCTAGGACCCTCCGAACCTACTCATGGTAGTCGGTCGGCTCCTCGTAGTAGTACTCACCGGGAGGGTAGTAGTAGTAGCCGTAGTCGTCGACAGGGGCAGCTATCTCAGGGGTTCCGTCATCTGGCGGCGACAATTGGATAAGGGGAGAAAAAGAAAGTAAAGCAAACGTGAGTACTCATCCGAAGTACTCAGCAAGCAAGGATCTACACTACATATGCAACATTTTCAAAGGAGGGCTGTATATGTGGACTGGGCTGCAGAAATGCCAGAATAGAGGGGAAAGCCTAGTCCTATCAAAGACTAGCATCTTCAATCATCTTCATTGGTCTTGCAGCACTAGAAGAGTGCAGATTAACATAATGTACAGTAGTAGTAATGTTATCAACCTCGCCCAGAGATTCTTCCTCGACTCCCTGCGAGAAAGCAATCCCAGAGCCATACTATCCATTTCATCTCAAGTCACCAGTTCTAGTTGTACCAATCGGGATACAACTCCGAGTGTCCGTTACCGTAGGACAGGCTATTGATAGTTTGTTTCTTCCCTGCAGGGGTGCACCAACTTACCCACCATGCTCGTTTAACTCCGGCCGAACACACTTTTCTGGGTCATGCCCGGCCTCGGCTAAACAACACGCCGCAACCCGACCAAATACTTAATAGAGAGGTCAGCACGCCGGACTAACCTATGCCCCCAGGGGTCTTGGGCCATCGCCCCGGGATCTCCTGCACGTTGCGTCAGCCGGCCGAGAGCAGACCTAGCAACCCCTTAATACAAGCGCAGTTGCGTAACCAGTCCAACTCGGCGCGCGCCGCTCAGTCACTGACGTCCATTAAGCTTCGGCTGAAGCATACGACGCAGAACGCCCATACTATGCCCACGTGATGGTTAGTGCTATCAGGCCAGAGGCCCCTCGGATCAAATATCCAAACCGTTACTGTGTTGGTAGTGCGGTAACGAGCAGAGACTCACGAAAGATGTGACCCCGTCGCCCCGTCTCGAGGACTTGCGGCAAGGGCTAGGAATGCCTGGCCACGCCTTGTGTTCAGCTCTCGGGCACCATCCAGGTCCACCCGACTCCATATCACTCTCATCATGTACTCGTGCGGGTACCCCTCAGGGCCGACCCGTCTTTAACCAGTTTAAACAGTGTCAACAATAATGTAAAGGCATCCGTGTGGCTACCATATCAAGAAGGAATCCGAGGCATCACCCTCGTTGGACTCCCACCTGATGTAAACATCAAGGTGAACGGAGGAGGAATCACCCTCGAGGTCCACTCTTGAGGAGTTGCGTGACGGTGTCATTATCGGGGGTGGTGTAGGACGAATCACCCTCGCTGACGACGCCCGATTAACTAACCTACAAGGTTATCATCAGAAGTGCTGACGAGGTATCACCCTCGGCACTCGATAGTAACCCAGTAGTGTCGAGCAACTAAGGGGAAGTGATGTGCGGTGCCGGGGCCTGGTCTTCGATCCCGTTGCTCGGGTCTGCAGACGATCCAGCAGGGCAGTCGGGATAAAGTGGGGTCTCTGCTGGGTCTCTACCCAACCTATACTAAATAGTTTAGGATAAGCAGGTAGGAAACAATAGCAGGTTACAATAAACAGGCTATGCAGCAGGATTAGGATAACAGCAGCAGCAGTAACTTCTAATGCAAGCATAAGAGAGAAGAGAGTGGGCGATATCGGAATGCTCAAAAAGGGGGGTGCTTGCCTGTTTGCTTGTTGGCCTCAGGAGCTACGTCGACGTCGGGGTCTATCGAGAGAGAAGAGGGGGAAGAAACAGGTAAATAGACAGCAATCGATGCAACACAAGCATGCCATGCCTAGGATGAAGTGCAGGGTTGCCTAAAGATTTGTCTAAGTCATTTTAGTTATTTTAGGATTAAGGTGGGATTTATTATCCGGTGAATATGCACTATTCATCTACTGGAATCAGGCTAAAAGTTACGGGTTCTCCTATGTAGGGGGTTCTGTCATGGAAACAGACGACACGATAAGATTCGTCTCGTCGTTCTGGGCAACTTTCATGTTTTAAGTTTTTCGATCTGAGCTACGGTTTAAAAGTTATGAATTTTCAAAGATTTAAATGATTTTCTGGAATTATTTTTATTTAATAGAAAAGGAAATATGACATCAGCATGATGCAATGCTGACATCAGCAGTCAACTGGTCGGTTGACCAGGTCAAACCTGACCTGTGGGTCCAGTGGGACCCACATGTCAGTGATAGTGGCTTTAACAGAGAATTAACTAGTCTAACTAAACTAATTAGGGGTGTGGGCCCCGGGTGTCAGTGAGACATTAGGATAATCTAATTAGTTTTAATTATAAAAATGTTTATTAAACTAAAATATCAGCGGCGCCCACATGTCAGTGGCTGGGGGCTGCCCAGTCAGCACGTTGACTGGGTCAACCCAGTCAACTAGGGCCCCCAGGGCCCACTGGCAGTGGCTCTGGAGTGGGTCCCACGCGTCCACGTTGGCGGCGTCACCGGAGTTGCTCCGGCGACCGAAATCACGGCGGCCGATCGCCGGAGTCGCTCAGAAATGCGCTACGGTAGGTCTTTTCGCGCGCGACCACTTGTGTTCGAAAGCTGGCGCTCGCGCGTGTCGTGTGGTGCCAACGGTTTCACCGGAGGTGACCTAAATCGGCGGCGGCGGCGACCGTGGCGGATGCCGGAGTTTGGGTACTTGCAGAATCGGCTAAGGGTGGCGCCAGCGAACTAGCTGGCTAGTTAGGGAGCAGCAGCAGCAGCACTCCAGGAGCTCATCAGAGCCGCTGGTTCGAGCCGTAGGGGCTCGGGAGCTCGCTAATGGCAGTGACGGCGGCGGTCTGAACTCGGTGCAGCGGCGAGCTAAATAGAGCAGAGCAGAGTGGCTCAAGAGAGAGACAGAGAGGAGAGAGGAGCTCACCGCACGGTCAAGAAAGACCCATGGCAATTTAGTAGCAGCAGAGAAGGTCGTGGCCGCCGGCGAGCTCCGGAGTCGAAGAAGAAAAGGGGCGACGGCGAACGGCAGCTGCAGGGCCTCCCCGCTATGGCTTGACGGAGCAGTCGACGTGGTCGAGCATGGCGCGTCTCCTGGACACGATGGTGAGGCGAGGCGGCGTCGCTGGCCACGGAAACGGTGACGAGCGGCGGCGGATCCGTTCGGCCTCCCCTCTGGATCTACGGAGAGGACAGAGGAGGAGGGGGAAAATGATGAGGAAGGCCAGGGGGAGTGAATGGGGGAGAGGCCTTATCCTCTCCCCGTCGGTGGGTGTCGCCGTGTCGTCCCCTCGCCGGTGCGCACCGGCGCAGCCACGGGGAAGGCGACACCGCGAGGGAGAGAGAAGGAGAGGTGGGAGATGGGCCTCGGTGGGCTGGGCCAGTGCACTGTGCACTTAGGCCCTGTCCAGTGTGGTAGCATAAGGCCTTTTTCAATTTACTTTTCTGTTTTATTTAACAGAGGGGTTTTGCAATATTTTGAGCAGTCAAAACATTTAGCAAAAATGTGGGGCTTGGCCACATAATTACTTTGGATTACTCTGCATTACCACAAAAAGATTGGGCAGCATTTGAATCCATTTGGATTTTTCAAAAATGCTTTTAGGCATTTTATAGTGCTGTTCTAACTCTGTTTCTTCTGTTTGAGTCTCTTAGTTAATTTAGTAGATGTTGGTTCTAATTTTAGAATTGTCTCTAGATTATTTGCTATTTAATGAACACTTTTCCCACAGTGTTTGAGCAAATTTATTTTGCACTTTTGAATTTGAGTTGATTTTCAGAATAGAATTTGAATTGTTTTGATTAACCACTATGACTAGGCTCTGCAGATGAAGATGACTGGCATATTTAGCAAAGTGTCGCAGTGCTTATTACATGGGGTGTTACAAATTCTCCTCCTCTAAAAGAAATTCTCGTCCCGAGAATTCAGGAGGAAGAAGGAAAGAGGTCGGGGTATTCCTTGCAAAGATGATGCTCGCGTTCCCAAGTGGCTTCCTCTTCGGTATGATTCGACCACTGCACTTTCAGGAACTTGGTCGTCTTCTGACAAGTTCGACATTCAGCTTCAGCGAGAATGCGGATCGGGTGCTCCTTATAAGATAGGTCATCTTGCAAATCTAGCATCTCATGATCCACTGCTCGGTGTGGAGATTCCTTGAAGCATTTACGAAGTTGTGACACATGGAAGACGTCGTGGATATGAGAGAATTGCGGTGGCAACTCCAATTTATAAGCCACCGATCCACGTCTAGCAACAACGCGGAAAGGACCAATATAGCGAGGAGCTAGCTTGCCCTTGATTCCGAAACGACGAGTGCCCTTCATATGAGTGACACGAAGATAAGCTTGATCACCTGGTTGATAGGTTAAACCCCATCGTTTGCGGTCATAGTGGCTCTTCTGGCGGTCCTGAGCCGCCTTGAGATTTTCTCGGACAATACGGACTTGTTCTTCAGCGTGTTGGATAATGTCCGGTCCCACAAGTGGTTGTTCCCCAGTTTCTGACCAATTCAGAGGGGTTCGACACTTATGTCCGTAAAGCACTTTGAAGGGGGCCATTTTCAAGCTGGCTTGATAACTGTTGTTATAAGAGAATTCGGTATATGGGAGAGATTCTTCCCACTTCTTACTGAACGATATAACACAAGCCAGAAGCATATCTTCTAGCACTTGATTAACTCGCTCAACTTGGCCTTGGGATTGTGGATGATATGCTGAACTCCAGGTAATGTGAGTTCCCATAGCTTCTTGGAAAATTTCCTAGAACTTGGAAGTGAAAAGACCGCCACGGTCCGAACTGATCTCCTTCGGAATACCGTGGAGTGAAACAATTCTGGAAATATACAATTCTGCTAGCTGGCTAGCGGTGATAGTCTCCTTGACAGGCAGAAAATGTGCAACCTTGGAAAGTTGATCGACGACAACAAGAATAGCATCATGACCTTTTTGACACTTGGGAAGGCCAGTAATGAAATCCATTTGCACTTTATCCCATTTCCACAGAGGAATAGGAAGTGGTTGAAGAATTCCAGCAGGCTTCTGATGTTCTGCTTTCACGCAATGGCAAACATCACATTCAGCAACATATCGAGTAATGTCCTGCTTCATTCTGGACCACCAGTACCTCTGTCGGAGATCACGATACATCTTGGTGCTACCCGGATGGATAGACAGCGGTGTATCATGTGCCTCCTTCATGACTTTGTCAGTCATAAGTTCGAAGCGAGGTACCACAATGCGGTCTTTGAAATACAAGGTTCCATCTTCAGCAATCGAGAAATCCCTGTACTTTTCAAGGTGAAGCTCTTTCTTCATTAGATCTACTTCGGCATCTTTGGCTTGCGCAATCTTTATAGCTTTCTCAAGATCTCACTGTACCACAAGGTTATTAAGAGAACCCTGCGGAACGATATGGAGATTCAACTTACGCAGTTCTTCATAAAGATGGGGTTGAGCTTGCTTAACCATGAGGTTGTTGCAATAGGACTTGCGGCTCAAGGCATCAACCATCACATTAGCCTTGCCAGGGGTATAAGAAATACCACAGTCATAGTCCGTAATTGTTTCCAACCATCGCTGTTGATGGAGATTAAGATCTGGTTGAGTGAACAAATACTTAAGACTCTGATGATCGGTATAGATCTCACACCGGTCACCAAGAAGGTAATGTCGCCACTGCTTCAATGCATATATCACAGCAGCGAGTTTGAGATCATGCACTGGATAGTTTTCTTCATGTGGACGCAATTGTCGCGAGGCATACGCAATGACTTTTCGGTCTTGCATTAGAACACAGCCTAATCCCTGACGAGAAGCGTCGCAATAAATTACAAAGTCTTTGCGAGAATCCGGAGGAGCAAGCATTGGAGCAGAAGTAAGCTTGTCCTTGTTGGTCTGGAAACTCTCCTGACATTTGTCTGTCCACTCAAACTTAACGCCCTTGTGGAGCAGATTGGTCAGGGGCTTGGCGATCTTGGAGAAGTTCTCAACGAATCGACGGCAATAACTTGCAAGGCCGAGAAAATTTCTCACTTGCTTGGCATTTTTCGGAGGAGTCCAGTCAAGAATAGCCTAAACACACTCCGGGTTAATGGCGATACCGTCCTTGGAAATCACATGTCCAAGGTAGGTCACTTCAGAAAGCCAGAATTCACATTTGGAGTACTTGGCATACAACTTGTGCTCTCGAAGCCTCTCCAGAACAAGGCGAAGATGTTCGGCATGTTCTTCCTTATTCTTCGAATATACCAGAATATCATCCAGATATACCACGACGAACTTATCGAGGTAATCCATGAAGATGTAATTCATCAGGCGAGAGAACGTAGCTAGAGCATTAGTAGGCCAAATGACATGATGGTGTATTCATAGGAGCCATAGCGAGTAACGAATGCAGTCTTCGGAATATCCTCTTCGCGGACACGGATCTGGTGATAACCCAACCTCAAGTCGAGTTTAGAAAACACCGATGATCCAGCAAGTTGATCATATAAATCATTGATCCGAGGAAGCAGATATTTATTTTGGATGGTTGCCTGGTTGATAGGACGGTAATCTTGGACCAACCTATTCGTACCATCTTTCTTCTTGACAAAGAGAGACGGTGCTCCCCAGGCAGAGGAACTAGGGCGGATGAAACCCTTCTTAAGTGACTTGTCGATTTCTTCCTTAAGCTCGAGAAGGTGGTGTGGAGGCATCTTGTAAGGATGCTTCGCAATAGGAGTGGTGCCAGGCTTCAAGTCGATAACAAACTCGACAGCTCTAGTAGGGGGTATTCCTGGAAGTTCTTCTGGAAAAACATCCTGGAAGTCACAGACGGCTGGAATGTTTTCGATGCCCTCAAGCGGAGAAGCGTTTAACACATTCAAGGCATAAATCTGAGCCTCGGCGTTCTGAGTGAGGTGAGCATGATAATTTACTATCTCATCTGATGGGTGCAGGAGGTGTACAACCTTAGTGGCGCAATTGATTGAAGCGTAATGATCCTTCAACTAATCCATTCCCAGAATAAGATCAATCGAGGAAGACTTGAGTATAATGGGAGAAGCACGGAACTTTAACCCTTCAATATCAATGATGACATCGAGGCTGAACACGAAGGCTCGGCACTGGCCCGCGGGAGTGTTTACAGCTAAAGAATGGTGTAGCGCTTCACTTCTAACGTCATGCATGAGTGCAAAATGTTCTGACATGAATGAATGTGATGCTCTTGAATCAAATAAAACAGATGCTGGTACTGAATTAACAAGAAGTGTACCCATCACGGTTTCAGGTTGATCCTGAGCTTCAGCCATGTTGACATGATAGTTCTGTCCACGCCCATAAGAAGGCCTGGCATTATTGTTACGCTGTTGAGGAATTCCACGGCCATTACCTCGGCCAGTAGGAGGAAGTGCTAGCCGATTCTAACTCTGAGAACAGACTCTGGCACGGTGACCTGGCTGGCCACATTTGAAGCAGAGTCCACTGTCTGGACGTGGTGCAGGAGCTCGAGGTGGTGCAGCTCGAAGAAGCTACCTCGGTGGTGGAGGAGGCAGACGAGGTGCAGCATAAGCAGGTTTGTACAGTGGAGCTGTTGGACGGTACATGCTTTGTGGAATCCAGATGCAGCGCTTCTGCGAAGACGAGCCCGAAGATGAGCCCGCTTCACGGGTGCGTCTGGTCGCTTCCTTATGGTTCTTCAGACCAGTCTCGACCATAATAGCCTTGTTCACCAAGGTGGCGAAGTCAGGAAAGTCTTGGACGAGCAGGGCTAGCTGAATGTCATGGTGTAGCCCTTCACGGAACTTCTCCTGCCTACGAGCATCAGTAGGGATGTCTTCTTCAGCATAGCAAGATAAGTCAAGGAACTCTCGCTGATAGACCTCCACAGTCTTGCTGCCTTAAACAAGGTTGCGGAACTCAGCCTTCTTGCGTGCTATAACTGCTTGAGGAATATAGCGGGCGCGAAAAGCAGCCTTGAATTCCACCCAGGTGACGATAGTTCCAGGAGGTAGGGTCTGTCTGTGAGTTGCCCACCATTGTGCTGCGGGTCCCTTCAAGAAGTATGTCGCGAATGTGACATAGCTGACAGGAGGAACATCAGCTGACTCCATCTCATAGAAGATGTCACGCAGCCAGTCATCGGCATCCAGCGGATTAACTGTGTTGCAGAATACCGATGGATTGAGACGCACAAACTCTGGCAGCGTGATTGAAGCTGGCTGCTGGTTGGCATTGGGACGGGGGAATTGATCCATAATCCCCGTCATGAACTGACGGTTGAGTTCAAATTGTTGCATCATAGCGGCCATATAGTCAGGCGGTGGTGGATTATTATCACCCATCCTGCTAAATTCAACAGGGGTAGTTTAGCAGAAGCTATTGCGAGTGTTTAGCAGCAAACATGATGTAACACGACGATATTTAAGTAGTGTAACAGATGCTTAACAGTAGTCATTTAAGACATACAGATCCATACAAAGTCGGTTACAGTCGGACAGCATAACGGCGCAAATTCTAAAGCTAGACATGCTAGGCGGCACCCAGGCACACGGTAAGGAAGTACACAACGAGACATAGCAAAGGCTACATCAACGTCGGAGAAAACCACTGAAACGGGGTAGCTGCAAGTGCGGACAATGGATGTTCGTCGCGGAAGGATCCTGCGCTCCATGTGCACTCTGATGCAGAACCCGGTCTCGAACTGAAAGAAGAGGTCCACGTGCAGGTGTGTGACCTCCCACAGCAGGCCAATCGATCCCTGGTGGCATCTCGGTCCTGCGCGGGTAAAGGATATGCTCCGGATGTATCCCTGCACGAACAGCTGGTAGCAACTGCGTCATAGCATCGTAGAGGCGTGCTCGAGTGGCAAATAACTCGACGGCAAGAGCCCGAACAGTGCGATCCAGAGCCTGAGTGCACTGAATCAGAATCTGCGGGTCGTAGCGTCGAGGCTCGTACGGGGCACAGATAGCTATGTAGTATCCAGTAGCATCTCCAGCAGGGGCATACGGAATGTATCAAAACTCAGAAGCATCCAAGCTAGCGTTGAGCTCTCCTCAGAGACGTGCGACAGCAGAGTAGGCGGCATCATGGACTGCCATCTCAATCGTCACGCCGATACCATGCAAAAGGTACAGCTCAGTGTCTGAGTTATCCTGCTGATCATAGATACGAACATCAGCATAGTACTGCTCTTGGTTGAACTCGCGGTAAACCTCGTAGACCATGTACTCGGGGTACCAGCGGTAACCCAGTCTAGTCAAGAGGGCGATCAGGATAGCTGGAAACCCAGGGGCTTCACGAGCCCAAGTGCGAAGCACAAGCTGCGTCGTAGGGCGCGGTGGAAATAAACGATCCATCTGAAATAAAGGAAATTCAGGATTGTCATTTGACGATGAGAAGTATAACAGATTTCGAAGAGAAAGGTTGAACAAAACAATGGAAAGGAAAATGATTATCAGACTAATCAGATCAATGACATGGAAATCGCACAGATATCCAGCTCTCCGGGTGGACGGAATTTATGAGATCCTAAGTGTCGCCGTTAGTAAATTTATTTAACCCGAATAGAAGAGAGACCAGAGTCCCAGAGTAAAGACAAGGAATAACAGATCCTAATACCACCCAGTTGGCGACGTGGGCCCGTAAGCCACACAGCCAAGTTAGTAAAACAGTTTTCGGTTACTAGACTCAACTTCGGCCAAGGAGTTAGAAAAGGGGGATTCCTAAAGGCAGTCGGCTCTGATACCAACCTGTGACGACCCCGGCTTTAATCGTGCACTAATCATTCACACAAATGCACATGATCCAGCCTAAGGACTCACTTGAAGATATCACAACACAACTCTAAAACATAAATAAAGTCATACAAGCTTTATATTACAAGCCAGGGCCTCGAGGGCTCGAATACATAGCTCAACGGCATTCAAGTGTCAGCGAAAGCATCAGATATCTGGGTACAGATATTACAGAGAAACAAATAGGCCTTTAGAAAGGCGGGGCAAAAGAAAATACTAAGATCGAAAGGCGTAGGCCTCCTGCCTAGGACCCTCCGAACCTACTCCTGGTCGTCTGTCGGCTCCTCGTAGTAGTACTCGCCGGGAGGGTAGTAGTAGTAGCCATAGTCGTCGACAGGGGCAGCTATCTCAGGGGCTCCGTCATCTGGCGGCGATAATTGGATAAGGGGATAAAAAGAAAGTAAAGCAAACATGAGTACTCATCCGAAGTACTAAGCAAGCAAGGATCTACACTACATATTCAACATTTTCAAAGGAGGACTGTATATGTGGACTGGGCTGCAGAAATGCCAGAATAGAGGGGAAAGCCTAGTCCTATCGAAGACTAGCATCTTCAATCATCTTCATTGGTCTTGTAGCATTAGAAGAGTGCAGATTAACATAATGTATAGTAGTAGTAATGTTATCAACCTCGCCCAGAGATTCTTCCTCGACTCCCTGCGAGAAAGCAATCCCAGAGCCATACTATCCATTTCATCTCAAGTCACCAGTTCTAGTTGTACCGATCGGGATACAACTCCGAGTGTCCGTTACTGTAGGACAGGCTATCGATAGTTTGTTTCTTCCCTGCAGGGGTGCACCAACTTACCCACCACGCTCGTTTAACTCCGGATGGACACACTTTTCTGGGTCATGCCCGGCCTCGGCTAAATAACACGCCGCAACCCGACCAAATACTTAACAGAGAGGTCAGCACGCCGGACTAACCTATGCCCCCAGGGGTCTTGGGCCATCGCCCCGGGATCTCCTGCACGTTGCATCATGCGGCTGAGAGCAGACCTAGCAAACCCTTAATACAAGCGCAGTTGCGTAACCAGTCCAACTCAGCGTGTGCCACTCAGTCTCTGACGTCCATTAAGCTTTGGCTGAAGTATACGATGCAGAACGCCCATACTATGCCCACGTGATGGTTAGTGCTATCAGGCCAGAGGCCCCTCGGATCAAATATCCAAACCGTTAGTGTGTTGGTAGTGCGGTAACGAGCAGAGACTCACGAAAGATGTGACCCCGTCGCCCCGTCTCGAGGACTTGCGGCAAGGGCTAGGAATGCCCGGCCATGCCTCGTGTTGAGCTCTCGGGCACCATCCAGGTCCACCCGACTCCATATTGTGACGACCCCGCTTAATCGTGCACTAACCATACACGCAAATGCACACGATCAAGCCAAAGGACTCACTTGAAGATATCACAACACAACTCTAAAACATAAATATAGTCATACAAGCTTTATATTACAAGCCAGGGCCTCGAGGGCTCGAATACGTAGCTCGATAGCATACAAGTGTCAGCGGAAGCATCAGATATCTGGGTACAGATATATTACAGAAATAGCGATAAGCCTTTAGGAAGGCGGGGCAAAATAAAACACTATGATCGAAAGGCGTAGGCCTCCTGCCTAGGACCCTCCGAATCCTACTCTTGGTCGTCTGTCGGCTCCTCGTAGTAGTACTCGCCGGGAGGGTAGTAGTAGTAGTAGCCGTAGTCGTCGACGGGGGCAGCTAACTCAGGGGCTCCGTCAATTGGCGGCGACATATGGATATGGGGAGAAAAAGAAAATAAAGCAAACGTGAGTACTCATCTGAAGTACTCAGCAAGCAAGGATCTACACTACATATGCAACATTTTCAAAGGAGGCTGTATATGTGGAATGGGCTGTAGAAATGCCAGAATAGAGGGGAGAGCCTAATCCTATCGAAGACTGGCATCTTCATCATCTTCATCGGTCTTGCAGCATTAGAAGAGTGCAGATTAACACAATGTAAAGTAGTAGTAATGTCATCAACCTCGCCCAGAGATCCTTTCTCGACTCCCTACGAGAAAGCGATCCCAGAGCCATACTATCCATTTCATCTCAAGTCATCAGTTCTAGTTGTACCGATCGGGATACAACTCCGAGTGTCCGTTACCGTAGGACAGGCTATCGATAGATTAGTTCTTCCCTGCAGGGGTGCACCAACTTACCCACCACGCTCGATTAACTCCGGCCGGACACACTTTTCTGGGTCATGCCCGGCCTCGGCCAAACGATACGCCGCAACCTGACCAAATACTTAACAGAGAGGTCAGCACGCCAGACTAACCTATGCCCCCAGGGGTCTTGGGCCTTCGCCCTGGGAACTCCTGCGCGTTGCATGGGCGGCCGGAAGCAGACCTAGCAACCCCTTAATACAAGCGCGGTTGCGTAACCAGTCCAATCCAGCGCGCGCCGCTCAGTCACTAATGTCTATTAAGCTTCGGCTGAAGTATACGACGCAGAAAGCCCATACTATGCCCACGTGATGGTTAGTGCTATCAGGCCAGAGGCCCCGCGGATCAAATATCCAAACCGTTAGTGGATTAGGAGCACGCGGAAACGAGCAGAGACTCACGATCGATGTGACCCCGTCGCCCCGTCTCGAGGGCTTGCGGCAAGGGCGAGGAATGCCCGGCCACTTCTCGTGTTCAACTCTCGGGCACCATCTAGGTCCACCCGAGCCCACATCACTCACAATTAAGCTCGCGCGGGTACCCCTCAGGGCCGACCCGTCTTTAGTATCATGTTTCAGTGTAAGTCACAGTAACAACAGTAACCGTGTGGCTAACACCAAGGGAACCCTGAGGAATCACCCTCGATGGAGTCCCACCTGATGTTCTCGTCAAGGTGAACGAAGGAGGTATCACCCTCGAGGTCCACACTTGGACAGTTGCACGACGATGTCGTTATCTGGGCTGGTGTAGGAGGAATCACCCTCGCTTACCATGACCGATTAACTAACCTACAAGGTTATCATCAGAAGTGCTGACGAGGTATCACCCTCGGCACTCGATAGTAACCTAGTAGTGTCGGCAACTAAGGGGAAGTGACGTGCGGTGTTGGGGCCTGGTCTTCAATCCCGTTGCACGGGTCTTCTGTTAATCCAGCGGGGCAGTCGGGATATAGTGGGGTCTCTGATGGTCTCTACCCAACCTATTCTAAACAGTTTAGGATAACAGGAAAGTATCAACAGCAGGTTACAAGTAAACAGGCTATGCAGCAGATATAGGATACAGCAACAGCAGCAGATTCTAATGCAAGCATAAGAGAGAAGAGAATGGGCGATATCAGAATGCTCAAAAGGGGGGTGCTTTCCTGTAAGCTCTGGGGCAAGTGGCTGGTCATCGGGGACGTAGTCGTACTCCGGAGCGGCGTCTGCCTCAGGAGCTACGTCAACGTCGGGGTCTAATCGAGAGAGAAAAGGGGGAGGAAACAGGTAAACATAATGCAATCAAATGCAACACGGGTCATGCTATGCTACAATGCAGTGCAGGGTTGCCTAAAGATATGTCTAAGTCATTTTAGTTATTTTAGGATTAAAGTTGGATTTATTATCCGATGGTCATGCACTATTCATCTACCGGATTCGGCCTTGAAGTTGCGGCTTCACCTATGTAGGGGGTTTCAACATTGGAACAGACGACTTGATCAGATTCGTCTCGTTGTTCTGAGCAACTTTCATGTATAAAGTTTTTCGATCTGAGCTACGGTTTAAAAGTTATTAATTTTCAAAGTTTAAATGATTTTCTGGAATTATTTTTATTAACAGAATTGAATTATGACTTCAGCATGATGCCATGCTGACATCAGCAGGTCAACAGGTCGGCTGACCAGTCAAACCTGACATGTGGGTCCAGTGGGACCCATAGTCAGCCTCTGTTGAGACTAACAGTGAATTAATCTAATTAACAGGGTTAATTAGGGGGTAAGCCCCATCTGTTAGTGAGACATTAGTCTAACTAATTAATTTTTATTTATTTAATCATTTATTAGAATAATTAACCGAGGGGGACCCACATGTCATAGGCACAGAGTGCCCAGTTAGCAAAGTTGACTTAGTCAACTCAGTCAACAGGGGCACCCGGACCCACTGGTCAGCGACCCAGGGGCGGGGCCCACCGAGCCACGTGAGCACGGCGGCCGGAGATGCGCCGGTGTCCTCTCCAGCGGCGGAAGTTCGCCGGAGTTGCTCGGAAAACCGCGACGGTGCGCCGAATCGCTCGCAACCACTTGCGTTCGTTCGGCCTCTTGCCCGCGCATCTATCTACGGTGGTGGTTCGACCGAAAACGGCCTCTAACAACGGCGGCGAGCGGTGGAGCGGTCGCCGGAGCTTGGGCAATGACGGAGACATAGCTAGGAGGCACGGGGAGGCATGGGCTCGAGCTCGCTGGGCTTCTGGGAGCACCAGGAGCTCGATGCCGTGCTCAGGCGAGCACGACAGGGCCCTTGGCCATGGCGGCGAGGTGATCTGCGGCGATCGGAGCTCGGGTTCGCGTACAGCGGTGGCTACGAGTGCGCCAGCGACTGGGAAAGCGAGGGGAGAGGTCAAGGAGCTCACCTAGCGGCATGCACGCAGGCCCTCGAGGGATTAGTAGCAGCAGTGGCTCGCCGGAGACGACGGCGGTGTTCAGTGGCCGGCGATGCAGCCAGGGTCGATTCGGCAGCTACGGGGTTCCCCGACTCCAACTGAGCGCATCAGGGGAAGGAGAAGACACTGGTGGAGCTTGCGGACGCCGTCAGCGATCGCGGGGCCGCCGGTGGCCGCGAGGACGACGGAGCTGCGGTGGCGGTGGTGATCGGCCAGAGAGGGGAAGGAGAGAGCTAGCGCTGGGAAGAGGGAGAGAAGTGGCGAGGATGACCAGGGGAGATGGATGGGGTGCGTCCTTATCCTCCTCCCCTGTCGGTGGCATCGGTGGGGCGTCGGCGTGTCGGCGCCTCGCCGGCGCGCGGGCGCTCGGCCATGGGCATGGCGACATGTAGGAGAGAGAGGAGGGAATGGGCCAGGTGGGCCGGCAGTCGGGGCACTGTGCACTTAAGCCCAGTGCACAGTGCCTCGTTTTATTTTTCTGTTTCTGTTTTCTATTTTCTTTTATTTCCATACTGTTTTGAAATAGTTAGTCCACTAGTGCACTTTGGTAAAACATGAGAGTTGTTCCCAATATTACATTGCAATATTACCTTTCACCAAAAATTGGTTTGGGCAAATTTGGATTTCTTTTGGATTTGATATGAATTTAATTCAATTAAATAATACTGTTTTGGTGCTGTTTCATGTTGTTGGAGTCATTTAGCTGATCCAAGTTTCATTGGTCATATTGTTATAAGTGCTTCTGGAATATTTGTTATTTAGTGAACATTTTTCCAAAGGTGTTTGAACAAATTTATTTTGCACTTTTGAATTTGAGTTGATTTTCAGAATAGAGTTTGAATTGTTTTGATTAACCACTATGACTAGGCACTGCAAATGAGAATACTTGGCACTATTAGCAGTTGATCACAGTGGCTATTACACAGGGGTGTTACAAATTCTCCTGCTCTAAAAGAAATTCTTGTCCCGAGAATTTAGGAGGTAGAAGGAAAGAGGTCGGGATATTCTTCCCGAAGATGATCCTCGCATTCCCAAGTGGCTTCATCTTCAGTGTGATTCGACCACTGCACTTTCAGGAACTTGGTCGTCTTCTGACGAGTTCTACGTTCAGCTTCATCAAGGATGCGGATCGGATGCTCCTTATAAGATAAGTCATCTTGCAATTCAAGCATCTCGTGATCCACTGCGCGGTGCGAAGATTCCTTGAAGCATTTACGAAGTTGCGACACGTGGAAAACATCATGGATATGAGAGAATTGTGGTGGCAATTCCAATTTATATGCCACCTGTCCACGTCTAGCCACGATGCGGAAAGGACCAATATAGCGAGGAGCTAGCTTGCCCTTGATTCCGAAACGACGGGTGCCCTTCATAGGAGTGACACGAAGATAAGCTTGATCACCTGGTTGATAAGTCAGACCCCATCATTTGCGATCATAGTTGCTCTTCTGGCGGTCTTGAGCCGCCTTGAGATTTTCTCGGACAATTCTGACTTGTTCTTCGGCGTGTTGAATAATGTCCGGTCCCACTAGAGGTCGTTCCCCAGTTTCTGACCAATTTAGAGGGGTTTGACACTTACGTCCATAAAGCACTTCGAAGGGGGCCATTTTCAAGCTGGCTTGATAACTGTTATTATAAGAGAATTCGGCAAATGGGAGAGATTCTTCCCACTTCTTACCGAACGATATAACACAAGCACGAAGCATATCTTCAAGTACTTGATTAACTCGCTCGACTTGGCCTTGGGACTGAGGATGATAAGCTGAACTCCATGTAATGTGAGTCCCCATAGCTTCTTGGAAACTTTCCCAGAACTTGGACGTGAAAAGACCTCCACGGTCCGAACTGATCTCCTTCGGAATACCGTGGAGTGAAACGATTCTGGAGATATACAGCTCTGCTAGCTGGCTAGCAGTGATAGTCTCCTTGACAGGCAGAAAATGAGCAACCTTGGAAAGTTGGTCGACAATGACAAGAATAGCATCGTGACCTTTCTGAGACTTGGGAAGACCAATAATGAAATCCATTTGCACTTTATCCCACTTCCACAAAGGAATAGGGAGTGGTTGAAGAATTCCAACAGGCTTCTGTTGTTCTGCCTTCACGCGACGGCATACGTCACATTCAGCAACGTATCGAGCAATGTCCTGCTTCATTCTAGACCACCAGTACCTTTGTCGAAGATCCCGATACATCTTGGTGCTACCCGGATGGATAGACAGCAGTGTATCATGAGCCTCCTTCATGACTTTGTCTGTCATAAGCTCAAAACGAGGTACCACAATGCGGTCTCTGAAATACAAGGTTCCATCTTCAGCAACCGAGAAATCCCTGTACTTCTCAAGGTGAAGATCTTTCTTCATCAAGTTAATTTCAGCATCTTTGGCTTGCGCTTCCTTAACAGCCTTCTGAAGGTCCGGCTGTACCACAAGGTTATTAAGAGAACCCTGGGGAACAATTCGCAGATTCAGCTGAGTCAGTTCTGCATAAAGACGAGGTTGAGCTCGCCTAACCATGAGGTTGTTGCAATAGGACTTGCGGCTTAAGGCATCAGCCATCACGTTAGCCTTGCCAGGGGTATATGAAATACCACAGTCGTAGTCCGTAATTGTTTCCAACCATCGCTGCTGACGGAGATTAAGATCCGGTTGAGTGAACAAGTAATTCAGACTCTGATGATCGGTATAAATCTCACACCGATTACCAAGAAGGTAATGTCGCCATAACTTTAATGCATAGATCACTGCAGCAAGTTCAAGATCATGCACTGGATAATTTTCTTCATGAGGACGCAATTAACGTGAAGCATACGCAATTACTCTTCGTTCTTGCATTAGGACACAGCCTAATCCCTGACGAGAGGCGTCGCAATATATCACAAAGTCCTTGCAAGAATCAGGAGGAGCAAGCACTGGAGCAGAAGTAAGCTTGTCCTTGAGGGTCTGGAAACTCTCCTGACATTTGTCTGTCCACTCAAACTTAACGCTGTTGTGGAGCATATTAGGCAGGGGCTTGGCAATCTTGGAAAAGTTCTCGACGAATAGGCGGCAATAACTTGCTAAGCCGAGAAAACTTCGGACTTGCTTGGCATTCTTCGGAGGAGTCCAGTCAAGGATAGCCTGAACACGTTCCGGGTTAACGGTGATACCGTCCTTGGAAATCACATGTCCAAGGTAGGTCACTTCAGAAAGCCAGAATTCACATTTGGAGTACTTGGCATACAACTTGTGCTCTCGAAGCCTCTCCAGAACAAGGCGAAGATGTTCGGCATGTTCTTCCTTATTCTTCGAATATATCAGAATATCGTCCAGATATACCATGACAAACTTGTCGAGGTAATCCATGAATATATAATTCATCAGACGGGAGAATGTAGCTGGAGCATTCGTTAGGCCAAACGACATGACAGTGTATTCATAGGAGCCATAACGGGTAACGAAGGCAGTCTTCGGAATATCCTCTTCGCAGACACGGATCTGGTGATAACCCAACCTCAAGTCGAGTTTAGAGAAGACTGAAGATCCAGCAAGTTGATCATATAAGTCATTGATCCGGGGAAGCGGATATTTATTCTGAATGGTTGCCTGGTTGATAGGATGGTAATCTTGGACCAACCTATTTGTACCATCTTTCTTTTTGACAAAGAGAGACGGTGCTCCCCAGGCAGAGGAACTAGGACGGATGAAGCCCTTCTTAAGTGATTTATCGATTTCTTCCTTAAGCTCAAGAAGGTGGTGCGGAGGCATCTTGTAAGGGCGCTTCGCAATAGGAGTTGTGCCAGGCTTCAAGTCGATAACAAACTCGACAGCTCTAGCAGGAGGTATTCCTGGAAGTTTTTCTGGAAAAACATCCTGGAATTCGCAGACAACCGGAACATTCTCTATCCCCTCAAGCGGAGAAGCGTTCAACGCATTCAAGGCATAAATCTGAGCCTCGGCGTTCTGAGTGATATGAGCTCGGTAATTCACTAACTCATCTGATGGGTGTAGAAGGTGAACAACCTTAGTAGCACAATTGATTGAGGCGTAGTGAGCCTTCAACCAATCCATTCCCAGAATAAGGTCAATTTTTGAAGATTGTAGAATAATGGGGTTTGCATGAAAGTGCAACCCTTCAATCTCAACAGTGACTCGGGGGCTGAATATAGAAGTTCGGCATCGTCCCGCGGGAGTGTTTACTACTAACGGATGTTGTAGTGTTTCACACTTAACGTCATGCAAGAGTGCAAAATGTTCTGACATGAATGAATGCGATGCTCCTGAATCAAATAAAATAGTTGCAGGTACTGAATTAACAAGAAGTGTACCTATCACAGTTGTTGGTTGTTCTGGGTCTTCATTCATGTTGACATGGAAGACCTGCCCACGGCCATAAGAAGGCCTGACATTGCTGTAGCGAGGCTGAGAATTCCCACGGCCAGCAGAAGGAAGAGCTAGTTGATTCTGATTCTGAGAACAATCTCTGGCACGGTGACCTGGCTGGCCACACTTGAAGCAGAGTCCACTGTCAGGACGTGGTGCAGGAGCTCGAGGTGGTGGAGCACGAAGAGGCTGCCTCGGTGGTGGAGGAGGCAGACGGGGTGCAGCATATGCAGGCCTGTACACTGGAGCTGCTGGACGGTACATGCTCTGTGGGATCCAGATGCGGCGCTTCTGGGAAGACGAGCCCGAAGATGAGCCCGCTTCACGAGTGCGTCTGGTCGCTTCCTTGTGTTTCTTCAGACCAGTCTCGACCATAATAGCCTTATTCACCAAGGTGGCAAAGTTGGGATAGTCTTGGACGAGCAGGGCTAGCTGAATGTCATGGTGTAGCCCTTCACGGAACTTCTCCTGCCTACGAGCATCATTGGGAATGTCTTCTTCAGCATAGCGAGATAAATCAAGGAACTCTCGCTGGTAAACTTCTACAGACTTGTTGCCTTGAACGAGGCTACGAAACTCGGCCTTCTTGCGTGCTATAACTGCTTGAGGAATATAGCGGGCGCGAAAAGCAGTCTTGAACTCCGCCCAAGTGACAACAGTTCCCGGAGGTAGAGTCTGTCTGTGAGTTGCCCACCATTGTGCTGCAGGTCCCTTCAAGAAGTATGTCGCGAAGGTGACATAGCTGATAAGGGGAACATCAGCTGACTCCATCTCATAGAAGATGTCACGCAGCCAATCATCGGCATCCAGCGGATTAACAGTGTTGCGGAATATCGATGGGTTTAGTCGGACAAACTCTGGCAGTGTGATTGAGGCTGGCTGATGGTTGGCATTGGGACGGGGGAATTGTTCCATAATCCCCGTCATGAACTGACGGTTGAGTTCAAACTGTTGCATCAAAGTAGCCATATAGTCAGGCGGTGGCGGCGGTGGTGGATTGTTATCACCCATCCTGCTAAATTCAACAGGGGTAGTTTAGCAGAAGCCAATGCAAGTGTTTAGCAACAAGCATGATGTAACGCGATGGAATTTAAGTAGTACAACAGATACTGAACATTAGTTAATAAGATATACAGAGCCATACAGAGTCGGTTACATTCGGGCAGCATAACGGCGCAAATTCAAAAGCTAGACATGCTAGGCGGCGCGCAGGCACGCGGTAAGGAAGTACATAACGAGATATAGCAAAGGCTACATCAACGTCGGAGAAAACCACGGAAACGGGGTAGCTGCAAGTGCGGACGACGGACGTTCGTCGCAGAAGGATCCTGCGCTCCATGTGCACTCTGATGCAGAACCCGGTCTCGAGCTAAAAGAAGAGGTCCACGTGCAGGCGTGTGACCTCCCACAGCAGGCCAATCGATCCCTGATGGCATCTCGGTCCTGCGCGGGTAAAGGATATGCTCCGGATGTATCCCTGCACGAACAGCTGGTAGCAACTGCATCATAGCCTCGTAGAGTCGTACTCGAGTGGCAAACAACTCGACGGCCAGAGCCCGAACAGTGCGATCCAGAGCCTGAGTACACTGAATCAGAACTTGTGGGTCGTAGCGACAAGGCTCGTATGGGGCATAGTTAGCTGTGCAGTATCCAGTAGCATCTCCAGCAGGGGCATACCGAATGTATCGAAACTCAGAGTCATCCAAGCTAGTACTGTGCTCTCCTCGGAGACGTGCGACAGCAGAGTAAGCGGCATCATGGACTGCCATCTCAATCGTCACGCCAATACCGTGGAAAAGATACAGCTCAGTGTCTGAGTCATTCTGCTGATCATAGATACGAACATCAGCACTGTACTGCTCCTGGTTGAACTCGCGGTAAACCTCATAGACCATGTACTCGGGGTACTAGCGGTAACCCAGCCTGGTCAAGAGAGTGATCAGAACAGCTGGAAACCCAGGGACGTCTCGAGCCCAGGTGCGAAGCACAAGCTGCGTCGTAGGGCGTGGGGGAAACAGACGGTCCATCTGAAATAGAGAAAGTTCAGAGTTGTCATACAACGATAAGGAATATAACAGATATTGAAAGGAAAGGTTAAACAAAACAATGGAAAGGAAAATGATTATCAGACTAATCAGATCAATGTCAGGGAAATCGCACAGAATCCAGCTCTCCGGATGGATGGAATTTACGAGATCCTAAGTGTCGGCATAAGTAAGTTTCATTAAACCCGAATAGAAGAGTGATCAGAGTCCCAGAGTAGAGACGAGGAATAAAAGATCCTAATACCACCCAGTTGGCGACATGGGCCCGTAAGCCACACAGCCAAGTGAGTAAAACAATTTTTGACGACTAGACTCAACTTCGGCCAAGGAATTGGATAGGGGGATTCCTAGAGGCAGTCGGCTCTGATACCAACCTGTGACGACCCCGGCTTAATCGTGCACTAACCATACACGCAAATGCACACGATCAAGCCTAAGGACTCACTTGAAGATATCACAACACAACTCTAAAACATAAATATAGTCATACAAGCTTTATATTACAAGCCAGGGCCTCGAGGGCTCGAATACGTAGCTCGACGGCATACAAGTGTCAGCGGAAGCATCAGATATCTGGGTACAGATATATTACAGAAATAGAGATAAGCCTTTAGGAAGGCGGGGCAAAATAAAACACTATGATCGAAAGGCGTAGGCCTCCTACCTAGGACCCTCCGAATCCTACTCCTGGTCGTCTGTCGGCTGCTCGTAGTAGTACTCGCCGGGAGGGTAGTAGTAGTAGCCGTAGTCGTCGACGGGGGCAGCTAACTCAGGGGCTCCGTCATCTGGCGGCGACATATGGATATGGGGAGAAAAAGAAAATAAAGCAAACGTGAGTACTCATCCGAAGTACTTAGCAAGCAAGGATCTACACTACATATGCAACATTTTCAAAGGAGGCTGTATATGTGGACTGGGCTGCAGAAATGCCAGAATAGAGGGAAGAGCCTAATCCTATCGAAGACTAGCATCTTCATCATCTTCATCGGTCTTGCAGCATTAGAAGAGAGCAGACTAACACAATGTAAAGTAGTAGTAATGTCATCAACCTCGCCCAGAGATCCTTTCTCGACTCCCTGCGAGAAAGCGATCCCAGAGCCATACTATCCATTTCATCTCAAGTCATCAGTTCTAGTTGTTCCGATCGGGATACAACTCCGAGTGTCCGTTACCGTAGGACAGGCTATCGATAGATTAGTTCTTCCCTGCAGGGGTGCACCAACTTACCCACCACGCTCGATTAACTCCGGCCGGACACACTTTTCTGGGTCATGCCCGGCCTCGGCCAAACGATACGCCGCAACCCGACCAAATACTTAACAGAGAGGTCAGCACGCTGGACTAACCTATGCACCCAGGGGTCTTGGGCCTTTGCCCCGGGAACTCCTGCGCATTGCGTGGGCGGCCGGAAGCAGACCTAGCAACCCCTTAATACAAGCGCGGTTGCGTAACCAGTCCAATCCAGCGCGCGCCGCTCAGTCGCTGACGTCTATTAAGCTTCGGCTGAAATATACGACGCAGAACGCCCATACTATGCCCACGTGATGGTTAGTGCTATCAGGCCAGAGGCCTCTCGGATCAAATATCCAAACCGTTAGTGGATTAGGAGCGCGCGGAAACGAGCAGAGACTCACGATCGATGTGACCCCATCGCCCCGTCTCGAGGGCTTGCGGCAAGGGCGAGGAATGCCCGGCCACGCCTCGTGTTCAACTCTCAGGCACCATCCAGGTCCACCCGAGCCCACATCACTCGCAATTAAGCTCGCGCGGGTACCCCTTAGGGCCGACCCATCTTTAGTATCATGTTTCAGTGTAAGTCACAGTAACAACAGTAACCGTGTGGCTAACACCAAGGGAACCCTGAGGAATCACCCTCGATGGAGTCCCACCTGATGTTCTCGTCAAGGTGAACGAAGGAGGTATCACCCTCGAGGTCCACACTTGGACAGTTGCACGACGATGTCGTCATCGGGGGTGGTGTAGGAGGAATCACCCTCGCTTACCACGACCGATTAACTAACCTACAAGGTTATCATCAGAAGTGCTGACGAGGTATCACCCTCAGCACTCGATAGTAACCTAGTAGTGTCGGCAACTAAGGGGAAGTGACGTGCGGTGTCGGGGCCTGGTCTTCAATCCCGTTGCATGGGTCTTCTGTTAATCCAGCGGGGTAGTCGGGATATAGTGGGGTCTCTGATGGTCTCTACCCAACCTATTCTAAACAGTTTATAATAACAGGAAAGTATCAACAGTAGGTTACAAGTAAACAGGCTATGCAGCAGATATAGGATACAACAACAGCAGCAGATTCTAATGCAAGCATAAGAGAGAAGAGAATGGGCGATATCGGAATGCTCAAAAGGGGGGGGTGCTTGCCTGTAAGCTCTGGGGCAAGTGGCTGGTCGTCGGGGACGTAGTCGTACTCCGGAGCGGCGTCTGCCTCAGGAGCTACGTCAACGTCGGGGTCTATTCGAGAGAGAAAAGGGGGAGGAAACAGGTAAACATAACGCAATCAAATGCAACACGGGGCATGCTATGCTACAATGCAGTGCAGGGTTGCCTAAAGATATGTCTAAGTCATTTTAGTTATTTTAGGATTAAAGTTGGATTTATTATCCGGTGGTCATGCACTATTCATCTACCGGATTCGGCCTCAAAGTTGTGGTTTCACCTACGTAGGGGGTTCCGGCATCGGAACAGACGACACGATTAGATTTGTCTCGTCGTTCTAAGCAACTTTCATGTATAAAGTTTTTCGATCTGAGCTACGGTTTAAAAGTTATTAATTTTCGAAGTTTAAATGATTTTTTGGAATTATTTTTATTAATAGAATTGAATTATGATGTCAGCATGATGCCATGCTGACATCAGCAGGTCAACAGGTCGGCTGACCAGTCAAACCTGACATGTGGGTCCAGTGGGACCCGCATGTCAGCCTCTGTTGAGACTAACAGTAAGTTAATCTAATTAACAGGGTTAATTAGGGGGTGGGCCCCATCTGTCAGTGAGACATTAGTCTAACTAATTAATTTTTAATTATTTAATCATTTATTAGACTAATTAACCGAGGGGGACCCACATGTCATAGGCACAGAGTGCCCAGCCAGCAAAGTTGACTGAGTCAACTCAGTCAACGGGGGCCCCAGGACCCACTGGTCAGCGACCCAGGGGCGGGGCCCACCGAGCCACGTCAGCACGGCGGCCGAAGACGCGCCGGCGTCCTCTCCAGCGGCGGAAGTTCGCCGGAGTTGCTCGGAAAACCGCCATGGTGCGCCGAATCACTCGCAACCACTTGCGTTCGTTCGGCCTCTCGCCCGCGCATCTATCTACGGTGGTGGTTCGACCGAAAATGGCCTCTAATGATGGCGGCGAGTGGTGGAGCGGTCGCCGAAGCTCGGGCAATGACGGAGACGTAGCTAGGAGGCACGGGGAGGCATGGGCTCGAGCTCGCTGGGCTTCTAGGAGCACCAGGAGCTCGATGTCGTGCTCAGGCGAGCACGACAGGGCCCTTGGCCATGGCGGCGAGGCGATTTGCGGTGACCGGAGCTCGGGTTCGCGCAGAGAGGCGGCTACGAGTGCGCCAGCGACTGGGAAAGCGAGGGGAGAGGTCGAGGAGCTCACCTAGCGGCACCCACGCAGGCCCTCGACGGATTAGTAGCAGCAGTGGCTCGCCGGAGACGACGGCGGCGTTCGGTGGCCGGCGATGCAGTCGGGGTCGATTCGGCAGCTACGGGGTTCCCCGACTCCAACTGAGCGCATCAGGGGAAGGAGAAGACGATGGTGGAGCTTGTGGATGCCGTCAGCGGTCGCGGGGCCGCCGGTGGCCGCGAGGACGACGGAGCTGCGGCGGTGGTGGTGCTCGACCAGAGAGGGGAAGGAGAGAGCTAGCGCTGGGGAGAGGGAGAGAAGTGGCGAGGAGGGCCAAGGGAGATGGATGGGGTGCGTCCTTATCCTCCTCCCCTGTCGGTGGCGTCGGTGGGGCGTCGGCGTGTCGGCGCCTCACCGGCGCGCGGGCGCTCGGCCATGGGCATGGCGACACGCAGGAGAGAGAGGAGGGAATGGGCCAGGTGGGCCGGCAGTCGGGGCACTGTGCACTTAAGCCCAGTGCACAGTGCCTCGTTTTATTTTTATGTTTCTGTTTTCTATTTTCTTTTATTTCCTTACTGTTTGAAATAGTTAGTCCACTAGTGCACTTTTGTAAAACATGAGAGTTGTTCCCAATATTACATTGCAATATTACCTTTCACCAAAAATTGGTTTGGGCAAATTTGGATTTCTTTTGGATTTGATATGAATTTAATTCGATTAAATAATTCTGTTTTGGTGCTGTTTCATGTTGTTGGAGCCATTTAACTGATCCAAGTTTCATTGGTCATATTTTTATAAGTGCTTCTGGAATATTTGTTATTTAGTGAACATTTTTCCAAAGGTGTTTGAACAAATTTATTTTGCACTTTTGAATTTGAGTTGATTTTCAGAATAGAGTTTGAATTGTTTTGATTAACCACTATGACTAGGCACTGCAAATGAGAAGACTTGGCACTATTAGCAGTTGATCACAGTGGCTATTACACAGGGGTGTTACACATATCACTCTCATCATATACTCGTGCGGGTACCCCTTAGGGCCGGCCCGTCTTTAACCAGTTTAAACAGTGTCAACAATAATGTAAAGGCATCCATGTGGCTACCATATCAAGAAGGAATCCGAGGCATCACCCTCGTTGGACTCCCACCTGACGTAAACATCAAGGTGAACGGAGGAGGAATCACCCTCGAGGTCCACTCTTGAGGAGTTGCGCGACGGTGTCGTTATCGGGGGTGGTGTAGGAGGAATCACCCTCGCTGACCACGCCCGATTAACAACCTACAAGGTTATCATCAGGAGTGCTGACGAGGTATCACCCTCGGCACTCGATAGTAACCCAGTAGTGTCGAGCAACTAAGGGGAAGTGATGTGCGGTGCCGGGGCCTGGTCTTCGATCCCGTTGCTCGGGTCTTCTGACGATCCAGCGGGGCAGTCGGGATAAAGTGGGGTCTCTGCTGGGTCTCTACCCAACCTATACTAAATAGTTTAGGATAAGCAGGTAGGAAACAATAGCAGGTTACAATAAACAGGCTATGCAGCAGGATTAGGATAACAGCAGCAGCAGTAACTTCTAATGCAAGCATAAGAGAGAAGAGAGTGGGCGATATCGGAATGCTCAAAAAGGGGGGTGCTTGCCTGTTTGCTCGGCGGCAAGGGCAAGATCGTCAACTGCGTCGTCGGGCTCCTGAGCGGCGTCGGCCTCGAGAGCTACGTCGACGTCGGGGTCTACCTAGAGAGAAGAGGGGGAAGAAACAGGTAAATAGATAGCAATCGATGCAATACAAGCATGCCATGCCTAGGTTGCAGTGCAGGGTTGCCTAAAGATTTGTCTAAGTCATTTTAGTTATTTTAGGATTAAGGCGGGATTTATTATCCGGTGAATATGCACTATTCATCTACTGGAATCAGGCTAAAAGTTACGGGTTCTCCTATGTAGGGGGTTCCGTCATGGAAACAGACGACACGATCAGATTCGTCTCGTCGTTCTGAGCAACTTTCATGTTTTAAGTTTTTCGATCTGAGCTACGGTTTAAAAATTATGAATTTTCAAAGACTTAAATGATTTTCTAGAATTATTTTTATTTAACAGAAAAGAAAATATGATGTCAGCATGATGCAATGTTGACATCAGCAGTCAACTGGTCGGTTGACCAGGTCAAACCTGACCTGTGGGTCCAGTGGGACCCACATGTCAGTGACAGTGGCTTTAACAGAGAATTAACTAGTCTAACTAAACTAATTAGGGGTGTGGGCCCCGGGTGTCAGTGAGACATTAGGCTAATCTAATTAATTTTAATTATAAAAACGTTTATTAAACTAAAATATCAGCGGGGCCCACATGTCAATGGCTGGGGGCTGCCCAGTCAGCACGTTGACTGGGTCAACCCAGTCAACTGGGGCCCCCAGGGCCCACTGGCAGTGGCTCTGGAGTGGGTCCCATGCGTCCACGTCGGCGGCGTCGCCGGAGTTGCTCCGGCGACCAAAATCACGGCGGCCAATCGCCGGAGTCGCTCGAAAATGCGCTACGGTAGGTCTTTTCGCGCGCGACCACTTGCGTTCGAAAGCTGGCGCTGGCACGCGTCGCGTGGTGCCAACGGTTTCGCCGGAGGTGACCTAAATCGGCGGCGGCGTCGACCGTGGCGGACGCCGGAGTTCGGGTACTTGCAGAATCGGCTAAGCGCGGCGCCAGCGAACTAGCTGGCTAGTTAGGCAGCAGCAGCAGCACTCCAGGAACTCATCAGAGCCGCTGGCTCGAGCCGTAGGGGCTCGGGAGCTCGCTAATGGCAGCGACGGCGGCGGTCCGAACTCGGTGCAATGGCGAGCTAAATAGATCGGAGCAGAGCGGCTTGAGAGAGAGACAGAGAGGAGAGAGGAGCTCACCGCGCGGTCAAGAAAGACCCGTGGCAATTTAGTAGCAGCAGAGAAGGTCGTGGCCGCCGGCGAGCTCCGGAGTCGAAGAAGAAAAGGGGCGACGGCGAACGGCAGCTACAGGGCCTCCCCGCTACGGCTCGACGGAGCAGTCGACGTGGTCGAGCACGACGCGTCTCTAAGACACGATGGCGAGGCGAGGCGGCGTCGCTGGCCACGGAAACGGTGACGAGCGGCGGCGGATCCGTTCGGCCTCCCCTCTGGATCTACGGAGAGGACGAAGGAGGAGGGGGAAAATGACGAGGAAGGCCAGGGGGAGTGAATGTGAGAGAGGCCTTATCCTCTCCCCGTCGGTGGGTGTCGCCGTGTCGTCCCCTCGCCGGTGCGCGCCGGCGTAGCCACGGGGAAGGCGACACCGCGAGGGAGAGAGACGGATAGGTGGGAGATGGGCCTCGGTGGGCTGGGCCAGTGCACTGTGCACTTAGGCCCAGTCCACTGTGGTAGCATAAGGCCTTTTTCAATTTACTTTTCTGTTTTATTTTAACAGAGGGGTTTTGCAATATTTTGAGTAGTCAAAATATTTAGCAAAAACGTGGGACTCGGCCACATAATTACTTTGGATTACTCTGCATTACCATGAAAAGATTGGGCAGCATTTGAATCCATTTGGATTTTTCAAAAATGCTTTTAGGCATTTTATAGTGCTGTTCTAACTCTGTTTCTTCTATTTGAGTCTCTTAGTTAATTTAGTAGATGTTGGTTCTAATTTTAGAATTGTCTCTGGATTATTTGCTATTTAATGAATACTTTTCCCACAGTGTTTGAGCAAATTTATTTTGCACTTTTGAATTTGAGTTGATTTTCAAAATAGAATTTGAATTGTTTTGATTAACCACTATGACTAGGCTCTGCAGATGAAGATGACTGGCATATTTAGCAAAGTGTCACAGTGCTTATTACATGGGGTGTTACAGCTACCCCTCTGCACAGCCCAACCGCGCCGCCTCCCACACTGGCGTCTTATAGAGGACCATCGTGCACCACCCTCTCCTCTTCTAGCTCCCTATCATGCTCCACTGCTCCGTGCTCTCCCCGTCATGCACCGCCACACCAGAGGACTCCCTGCGCTGCCCGCTTGACGCCACTCCCCCTGCCCGAGGGAGGTCCGTTGGGGCGCGTCGAATGCACGCCCATCATCTTTCGGGTGTCACCGTCGGCGCCGACCTGAGCGCATGGGAGGAGGGTCTTGAGCGGCTAGGGTTGCCCCTCCGGCACCGCTCGCGTGAGCGGCTCGCGGGGGAGATGGGAAAGGGGGTGAGTGACTTTTGATTTTCAGTCGGTGAACCGGAATTAAAATTATGAATGTATTTTCACATTTCGAATATATATATTTTTGATGGTGTATGACGTGGTATGTGAGACTGACGGGTGGGAGCCCACTTGGGTCTGGGTTGGGACGAACCAGATCAGAGATCAGACCAGACCCACGCAAACCACTCCACCACCGGCCATCGCGCTTTTCCCATTCCCTCGCCGCCGCCGCCGCCGCCGCCGCCCCCGCCCCCGCCAATCTCCTTCTCCGCGGCGCCGCCATGCTCCGGCTCAGGTGCTGCCTCCTCACCCAGCTCCTCTCGTCTCCCTCCGCATCTCCCGCCTCCCAGCTCCGCCGCCTCATATCCGCGCCCGCCATCTTCCCGAACCCTAGCTTCGCCGTGGAGGGGTATCTCGTCTCCACCTGCGGCCTCACCAGAGCACAGGCCCTCAAGGCCTCCGCCAAGCTCTCCCACCTCAAGTCCCCTTCCAAGCCCGACGCCGTGCTCGCCTTCCTCGCCGGCCTCGGCCTCTCCGGCGCCGACGTCGCCGCCCTCGTCGCCAAGGACCCGCTGTTCCTCTGCGCCAAAGTGGAGAAAACCCTGGCCCCCGTCGTCGCTGGGATCACCGGCCTCGGCCTGTCACGTTCTGACATCGCGCGCCTCGTCTCGCTCTCCCGTAACAAATTCCGATGTAGATCCATCGTCTCCAGACTGCACTACTACCTGCACCTCTTCGGCTCTTTTGAGAACCTCCTCCCTGCTCTCAGGCGCGGCTTATGCCTTCGTTCGGCCGACCTGGTCAAGCCCAATGTTGCGTTCCTTCAAGAGTGCGGGCTAGGTGATTGCGACATTGCCAAGTTGTGTATTGTTCAACCATGGCTGCTCGCCTCAAACTTAGAGTGCGTCCGGGCAGTGGCGGCACGCGCCGAAGGTATTGGTGTGCCCTGTGGCTCTGCGATGTTCAAGCACGCGTTGTGGGCTGTTGCACGCCTCAGCAAGGAGAAGATCGCCGCCAAAGTGGAGCACTTGAAGAAGACGCTCAGGTGGTCAGATGCTGAGGTGCGCATTGCTTTGTCCATGTCTCCAGGGATGCTGAGTTTTTCTAGTGACAGGCTGCAGCGCATCTCAGAGTTCCTCATCTCCAAGGCAGGGTTGGAACCAGCATACATTGCTCATCGGCCGGCGATGCTCAATTATAGCCTGGAGGGCCGGATCAAACCCCGGCACTATGTTGTAAAGTATCTCAAGGAAAATGGATTTCTAGATCATTACCGGGACTACTATAATACACTCTGTATCAGCGAAAAGGTATTCATGGAGAGGTTCATATGTCCTCACAAGGAAGCTGTGCCCCACCTCGCTGAAGACTATGCCAATGCTTGTAGAGGGGAAGTGCCTTTCAGTTTCAGATTTACATAAACCAAGAACGGGCTATGAGAATTGGTAACTGTGTATGGCGCAACAGAGTTTACACTCTGTGCAGTGAGCTAGTAATTTCTGTTCCGGTGTTCTTTGCATAATTGGATGTTGGTTGTCTGCTCTAGTATTTCTGGTACATGTCAATTTAGTGTCGCTAATTCCATATGAAACTGATAATTTGATTGTGACTTCTTTGTATGTCCATCGCACCATTCCAGTAGAGAAGGAAGCATCCCACTACGGTGAACATGTCCATCCTCGTATCATATTGACACACATAATTGAACCAAGAGTGTGTGAGATCAGGGTATTTCTGCAAATGGTTTCAAATATCAGTGATAGAGTATGTCTGGATACTCTATCGTTATGTTCTCAACGACCATTGCAGTTTTCAGTGCAATCCTTAACTACCTTTCCATGAAAAATGTTCTCATTTTGGTCATTATTAATTGAAGTCTCAAAATTTCCCTTTGGATGGCGGAAACAATTGTGGAATTGTTGATGGCCACAATGTGTAGATCACTGCCGAGGATGCAGTTTTGAACTAGTTTGTTGGTTCCTTCCTCTTGGTTCTTCTAAGGTGAAAGTCTTTGTTTTCCTGCAGTTGCTCTGTTTATAAGATATTGACTGTACAAGAAAGCAGGTCATTGTTTACTAGTAGTAGTTTGTATCAGCTTTTTTTTCCCCGCTCTATGTTTTTGGATGGCCTATTGGCTTATACTTTTTTCTAGGGACATCTGATCTCAAAATTGAATAATGTTGTTCGCGTTCTGAAAATACTTGGCAGTTTTACGGCTACTTCAGAATTTTTATCACCTTTCGAAAGCCTTATATTACTTAAGCTTTATCAAGCACAAAAATATAGGCCATGTTGTTTCCTTCACAATATTAATTATAATGTTAAATGTATTATATATCTGGATGACTGTTAGGACTGAAGTTCGAGAGCCACTGGGTCCATTTTATGCCACACAATTAAAACCCAATGTATCCACACACAGAGTGTAAACGTGAACTCTTGGAGTTATCAGGTTGTCGTTGCAGTTAACACTAGTTATTTTTCCCTCTTTATTTGCTTCAAGGATTACTGATGGTACTGCACTTATTTACTTCCTGGTCCTCTTGTTGGTGGAAGCGCCGCATCAAAGAATGTAAACAAATGGCTCGATGAGATGATTACATGATATGAATCTTCCACCAGTATTCCGAGAGGTGGTCCTTGCAAGTTGCTTATCTCCTTGTTGAAGATACTGTGTCAGCAAAATGGGAAACTATGCATACCATTTGGGTCAGACCCATCACAGGAGGTACTTTGTTTCATGCTTTATGTTGTTGCAGTCATAGTTGTAGTTATATTACCGTTCAATTTGTGCCTTCTCCCCTTTGCTATAATTATTCGTTCGAAATTTTCATCAGAAGGAAGATGCCCATAATGCTTGTTCTACTTTAATCAAGGCCCCTAGTGGTAGGAAACACCCCTACTTTAATCAAGGGCCTTGGCGGTAAGAAAATGGTCAGATCCCGAATTTTTTGCAAAACAGGGTCAGATCTCGAACAAGTTTTGCAAAAGGGTCAAAACACGAAATTTTGCCGCTTGGTGCTGTAAAACTCTCTTATTTTACTCGCTGCAATTGGGTACATTTCATCACAAAACAGAGGTCAGCGGTACATGCTCCTGCTGCGGGATGGGTCGGGATGGTCCTCAGGAATCCGGATGGAAGCTTGATCTTTGCTGCTTATCGACACCTCTTCTTCTGCAATGATGCCCTCGAAGTGAAACTAGATGCAATTAGGGAGGGTCTAGCGCTAGCTTTGGAGCGATCTGACCTTGGTAATCCAATCTGACTCTTCGATGACACTTTCTTCATTGTCCTCAGATATTCTTGATCGATCGGCTTATGGTCATTTAGTCACGGAGATTAAGCACCTCTTAGCTGGAAATTTAACCATGGGAGAATAGAGTGTAGCATGGCTTGTTGGCTACAAAATTGCCCACCACTAGTAGAAAACATGGCTTTTGTCCCGGTTCCAGAGGGCCTTTAATCCCGGTTCTGGAACCGGGACAAAAGGATCGGGACTAAAGCCTCTAACCTTACGAACCGGGACTAAAGGGGCTCCACGTGGCCGCCTGCTGGAGCGGGGCTGGAGGACCTTTAGTCCTGGTTGGCGGGACTAAAGGAAATTATTTTTTTTGAAATTATTTTTTGAATTTTCAAATCTTTGAATTATTTGACAATTTAATCTCTAATCACCCCTCCCTCCTCGCTGCTTTAGAATTTAATCTCTAATCTCTAATCAACACTCATTCCAAATCGTCTAACTTTCCGGCCGGTCACCCATCCTCTCACTACTCCAGCCTGAGCATGCTTAACTTTCGAGTTCTATTCCTCCTAGTTTTTCAAGTCTGCACTTGTTGTTTTCCTGACAATACTAAGTTGTCAATCCTATTAACCCTTAGGAGTTGAACTTGAGCATTAAGCACCGTTTGAGTTTGAAATTATTATTCTAAAAAATATATTTAGTAACACTAATATTTCTTGAATAAGTAGTTTGATCATAGTTTGACCAGATTTGATCATAGTTTGACCATAATTTGATCAAAATTTAAAAAAACTAAAATAATTATTTAGTAACACTAATATTTCTTGAATAAGTAGTTTGACCACAGTTTGACCAGATTTAACCAAAATTCAAAAAAACTGAAATTTGAGCATAACTTTTTTCCCTTTAAGAATTTGAGGATTCTAAAATTTGCAAAACAGCCTTTGGCAGTCGAAATCGGATGCGGATTTTCGTGCTGATTTTTTTGATATATTATGCGTTTTTTTCGACATCGTATGCAAAAGATATGGCCGTTTTACTTTTTCATAACACTTTTTTGCAAAACATGTCCAAATTTAAGTTTTTTAATTTTCCTAACTAGTAGATGTAGTAACATAACTACATCTCGAAGGATTTTAATTTTTGAAGTTTTTATCATTTTTTTTTGTTTTTTACAAAACTGAAATGGTGATACACGGAGGGGGGGGTAGAGTTTGAACCTCTTTAGTCCGGAATGGTGTCCATCCAATCCTACCGTCGACTACATCTGCTAGCACCATCCCAGCCAGAGTCACAACTAAGGTTAACCAAGCCAGAGTCACGTTCTATTAAAGTGGCAAAAAGAATTACTTTTAATATAGTAAAACTAATTCTATCAACTATTATTAAAGGCTAAACAACTATTAATACAAAACTTTAGCAAAATTAATATTAATTAATTATAAAAATTTATCTACTGTTGTCTAACAGAAGCATACTACAACATGTTAAAATTTACATAAAGAACTAACTAAAAATAATTGAAAACAACAATTAAAGAACTAAAACAACTATATAAGCAAAACAGTACTGCTTTAATTAAAATCATAATATAAATTATTCTAAAAATAACCAAATAAATCTTACTGTGACAACAATCTAACATGTGACTAGGAGCAAAAAGAATTAAATTAATAACTATTTTTAAACTCAAATTATTCACAATCTAGGATTTGAAGCAAATTTGAACAAATTCGTATTTAAATCATTCAAATTTGAAAACTAATGGCACAAACATAAACTAGACAAAATTTTGAATCTAATGCAAAAAGAATCACTCAAAAACATCAAATATCCTAAAAAATATAAGCAATTTAAAATAGAAACTAAACACAAAGAACAAATGGAAAAACAAAAAACAAATTTCAAAGCCCCTTTAGTCCCGGTTCGTGGCTTCAACCGAGACTAAAGGTCCCATTTGAACCGGGACTAATGCCTGCCCAGCGCCCTAGCCGCTCGAACCGGGACTAATGCTCACATTAGTCCCGGTTGAGAGAGTATGGCACGTGTTTCATTCAAAGAAAAGCGAGCCCGCCTGCCGCTAACCATCCAACTTGCACCGCGCCAACTGTCCTTCTGGAAAGGTCGTCGCCACCGCCCGAAGCAGCGCCCGCCGACCAGCCGCATCCTGTACAAATCTCCCCCCACACCCTGACCGTGCCGGAGCGAGCACCGCCCGAGAAGGAGCGGAGAGGGGAGAACAAAATTCCATACCTGTGTCGCTGCCGCTCCCTGGACGCCACAAGCCGGAAAGACAACGCACCCATCCATATCCAGTAGGAACCAGATGGTGCAAACTCTATCTCCCGGCTCCGCTGCCAACACCGGAGAGGACCACCGCATCGAGCAGAAAGCCGGAGAACCATTATTCGCTGGCGCCGCCATCGCCTCTGACGAAGAAACGGCATCCCGGGAAACACTAAACAGCTAAGCTACTAGCCTACTGTACACTACTACTCCCGGCCAGATCAACGTCCCCTCCTCACCCGGCGACGGCGAGGCCGTCCGGAGAGGAAGGAGATGAAGATCCGGTCGGAGGAAAGCTGGGCGCAGTGGTCGCCTACAGGCTAAATGGCTCCAGGTACAGATCCCTCCGGGATGAAAAGAAGAGACATTTAGAAACGCCTGGCGATGTACATTAGTCCCGGTTCATAATGCAATCGGGACTAATGCTCCGATCCGGCTGTGACGAAAGCCCTGTTTTCTACTAGTTGACTATAACTCTGCATCTAAGGAATAAAACTCTTTTACCCCTGCAAAAAAAAAACAAAACAATGAAACCGAAACTCCTTTTCTGATCCCAAGCTCAAATGCTCATTGATGAACAGTAAAATGAAAAATAATAGTAAAAAGATCTACCACAAATCTTTTTTTTTTGGTACACTTTGTTAGATGTTTTGTATGCTTGACAAATTTCAGCATGAAATAACTTTCGTGGAAGTGATGGCAAAAAAAAAAACACTCCAAAATGTTTTCAAAACATTTTTGGAGCATCAAATATGTTTTTGCCACGACTTCCACGAATGTCATTTCATGATGAAATTTATCAAGCATACAAAACATTTGTCAAAATTTACCACCAAAAAATCAGATTTTTTTATTTTACTGTTCATAAGGGAGCATTCAAGCTATGGAGCAGATACTCTGTGTACGACAATGGAACAACTCTAGGCATAGCAAAACACAATCCCCTCCTTTTACGTAAAAAAAAAAAAACAGACCCAACAAACCTAGCCCTAGCTTAATGTGAGACTGCCAATGGGCTACACCTGGCATCAAGTATTCACGCTCAGGTGAGATTCGTACCAACGCAGCCGCCTGCACAAGACGCGCTAACCACCCCAGCCACTACTCCTTCTCTGATAACGTACAGCTTCTTATCTCTTTTATTCTTTCCTTTTCTTTTTTCCATTTCTTTTTCTTTCTTTTTTTTCTTTTTTGTTTTTCTAATTCGACGCAAAAAGTTCATCGGATTTTATGAACGTTTTTTTAAATTTGATAAACTCTTTTCAAAATTGATGAACGTTTTTCTAATGGGAAATGATTCTAATCAGCCGGCCGATCTGGCGCGAGGCATCCGCCACCTCGCGTGGCCTGCTTGACCACGCACGTCTCTCTCCCTCGTCCTTTTTTGCAACAACGATGTTGTTGTAGAATGGTGGCAGTGAATGATGACTGCGCGGCGCGGCCGGAGATGTGTTGCAATTTTTGCAACATTCATCTTGTTGTAGAAAATTAGATGCGGTGAAGATGATGTTGCAATTTTTGCAATAAGGGTCTTGTTGCAGAAAAATAGAGAAGAAGATGTTAAGCAACATGGGTCTTGTTGTAGGAAATTAGAGAAGAAGAAGTTTTGCAACAAGAGACTTGTTGCAGAAAATTAGACAAGAGAAGATTTTTGCAACAAAGGCCTTGTTGCAAGAGGAATGAATACGGACAACTCGTGTAAAGAATTGTATGTCTCGCGAGGCAGTGGATCTTTTAAAAAGATTCGCCGGCCGACGCATAGTACACCCCTTTTCTAATGGGCGCTGCTACGCGTCGGCCGACGGATCTTTTTAAAAGATCCGCCGTCTCGCGAGTCATTGAATTTGATGGATTGAGCGACCGAGCGTCACTTTCTATCATTGCAACACAGGTCGTGTTGCGGGAAATTTCGGCAACACAGGTTGTGTTGCGGAAAATTTCTGCAACACGGGTCATGTTGCAGAAATTTTTGCAAGATATTTTTTTTCCAACAGAGGTCTTGTTTCAGTTTTTACTTTTGCAACAGAGGTCTTGCTGTAATTTAGTTATTTTGCGACAGAGATCTCATTACAAATTTAATTTTTCTGTAACATAGGTCTTGTCGCAGTTTTTGCAACAGAGTCATTGCTGCGGAAACTTATCGTAGTGGACAGTGAGCAGCAAACAACGGCCACGTTGACTGAAAGAAAGAGAAAAAGACCGCTCGGTCAAGACACGTGTCGTACGGACGAGCCAGCGGATGCTTGCGTGCGATCCGCCGGTAGAAACCAAGCGTTTTCCTTTTCTAATTGGATTTTTTCCAAAATCGGTGAACTTTTTTCAAATTCGATGAACTTTTTTTTAAATTTGATTAACTTTTTTAAGTCGATGAAATTTTTTCAAAATCTGTGCACTTCTTTTTCAAATTCGATGAACTTTTTCTAAAATTCATGATTTTTTTAAACCGATGATATTTTTTCAAAATCGGTGATTTTTTTTCAAATTCGATGAACTTTTTATAAATCGATGAACTATTTTTGAAGTTTGTGAACTTTTCTTTCAGAATTTGTGAACATTTTTTAATTTACGATTTTTTTGGATTTTTATTTTATTTTATTTTTTTCAAAAGTGAGGTAAATGAGGTGACGCGCGGGAGGAGCGGACGAGGTGATTTTGTTTTGAGAAACGAGCGAACGAGGCGATGTGTGGGAGGAGCGAATGAAGGCAACCTGGGCTGGCCCAGTACGTAGGCGCGTAGGCGCCAGTACCTCGAACCAGCGCCGAAGGCGCCCTATAGGGGCTCCCAAGAAAAAGGGCATCAAGGACTGGACCACACCTTCGTTGCTTGCTTCATGAGTCTCGCACCACTGGCAACCATCGTTCGCTCGCCACTGGTGCCACCATGCTCCGACACCGGCTCTCTTCTCCCTTTGCTCCGGTAACGGCTCAGGGTTTTTTTCAAATTAAAAATTTATTTATTTATTTGTTTTTGCATCATCATGAAATCATCAGCATTGCGTCGACAACATGTTTTTTGCGGTAAAACTTTCGATCTATTCATCTATCAAACGTCAGAAACAATAAAAATTACATCCAGATTTATAGATCACCTAGCGATGACTACAAGCACTGAAGCGAACCGAAGGTGCACCACCGTCATCGTCCCTCCTGGTCAAAACTTGTTGTAGGAGACAGTCAGGAAGTAAACGTGCTAAGCCCCCATAGGACCAACACACCAGAATAGCAGCCACTGCGATGAAGAGTAGCGTAAATCGAAAGGATCCAACTTGAAGATACACGAATGTAGACGGACGACTACCAAATCTGAGAAGATCCACCAAAGACAGATATGCCATAGACATACCTCCACATGTCCACCGATAATGCTAAACGTACCACTGGGATGGGGTTAGGCAGGAAGAACCCTATTCCATCTTCAGGGAGCCGCTGTCGTCTCACCTTCCTGAACAGGACAAAAAAACCTAAAAAAACTCGAAGAAACCTCTAAAAACGGAGCCCTCTAGCTGGCAAGGCCCGGGATCCACCGTGCCTCCATGATCCTAGGATCACAGGAGACGAGGCGGATCGGCAGCGACGCTGGTGGGAGGCTCGAAAAACCCTAGCGAAGCGCCTTTGGGTTGTTGGAGCGAATGGGTGCTTGTGGTCTAGGTCATTCAGATGTTTTGCTATACCTCTAGCTATATTATATTTCACCGGAAGGTGAATGGTACCACGTACTTTCTTTGACCATCTGATCAGAGAGCACTTGGACACTTGCACATGCCCACGTGTTATCACTTGAAAATTATTTGGTAAATGGGAAATGCATGTTCTCAATTGAGTAGGAAGTTTGCGTGTGGTCTTCTTATAGTATATCGAGGTCACACATTAAATTTCGTCTGATTCTGAGTATATTTGATACCGAAACAATCGAATATGTAGGCACTAGTAGTCAGTTAAATAATTAATTGGATTGCTTAAAAAACCCTGCAAACAAGGCTCTATTCCCTCTCTTTTGACCTAGCCCATCTAACCTAGCTACCACATCAAAACTTAGCCCAAAACAACCCACAAAACCTCCTACAGCCATTGCCTATTTAAACAAATGCTCCCTTGCCATTTTTGGCAGCAATTGTAGACAAATCCCATCAAACTCCTCCCCTGCCACTTGGCACACCCACATCGGGTGCGTTGCCGCCGCCAGAGCCGTTGTGGCCACGCTTGGATCCGTCGATCCAGTGGATGATCCAAAGGACACTAGCGCCACACGCGTCGCCACCTCCGCCTCCAGCTCGTACGAGCCCGCTCCCGGCCCCAGGAGCCGATCGTGGCACAAGAGAAGAGCTCCCCAACAACAAAAATAAACTCAGATATGTCACAAATTCGCCGAGTTCCGCTGGTCAAAAACTCGATAGTGTCCTGACAAGTTGGGCCCACCAACGACCAGGCGATGGAGACGTGACGACGGTCTAAGTTTTCCGGGTTTTGACTAAGAAAACTCGGCAATCTTTTTGCCTTTTTCTTTTTTTATAGCATGGAATTCCAGGGCCACCTCGACGTCGAGCTCCTACGTAAAAACTCGGCAAAGACCTGAAAGGAGGGCCCACAGGGGACGTGGAAACGAATATTAGACGATTGGGCTTCTTTTGCCGAGATTCGTAACTCGGCAAAGGGCACACCCTTCATCGCCGCCACACACATATAATTGTGGGCGTGGGAGTGGAATCGGCAACCGCAAAAACCCTAACCCGAACCCGTCTCCCTGCTTCGCTGCACCATCACCGCCACGCCGCCTCCTCTCATTCTCCTCGCCGTCGCCATGGAGTCAGCAACACCCATGGGTGCCATGGCCACGGGCGCCGCCACCATCATAGCTGGCCGCCTCGCTCTGCTTTGCACCGGCACCGGCGTCCGCATCATTAAGGAGGAGCACGCGAGGTGAGCTTCTTCATCACATTTTTTTTCTTTTGATGAAATGCATGCATGTTTATTTGTTAAAATAAGTTAGATATGGTGTTTAGTAGAGTCTAGCAACATTGTTAAAAAAAGTAAGTTAGTAGCATATGTTAGTTCTATATAGTTTGTCAATTGTTAGATAATTAGCTAAATATTTGCAACTACTAATTAGTGCTGCCCGTCTATGTCCTGGAAAGGGCCATGAAATATCGACTCCTCTAGCTAGATATTTGCAACTACTCTTAATTAGTGCTGCCCGTCTATGTCCTGGAAAGGGCCATGAAATGTCGACTCCTCTAGTTAGATATTTGCAACTACTCTTAATTAGTGTTGCCTGTCTATGTCCTGGAAAGGGCCATGAAATGTCGACTCCTCTAGCGAAGTTGACACCCACAGTCCCGCTATAAGTGAGGGTTTGGGTGTGCTAACATAGCCCTCCTGCCCCTACACTTCCGATGACCCTAACTTTATCGAGGTCATGGAAGGATCGAAGGACCCCTCGGAGACCGACTCAGAGTTGGAGTATCCCGAGGAGGAGAAGGAGGACAAGGACAACAATGAAGGCGACAACGACAACCAAGCGAGGGTTTGCGGAAAGCGTCCTCACCCAGATGATGGCGTAGAGGTGACATTCAAGAAGAAGGACTAGACGCCCAATACTGTAGCTAGTCTTAATTCGAGAGTTCATAAAATCTTGACTCATGGTCTTACTTAACTTGCAAGAAATGTAGATCTTTTTGTCCTAGCGAACATCCCCGAAAGATTAGAAGAGATTTTGTACTACAACCGTAACCAGTTGTTTTGATCGATTTATTGATCATTTTGCTCAAACAAAAAGAAGATTTTTTTATCGGGAAAAGGAAGAAAAAATATAAAAAAACCCTTCATTGCAATATGCCCAAAGATAAATTGTTTTTTGAGACATTGCCCCAGAGATAAAAGAAAATCGTGTATACGAGTGACTCCATGCCAGCCCATTATCAGAGGAGCGAGTGACGCGTGGGGTCACCTTGTCATCGCCAAGGTCGGACCAGACCAGACCACGCTAATCCTTTCGCTCTCGCACGGTCGCACCGGGCCGCCGTCGTTCCCCATCCCCTCCCTCGCCGCCGGCTCCACCGCGCCGCCGCGGTGCCATGCTCAGGGTGCGTAGCCGCGTCCTCGCCCATCTCCTCTCATGTCCAGCAACCTCCCACGCATCCCCTGTCCGCCGCCTCCTCGCCGCCGCGGCGCCCGTCGTTTCCCCCATCCGTACTAGCTTCGCCGTGGAGGAGTACCTCGTCTCCACCTGCGGCCTCACCCGACCCCAGGCTGTCAAAGCCTCCGCCAAGCTCTCCCACCTCAAATCACCATCCAAGCCCGACGCAGTACTCGCCTTCCTTGCCGGCCTCGGCCTCTCCGGCGCCGACGTCGCCGCCCTCGTCGCCAAGGACCCGCTGTTCCTCTGCGCCAAAGTGGAGAAAACCCTGGCACCCAACGTCGTCGGGCTCACCGACATCGGACTCTCGCCTTCTGACATCGCGCGTCTCGTCTCGCTTTCCCGTCACAAATTCCGGTGCAGATCCATCATCTCCAGGTTGCACTACTACCTTACTCTCTTTGGGTCCTCTGACAACGTCCTTCGGGCACTCAAGAGGAACTTATACCTTCTCACCTCTGACCTCGAGGGGGTGGTCAAGCCCAACCTGGCGTTGCTGCGGGAGTGCGGGCTAGGTGCTTGTGATATTGCCAAGCTATGCATCAGTCGACCAGGTCTGCTCAGCACCAATCCGGAGCGCTTCCAGGGCATGGTGGCATGCGCCGAAAACATGGGTGTGCCCTGTGGTTCTGGGATGTTCGGCCATGCGCTGCATGCTGTTGCATGTTTCAGCAAAGAGGAGATCGCAGCCAGAGTGGACTACTTGAAGAACACGTTCATGTGGACGGATGCTGAGGTGTCCATTGCTGTTTCTAAGGCTCCATTGATGCTGACGAGGTCCAAGGAGTCGATGCAGCATAGGTCTGAGTTCCTGATCTTCGAGGTTGGCTTGGAACCGACATACATTGCTCGTCGGCCGGCAGTGCTCACTTATAGCCTGGAGGGCCGGCTCAGGCCCTGGTATTACGCTGTAAAGTTTCTCAAGGAAAATGGATTGCTCAAGCACGACCGAGACTACTATTCTCCAGTTTTAGTGAGCAATAACGATTTCATGAAGAAGTACATATGCCCTCACAAGGAAGCTGCACCACACCTTGCTAAGACTATGCAGCAGCTTGCAGAGGGGAAGTGCCCGCTAGATTCATATTTGCATGAACCAAGACCAGTATGAAAATTGGTATGTTCATTATGTCATTCGGTCGAGAAGAAAGCATCGCACTACTATGACTTGTCCTTCCTCATATTGACACACATATTGGAACCAGGAGTGTGAGATCAGAGCATCCCTCAAGTGCTTTGAAGTATGAATGAGCAGTATTTCTGCACACTCTGTATCTTTATGTTCTAAAATGGCTGTTGGAGTTTTCAATGCAATCCTCAATCTATCTTTCCATGAAAGGATGTTCTCATTTTGGCCATGAAGATGATATGAAGTCTCAAACTTTCCTTTGGATGGAAATTTTTGTAACATTCCGATTCTCGGAATGTTTAAGAAAAAAAAAGTTTTCCAAAAAGTAGGGCCAGAAAATTTCGTTTGTTTTATTTGTTAACAAAATCTTAAATGGAGTTTTAATAATTAGAATATTTAATTTGAACTAATACCAACCTAAATTAAAATTTGAGTTTTGTTCTTTTCTTGTAGTTGGATTTATTTTTGTCGCCTGCAGCATATTAGTTTATGCACTTATGCTTTTTGTTGGAATATTTATTTGGAAATTCATTTGATAATTATTCGAGTCTATATTCATTTTCTCGACTTCCCTAAAAGGAAAATTCATTTCTTTTTCCTTCACTCAGAATCTGGGCCAAATTCCCTAGCACAACATCTCTTCCTTTTCCTTCCTGTGTGTAGCCCACATTTTTTTTCCTCTTCCAGCCGAATGGGCTTGAACCATTTTTCCTATTAAGTCTCTCCCACCTGGGCCTAACCGAATTGGCCCATCTCTCCTATGGCAGCCAACACCTCCTCTCCTTCCTTCTCTCTGTACGTTCTCAACCTACATAAACAGAAGAGAAACAGCCGCACACGTATGAGCAGAGACATCCACCACCTACAATTACAGAAAGGAAACTGTTGCACCTTCTTTTAATTCCCTCTCCACTTGCCCATCTTCTAGCCCCACAACACTCACCCCGAGCTCTTCCTCTCCTCCACTACACGCACACCAGTACAGAGAAGATCAAACGTACATCAATGAATCTTCCCCTCCTCTAACTTCCCTCTTCCCTTATATCTCATCCCTTTCCAAAACTGAAGGAACCATTCTGTGAGCCTCCAGCTCCTCTTCCACTTCGCTAGTCTCCCTGCCCTCTCCCTTCCTCTTTCTCTACAGAAACTCTCTCTCCAAAGAATGGTGCTTCATGGACACCGATGCTTGATCCCGTTGACATAGGCCATCTCCATCCGTACCCTTGCGCCAAAATGTTCTCCTCTATGCCACGAATCCATTCAGGGAAGAAGGAACTCATTTCGTCAACCACACGTGAACAATTGTGCATGTCCGTCTACACTGTTCGTCGAGTTCATCGTGATGTTTCATCAAGCCCGGTGAGCCTCTATCTAATTCCTTCCATATACATACTCTACCATATATAACCTACCTCCTAGACAACTAATTCCAGCCTATGGTAGTTGTTGGGCGCGCACACGACGGAGGCGTGCCGCTGCCACCACTTGGGATCGCCGCCGCTGTCACGAGGACCTGCCCGATGACTCCATCCGCATTATCTTCTTCGTATCGCACGCAGGAGCACACCAACATCTTCTTCCACACCGTTCATCGACCACACGTCATTTTTTTGCACAACTTCTTCGACTCCGTTTGTCGGGTTCATCTCATCGTTCCTCAAACCTGGTGAGCCACTCTTCAATTCCTTTTGTACACATGTTCAACATCGTACGGTGCATCTCCTAGACATCACTATGCAACCCATCTATGTCGTTGCTTGCGCCGATGCGTGAATGGAGGCCATCCGATGACATGGTCACATTTCCTTCATATTTGTTTACCGGATGATCTCGTGCCCAATAGGTGAAACGCTTTTTATGGACATGATGACCCCGTGGTGAAGTTAGATTGTTAGTTTGGTCAAGCGTGTTTTACTATAGATTTTATCTTAGTCGTCTTGTATAGAATCCAAGTGTGTTTTGTGTTCCGTGAAACTTTACTATTGATATGTTAATTTTCATATGTTCATGATATGCCTAGGAGTCGCTCCTAATTATTTCATAATCGTAGGAGTTACATATGATTTACTAGATTTGTTTTACTCTTGTTTTAATTGTTAAAATAGTTATATGTATTGAGTCGGCTCGATAGTTTGTGTTACTACGTATAGTTGTATTTTATGCTCGTGTATTGATTTCTATGAATGATTGTCATTTTGTTTATTAGATATAGATTTTTTATGAGTTACAAAATATAATTTTGTAGTCATGTGTTATGTGTGCGTACAAATTTTGGTTAATGTTCGCCATGTTTATAATTCTTTATAATTATTTTAGGAGTTGCTTTTATTTATCTAATCGTGGAAGAATTAATGTTTGATTCTTTAGTTTTTGTTTAGCATGACTATACCTTAGGTTTGTTGTATAGATAATTCTATGCCATGTTGCACATGTGCTGGTAGAATAGAATCATGTGATGTCTATGATATATGTGTACCTACTTATAATACATGTTGTTGCATAATTTTTGTTATGCTAGGTTCTAGATATCAAATGAAGTGTTATTGTTACCCTAGAACAAATTCATTATAGTTCCCTGTGGCATAACACATTTTGTGTAGTTGTTCCTATGGTTTCTTACATGTCACCATTCTATATTACATGGTTGGTTACTTTATGTCATGATTTAGGTCATACTGCTATATAGAATTTGTGCTTGTGATGTAGAACTTAGTTTATTACTTCTTCGTAATTATTCATTTACTTACCTAGACAGTAGCTATGTATAATTAACTGGTTGTTATATTTTGTTAGCACTTTCTCAAAGTCCTGCATGTTCTATTGTATGATTTACATGTGTTATATGATCGCTAGTTTGTACTTTTTGATCGCACATATGAATAGCCTTTGCCTATTAGAGATACATGTTACCAGTGTATGATCTCTTATGACTTAAGTTTGATGCTTGATCAATACCCCGCATGATGATGCAACTGCATAACTAGATTGTATAGCATGTGTGTACCAGTTCATGTATTAGATCATGCCTAGTGGTGTATCTTATGTCTTTGCAACTATAGATTGTAACAAATAGAAGTGCATGTCATTTTCACTCATGCTAGTATATAGTACATTGCTTGATGTCATGATCTAGTTGTCTAACTTGCCTAAATGCTTAGTATGACATGTCCATGTTCTTATAGGACATAACTATGTCCATGTGTTTATATGAGATAACTACTATGTAAAGTTGTGTGCTCTTGCCATTCTTGATATTCATGTTAGTTGATATCAACTAAGTTATCTCATTTTTGTGAGCTGTATTCTATTAGTATCATACTTTGGCATCTCGTGTGATGATCATTCATACTTAGCGTTATACATTGTATCTAGTTGTTGCATTATTGTATATCTAGATGTCGTTCATGCAAGTGATCTTTCATGACTTATGATGTTCAATGTGCTATAGTTGTACTTGTGTTGCTCTTATATGATTGACTTGTCTCACGTTACTATTATGAGTGTTGTATATGTGTTGCAATAGTTCATCGCATGCTTAGACTAGTTTATCTTTATGTTAGTTGAGTTGTGTTGTGGTGATATTATAACTGCTAGTGGCTATTGGTATTAGTCGTTCTTTAGTAATAAGACCATATCCTAGTTTAGTATATTATCATGATCACTCGTGTGTGTGATGCATGTGTTATTCGTTGAGACCTCTAGTGATTCTATGCTCACATGCCTCGTGTGAAGATGTGTCTTGATTTAGTTGTTTATTTAGTTTTGACCATAGTATTGGATTGGCTCTTTGTTATAGGAATGCTCACTATAGTTATTACGTTTGATGTTTATACTTTGGTTGTTGTTAAACATTATGAATATTTGGATTCATCCAAGTATTTATTTATGGTTGATTATTACTCTTAACCATATCATGTCTAAGATAGTTGTTCATCCATTTGTTCCATGTGTTGTGTAGCTCTTGTTAATTGTTTGACAAATGAATTAGTTGATATAATGGAGTTGATTCTATTTCCTTTTAATATTATTTTAGGGCTAGACCTTGATCAATTAAATTCATGTTGTTGAATGATGTTTCATTGTTTAACTACTATGGTGTGTAATGTTGATTTGGTTATCGTATACAACACTTGCTTTTGAATTTTTATACAGTTGATGTATATGTTTGGCTACTGTTGACCATTATAAATATTTAGATTCTATCTAAATATTTATTTGTGGTTAACTCTTACCTTTTCATTCTAGGTTGTGATCATGTAGTTAAATGCATAGAATGGTTTCATTTCATATGTGTGGTTGCCATTGTGTTTGTTATATTTATACTTGTTTCATGTAGAGTTAGCCAAGATGTGTAGTGGGCACTACTACTGGTTAGTCGCATAGTTCATACTAGAACGTTAGTCTTGATCGCCAAGCCTTCTTTAACTGGGTCAACCTAACCATGTCATTTCATTGAATCATCTCCGTCACCTCCCGACCATGCTACCTCATTTCGAATCTACATCTTGATCAATATACTCATATCCATCCACTCTTAAATTGTTTTGGATGCTATTTGGATTTTCTATTGCTTTGGTATTTATTGTTTGTCTTTTGCTATCGCTACGAAGAGTAGGGAGTGACGATGTTGGAGAAGGACATAACCAGGTTACCGAAGAAGGACTCAACAACGAAGGCATGCCTCCTTTGATCATACTTATCCTATGTTTTACAAAATTGCATTGTTTTTTTTATTGTTACTATATGCATGCTATTTTAATTCTTGTAGCTAGCGTGTCGATTGACACATTACCTTGATCCGCTTGTCGCCTATTCGTTTGACACCTGAGTAGAAGTATATAGTTCCGGTAGAGTAGAAATGCTTAGCCATGCTTATCACCCTATAGGTGATTTGTTAAATGACCTCTGAGTCATTGACACTTGAAACTTATTGTTGAGCTCGCTGAGCTAGGCCGGTTGGCCTTGTTGATCTCCTCTACTCTCTTCTACTCTGGGTGAAACTTACCATCTAAATACTGGTGCGGGCGACAGCTGAATCAAGGATTGAAGGAGCGATTGGCTGCCCTTCACAAGTTGAAGGGGGCAATCAGTCGTCCATGCCGCATGAGGCCTAATAAGTCTTGGATTTGAAGATTGTGATAACAGTACAGCCACATGCTATATGGGCACTGGCTTGGTTAATTAGTTAGTTCACTCTTATTGTCGTCATCACCGTACCGCAGATGGGATAGCTGCGTTGCGAGGAGTATCCTCGGCACAAAAGGGGGGCCCGGATTGTGAACTGCGGTTACTTCCGTGTTGAAACCTAGTGGGCTTGGCACAGTAAGTTTGGTCTAATGAAAGACCTCGTCACAATCTCCCTGCCGGTATACCAGATGGTGTACTACGCTAGCGACGGCTAGTGGCAACAAGTCAGGATTGTGTCGTGTGGGTAAAGTATACAACCTCTGCAGAGTGTAAAACTATTCGAATAGCCGTGTCCACGGTCATGGATGACACATGAATCTTTCTTGACATACATGACCTGTCTTGCTTATTCCCTCTTTGCCCCTATTCTTGGAACCTATGAAGAGTGTGAGTTGATCGAGGATCCTCACTTTGCTGGAAGTTATTATGGAGATAAAACATGTTTTCATCTAAAACTGCTATTATCCAAGTACTATGTTATTTCAAACAAAATTAGCTTTTATGCAAATGAGCCATACAGCCTTCCTTTGAAGCCACATGTAGCTATTAGGTCCTTCCCCAAGGGAGACATGTTGAGTACGTAATGTACTCATGGCAATAATTTTGTGGATAACAGAGTTTCGAAGGTGATGACTATGACAACTATGGCGATCCGTAGGAGTGAGGTCACGTGGACTACATCGACTGCCTGTGGCTGAGATGGAGTCGCTACGCATTGTACTTTCCACTGTTTTCTGATTGTAATAAATGTCATGAGACATTTCTCTATGTTTGCCTTGTGGCAAGATGTATTTAAACTTGTAATACCTTTTACACATTGTGCAATGATATCATTTCGCTGTGTTGTCAACAATGATCCTGGGGTTGACAAATATACACAGGAGGGTCTGGAAGTTAATTCCGGGTACTCACAATTTTGGACTTCTTTTTCTGTGTGAAACAATTTTGGATTTGTTGATGGTCAGTTGGCCACAAGGTGCTGATCACTGCTGAGAATGCAGTTTTGATCTAGTTATTCTAAGCAGGCCATTGTTGACTAGTAGTTTGTATCGATTTTCGTTTATTTTCCCTTTTAGTTTTGGATGGCCTTCTGGGTGATACTTTTCTAGGGGCCAGTCACATTTCTGTTGACGGCCTACTTGTATATCACTACGTAAACAGATATTTCTAATGCCCTGGTATTTGTACTGGAGAAGCAAACTGATGTGTGTATGCCATGGTGCTGAAAAACAGAGGGCATTTCATACAACAAGGGAACTTATGTTATGGTAACCTTAAAAAAGGTTGTGGCATTACCATGTTAATTTCTGCTATATCTTTAGCTAATTTTATTCCATAATAACACTATCCGTATAGGTAGTGAGGGCATCTTTATCCCTTAGAATATTTGTTTAGTGGGTCTTATGTACCATCATTTTTGCAAATTTCTATCTGGAAAGTGGTAAAAGGAAAAGGAAGAAAAGCCGGATGGGATGCCATGTAGTATAGAGTCTTGCAGAATTTCATACATAGGATTTACTATGTACCACAGTGTACGAACCAACCTATGTGAGGATGAGTGCACATTTGTTTGTTGCTGATGCGAGGCTGTAGAAGTTGGATGAAATGAGATCTCTGGAGAGATGTGATTTAAAGATCGGCTGTGTGTCCCTTCTCTGGTGCTTGTTGTAATTATAGAAACAAGATTAATGAAATGTCAGCAAGGGGATTGGGAATGGATCGATCATGAAGTGGCTTACCACCAGGTGAGATGATGTCGAGTTTCCCTCAAGAACAAAGTGGCTGGGCAATAGGAGCATACTGATTAACTGAATGTGGATGGTGTTTTCCTTCTTCCAGGTGAAGATGTGCTGAAACTGGATGGTGTTTTTTCTCCTTCTCCCAGGAAACAAGATGAAACATGGCGGCTATGACTTTGCTGTACTATACATGATTCATAAGGCTTCTGTGACAAGTATGGCCTGATGCTGGCGTGAGTTTTATTCAGGGAAGCTCCTACTTTGCAAGTTAAGTAATCCTTCTAGTATTGTACTACAGATTTGAATAAACTGGCAGCATCTGGTGCTTTAATCAACTTTGTACATTTTGTTGGATCTTCACTTGGATGCAAACAATCTGAACGAGTCACGCATGCATGGAAACAGTAAGCGTTGTGTAAATTTTGTACCCTGAACTCTGAATTCGAATCAGAGATGAATGTTAGCCCTGAATCTTTCAGACTTCGTGTGTGAACTCTGAAACTTATTATACCCAAGTCAAGTGTGAAGCTATCTAGCAAGTGTTTAAAAATCTTTCAGGAGCCAAGTTAACTCGAATCAGAGCTGAAAAATAGAGGTCTTACAACAAAGTTTTCTAAACTACATATGTGGCTAACTTTTACTTGTGATTTGCTTCAGAAGCTTCATGTCCACAACTATTATATCAGTATTTCCAATTATCACAGCCTCATCTGTACGAGTTCTTCTGTTTTCAGAACATTGGGACTGGGCTTAACTAATTATGATGAGAAATCACTTTCTTATCTTGAATACATGAGTGATTAGAGGATTTTGAGCAAAAGGTTCTCCTGTCGTTTTCATAAATGTCCACTTTAGTATATTAAAATAGTCATATTTTCATACAGGTTCGCCAAAAGCAAAATGAAATAGTTTCAGCGGATAAACTGTTTTACCTTGAAGTGCAAAGTGTACATTTGTATATAATGTACTGAAGGCATGTGATGAAATCCAAATTACAAATGGTAGCTGATCTGCATCATTCTTATTTCTGGAATTTATTTCTCCAACATTTATGCATATTCATTTAGAGTAGATAAATAAACTTCACTAGTGAACTTACTACATGAAGGCTATGATAATAAAATACAACTCCTGAATTAATCCCGAAATTATAACAATTATCTCTATGAAGCAGAGATGAAAACACATGGAAGAGGCCATGATGAGCATGATGAGGCCACCCCGACCGTGAGGACGACTAGGAGAGCAGGATCAACTGGGGGATGATGTGGTACTGGTAATTCTGTTTCCAGCGCTAGCTCAGCAAGGTTGTATACCAACTGAAGTTTACACGAAAAGGAGAGCCTTATAATCAGAGATTCGTTCAGGGGATTGGGCATGACTATAAATTGACGATTCTAAATAAACGGTTGTTCGTTGTGTTTGAACATGACAGCTATGGTGCCAACACATGGGGATTCAGTTCAACCAAATAATCAGAGAGAAGAGCAAGCAACACAAGATAGTCCAAACTACAACCACATCATAGTGCTTTTTCGTTCTTGCCAGCTCGTGATGAAACTGATACTTGTGTTCCGGGTAATTCTTCGATGCATTAAAAATGCTATTTTTCAGTTTAGTAGGTGGTTCCTGGCAAGAAATTTAGTATTTTCACTCAGCAGACCATGAGGTTATTATTTCTCGGCTGTCCCCTGCAAATGATAAAAGTGGTGTGCGAACCTTTGTATCATGGAAAGCATAGAAGGCGATAAATGGTTCATGAAGTCCATCACACGCACGGGCACAGCACATCGTACATCAGTAGAATTCCAGAGGGCTTGTTCCTTGCCTGCCTCCTTTATGCTTACATTCTTTATACTAGAGCAAGCATGGCAGCAACTTGGCAACCACGGTCCGTGGGGTATAGTTACTCAGTGTTGTAATTAGAGAAACTACTACTGCCTATAGATTACAAGGTTGACCCTGTCTATTGTTTTTGTTGTGTTCAGCTCTCAGTGTGTTTTCTTTCTTCCAGGAGGAGATGCGCTGAAAGAAACCGAATGCAGACGCATGGTGTGATTTCTTCTTCCAGGAGAGGAGACTGACGGCTGGGGTCAGCAAAGTTTGAGCTGAAAAGGTGGGTTTGAGTGTGTATGTGGACTTTTACTGTAGGGCATGTAAGAGTGTTTGCCAGCTCAATATATATTGTTGTGCAATTGGCTTCTGTTGCCAATTGGCCTCGGCTGATTGTTGTTTCAGGAATCTCTTCCTAGTGGGGAAATGGAAGTGCCAACTGTTGGGATCCGGAAGGCAAAAAATATGGCCTGTTTCGAGTTGCGACCCCCGTTGATTGGTCTTTCACGTTTGCTACTACTGGATTAACAACCGTTGGAGCTGCTTGGTGCAGGCAATGGAGGGAAAAAGGGAGTCACCGCAACAGCGCGCAAAGCTCATGGCGTCTGAGGTGTTGGTGTTCCAATCCATGGAGGCAGGAGCTTTTCTGGGTGGCTGTATTGGTATTATTGCTCTTCTCTTTTAATTTGCATCTCTTGCGCGTCGAGTCTCTACACCTTCTCGCATATATGTAGCTTCTCCTTCCTTACTTGGGGAGAGCCTCGGGCTTTGTTCTTGGTTTTAAGCTTGTGGGCGGTTGCTGTGTGCGGCAGATGATGTAGTATGTGTTGGTGCCTGGGTTAATGCCACAATCCAAGTGTATGTGTGCGCTACAAACTACAACAAGAGCTGCAAAATGCAAAGGTTTTGGGTATGCATGTATGTATATGTAGGTAGTGAAAGCAAAGTTGTGAATCGCATGGCCACCCTTAGGCTTAGGGTTGTTTGTTTGGCCTGGGCTGGACACGTGCGCCTCGCTTGGTCATGAGCGTGCCCTAATGCTAAGGGTGGTCACGGCGGTTCTCTGACAGCACAACTACGTACTGGCTGGTTCATACCCGGTTAATTTTTTTTCCATTACTGATGTAGTACATGTTACAGTGAAACCCTGAAAAGTAACATAATAAACCGCTCTGCTTCCAGGATTGCAGAAATAGGCTTAATTGCAAAATTCTGGAATCATAGCAATTCTGGAACATGCAATTCAGGTTACTCTGGGACTCTGAATCTTCCTTCCTGGCTTACACCCAAGTGAACAAGCTATATATAGAAAGTGGAAGTTATTTCTGAATCTATTGGGCTTAACTGGTGAAGTCTGATTTTTATTAAATTATCTAATGGGAGCTGCATTTTGACAAGCAAATTTCATCAGTAACTAGATAGATCATGCTACTACGAATGCAAATTACGACATATAGGATAGACACAAATTAATCTTATCGCTTACCTACATCTCCCACACCTATGGGAATTACTCACTCATCATAAGAGGGAAACCAATCACAATGAAGACAAAACCCATGAAAATGTCCTCGTCCTCACTTCTACCATGATTTTTTATGTCATGGACGGCCCAAAGAATGTCATGCAGGTGCGTCCCCGGCCCGCCCAGGATGAAAAGCCCATTTTCTGTCATGATTTCTTGTCATAGAAGTAGTAGCCCACCACATCTATGATGATACGTGGTTTTGTCACAATTATCGTCAAAGAAGTGTCATAACCATGACATAAACTTTTTTCGTTCGGGCCATAATGTCACGGATGTGTCTTTTTTTTGTAGTGTATGTTGTTCATATGAGAGTTGTTGGATGGTCGCCACCAGGCAGCACGGGGCTCCGCAGATTGGACGAGAGGGAGAGGGAAATGCTTCCTCCACTTGTGGCTTTTTTGGTATCCTGCGTCGTTTTTTGGCCCCTTGTATGTGTGACTCAACTGGGCCTGGCTCAGCTAATGCGGGCTCAATACCATGTTGTTTAATTGTTTGGTATCCTACACTGCATCGGTTGCTAAGTTAGGCATGCTATTTGGTGGTCTGCATTTGTGTTTTAGGGGTGAGTAGATGCAAACCCCACCTGTTTGTCTATGTGCACGTATTTGTTTTGCTCGCCCTTTTAAATTTGGTTGCCTTACTACCCAAAAGCAGCACACTTCATAGTAGGCATCACATATGAACTGCACAACACAATTAACACTACTGTGGCTAGAGGGCCAGGGCATGTGAGGCTTGATTAAAGGCCAAGCTATTTATTACCACTTTGCAAGGTGTGGGGAGACGATCCATATGAGAAGATTCCGAATAAGGCAAAGTTGGGAGAGATGCATGTATTAAGGGGACGAGTGGCAGGGCTGGCCCACATACAACAAGGGGTAATTTCGTCCATTAAACAAAAAACGACATGTCAATAGTGTCGTATTAAGAATGAAATCTAGACCTAGCTTCAAACAACGAAGTTTGAAATATCCAGGGTCAAATAAGGAATCCATAATTTTACCATTATCGAATAAGGAACTTTCCTCAAATAAACTGGCACCACCACACACCACTAAATCTCCATCGCCACCCACCGTCTCGACCCCACCAAACACCACCACTACTGCCCCCATTCCCCACCCTCCCTTCTCTCCCCGACGTCCTCACCTCTGGCTTATTCCATTCATCCACCCCCTCTCTTTGGAGGGGGAATGGTGGTGTTTTGCAAAAGCTTCGATGGAGTTCAGATCTGGGTGTCGCCTGGGTTTCCTAGATCGAGATCGCATCAGCACCCTTCCCGATGATCTACTCCTCCTCATCCTTGCCAGGCTCCCCTGCATCGGAGTTGCGGCGTGCACAAGCATCCTCTCACGGCGATGGCGCGGCCTCTGGGCCCGTCTCCGCCAGATCATCTTTCGCGAGGTCGTGTTCGACTCGATCGAACCAGCACTCGGCCAGATCTCTTGTCCTCCTACAGTTTCCCTGTTGGAAATCCATACCCCCGAGCATGACATGGCCAGCACCGCACAAGTCAACTCGTTGTTGTCCGTCGCCGCGGAACTTGAGTCGAAGGAGTTCGTCGCTTCCTTCCCCTCAAGCTTTGGCCTATTAGGAAGGTCCTGTAGGAGATATGCCCTAGAGGCAATAATAAATGTTATTATTTATCTCCGTGTTCATAATTAGGTTTATGTTCCATGCTATAACTGCTGTGGTTCCCGAGCCCGTATATCCATAAAGGCTCTGGGGAAAACCCATGTGCATGTGTGGAATAATAAACGGTAAAATGTATTCCTAGTCATGCCTCTAAGACTAGCTCAAGTGTTGCATGATGATTATGTTTTCCCAATCATAGGCATGTCTATGCCAGCAACTTTGAGGGCACAAATGTTAGAAGAACATTTGTGTTGAATCGACCCGATTGATGTTATGCTATGAGATACATTCGTCACAAGTTAATGGTTAATAACGCAGAGATGGTTAATGTTTGCATAATTCCTTAGACCATGAGAGTATCGAGTTTCTTCATGCTTGCTTCATGAACTTTGGGGTTTGTTAAACGTCATCCGTAAATGGGTGGCTATTATGGCGGCTTACGGGTTCATGGAAAAGTATGTCAAGTAACTTGATAGCTCAAGATTGGGATTTGCTCCTCCGGCGATGGAGAGATATCTCTGGGCCCTCTCGGTGTTACGGTATCCATCATCGTCTGGCCAGACACTTTGTGATTTGATCACGGGGATGCCGGAACACGGTAACGAGAAAAGAGAACAATACCGGTAACGAGGTAACTAGCATAGTGGACAAGTTGTTGATCCACGGGAATGCCAACATGTCTCACCTTGGGTATTTGTAACATATCGCGAAGCAACAGGAATAGCACACGGCAACTGGAGGTTCACTCGAATTTTCATTCGTGTGGGTATAGGGGTCAATATGGGTGTCCACGGCTCCGATGCTGATCATTGATCGGAAAGTGTTCCGGTCATGTCTATACTTCACCGAACCTATAGGGTCACACGCTTAAGGGTCATCTATCTGTTGAACGCTAGACAGGGAGTCTGAGAGAAAGTCACCGAAAATGTTTCGGAGACAACGGAAGAGTTCCGAGAGAGAGAACACCGAAAGAGTTTCGGTAAAACCGAAAAGTTGTTTCGGAATATATTATTTGCTCAAAAAGGGTTTCGGCACCGCCTGGAAATTTTCAGAGGATGCCAGAATTGGTCTGGGAACTTCTGGGAATTTTCGGAGAGAAAAACCGGAAATGTTCCGAAACTGCCGTAACCGCTGTTAATGCTTTCCGCTGATGAAAACCACCGCATCGAAAATGTTTCGGATCATGCCCAGAATAATTTTAGAGGGTGCCGGAAATGTTCTGGGACTTTTTGGAATTTTTCAGAAAAAGTTTCGCGGAAAACATCTTGTCTCAGCGCGAGGGGACAAGATCCCACGAATCGGGGGTTGCATGTTTGGTGGCTTTTTGTCTAGGGAGCATGCATGTTTCATGGAGACATGTTGGTGGCTTGTTGGGGGGGCCCTCCCCCATGGGGAGACAAGGTGTGGGCCGGCCCAAGGGCTGCCATGGTGGTGTCCCCTTGGTGCCCCCCTTGTGTTACCATTATGCCCTTTCATGTGTGGCATAAAGCTTGGGTATTTTGGTATTTCAACATCCCACCCCACCCCTTGCCTTGGCCTATAAAAGGAGGAGAAGGGGCTGCCATTCTCCCCATCCCTTGCTCTCATACACATGCCAAGATGTTATCTGGCTTCTCTCTCCCTCCCACGAAAAGAGTTTCGTAGAGCCGAAAGGCTGTCTGGGTTCCGGCAGGAACTAGTTCTGGACGGCGAAGCCCTGCCGGATAGGTGACACCGTATGTGTGCAACTCTGTAGAGAGGTCGTAGTTTCGATCTTAGTGCCCGAGGGGCTGTTCGAGAGTGCCTCCCGAAGGGCTGTCCAAGTGACGGTCCGAGTTCTGTGAGTCCTCCCGAAGGGCTGTCCGAGTGACCATTCAAGTTTCGAAGGTCCTCCCGAAGGGCTGTCCGCGACATCGTCCGGGGGACTGTTCGACCGACTCCCGGAGGGCTGTCCGAAGGGAAGATGAGGGTATACATCCTCGCGGTTGGGAGGTTGTAAATCCTAGCTGCGGGGATCTGCACCGCCGATCGTCATCGACTCTACTTCCGCTGCGCTACGAGTCGGTAACGAACATGATCAAACCTTGTATGCAGTCTCCATAGTGGTCCTGGGCTGGTGCGTAGGGCGGAAATTTTTTGTTTTCTGCTGCGTTACCCTACAGTGGCATCATGAGCCGTGCTATGCGTAGATGCAGGTTGCGATCTAGAATACATAGAGATGTATGGGTGTTGCACAATATAATTAGGTAGTAGATGAGTTCTATTACTGAAAATTATTTGTGCGGGTAGCAGATGAAATCTGTTACCCGATGTTCTTGTTGCTTCCCTGGAATTTGCATATTTCTGATCTTGATAACAGTATGGTGGAGTTTCAAAGTTCTGGCAATCCGCGATCCTGATTGATCAACGAAGTGCTAACAGTTCATTGAATTCCACCGTAGTTAAAAGGAAAGATGAAATTTCGCAGACAAAAGTCAATGCAGATATGATGTGCACGGGGGTCATGCGTATGACGAAGTTTAGTATGGGGCTCGAGATTTTATTATCTCGGTTTTCATACACCCTGGAAAGTTAATCTAGCGACTTGAATTATCATACTTGATGATGGACGTTGGTAGCTTCGGTTTGTTTCGAAACCTTAGAAGCCACGTAAAACAAGTTTTTGCATGAACCGATTAGAGGCGTCTAACTTGGTTTTGCAGGAGGGTTTGCATGTGCATATGATGTGGTATAGCAGTGCTCATAATAATTTGATTATGTATGAGATGACTATATAATGTAAATTTATTGACCTGCGTGTCATGATTCGGCATGATGGCTGGAGCCATATGATTGCACTTTAAATGACCTGCGTGTCAACCTTGTTGTAATGCATTATTTTATTAGCTATAGAGATAGCAATATTATCTGGTGCATCGACAAGGTGGTGGCAATCTTCGCAAAGGTGAACACCGACGCGAACGCCGAAGACGAAGAAATACAAGACTTCTTCGTCAGAAAGGGCTATACCATATCATGCTATTATGAATTGCCTGAGATGTTTATCCCTTATGTTGCACCCTTCTTGATTGCGCGGTAGTCGCTTTTATTAGGGTGATCTCTCACAAAATTTCAAGTAGTTAGTGTTCTCCCAAGTGTAGCACCGTCACGGCACCTAACTTTTCGGGGCATCACATGGACACATGGGTGCGAACGATTAGGGAAGTGTGAGGCGGGTGAGTTGAGACCTCGCAGCAAGATCACTTGGTTGTCTTGACGTTCTGGAGGAGCGTCCTGAGCTCGGAACACGCCCATCGAAAGATGAACAAGAGTCACATAGAGATGTGATTGGCAAGTTGGCCTACCGATTGCAATTTTCGTCACTTGAGATGGACACATCCTTGGCGTTGAATTGTAATATGGATCTTGAATCGCTCACAATCAATTATGAGAGATATTGATTTGAGTGGGAGAGCACTGTTGAATTAACTTGTTTAATTCTCAGTGCAATTAATTTTGAACACTGTCGAAGTGTGATTTGCATAATAGTTGTAGAATAATGGCTCGCATTTCCACCTTCCCTATTAAAATTGAATAGCTGTTAAATATCTGGTTAAATCTTTACGGTTGGTAACGTAATGTGAGGATTGTCCTCCAAAGTGCCGAGAAGGACTTTGTCCTATCGCATACTTTCGGTATTCTCTCGCTTATGCTATGGATCATGTGACTCTCGTCCTTCGATCCAAAAGCTAGAATTCCGTTTCAGTCAAGTGCAATATGTTTGCTTCCATCAGACCTGAACTTCGAAAGTTTGGATAGTTATGTGATATTCATGGAATCTGAAAATCATTTTCAGAGACAGACAAAGGCTAAAAGATATGAGATATCCAAAGCAATGTTTGTTTACAAACTATTAGTAAAGGAGTTTACTATGCATTAGACTGATAAGAGAGGGATCCAGTAGAATGCCTGTCATATGATGAAAAGTGAATAAAACAACAACTTAAAGAGAAAGGAAGTGTCCGAAGGGTGTTAGTGTGACTTACACACCTAGGAGGTCCGGGGCTAACGCCACTCTTAAGTTGGGTGCTTCTTCTGAGAGTAGGAGAAATACTGAAAGTTAAACTGTTAGAAGTATAAAGGCAATAAGATAGAAGACTGGAATATCCAGCTCATGTATGAATGTCATGCAAGTTTTTGATGTATAGAAGGCTGGTCAAAGATATAGTTCTTGGGAATTATGGTTAAACATGTTAATCACTAATTCTTGGGTATTGTGAGTTAATCACAAAGATACCCGCTCGATTGCATTCTGTTGCAACTCGATGTAAGAACTACTATGGCCTGAAAGACTAGCCAGGAATGAGGTTTAGGTATACACAGGGAACATAGTAAATGTTACTATACCTTCCATCGGTGTATTACCGTCTGTATTCATTTTCATAATTCATTTAGAGTTTCACGAACTCTAGCCCATTGCATAAGGTATCTTGCAAGAAGGTTGTTCATAAGAGAACTTTTGATGTTCGATGTTATGAATAACATAAGGGCCATACTTTCATTATGAATGAGATGTATGTTATGAATATTGATAATAATATATTACCTCTGGGTTTACTTTCATAATTCATTTTAGAGTTTCATACACTCTAGCCCATTGCACAATGTTTGTTGCAAAAGAGTTGTTCATAAAACAACATTTGTTGTTCAGTATTATGAATAACATGGAGGGCCATGCTTCCATCCAAAATTGGACGTATGTTATGAATATTGATGGTAATATGATACATCTATAACACTGACGCTAAATGTCGCAAGACTAAAAGAATACCACACAAGTGTGGCACTGCATTTGGTCACATTGGAGAAACCCGCATGGAAAACTCCATTATGATGGATTTTGAAGTCGTTTGATTTTGAATCATCTGACACTTGCAAATTTCCTCCGAAAAGTGAAGTGACTGAAATACCGTTCACAGGCCATAAGGAATGAGCAACAAACTTATTGGTGATCATACATTTTGATGTGTGTAGTTCAATAAATGTTGTTGCAAGTAGTGGATTTATCTGTCTTCAGAAATGACTCAAGTAGATATATGGATATTTACTTGATGAGACGTAAGTCTGGATCTTTTGAAATCATTCGAAAGGTTTTCAAATATGAAGTAGAAGTTATTATAACAAGAAAATTATGTTTCTACAATTCGATTGCAGAAAGAAATATTTGAGTTACAAGTTTAGCGAATGTCTGATGAGTTGTGAAAAGAGTTTCATAACTTACATCTCCCGGAACACCACTGTGAGTGGAAAGTCCGTGAAGATGTAATCGAACCATTTATGACATGGTAAGATCAAAGATGACATAAATAAATTTGCCATTATCCCTTTTAAAAGGTGATGCTTTAGAGACTGCGGCTTTTACACTGAAAAGAGCTCCATCGGGTCTGTTGAAATGACAGCATGGTATGGTACGCCCAACCATGTTATATCTTTTCTTAACATTTGGAATATGGGGCTTGTGTAAAAGGTTACAAACCTATTCCAAATCAGACAAGTGCTACTTTGTAGGTTATCCCAAAATGTTGGGTATTCCTCCCTCACTATACCGAGGCAAATAGGTTTGCCACAAAGAACGGTATGCTTTTTGAAGAAAATGGTTCTTTCAAAAAGGTGAGTGGGAGAATAATGCAACTCGACGAGATAACCAGTATCTCCGTCATCAGGTCAAAGGAAAGAGACCTTGGAAGTAATTCCAGAGTTTCCTACTGCGACTGATACGAAAGTCTCTACAATAAAATGTATGGACTTCGGTCGAACTTGCAGCTGAACCATGTAGGCAAGGCTCGTGCAAACCTCTCAGGTGCGCAAATGAGATATTGTTGTTAGACAACAGTATACCTACGATACACAAGGAAGCGTTGATGGGCCCTGACTCCGGAATTGGCTAAATGCCAATACAATCCGAGATAGTTTCCATATAAGTGATTCAAGATTAAAACCTTGATACACCTTTCGGAAGACTTAGAGTCTGACGAATATTTATGGAACTATAACTGATACGAATAAAAATGTTTTATCCATAAAGCTCGACTTGTTGCAATATACAAGTTCAAGGAGTTGACTACGATGAGGTTGCTTCACCGTAGCGATGCTTAAAGTCGGTTCGGGTTGAACTAGCATTAATACATATTTCAATCATGAGATATGAAACAAGGATGACGAAAGGATTTCCATCTGATGGAAATGAAACCAAGGACTTGCATGTGTTACAGTCCAAGGTATTTTGTCAGTCCAAAAGATGCTAGTAAGTTTGCAAACTTCAGAGTTCCAGCGATGAACAGAAGAGAGCAAAATGGAGTTGGAATCTTCGTGTTTTGATGAAATGGTCAAAAGGGTTTGACTTCATCAATGGGTAACGAAGATGCTTATGATTCAAGAAAGTAAGTGGGAGCATAATAAAATTTCTAAAAAACGTTGTGTGCTTGACACATTGTTAATTGGAAATAAATTTCTTGACACGAATTAGGACTTCATTTGAAAATAGTTTTTCAATGAAGTGCTTGGGCTAAATAGCCTTTATATTAGGCATGATGATCTATGGAGATAGATTTACCTAATAGGGCTAAGCAAAGATACATATTGACAAGATGCTAAAACCTTTTAGCATTAAAAACGTCAAGGAGTGATTCTTGCCGAAGTCACATGGAAAGAGTTTTTGCAAGACTCGGTGTCCCAAAACACTGATGAGCAAAATACATGATGGAGATTCCACACACTCTTGTGTTTGGATTAATCATGTATTCCATGGTATGTAAAAACAACCAGATATGTCCAATACTCCCAAAGTTGTTGCGAGTATAGATACCAAAGTGATCAAAAGTACTGATCATGGGACAACAGTGAAAAAGGGTCATTGAGTACTATAGTAGCACTGATGACATGTATTCTCGCAAGCAGAGAGCATGAAGAGTTCGTTGTAAAAGGTTACATCGATACAGTCTTCATCCATGCTCCAAGCGATTTTCGATTTAAGTTAAGGGTTTTGTGCAATACACAATATGGTGGCACGGTAGTTGGAAATTGTTCCAAACAAGTTACTGTGGCGAATTCTATAACAGAGGCGAAGTATGTTGCCGCTTTTAAAAGCGACAAAGAAGATGTTGAATCATATAGTTCATTCATGAACTTAGTATGGTTCCAAGATGGCTTTTGTCAATGGGACACTACTGCAGATAGTTGCTCCATAACTCAGTCTGAGAAATCCAGGTTCGACCTGTGATTCACATACATACAAAGCCAAGTCCACACAAAATATGAATTTTGTGAAAGCGTGAAAACGTGAGGATATGCAAAGATACACACGGAGCTGAAGTCGTCAGATCCGTTGGACATCAGGCTATACCACAAGCGAAGCATATTTACACCGGTGTGCCACAGGTGTGAAGTGCATTAGTATTAACTAGATTATTGACTCTAGTGCAAGTGGGAGTCTGTAGGAGATATGCCCTAGAGGCAATAATAAATGTTATTATTTATCTCCGTGTTCATAATTAGGTTTATGTTCCATGCTATAACTGCTGTGGTTCCCGAGCCCGTATATCCATAAAGGCTCTGGGGAAAACCCATGTGCACGTGTGGAATACTAAACGGTAAAATGTATTCCTAGTCATGCCTCTAAGACTAGCTCAAGTGTTGCATGATGATTATGTTTTCCCAATCATAGGCATGTCTATGCCAGCAACTTTGAGGGCACAAATGTTAGAAGAACATTTGTGTTGAATCGACCCGATTGATGTTATGCTATGAGATACATTCGTCACAAGTTAATGGTTAATAACGCAGAGATGGTTAATGTTTGCATAATTCCTTAGACCATGAGAGTATCGAGTTTCTTCATGCTTGCTTCATGAACTTTGGGGTTTGTTAAACGTCATCCGTAAATGGGTGGCTATTACGGCGGCTTACGGGTTCATGGAAAAGTATGTCAAGTAACTTGATAGCTCAAGATTGGGATTTGCTCCTCCGGCGATGGAGAGATATCTCTGGGCCCTCTCGGTGTTACGGTATCCATCATCGTCTGGCCAGACACTTTGTGATTTGATCACGGGGATGCCGGAACACGGTAACGAGAAAAGAGAACAATAACGGTAACGAGGTAACTAGCATAGTGGACAAGTTGTTGATCCACGGGAATGCCAACATGTCTCACCTTGGGTATTTGTAACATATCGCGAAGCAACAGGAATAGCACACGGCAACTGGAGGTTCACTCGAATATTCATTCGTGTGGGTATAGGGGTCAATATGGGTGTCCACGGCTCCGATGCTGATCATTGATCGGAAAGTGTTTCGGTCATGTCTATACTTCACCAAACCTATAGGGTCACACGCTTAAGGGTCATCTATCTGTTGAACGCTAGACAGGGAGTCTGAGAGAAAGTCACCGAAAATGTTTCGGAGACAACGGAAGAGTTCCGAGAGAGAGAACACCGAAAGAGTTTCGGTAAAACCGAAAAGTTGTTTCGGAATATATTATTTGGTCAAAAAGGGTTTCGGCACCGCCTGGAAATTTTCAGAGGATGCCAGAATTGGTCTGGGAACTTCTGGGAATTTTCGGAGAGAAAAACCGGAAATGTTCCGAAACTGCCGTAACCGCTGTTAATGCTTTCCGCTGATGAAAACCACCGCATCGAAAATGTTTCGGATCATGCCCAGAATAATTTTAGAGGGTGCCGGAAATGTTCTGGGACTTTTTGGAATTTTTCAGAAAAAGTTTCGCGGAAAACATCTTGTCTCAGCGCGAGGGGACAAGATCCCACGAATAGGGGGTTGCATGTTTGGTGGCTTTTTGCCTAGGGAGCATGCATGTTTCATGGAGACATGTTGGTGGCTTGTTGGGGGTGCCCTCCCCCATGGGGAGACAAGGTGTGGGCCGGCCCAAGGGCTGCCATCGTGGTGTCCCCTTGGTGCCCCCCTTGTGTTACCATTATGCCCTTTCATGTGTGACATAAAGCTTGGGTATTTTGGTATTTTAACATCCCACCCCACCCCTTGCCTTGGCCTATAAAAGGAGGAGAAGGGGCTGCCATTCTCCCCATCCCTTGCTCTCATACACATGCCAAGATGTTATCTGGCTTCTCTCTCCCTCCCACGAAAAGAGTTTCGTAGAGCCGAAAGGCTGTCTGGGTTCCGGCAGGAACTAGTTCTGGACGGCGAAGCCCTGCCGGATAGGTGACACCGTATGTGTGCAATTCTGTAGAGAGGTCGTAGTTTCGATCTTAGTGCCCGAGGGGCTGTTCGAGAGTGCCTCCCGAAGGGCTGTCCAAGTGACGGTCCGAGTTCTGTGAGTCCTCCCGAAGGGCTGTCCGAGTGACCATTCGAGTTTCGAAGGTCCTCCCGAAGGGCTGTCCGCGACATCGTCCGGGGGACTGTTCGACCGACTCCCGGAGGGCTGTCCGAAGGGAAGACGAGGGTATACATCCTCGCGGTTGGGAGGTTGTAAATCCTAGCTGCGGGGATCTGCACCGCCGATCGTCATCGACTCTACTTCCGCTGCGCTACGAGTCGGTAACGAACATGATCAAACCTTGTATGCAGTCTCCATAGTGGTCCTGGGCTGGTGCATAGGGCGGAAATTTTTTGTTTTCTGCTGCGTTACCCTACAGGTCCATCATCATTGATTTGCCTTGCTTCCGCCACACCACCTACATCATGCTGGACCATGTATACATTCGCTCTGTGCCAGTTGGCGTCAAGTTCCCTGTGCTCGAGACATTGTCCCTACTGCACTGCAATGGCAACCTCGATGCCTTGCTCTCATGCTGTCTGCGCTTGTGCACCCTCCTCCTCATCGGCATTTTATTTGAGACGTGTGATCTAAGGGTGAATTCGCCGTCGCTGCAGGAGCTTGTTGTGAACCCATTCTCGACAGAACATGTCAACATTGTAGCCCCCATGCTTAAGAAATTGGAGATTCTCCTTACCGTGATGTTGGAGGTCAACATTTCGGTCTTGGCACCAATTACGGAGAATGTCTGGTGGTACTGCTGCTACACAGAAGAGTCTATTGTGTTTGGTCCTTGGTATCTCGAGTTGTTGGGGTTGCAGGTGGCAGATAGACAAGGACAACTCCCTTTGTTGCATATTCGTGCAAGTGTAGTAAGTCCCCTCACCTACTTAATTTAGTGGAATATTATACTAACTAAAATTTATGAATTACATAGATCTTGCAAAATTGTTTTCAGGACTCGCCACTTTTCCCCTATGAGCTAGCCCAACTTTGCACAGGAGATAGAGAAGCATATGGTTGTTGACTTCTCTCTTTTGGAGCTAGATCTCAAAACAGATGGACATGTTTTTGGAGCACTCGTGTTTTATCTCCTTCAGATTGATCATATTTCTAGTTCACTGCGGAAGCTTAAGATCATCCTATTAAGATCAGTGGTAATTAATTTTCTTCTCTAACAATATCTCAATAATAGATTGTGTAGTAGTTTACATTTACTTTTCAGTCCTAGGTAAAAGAAGAATGCCCAACGGATTGTCCCTGTGAGTCCACAAACTGGAGGTCCCAAGCTATCTCCTTGACTGCTCTTGAAGAAGTGGAAATCAATGGATTTGAAGGAGTGGATCATGAGTTTGATTTACTAAAAAAACTACTTGTATTCGCACCAAAGCTTAAAAAAATTATTGTGAGGCTCACACAGGAGGTCTCATCAAGTAACACTAGACGCACTAAAATATACAACGTCTTCGAGACCTATGGTTCAGCAGAATGCTTTGTCTATCTTAGCTTTGGTGAGTATATTTTTTGTCATTTATGATTAGCATCCTCCTACATGAAGTAGAGATATAAATGTTAATTCTTGTAAGTTTCTTTGAAACCTAATATCAAGCTTTCATTGCTTTACATGTTTATGGTGGTTGAAATGTGGCATTGGCATCCCAATTATAGAGTTTAGTTGTGCATGTATTTCCATTAGTAGCTCATTCTAAATGCTATATTCCCACAGCATTTGTGTGCCCACACCCTCATATTTTGTTAGAAATAAAAGCTGAATGGTGGAGTGAATGATAAAAAACAATATTTTTATTCGGGTTTCCTTACCTTTGTTTCCCTTTTTCGTTACAATGTTCTTTAATTGTCAAGCCCTCGTGTTTTGCATATGTATTCTGGTTTCCAGGTTAAAGAACTAGGCATCAACTAGTTGTCTAGCTAGAGTAGGCTATAATTTGTGCAGCTTGTTGACTCATGTTAAAGGCTCGGCCTCCGCTGGGTGCATGCTTTTGTTCATCAAAAAGTTCCACCAAGGGCTAGTCCTGGTTTGTATGGTTTTAATTTCTAGTTTATTTGAAGCTATCTTACCTAAATTGACTATCCTTGGGATTTGGCACAAATTATTAGTTCCAAATAATTTTTGTCAACATGCACTTTTGTATTTATATCAGCTCTAAGCATGTATTGCATTTTATTTGCCAGTGAGAACAATCCAAACACATACTTCAACTAAATTTGCATGTTGCAATAGTGACCAGAGTTCTTCAAATTGTATCTGCTGCAGGTTTAATAGACAATATCCAAAATCAACCATCGACATGATTATCATACTCTTGCATATGTTGTTTCTCGTTGCGCATCGACAAGATCGTCCTTTCCATGCCAATTAACTCCATTCAACATGTTGTTTTGCCAGTGTATTGTACAAATGTTGCTAGTTAAATCCTGAATGGTTGTGATGCAATTCAATTACTTAAGTTAATGTGTCAACTTATGCCAGTCAATCACTGCAGCTAGTTACTACATGTTTCCACCGAATTATGCTTATAACTTTGGTTAGATGAACCAAAGAGCTTTGTGAAAGCTGAGGGTCAAAAACTAAGAATTACCTTCCATTTCCTCTATTTTCTAACTATTGCACCCTACAATGAACAGCAGATGCATCTTTTGTTACTTAGCTAATACGAAATATTTGTTTGTTGATATTTGGTCTGGATATATGCCAGTGTTACGGCCTAGGGGTGCCTCATCATATCGGAAGTTGGCCCGTGGCATCCTAGGTCAGTTTACTACTTGGTCCGATGTCTTGGCCTAGAGGCCTTATGAAAGGAAGGACTCAGAAGACTTGGAGTATATGACAAGGAAGTCGGCATCCAGGAGGACTCCTCAACCACCCTAACCGACTAGGATACTGTGAACCCTAGACCCTGGCATCCTATATTACCTATGAAGGTATGTGGCCATGCGTTGCTATAGTAGCCAATAAGAGCAGTGCGGGGAGAAATCCTGATGCAAATCAAATAACCAAAAAAAGACATTTTTTGGGTATGAAGCATAATTGGTGACAAGTTTGACATAAGACATTTTAACGACCAAAGAACATCATTGAATGAAATCTAATTATCTGAATCACATGTTATTACACAAAATGAGATATCTTCACACTCAAAAGTTTAGAGGTACAACCATTCATCTTTACATGTAAAGAAAAATGTTCGAGACAACATTATGATCCATTTACAAACATGTTTCTTTGTCCCCTCTTTCGATACAACCATTATTGCTTGAAGATGACATTTTAGGTGTAACAACAAATGGATAAACACATTTCTATAAATAACTAGTCAGCAGATAAATGTACAACCATAATAAAAGATGTAGAGTGCTAAAAACGTTTCTACCGACGAATTAAAACTGAAGAACGTTTCTATAACCTGTCAACAAATCTCATGAGTCTTTAAGGACTGATAGCTTTATGTACAAAACAAATTGAATCAATTGTAAAAGATATTCGACATGGAAGTAATGATGTGAAACAATGAAGGTTGTGACTTAAAAGCCAACAACAAATCCCATTTATATTATTATATAGTAAAAATACACTATCATTTTGTTTAAATTTCTCAAGAATATACTGTTATATGTACGTCTTCCTCTCACAATTAACAACTTAACACAAATTTCCGTAATCTTAATTAGATGAGTTCATGTACCTTTCTGGAGTACACGCATGACTGGAAGATGTTGAGGTGGCATTAGAACAAATCCAAAATGCACAAGCCTAAGAATAGAACCATTTGTACACACCGTCTCTCAAATAAAACTAGAAGGGTGACGCACGCTTTGCTGCGCCGTGTTCATAGAGGCACAACGACGACTATTAAATGTGACAAAGATAACAATTTTAAGTTTAGGTACCAAAAGATGCTAGTTGAAAAAAAAACTAAACATGCTATATTGATAGATTTTATTGCCAGTAACAACCGTAGATATTGGAGTTTTGAAAACGGAGATACAAACACTATATCATCATTGATGAACACATACAATAGAGCACAGTGAGATTCATAATAAAATATTTAACCTCCTAGGTGACATATCTACTCGGAAAAATATGAAGTTCATAGATTTGAGGTATTTATAGAATTTGCTTGCCAAGAGGTTGCAGAACCTGCCATAATGAATTTGTGTAACAAGTTTGTACATATAATCTAACTAAGCATCTACAACCCTTGCTATATCAAAGATGAAGTTGACGACCCTAGCTATATCAAAGATGAAGTTGACAGCCCTAGCTTATTATTCAGCTAATGCATCAAAATAGCTTTCCCAGCCCCTCTTCCAAATGTTCTAAGCAGAAACTGCATCCACTCATGGCAACTCAGTTCTGTCTCTTTGTTAAACATTGTCCTTCAAAATTTTTACTGCAAGCTTACTTTGAACTCACTCTCACACCTGTATTTAAACCTTCCCCAAGAGGGTCACTTTCACCTGTAACAAGGCATGATCAAGTAGACCGTGGACATATCTGTTAAATTGCCCAGGAGGATGGTATACTTGGGGCAATGCTCTGTCCATTCTTATTTGGATGTTCAGAATGTCCAAGCTTCATACGTTTTACCTTCATAGTATCTGATGAACAGTCTAAACTGTTCCAAATAATTTGATATGAATAAAATATAATCTAAAAATCATTCGTACTATACAAATCTACATTAGTGCTTCAAAAAAACAATATGGAAAATGACTTGAATGGAGAAATGTTCATAAATCAACCTGCTAGCTGAAATGTGTGGCATGAAAGTTACTAATACCCTCATGGATGTTTTTTTAATAATCCTCCTTGACAATAATTGGACGGAGAAAGCATTCAAGATCACAAGTCCATGGCTCAACATGTTGGGGAACGTTGCATGGAAAGCAAAAAAATTTCTATGCACACGCAAGATCTATCAAGGAGATGCATAGCAACGAGAGGGGAGAGTATGTCTACGTACTCTCGTAGACCGTAAGCGGAAGCGTTTGACAACGTGGTTGATGTAGTCGAACTTTCTTCGCGATGCAACCGATCGAGTACCGAACGTACGACACCTCCGCATTCAGCACACGTTCAGCTCGGTGACGTCCGCGCCTTCTTAATCCAGCAAGACGGCGAGGTAGTGGATGAGTTCTGGCAGCACGACGGCGTGGTGACGGGGATGGTGAAGTTATCTCCGTAGGGCTTCGCCTAAGCACTATGAAAATATGACCGGGGGTGTAAACGGTGGAGGGGGGCGCCGCACACGGCTAAGACAATGTTCTGGTGTGCTAGGCGCCCCCCTCCCACATATATATAGATGTGGGGGAGGAGGGAGCAGCCAGGAGGGCGCCCCAAGTAGGCCAAAAACTACTTGGGGTCTCCTCCCAAGTGGCGCCCACCTGCCATGTTTAGGTGCGGGGAAAAGGCAGGGGAGGGAGGCGCCCCCCGTTTCCTTTCTCGCATGAGAAGGGGAAGGCAGGAGGGGCTAGCCCTCCCCCCTTTCCTTCCCTAGGGCTGGCCGGCCAGGGAGAGGGGCGCACCAGCCCCCTGTGGGCTGGTCTTTCCCTCCCTTGACCCATTTAGCCCATAACACCTACCGGGGGGTGTCCGGAACCCCCTTCCAGTGAACCGATGGCTACCCGGTGCATCCCGAAACCCTTCCGGTGTCCGAATACCATCGTCCTATATATCAATCTTTACCTCTCGACCATTTCGAGACTCCTCGTCATGTACGTGATCTCATCCGGGACTCCGAACAACATTCGGTCAGCAAATCATATAACTCATATAACACTATATCGTCAACGAACATTAAGCGTGCGGACCCTACGGGTTCGAGAAATATGTAGACATGACCGAGACACCTCTCCGGTCAATAACCAATAGCGGAACCTGGATGCCCATATTGGCTCCTACATATTCTACGAAGATCTTTATCGGTCGAACCGTTATGACAACATACGTAATTCCCTTTGTCCATCGGCATGTTACTTGCCCGAGATTCGATCGTCGGTATCTTCATACCTAGTTCAATCTCGTTACCGGCAAGTCTCTTTACTCGTTCCGTAATACATCACCTCATGACTAACTCCTTAGTCATTTCCTTGCAAGTTTATGATGTGTATTACCGAGAGGGCCCAGAGATACCTCTCCGATACTCGGAGTGACAAATCCTAATCTCGATCTATGCCAACTCAACAAACACCGTCGGAGATACATGTAGAGCATCTTTATGATCACCCAGTTACGTTGTGATGTTTGATAGCACACAAGGTATTCCTCCGGTATCTGGGAGTTGCATAATCTCATAGTCGAAGGAATATGTATTTGACATGAAGAAAGCAATAGCAATAAACTGAACGATCATTATGCTAAGCTAACGGATGGGTCTTGTCCATCACATCATTCTCCTAATGATGTGATCCCGTTATCAAATGACAACACATGTCTATGGTTAGGAAACCTTAACCATCTTTGATCAACGAGCTAGTCTAGTAGAGGCTCACTAGGGACACGGTATTTGTTTATGTACTCACGCATGTATTTAGGTTTCCGATCAATACAATTCTAGCATGAATAATAAACCTTTATCATGAATAATGAAATATAAAACAACAACTTTATTATTGCCTCTAGGGCATATTTCCTTCAGTCTCCCACTTGCACTAGAGTCAATAATCTAGATTACATTATAATGAATCTAACACCCAAGGAGTCTTGGTGCTGATCATGTTTTGCTCCCAGAAGAGGCTTAGTCAACGGGTCTGCTACATTCAGATCCATATGTATTTTGCAAACTTCTATGTCTCCATCCTTGACGTATTCACGAATAGAGTTGAAGCGACTCTTGATGTGTTTGGTTCTCTTGTGAAACCTGGATTCCTTCACCAAGGCAATTGCTCCAGTGTTGTCACAAAAGATTTTCATTGGACCCGATGCACTAGGTATTACACCCAGATCGGATATGAACTCCTTCATCCAGACTCCTTCATTTGCTGCTTCTGAAGCAGCTATGTACTCCGCTTCACATGTAGATCCTGCCACGACGCTTTGCTTGGAAATGCACCAACTAATAGCTCCACCATTCAATATAAATACGTATCCGGTTTGTGACTTAGAGTCATCCGGATCAGTGTCAAAGCTAGCATCGATGTAACCATTTACGACGAGCTCTTTGTCACCTCCATAAACGAGGAACATATCCTTGGTCCTTTTCAGGTACTTCATAATGTTCTTGACCGCTGTCCAGTGATCCACTCCTGGATTACTTTGGTACCTCCCTACCAAACTTATGGCAAGGCACACATCAGGTCTGGTACACAGCATAGCATACATGATAGAACCTATGGCTGAGGCATAGGGAATGACTTTCATTTTCTCTCTATCTTCTGCAGTGGTCGGGCTTTGAGTCTGACTCAACTTCACACCTTGTAACACAGGCAAGAACCCTTTCTTTGATCCATTTTGAAATTCTTCAAAACTTTATCAAGGTATGTGCTTTGTGAAAGTCCTATTAAGCGTCTTGATCTATCTCTGTAGATCTTGATGCCCAATATATAAGCAGCTTCACCGAGGTTTTTCATTGAAAAACTCTTATTCAATATCCTTTTATAATATCCAGAAATTCTATATCATTTCCAATCAATAATATGTCATCCACATATAATATCAGAAATGCTACAGAGCTCCCACTCAATTTCTTGTAAATACAGGCTTCACCGTAAGTCTGTATAAAACCATATGCTTTGATCACCTCATCAAAGCGTATATTCCAACTCCGAGATGCTTGCACCAGTCCATAGATGGATCGCTGGAGCTTGCACACTTTGTTAGCACCTTTAGGATTGACAAAACCTTCTGGTTGCATCATATACAACTCTTCTTTAAGATATCCATTAAGGAATGCAGTTTTGACGTCCATTTGCCAGATTTCATAATCATAAAATGCGGCAATTGCTAACATGATCAGGACAGACTTAAGCATCGCTACGGGTGAGAAAGTCTCATCGGAGTCAACTCCTTGAACTTGTCAAAAACCTTTCGCAACAAGTCGAGCTTTGTAGACAGTAACATTACCATCAGCGTCAGTCTTCTTCTTGAAGACCCATTTATTTTCTATGGCTTGCCGATCATCGGGCAAGTCCACCAAAGTCCTTACTTTGTTCTCATACATGGATCCTATCTCAGATTTCATGGCCTCAAGCCATTTATCAGAATCTGGGCTCATCATAGCTTCTTCATAGTTCGTAGGTTCGCCTTGGTCTAGTAACATGACTTCCAGGATAGGATTACCTATGAAGTTCAGTAGTAACTTGATCTGAAGTTTCATGATCATCATCATTAGCTTCCTCTCTAGTTGGTGTAGGCATCACGGGAACGGTTTTCTGTGATGTATGACTTTCCAATTCGAGAGAAGGTACAATTACCTCATCAAGTTCTACTTTCCTCCCACTCACTTCTTTCGAGAGAAACTCCTTCTCTAGAAAGGATCCATTCTTAGGAACAAAGATCTTGCCTTCGGATCTGTGGTAGAAGGTGTAACCAATTGTTTCCTTAGGGTATCCTATGAAGACCCACTTCTCCGATTTGGGTTCGAGCTTATCAGGCTGAAGCCTTTTGACATAAGTGTCGCAACCCCAAACTTTAAGAAACGATAGCTTACGTTTCTTGCCAAACCACAGTCCATACGGTGTCGTCTCAACGGATTTAGACGGTGCCCTATTTAACGTGAATGCAGCTTCTCTAATGCTTAACCCCAAAATGACAGTGGTAAATCGGTAAGAGACATCATAGATTGCACCATATCTAATAAAGTACGGTTACGACATTCGGAGACACCATTATGCTGTGGTGTTCCAGGTGGCGTGAGTTGTGAAACAATTCCACATTGTTTTAAATGAAGGCCAAACTCGCAACTCAAATGTTCGCCTCCGCGATCAGATCGTAGAAACTTTATTTTCTTGTTACAATGATTCTCCACTTCACTCTGAAATTCTTTGAACTTTTCAAATGTTTCAGATTTGTGTTTCATCAAGTAGATATACCCATACCTACTCAAATCATCTGTGAAGGTCAGAAAATAACGATACCCACCGGGTGCTTCAATACTCATCGGACCGCATACATCGGTATGTATTATTTCCAATAAGTCATTAGCTCGCTCCATTGTTCCGGAGAACAAAGTTTTAGTCATCTTGCCCATGAGGCATGGTTCGCAAGTATCAAATGATTCATAATCAAGTGATTCCAAAAGCCCATCCGCATGGAGTTTCTTCATGCGCTTTACACCAATATGACCTAAACGGCAGTGCCACAAATATGTTCCACTATCATTATCGACTTTGCATCTTTTGGCATCAATATTATGAATATGTGTATCACTACAATCGAGATTCAACAAGAATAGACCATTCTTCAATGGTGCATGACCATAAAAGATATTATTCATAAAAATAGAACAACCATTATTCTCTGACTTAAATGAATAACCGTCTCGCAATAAACAAGATCCAGATATAATGTTCATGCTCAACGCTGGCACCAAATAACAATTATTCAGGTCTAAAACTAATCCCGAAGGTAGATGTAGAGGTAGCGTGCCGACGGCGATCACATCGACCTTGGAACCATTCCCGACGCGCATCGTCACCTCGTCCTTAGCCAATCTTCGTTTATTCCGCAGCTCCTGTTTCGAGTTACAAATATGAGCAACCGAACCAGTATCAAATACCCAGGCGCTACTACGAGCATTAGTAAGGAACACATCAATTACCTGTATATCAAATATACCTTTGTTCACTTTGCCATCCTTCTTATCCGCCAAATACTCGGGGCAGTTCCGCTTCCTGTGACCACTTCCTTTGCATTAGGAGCACTTAGTTTCAGGCTTGGGTCCATCTTTGGGCTTCTTCTCGGGAGTCACAACTTGCTTGCCATTCTTCTTGAAGTTCCCTTTCTTTCCCTTGCCCTTTTTTTAAAACTAGTGGTCTTGTTAACCATCTACACTTGATGCTCCTTCTTGATTTCTACCTCCGCGGCCTTAAGCATTGCGAAGAGCTCGGGAATAGTTTTGTTCATCCCTTGCATATTATAGTTCATCACAAAGCCTTTGTAGCTTGGTGGAAGTGATTGAAGAACTCTGTCAATAACACAATCAACTGGAAGATCCACCCCTAGCTGAGTTAAGTGATTATAATACCCAGACATTTTGAGTATGTGTTCACTGACAGAACTGTTCTCCTCCATCTTACAACTGTAGAACTTGTTGGAGACTTCATATCTCTCAACCCAGGCATTTGCTTGAAATATTAACTTCAACTCCTGGAACATCTCATATGCTCCATGACGTTCAAAACGTCTTTGAAGTCCCGATTCTAAGCCGAAAAGCATGGCTTACTGAACTATAGAGTAGTCATCAGATCGAGCCTGCCAGACGTTCATAACATCTGCATCAGCTCCTGCAGTAGGTCTGTCACCTAGCGGTGCATCAAGGACATAATTCTTCTGTGCAGCAATGAGGATAATCCTCAAGTTACGAACCCAGTCCGTGTAGTTGCTACCATCATCTTTCAACTTAGCTTTCTCTAGGAACGCATTAAAATTCAGGGGAACGGTAGCACGGGCCATTGATCTACAACATAGATATGCAAATACTATCAGGACTAAGTTCATGATAAATTAAGTTCAATTAATCAATATTACTAATGAACTCCCACTTAAATAAACATCCCTCAAGTTATCTAAGTGATATGTGATCCAAATCAACTAACCCATGTCCGATCATCACGTGAGATGGGGTAGTCATCAATGGTGAACATCTCTATGTTGATCATATCTACTATATGACTCACGTTCGAACTTTCGGTCTCCAGTGTTCCGAGACCATTTCTGTACATGCTAGGCTCATCAAGTTTAACCCAAGTATTCTGCATGTGCAAAACTGTCTTACACCCGTTGTATGTGAACGTAGAGTCTATCACATCAGATCATCACGAGGTGCTTCGAAACGACAAACTTTAGCAACGGTGCATATTCAGGGAGAACACTTTTATCTTGAAATTTAGTGAAGGGATCATCTTATAATGCTACCGTCGTTCTAAGCAAAATAAGATGCATAAAAGATAAACATCACATGAAATCAAAATATGTGACATGATATGGCCATCATCATCTTATGCTTTTGATCTCCATCTTCAAAGCATCGTCATGATCTCCATCGTCACCGGGTCGACACCTTGATCTCCATCGTTGCGTCGGGGTCGTCTCGCCAACTATTGCTTCTATAACTATCGCTAACGCATAGTGATAAAGTAAAGCAATTACATGGTGTTTGCATTTCATACAATAAAGAGACAACCATAAGGCTCCTGCCGGTTGCCGATAAATTACAAAACATGATCATCTCATACAATAACGTATATCACATCATGTCTTAACCATATCACAACATGCCCTGCAAAAACAAGTTAGACGTCCTCTACTTTGTTGTTGCAAGTTTTACGTGGCTGCTACGGGCTTATAGCAAGAACCGTTCTTACCTACGGCAAAATCCACAACGGTGATTCATCAAGTTTGCTGTTTTATCCTTCTTCAAGGACATGCCGTAGTCAAATTCGATTCAACTAAAGGAGGAGAAACAGACACCCGCCAGCCACCTTTATGCAAAACTAGTTGCATGTCAGTCGGTGGAACCGGTCTCATGTGCGTGGACATGTAAGGTTGGTCCGGGCCGCTTCATCCCACAATACCGCCGAATCAAAATAAGATGTTGGTGGTAAGCAGTATGACTATCACCGCCCACAACTCTTTGTGTTCTACTCGTGCATATCATCTACGCATAGACCTGGCTCATGATGAGACTGTTGGGGAACGTTGCATGGAAAACAAAAAAAATTCTACGCACACGCAAGATCTATCAAGGAGATGCATAGCAACGAGAGGGGAGAGTAGGTCTATGTACCCTCGTAGACCATAAGCAGAAGCGTTTGACAACAGGGTTGATGTAGTCGAACTTTCTTTGCGATGCAACCGATCGAGTATCAAATGTACGGCACCTCCGCGTTCAGCACATGTTCAGCTCGGTGACGTCCGCGCCTTCTTGATCCAGCAAGACGGCGAGGTAGTGGATGAGTTTTGGCAGCACGACGACGTGCTGATGGTGATGGTGAAGTTATCTCCGCAGGGCTTCACCTAAGCACTCCGAAAATATGACCGGGGGTGTAAACGGTGGAGGGGGGCTCCGCACACGGCTAAGACAATGTTCTGGTGTGCTAGGCGCCCCCTCTCCCACATATATATAGGGGGGGGGGGGAGGAGGGAGCAGCCAGGAGGGCGCCCCAAGTTGGTCAAATCCTACTTGGGGTCTCCTCCGAAGTGGCACCCCCCTGCCATGTTTAGGTGCGGGGAGAAGGCAGGGGAGGGAGGCGCCTTCCCCCCCTTTTCTCTCTCCCATGAGAAGGGGAAGGCAGGAGGGGCTAGCCCTCCCCCCTTTCCTTCCCTAGGGCTGGCCGGCCAGGGAGAGGGGCGCACCAGCCCTCTGTGGGCTGGTCTGTTCCTCCCTTGGCCCATTAAGCCCATAACACCTACCGGGGGTGTCCGGAACCCCTTCCGGTGACACGATGGCGACCCGGTGCATCCCGAAACCCTTCCGGTGTCCGAATACCATCGTCCTATATATCAATCTTTACCTCTCGACCATTTCGAGACTCCTCGTCATGTCCGTGATCTCATCCGGGACTCCGAACAATATTCGGTCACCAAATCATATAACTCATATAACACTATATCGTCAACGAACGTTAAGTGTGCGGACCCTATGGGTTCGAGAACTATGTAGACATGACCGAGACACCTCTCCGGTCAATAACCAATAGCAGAACCTGGATGCCCATATTGGCTCCTACATATTCTATGAAGATCTTTATCGGTCGAACCGTTATGACAACATACATAATTCCCTTTGTCCATCAGAATGTTACTTGCCCGAGATTCGATCGTCGGTATCTTCATACCTAGTTCAATCTCGTTACCGGCAAGTCTCTTTACTCGTTCCGTAATACATCACCTCGTGACTAACTCCTTAGTCATTTGCTTGCAAGCTTATGATGTGTATTACTGAGAGGGCCCAGAGATACCTCTCCGATACTCGGAGTGACAAATCCTAATCTCGATCTATGCCAACTCAACGAACACCTTCGGAGATACCTGTAGAGCATCTTTATGATCACCCAGTTACGTTGTGACATTTGATAGCACACAAGATATTCCTCTGGTATCCGGGAGTTGCATAATCTCATAGTCGAAGGAATATGTATTTGACATGAAGAAAGCAATAGCAATAAACTGAACAATCATTATGCTAAGCTAACTCATGGGTCTTGTCCATCACATCATTCTCTTAATGATGTGATCCCGTTATCAAATGACAACACATGTCTATGGTTAGGAAACCTTAACCATCTTTGATCAACGAGCTAGTCTAGTAGAGGCTCACTAGGGACATGGTATTTGTTTATGTACTCATACATGTATTTAGGTTTCCGGTCAATACAATTCTAGCATGAATAATAAACCTTTATCATGAATAAGGAAATATAAAATAACAACTTTATTATTGCCTCTAGGGCATATTTCCTTCACAACATATATTTAGTGAATTAATAATCAAGTAATAAGGCTACCCTGACCGAACTTTTATCATTCAGATTAGATATGGAGACCACATGCTCATAGTGGAACTGGAGTATGGCATAAATTATGTACAAAGATTGGGCCACTACATCTATGGCCATAAACTATAGAATGAATTTTGGACAATTCACCAAAATCTGGATATATAAAAAAATTAATTCTATAGTACATTAATATTCAAACGGAAAAATAGAGTAATAACTATAGAAAAACATAGATTCAGCCTCAAATATTGTAAGGGGAACCAACCTATACCACTTACAATTATGTATTTTTTAAAGGCCTCATACTGGAGAATATTTAACCTCTTCCTTTAAGCAATAAGAAAATAGGAAGGTAACCTCTTCATTTAAGCAATTGATCCTGACTAAACATAGATTGTCCAATTTTTCAGACAATAAAGGAAAAACTCAAGGTGATGGAGCAGATTATTTTCCAAGAAAATATAGATTGTCCACTTTTTCAGATCTAAATAGCAGATTATTTTCTGAACATAAAAATATCGCACTGAAAAAATGAGTATATCATCATAGCATATAGGTATTAGGTCGCAGTCAGGACATCATGAGCGCTTGAATTTAGCACTACCATCGAATTCACAATTGAACCATTGTATACAGGAGATCGTTGGACAGAACCGTTCACCAGATACAGGCTTTTTAATATGCCGCCACTTGAGCCCGCAATACTTAGGAGTTAGGAGACACGATGCGCGCCCGGGATCTCACGGTGGTAGTGGCAGACCATCGGCAAGGGGTGGAGACCGTGAATAGAGATGAAGAGGTGGAGCAGGGGGTGACTCCCTACTAGTGCACGATGAACAACATCAAGTGGGGCCGATTGCAGTGTCACAACCATTGATATTCTCCATCAAATTATCATAGTCGTCACTCAGTCCGTTGAGCACATAAGAGGTGAACTCCTCCGGACTAAGCACCTTGCCAATGGAGGCAAGTGTGTCAGCCATACCCGTTACTTTGTTGAAGTAGTCGGTGATGGTGAGATCATGAAACTTCACCTCCCCAAGTGCAGTGCGGATGGCGTGAGCCCGCGCCTGAGACTGCGAAGCAAAACTGGTATGAAGAGCTGTCCACACATCCCGAGACGTAGCGGCAAAGATGACCAGTGATGAGACCCCCTCCGTAAGAGAGGACTGGATGGCAGAGAGAATGGCCTGATCCTGAGCCACCCAAGCATGATACCCCGGATGATAAGGCGAAGGGCACAACAGTGTGCCATCAACAAAGCCCTCCAAGTAGCGACCGCGGAGAAGCGGCAACACCTGCGCACACCACGACAGATAGTTATCCGTCGTGAGTTTCACAGGGATGAGATGCACGAAGTAAAACGGCGCAACAGCGGCAGCATGATCCGGTGGAGACGGTGCAGCAGGATAGGGCGACGTGTAATAACCCTGATGCGGGGCACCACCGAATGCACCGTGAGCTAGCTCCATCGAGGGAGCCACAGCCGGTGAAGGAGCACCATAGTGCGGCACAGTCGGAGGAGCCAAGGGGTACCCGCCGTAGGCCGGCGGCACAGTAGCACCGTAGGGCAGCACCGGCACACTGTAGGGCACCATAGATGCGGCGCTGTAGGGCACCGCGGGCGCAGCGTCATAGGGGGCAGCAGGCGTGGCCGCATAGGGCGCCGCAGACGTGCTGTAGGGAGACGACGCGCCATTGTAGGGATTAGTAGGCATGGCCGCGTATTGCATCGCGGGCGCAGGACGGATCGACGCAGCCCCGTATGGCATCGTGGGCGCATGCGTGTAGTTGAGCATCGCATGCACATGCGAAACCGGAGCAGCATGCACGAGCTGATTCAAGGAGTGATTCAAGTCGCCGTAGTGATTGGAAGCGCCAACTCTAGGCGGAGGAGGGGCGGATGTGTCCGGTGCTACTTCTTGAGCTTGCGTTGGTTTTTTCCTTGAAGAGGAAAGGGTGATGCAGCAAAGTAGAGAAGTATTTCCCTCAGTTAGAGAACCAAGGTATCAATCCAGTAGGAGGTACAAGCAAGTCTCGAATCTATCCACTGATACGTCTCCAACGTATCTATAATTTATGAAGTATTCATGCCATATTTACAACAATTTTATACGGTTTTGGTATGATTTGCATAGAACTAACCCGGACTGACATTGTTTTCAGCAGAACTACCGTGGTGTTGTTTTTTGTGTAGAAATGAAAGTTCTCCAAATGAGCTGAAACTTTTTGACAATTTTTTTGGAACAAAACAGACCCCCGAAGCTTCGTGGAAGGACCGGAAGGTGAAGGAGTAGGGCACAAGACACCGGGGCGTGCCAGGAGGCCCAGGCGTGCCCCGGTGGGTTATGCTCACCTCGAGGCCCATCTTAGCGTGAAACCAACGCCAAAAATTCCTATAAATAGAGAAACCATCAGGGGTAACCCTAGATCATAAGTTCCGCCGCCGCAAGCCTCTGTAGCCACGAAAAATCAAACTAGACCCCGTTCCGGCACCCTGCCGGAGGGGGAGATCATCACCGGAGGCCATCTTCATCATCCCTATGGCCACCATGATGAGGAGGGAGTAGTCCACCCTCGGGGCTGAGGGTTTGTACCAGTAGCTATGTGTTTAATCTCTCTCTCTCGTGTTCTTGAGATGGCACGATCTTGATGTATCGTAGGCTTTGTTAATATAGTTGGATCATATGGTGTTTTCCCCTCTCTATCTTGTTGTGATGAATTGAGTTTTCCCTTTGAGATTTCGTTTTTATCGGATTGAATACTTTTATGGATTTGAGAGCACTTGATATATGTCTTGCATATGAATACCCGTGGTGAGAATTGGGTATTATATTGATTCACTTGAGATATGTTTTGGCACTCAACTCGCGGATTTGCGAGTTGACATTGGGGTAATCTATGCATAGGGGTTGATGCACATTCTCGTCTTTTGTTTCTCCGGTAGAAATCTTACGGCACTCTTTGAGGTTCTTTGTGTTGGATTGAGTATTATGAATTTGAATTTGCTTTGGTGTTATTTTAGTACAAACTCTTGATAGATCGATCGGAAAGAATAACTTGGTGTTATTTTAGTACGAACTCTTGATAGATCGATCAGAAAGAATAACTTGGTGTTATTTTAGTACGAACTCTTGGATAGATCAATCGGAAAGAATAGCTACATACAATTTCTTCTTATGTTCTCCGCTAGATAAGAACTTTGGAGTGATTCTTCATCGCACGTTGAGGGATGGTTATATGATCTAATTATATTAGCATTGTTGAGAGATTGCACTAGCGAAAGTACGGACCCTAGGCCTCATTTTCAAGCATTGCAATACCGTTTGTGCTCCGTTTTATCAATTGCTACCTTGCTGTTTTTTATTGTTCCTATTACAAAAATCAATATCTACTATCATTACTACGCTTGTATCACCATCTCTTCGCCGAACTAGTGCACCTATACAAATTACCATTGTATTTGGTGTGTTGGGCACACAAGAGACTTTTTATTATTTGGTTGCAGGGTTGTTTGAGAGAGACCATCTTCATCCTATGCCTCCCACGGATTGATAAACCGTAGGTCATCCACTTGAGGGAAATTTGCTACTGTCCTACAAAACTCTGCGCTTGGAGGCCCAACACGAGTCTACAAGAACAAGTTGTGTAGTAGACATCAAGCTCTTTTCTGGCGCCATTGCCGGGGAGGTGAGTGCTTGAAGGTATATCTTTAGATCTTGCAATTGAATCTTTTAGTTTCTTGTTTTATCACTAGTTTGGTTTATAGTAAACTAAAAAAAGGAATTGAGGTTGCATCATATTGTTCATCTTTATAATGTCTTTTGTGAAAATGATGGAAAGGAAAATTGTGCTCAATTGATAGAGGAAGAATTCTATAAAATGTTTGACAAAAAATCTTTGAATGGTGAGCATGATTGCAATGTTGTTGGTATGAACTCTTTGAATATCCATGATGCTAATGATATGCAAAGCCATAAGCTTGGGGATGCTATGTTTGATGAAGATGATATTTTTAGTCCCCCAAGTTTTGATGAGAAAATTTATTATGATGAAAGCATGCCTCCTATGTATGATGATTATGGTGATGACATGTATGCTATAAAGAATAATGATAACCATGAAACTTGTCATCATGATTTTAATTTTCAATCCCATGATAGTTATTTTGTTGAGTTTGCTCCCACAACTATTCATGAGAATAAATTTGCTTATGTGGAGAGTAATAAAATTTCTATGCTTATGGATCATGAAAAGAATGCTTTGTGTGATAGTTATATTGTTGAATTCATTCATGATGCTACTGAAAATTATTATGAGAGAGGAACACATGCTTCCACATATTGCAATAATATCAACTTTTCTCTCTTTATGTTGAAAGTTTTGAAGTTGTACTTGTTTTGCCTTCCTATGCTAGTTGATTCTTGTTCCCATAAGTTGTTTGCTCACAAAATCCCTATGCATAGGAAGTGGGTTAGGCTTAAATGTGCTAGTCATATGCTTCATGATGCTTCCTTTATGTTTCAATTCTTATCTTTTATGCGAGCATCATTGAAATCATCATGCCTAGCTAAAACGCATTAAAGAAAAGCGCTTGTTGGGAGACAACCCAACATTTACCCCTACTGTTTTGGTGTTTTCACATCATTAGGATACTGTAGTAATCATGTTTTATAGGTTTTGTTTCAATAAAATGCCAAGTAAAGCCTTTGGGATAGTGTGGATGACAGTTGACTTGATTCTGTGCAAAAACAGAAACTTTTGCGTCAAGTACAGAAATTCCTATCTTTTACTGGAACGTGCAAAAATTCTGAATTTTTTACAGCTGATGGGTATACAAATTTTCTACGTTTTCTAATATTTCAGAATATCTGGAGTTACAGAAGTATGACCTTAATTAAGATCTTTATGTACTATTCTGTTTTTGACAGATTCTGTTTTCAATGCATAATTTGCTTGTTTTCTAGTTTCTATGGCTTATATTGCTTAATATAAATTGTGGAAATTGTAGAGTACAGTAGGAATTGTGTGAGAACAATTATGAATCTTGTTTTTGACAGTACCCAAGTGAATGATTTGTTTTATCATACTAATCCATCTCACGAAGTTCCGTTAAGTTTTGTGTGATTGAAGTTTTCAAGTTTTGGGTGAGACAACGATATAAGGAGAACAAGGAGTGACAAGAACCTAAGATTGGGGATGCCCAAGGCACCCCAAGGTAATATTCAAGGAAGATCCAAGCAACTAAGCTTGGGGATGCCCCGGAAGGCATCCCCTCTTTCGTCTCCGACATTATCGGTAACCTCACTTGGAGCTATAATTTTATTCATCACATGTTATGTGTTTTGCTTGGAGCATCATTTTATTTTATTTGTATTAGCTTTCTGTTATTTATAGTAATGTTTTTCATCTTTTACTTCAATAAAAATGTCAAGTATAGCCTTTGCCATGCTTATTTTGCAAGTATATGAGTTGCTGTTTCAAAACAGAAAGTTTATCGCTGTTGCAAAAATTCTCCAGAAAAGTCAGTATGTGATAAAATATTGAAACTTTTTGCACAATAAGATATGATAAATTTTCTACAGTGTGGTAAATTTTCAGAATTTTTGGAGTTAGGGAAGTATGAGTACAATTGCAATCTTTACAGACTGTCCTGTTTAGACAGATTGCTGTTATGTTTGCATATGTTTGCTTGTTTAATGATTCTATTTGAGGATAGGACTATTAAATATGCAGAGGCATTTATTATGCAATGTTGAATAATAATTTTAGTGATTTGCTACAGTAGAGAATGATAAGGTTTTTGCATTGATTTATACTCACTTATCTCACGAGTTCTTGTTGAGTTTTGTGTGGATGAAGTTTTTAAGATTTAGGGAAACCGTGATATAAAAAGAATTAAGGAGACACAAAAGCTCAAGCTTGGGGATGCCCAAGGCATCCCAAGTTAATAATCCAAGAAGTCTCAAGCATCCAAGCTTGGGGATGCCCCGGTAGGCATCCCACCTTTCTTCATGAACAACTATCGGTTAGCCTCGGTTGAGCCTAAGTTTTTGCTTCTTCACATGATGTGTGCCATTCTTAGAATTTCATTTCATTTTGTTTTGCTTGCTGTTTTAATAAAATACTTAGATCTGAAACTTTTAAATAAGAGAGAGTCCTCAAATAGCTACCCATTTACATAACTACTCGCTTGATCTTCACTTATTTCTTTTTGGAGTAGTTTGTCGAACACTCTCATGCTTCACTTATATTACTTTGAGAGTTGACAATAGTGATGACAATATGCACAAGCTATGAATTTGGTCCTAATATGATGAATATTCAAGAGGGATGTAATAAAAACTTTCATGAAGATCATTGGATATGATAAGTTTGATTCCTTGCAATAGTTTTGCGATATGGAGATAATAATATGTGAGTCATGTTGGTGAGTAATTATGATTTAGTAAGAATATTGGTGTTAAGGTTTGTGATTCCCTATGCAAGTATGAAAGTCAATAGTTATGCAATGAAATTACATCCTACTTGTGGTGCATTATTCGGTGTTAGTTATGCTTAATGCTGGTTTATGAGAATTTTAGTTTCTTGGTTGGTTGCTTCTCAATCTTTTTGCTGGCCTCCATTTGTACTAAGTGGGAATACTACTTGTGCATGCAAATTCCTTAAACCAAGTTTTGCCATATGAGTCCAACATACCTACCTATATGCGGTATTTTCGTGCCATTCTAAGCAAGTTTGTATGTGCCAACTCTAATATTCAAATAAATTTCCTTTTTGTGTGTTCGTACCGCTCATGAAGCGGTAGGGGGTGGACAATATTTTTCCATGCTAGATGCGTTATTCTCAAGATGAGTGTTTATTCACTTGTCATTGCATGAGAGTATGGCAAAGGTAATAGGGATGCCCAGTCCCGAAATGAAAAGAAATTTACTTTATGTTGTCAAATAATAAATTCCTTGGAAAGTGTTGGTATGGAGGGCACCCGTGGATACGGCTAGCCATGGATTGTGAAAGAATGGTGGAAAAAGGAATAAAATTTATTTTATGTTTGGGAACCGCCTATGACGTATCTAGCATGGAAAGTATTGGGAACTACTCGATTGTTTTCGTTGACGGGAAAAGCATGCCACCCAAAATAATTTTATCTCTCAATTTTCGCTTTGAGCTCTGGCACCTCTACAAATCTCTACTTCCCTCTGCGAAGGGCCTATCTATTTACTTTATGCAATTTTTATTTTTATTTGAGTCTCCATCTTCTCTTATAAAGCACCAACTAGGGAGCACTATGATCATACTTGGGCATTGGATGTAGCTAATATTCGAGTGTGTCTCATGAATGGATCAATGATTGAGCATGATGGGCCAGGGATAACTTTATTTAGTGTTGATATTTTGAAATACATGGTTGCTTGTTGATATGCTTGAGTATTGATGTACTCATGTCAAATTATAGACTATTGCTTTGAATCATTCAAGTCCAAATGTCCATGCTACAAAAGAAAGATTATATGATGAATATGATAGGTAGCTCTACACAACAAAAATTCCGTTTTCAATTTCTACTTTATCATAGTATGTTTTATGAGAAAGAGTTGCTATTATGATGGTAGGAAAAGTGATTGAAATTATCATTGATCAAACTTATGCACTTTGCTAGCATTCACACTTCATAAATTATTTCTTTTATCATTTACCTACTCGAGGACGAGTAGGAATTAAGGTTGGGGATGCTGATACGTCTCCAATGTATCTATAATTTATGAAGTATTCATGCCATATTTACAACAATTTTATATGGTTTTGGTATGATTTGCATAGAACTAACCCGGACTGACGCTGTTTTCAGCAGAACTACCGTGGTGTTGTTTTTTGTGCAGAAATGAAAATTCTTCAAATGAGCTGAAACTTTTTGACAATTTGTTTTGGAACAGAAGAGACCCCCGAAGCTTTGTGGAAGGACCAGAAGGTGAAGGAGTAGGGCACAAGACACCGGGGCACGCCAGGAGGCCCAGGCGCGCCCTGGTGGGTTGTGCTCACCTCGAGGCCCATCTTAGCGTGAAACCAACGCCAAAAATTCCTATAAATAGAGAAACCATCAGGGGTAACCCTAGATCAGAAATTCCGCCGCCGCAAGCCTCTGTAACCACGAAAAACCAATCTAGACCCCGTTCCGGCACCCTGCCGGAGGGGGAGATCTTCACCGGAGGCCATCTTCATCATCCCTATGGCCACCATGATGAGGAGGGAGTAGTCCACCCTCGGGGCTGAGGGTTTGTACTAGTAGATATGTGTTTAATCTCTCTCTCTCTCTCGTGTTCTTGAGATGGCACAATCTTGATGTATCGCGGGCTTTGTTAATATAGTTGGATCCTATGGTGTTTTCCCCTCTCTATCTTGTTGTGATGAATTGAGTTTTCCCTTTGAGATTTCGTTTTTATCGGATTGAATACTTTTATGGATTTGAGAGCACTTGATATATGTCTTGCATATGAATACCCGTGGTGACAATGGGGTATTATATTGATTCACTTGAGATATGTTTTGGCACTCAACTCGCAGATTCGCGAGGTGACATTGGGGTAATCTATGCATAGGGGTTGATGCACGTTCTCGTCTTTTGTTTCTCCAGTAGAAATCTTGGGGCACTCTTTGAGGTTCTTTGTGTTGGATTGAGTATTATGAATTTGAATTTGCTTTGGTGTTATTTTAGTACGAACTCTTGATAGATCGATTGGAAAGAATAACTTGGTGTTATTTTAGTACGAACTCTTGATAGATCGATCGGAAAGAATAACTTGGTGTTATTTTAGTACGAACTCTTGGATAGATCGATCGGAAAGAATAGATACAAACAATTTCTTCTTATGTTCTCCGCTAGATAAGAACTTTGGAGTGATTCTTCATCGCACGTTGAGGGATGGTTATATGATCTAATTATATTATCATTGTTGAGAGATTGCACTAGCGAAAGTACGGACCCTAGGCCTCATTTTCAAGCAATGCAATACCGTTTGTGCTCCGTTCTATCAATTGCTACCTTGCTATTTTTTATTGTTCCTATTACAAAAATCAATATCTACTATCATTACTACGCTTGTATCACCATCTCTTCGCCGAACTAGTGCACCTATACAAATTACCATTGTATTTGGTGTGTTGGGCACACAAGAGACTTTTTATTATTTGGTTGCAGGGTTGTTTGAGAGAGACCATCTTCATCCTATGCCTCCCACGGATTGATAAACCGTAGGTCATCCACTTGAGGGAAATTTGCTACTGTCCTACAAAACTCTGCGCTTGGAGGCCCAACACGAGTCTACAAGAACAAGTTGTGTAGTAGACATCATGGACCTGCACAAACAATCAAACACTTGCACCCAATGCGATAAAGGGGTTGTCAATCCCTTCACGGTCAATTGCAAGGATGAGATCTGATAGAGACAGGTATAAAAGATTTCTAAAACGTAAAATAAAGTAAAAACAAATAAATTGTAGCAAGGTATTTTTGGGTTTTTTGGTTTATAGATCTGAAAATATATGATGGAAAATAGACCTGGCGGCCATAGGTTTCACTAGAGGCTTCTCTCTTGAAAGAAAATATACGGTGGATGAACAAATTACTGTCGAGCAATTGATAGAAAAGCGCAAAGTTATGACGATATCCAAGGCAATGATTATGAATATAGGCATCATGTTCGTGTCAAGTAGACCGAAACGATTCTGCATCTACTACTATTACTCCACACATCGACCGACTCCTGCCTACATCGAGAGTATTAAGTTCAAGAGAACAGAGTAACGCTTTAAGCAAGATGACATGATGTAGAGGGATAAACTCAAGCAATATGATGAAAACCCCCACTACAAAAAAAACCACTTCCGTGATGATACGTGTTTGTCACAGTAGGTCATGTTTTTTGTCATGCATGTACATCTATGACGATTTTATGACAGAATCTAGATAGTCATACCTGTGCTGTCGTAGAAGTGTTCCATGACAATACCAAAATTATCATCACGGAAGTGTCCACTTCCATGATGATAAATGGTGCATCATGGAAGTGCTTTCGTCAAGGGTAACCGACATGTGGCATCCACCGTAACGGGTCGCCGTTAAGCTATCAGGTTCCAGTTTGGATCCGATAACCCGTTAACAACCCGGACCAATGGGGATTTTCCACATGTAAAATCATCATTGGCTTGAGGAAACACGTGTCGGCTCCTCGGTGGGCCAGATGTCGCCCGTCCAATGGAGGAGACGTGCCTATGGTACGTCGACATGTGGCAGGGCCCAACAGAGGCCCATATAGGTTAAAAAGGCCGGCCCAGTCAAAGGCCCGTAGTATTTACTCAGGTACTAGTGGGCCAGCCCACTAACGGCCTGTTTAAACATGGGCCATTTACGGCCCGAAGCCAGATCTGGCCCATTAATTGTTCGCTGAATATTTGGGCCCAATTATGGCCGAGTGACATTTCGGCCTGTTAGAGGCCCGATGTAGACATGGGCCCATTTCAGCCCGGTGTGTCTTTTGGCCTGGGAATGGCCCGTGCTGCCCATGGGCCATATATGGTCTGACGCGACATCCGGCCCTCTAACGGCCCATGATCAAGGTGGCAACAGTTCAGCCCAACGTGACTTTGGGCCTGTTAAAGGCCTGTCGTATAATTCGGCCCGTTGATGCCTCTACTAAGCTTTCGGCCTCTTAAAGGCCCATGATATCAGTGGGCCAACTAAGGCTTGAGATATGTTTCGGCCTGGTAATGGCCCGTCATATAACTGGGCCAATAATGGCCCGGTCTACATTTCAGCCTGCTGAAGGCCCGTCGACGACTAGTGAAAATTGAGGCCCAACATGCATTTTGACCTGCTAAAGGCCCATGGTTTCTTCTGGGCCGTAACAGGCCAACAGAATATTCAGCCTATTAATGGCCTGAAGCTACATGGGCCCAACTAAGCGCTGGGTCCACTAAAGGCCCAACTAAACTTTGGGCCGAATATAGGCCCGTGTAAGTTGTGGGCCTGTCGCAAAGTGTGAAGGCCCCAATGGCCTTTCAGGCCCAAGAAAGTTGCAGGCCGGCCCAATTGTGGCCCGCTAAAATGCAGGCCCGTTAGAGGCGAATGTTTCGGCCCGGTCGACTACATCAGATTTTCGCCTTTTTTTTCAGATAGCGAATGATGGCATATACGGTAACTAGTAGGAATTAAGAACAAACCTACTCTATGCAATAAAGAAATTACAGCATAGTAACTTAGAATAAACCTACACTATTCAATAAAGGATTTATGGTATATTACATCCACTGGGCATCGAAGTTCGCCACCAATGATCATAAAGCGCAACGAAGAAGCAGATTACAAAAACTGGGCGCCATTGCAGGGTAACAAAATAATACTGAACCAAGACCACTTCCAAGACAGTTCAAGAAAGGTTAGCCTTGCACAGGAACTGCTGCGCAAGCTGCTGAGCAAGGCTGTGAGACTGGCCTGGCATGTCAGTCATAGCTTCCAGGTGTAGCTGTTTAGCAATGAGGTTCTCATTGGTGTTCTCCGCAATCTTTCTTAGAGATAGGACTTCAAGTCAAAGTTGAGTTGCAGAATGCCTTTTTGCTAGAACTTGGGACTGAAGAAGTCGAACTGATTCAGACAGCGAATTCTGTGAGCTTGTCTGACTGCTAGTCTCAAGTAACTTGAACACTACATCAAGACAAGACTTTGGGGTTGTCTCGCTATCTTCAAGATGTTTTGCCTTCTTTGCTGCAATATATGTTGGGTTTGTCTCATAGCCTTCAGCAAACTTGTGCATGCCATCAGGCATATCACCCTGAAACAAGCAGCGAGATGCCATGTTTTGCACGTGTATAAACAAAGATGATAACTGTGCTGTCAATTCCATCCAATTTCAAATTAGAAAATAAAGAGTAAGTTCAAAATATCAATAGCATAATTTGGCATTGTTCATAATGCGGGGAGCTTGACCACACTACTTACCATGTCAACAAAACAAGCATAGATGAGGGGCAAAGACAATCATTGTATCTATTTTGGTTAATGTGCATTGCATGTTGTTCATATCATCAGCCACATCAGTAAGATAAAACAGGAGATGACAAGGTGCAAACGTGGGCTGCTTCACCACACACTGGATTATAGATCCACAAAAACAAGCATACATATAGGGAGTATTGAGTAATGTACATGGTATGAATAAGGAATTTGGTTTTACAAGTAAAACTTGGAACTTACAGTTGTTGCGAACATGCATTTTGATAGTAATAGCAAACTAAACAGGAGTTAACGATAGGGAGTATGAGCAAATTAAACAACATTTGAGGATAAAGGCTTTAGAAGGACTGACTTACATTAACAGTTAATACCGGCTTTATAATGCCCTTCTCCATGTCAAGGGAAGGATAACTCAAGAATTTCAGCATAGAATCTTCTTCATAAGCATTGCCTGTACTCGACATTTTGTAGAGAGTAATTATAGATATGATAATACTGGAAGGGATAGAGGATAATGAAGATAAGATGCAGATTGATGCTACATAATCAACTACCAATCCCTGGAAGTACAAGCATTACAGGACAAAATGTACTGACAAGAGCAATGGGCTACACTTCTACACTGGCATTGTCTGTGTATTCAACTTTTTGGTAAGATTAAATATAGATCTGATATTTTTTAGTAAATGGTGGGCGAGGGAGATAAGATGCAGAATGCTACACAATGAACCAATCCCTCTTCCCATAATATAAGAGTGTTTTGAACACTGGTGTACTGTACAAAACGCTCTTATATTATGGGACGAAGGGAGTAGCTGTTAATGTAAGTACAGTGATAAACGATGTTTAGTCCTTACAAGAGGACTACAGAGCTAAACCTCTTCAAAAGCATTGGGTTGATTCTAAATTTATGTAAGAGTCAATACGGATCTTATAATGTCCACCAAATGGAGGATAATGAGGCTAACATGTGCAGTGATGCTACATAATCAACCAGCTATGAAAGTAAGTATGGTCATATAGGGCAAGAGGTACTCACAAGAGCAATGCAGTGTGTATTATAGTTGCAAGATTCTGTGGTCCCTTGAGAATGAATGTTCTTCTGCAAACAGTTTTCGTACAAGTGAGACATTAAGGCACATGCAGAAATGTAGTTCAAATTGTGATGTGATATCATAGACAGTACCTTACACTGCAGACGAGACCAATGTGTAACAAGATTATTCCAATCACTGTCTGATAAATGTAGCACCGGAGACTTTACATAAATTTCGTTTAGAGGCTTGCCATTGAAGTGCGCTTGCCTTAGGTAGGAACGATACTTCATCAATGAGTGCTTGAAAAGCGCAACCAACCCTTGCTCGTCTTGACTATCCAGTTTGGTCCTCGCCTATTTAAAAGAATGAAATCTTGTGTCTTCTGTCAGCAGAAACATATGCAGTAATTACCTTGAATAACATTAGTACATTACTTACGCGTAAGTTGTGGAGGAAGATTGGAAATTTTTCTTTGTCTGTGGTATAATCTTTCCATGAAGGAAAGATGCGCACAAAGTTCCTGACAACAATATAAGCTTCGTCTTCTAAACTGGGAAGAAGTGGAACAGGAGTCCTATTTGCTACAATTGGGGCTCTCTCTCGTTCGAAAAGGGATTTGGCAACTGGATTTGGTGTACTCTTTGCTGGAATGGGTGTTTTGCGTCGTATAGCTGGTGCTATGTCAACTGGCATCATCATACTGTTTGCGGCAGTTGGGGTCTGCTGAGTTGGGGCATCAGAGATGGCCAGTGTAGTAGGGCTAGAGTCTGCTAGAGTTGTGGCCGTGTTTTCTGGGTCTGGTGATATTGCAACTACACCTAATGGGCTATTTGATTTATCAGGTGTCACTACCTTTTCCAAATACTTTGTTCGTGCTCCTTCGCGATCAGCAATCGCCCTCTTCCTTTTGAACGTCTGATACACAAGAACAACATTTGAATGGATAAATATGGTATGATGACAGATGGAATATGTACTGAAAATGGATAGGCAGAGCGTATTCATATACACGATGTGTAAACTAAGCTAATGGCAGTGCAACAAAGTAGAAGCAATGCAAAGCATTAGTTGCAAGATATGTGCGACCAATATAACCTTGGAAAGTTAGAGCAAGCACCTTGATGGGTGAATAAGATAGGGCATCTGCCTCTGACTCCTCCACTAGGGAGCTAAATTGACTTAGGTCTCCCTCTAGCTCAGAATCACTGTTAGGATCATATTCTAAGCATGAATCTGTAGGTGAAGAGCGTTTGCATTGCATTGCATCCAGACTTGATTTCAGTCCCTTAATGCCAAGTTTGACAGCCATGGCATTGTTCTGCTTTATTCTTTTGATGCGCGCAAGCTCATAATCATTATGATGTTGTTCAGTATCTGAGATTCATGAAAACATAAAAAGTAGTCAGATTATCTATGGAATGCATTGCGGATTCAACTCGAAGAGTGTCTCCCTATAAACCCCTGCGTATGCAAAGTTCACCCCCCAACCGTGCTGACCAGACCACACATAGAAATACAAACCTCTTATGTCTCTATAACAGGCAGACACACATTTCAAAACTGAAGTAGGAACATTAGAATCATATCAAATTCGTATTTGAACAAATAAACTAAGGAATTATGAGTGGCATAATGTTTAGCTTCAAGGGTGGAGTGCTGGTAGTGCGACACAAAGCAAGTAGGCAGATTGTATTCCATGTAAAAGATCGTAGTCTATGTAAAAGGTGGAAATGACACTTTCTTTCTATACAATGCAGTGTTCGTTGCCCACACATGATGGAAGAGATCACACAGAGAAATACTATTCACTCATGTCTGCAGTTCCAGTATTTTGAAACAGGGTGGTCCACCCTAAAAGAATATTGACAACAAATATGACAAGGCAAGCATAGAGGTAGTGAATCAATCATTACTTGTGAGTTTACTAGGACAAGTATGCAGAATTGTAACTGCAGTAAGAGACTGTCCAAAATCTGAATCAAGAAGTTGGTCTAGCACTTATTGGTTGCAACTAATCGACGTGAATAATTGGATATCATATCGAATGAGTAAGAAAGACAAGTAAAATTGTCAACAAACCTGGCCTGCAGTAGGAATCTGGGTCAATGTCACTATGACCAACAATCCAAAATGACTTGTGTCTATTCCTAGGGCCGGAATTTTGAAACCTTGTGAACTTTACAGGTACTAAAGATTACTGAAATACATCTGAACCATTAAGTGTAGGTAGAACTCAGTACACAACAAACCCTAATGATAGTCCTGCCTAATGAGTAATGAATCAATTAGAAAATGGGTGATGAGGAGTGGCTGCTGAGTGTTGAGGATGTATCTCAGGATAAATCGGGTTGGCTTAGTGGCTGCTGCACGCCTGAGCCCTGAACAGACTGGGAAGGTAGGCACGGCGGCGCGCCCGAGCAGCGGTGACACTGTTGGGCGAGCGGCTCCTGACCTCCTGTTAGTCCGGCGTCTCCTCCTAGAGTCATGCCGTCCGGGGACGGCAAGTCGCCGGCGAGGCAGGCGGCTGGGGGCGAGTAGAGATCGAAAGCGCAACAGAACAGAGGGGAATCGGGGCCTGGCTGACCCAAAATCCCAGGGTGGGCCATGGCCCACCGTGGGCACCCTGTAGATCCACACCTGAGCGGCGTACATGCATTTTCGAAACTAAATTAGGAACATTTAGCTGACCAATTAAATGACTCTGTTTTAATAATATCAGATTCGTATTTGAACAACTAAGCTTGTTTAGCTTGATAGGTGGAGCAGTGCTATTATGACACGAAGCACGTATGCTGATCGTATAGTGATCATAAAAGGGGGGAAACCCTAAGCATGATCAATTAAACCCTATTATGACTGTGCCATGGCAGATTTGAAGCTGTAAACCACAGAAATGCTATTTAGCGACCATTGTTTGCTTCGAACGAAGAACTAAATTCTAAGAGCTGAAAAGAAAGTACAGTAACCAAGTTACAATCTATTTTCTGGTTGAGATCAAAAAGTTGAGCCGATATGAAGTAGTACCACCTCTCTTGCGGTGACGTGTAGGCATCAAGGGTGCAATGGCTGTTGGTGGCGTTGAAGTAGATCTACGACGGTAGACGGGTGCATCGGTGGATAAGTCCCGTTGCGGTGGACGGGAAGGTCGTGGGAGCGGCCCCGGCAAGGAGGACGACGGCGCCGATGAAGCGAGAGGACGCGATGCAAGGCTCCTGGTCCATCACCGTGGATGAGAAACGTCCATCTCTAGCAGTGGACGACACGGTCTTGGTAGGCGCTCCGGCATGGTGGAGGGTGGCGGCGATGGATGGGGTGGAGGACGGCGGAGATGGATAGGGTGGCGGACGGAGGAGGCTGGTGTGGGGATGGTGTTCTAGCGCGGACAGTGTATGAATGGGAAATGGAGGGAGAGGTATGGGGGACCATGTTTTTGGGACGCGCCTGTCTGAAATATGGGAAAGTTACGAACTTAGCCCCCGTTTAAAATTTGGATGTCTCATCGGTTGGGGATAGGACGGTAATCTCGCATCTCCCCAATATTTACCCAGAGCGATTTCGGGCGATGAGAGGGTGTTTTGGCGCCCACGGTTGGCGCCCACGGTGTATGAACGGGGCTGACAGGTAGGGCGGTTGTGTCACGTCTGAGTGAAGTTACAAACCGCCCACTGTGTATGAATGGGGAAATGGAGGGAGAGACAGAGGTCTTTTGGACAAGCTTGAATCAAATGTGTTTTGCCGCCCACGTTTGGTGCCCACCGTGTCTGAATGGGCTCAGAGGCGGTCGTGTCACGTCTAATTAAAGTTACTAACCTACCCCCTATTGAGAGCAGTGGAAATCGGGCCGATGGATTGTTTGTGTAAGGGGTAGATAGTAATTTCCATCTCGCAAACACTGGCTTCGGGCAGCCGACGTGGGAGTGGATATTTTGCCGCTTCTTTCGAATTTTGGGACAATAAGCATCCATGTTTACCCTGGCAACTAAATTCGAATCCATTTTGTATTCTTATACGAATCTTTATAAATCTTTCTATCTGTTTTTATATATCTTCAAAAGCACAACAAAGATGTATTCCATTGTCATATATGAATATGATTTACAAACGTCGATACTCGAATTCAGAAGCTAGAATCCAGTTTAAGGTGAATTCGAATATTTGAAACCACTTTATGTCCAACTCAAGTGTCACACGCAGCATAATATGTACTCCCGTTTAGATATGTACACAAGCGATGTCTCAAGATTCAAAATACCGAGTCAATCAACCAATAATGTACAAAACTAACAGACATATAAACACTTATAGAGTATATGGATCAATAATATCAACTAACATACATAAGCCAGGCCGATGTACATTTTTTGCTAGAAGAGCATCATTTTTTTAGCGAAGCTAGTACAACATCTTGGCCCTTTCAGATGCGTGCCACTTAAGGACCATCTATACTACTATTATTCCTGAATGCACATTCAGCCCGATTGGCATATTTGTAGGTCTGGCACAGCAATCAAAATGAAATGTCTCAGAGTCTTATCAATTAATACAAACTCATGCTAAAAAAAATTACAAACCAAAAAACAAAAAATAATTATTACATGATCTCTAAAACAAATGGTTTGATCGATTACATGAACAAACAACACAAAGGTTATTCAACGATGGAAAAAACATTTCACCTATGATTTACCAAGTGGGAATTTAATTTCCTTTTTTCCTTCAGGACCTTAACAATGTGGTCAGTCTCAGCTTGCTTCGTTTTGAAATCCACCAAATAGTTAATGGTTGTCTTGAGTACTGCTTGTGATTGTGCTGTTTGCTTCCTCAACATGTCAACTTCATCTCTAAGTGCAGAAGCAGAATCTCTTTCTACCAATAGTTTAGCCTCTAGAGCATCAACAGTAGGCAATTCATGATGCATGATTGGGCCGGTGCCACTGCTGTGGGATGATACAACGTCCATGGGGACCTCGCTCTTTGATCTTGGGCTAACCTATTTTGCCATTAAAGTTCCGATTGGATTCTGAAAAGTTGAAGTTAGCAAAACATCTCAACTGGGAGTTAGAACAACAAACCAGTTAAACAAACAAGGAATTAAAGAGTTTCGAGTGGATGCTGAAAAATAGTTATTAACATCATTGTAACCAGTTGCAGCAGCAAAGCAGTTAAACAAACAAGTTTTGCAAAAGATACCTGTTGTGGCATTGGATTTTCTCTTGGATCCTGAAAAGTTGAGTAGCCAGTAATGTGATTAGAGCAACCGGTTGCAGCAGCAAAGCAGAGAAACAAACAAGTTTTACAAAAGGAACCTGTTGTGGCATTGGAGTTTCTCTTGGATCCTGAAAAGTTGAGTAGTCAGTAACTTGATTAGAGCAACAAGTTATAGCAGCAAACCTGTTACACAAATATATTTTTGAAAATGTACCTGCTGTGCAATTGGACTTCCAATTGGATCCTGAAAACTTGAAGTTGGTAAGATGATTACAGCAACAAATTACAGCAGCAAACCAGGTAAACAAGGAAGTTTCTGAAAACATACCTGTTGTGCCAACAGAGTTTCAGTTGGATCCTGCAAACTTGAATGTTAGCAATCATAAATAAAGTGTTGCAAGAGCCATAAGAAACTAACATCAAACTAGTAAAACTAGCCAGTTTTGGCAATGTATTTAATTACACATGAACTAGTAAAACTAACAAGTTCTTGGCAACGTATTAAAGTAACAAGTCGGTACCGTTTAACAGCAACACAGACATCTGTAAATTTCTTTGATGTAAGCAAAATAATTCCGACACACACACACACACACACACACACACACACACACACACACATATATATATATATATATATAAGTTAAAAAATATGGTGTCCCTCATATAAACATGACAGTTGTCTATCTATGAACATGCAAACATTACTAGTGCTATAAGTGATAACAGCAAACCATTTAAACAAACATGGTATCAGAACGTAAATTACACGTGAATTTTGCTGCACCCTAGAAGTACATATGACCAGCTATCTACGTGCTTAAGTAGCTATTTAAGTTCAGGCAAACAGGTAATTCTTAACAGTAAGTATCAAACACATAGATAGGCGCAGTGTATAATAGGATTAACAGGCTATGGCATTATGTAATCAGTAGCAAACTAAATTAAGCCAAGCAACGTAATTGAACAATTTTGCAATAAGTGGCTAACTAAAATTCTGAGAAGCAAGTAACTGAACTTACGCTAGCTCTTTGTACAGGCACACTGCAACTTCTTTTTCGCTTACAAGGTTCTACGAAGGAGTCCATGGCATCAATTGCTTGGATACGCAATCCCAACACTTCTTTCTTCCAACACTGCATTGGTAAGTCGAATGGTTAATCTGATAAGATGGTGTGTCCTTGATATGTTATATGAGGACGGGTTGTCAGACTAGTTGTAGCAACACACATCACACTGGCTTTTACTGTATATTTCATGCGATTACATTTGGCATATCGAGATCTAAGCAATCTACAATAGGATGAAAAGACTGGCATCCTTCACATTATTGGCGAACTCAGTTCATAGAAACAAGCAATTCAACCATTCTGTGGGTAAATCAAAAGCGCCACTGGAATACTTTTTACTACCCCAATCATACACGCAAAAAGGGGCAACACCACCGTAGGGGCTGGTGTGGGCGGCCACCTCGGGTGGCTGGAAAGTGTGCACCTAGTTTGAGTCGTCCAGGTTGGCCCAGGCTAGTTTTTTTCGTCCCAGCGCACGAGCAGGCAATGTAAAAAAATGAAGAAAAATGTTTCAATTTGGATGGGCCAATAATGTAAGTGCAAGGCAGGCCCTATAGCAGGCTCGCGGCCCAAACGAGCACCTCCCATATCAATCGACAGCAGGAAAAATCCCAATTCGTTCGCTCCAGCCTCCAGTCTGGTTCGCTCCTAACCTAGCCGCCGCTGGACAGACCGACATAGCACTTCCTCGTGCCCTCGTTGAACGCTGGTCGCCGGGCTTCAAGCGAATGGAAGGACAAGAAGATGAAGATCCAACCCTGGGTGTTGCCTGCGTGGGAGGCAGCGGCGGTAGCACGGGCATGGCATCGAGCTTGCGCAAATGGACAGTCGCAACTTGCAAGAGCAGCATGCGCAACGAGCAGGTACATCACATCCCTGATTATATCTAATTCAACTATTCAATTTCTGGCCAATAGTTAAACCTGACAGTGTTGTAAAACTACTTGTATGTAGGGAATCTATAAGAAAATGAAACCAATTTCTGCTTATTTTATAACTCCCCCAATCAATACTGAACTGACTGAACCTGATGTGTCTAATCAAGTTTCCGGTGCAAACATACAAGCTCATGTTGTTCTTGAGCCTAAAGTGTCTAATGAACAGACTGCTAATGAAGGATTTGATGCAAACATTTTACATGCTCCTGGTGATGAACATATAGTGTCTAATGAGGGATCTAATACAAGCATTTTGCAAGCTCCCATTGAAGGATTTAGTGTCTAATGATGATCTACTATGTTGAGAGAGAGATAGAGATTTGCAGGAATTGATGACAAGCAAATTATAGTACATTTTCATGGCTTGAGGAAACATCGAGGCCATCTACCAGAAAGTCCCCGTATCATGACAACGTAGCATAAATACTTTTCTAATCTATTGTTTGAAACTATTGGCATACTTGTGCAGGATAGATATATTGATATGCAGTTTGCACACTAGTTATAGGTGCAATTACACTTCGATATTTTCAGCTAGAGAACGAATAATTCAAGCAGGTACAGTCCATGTTAGTAGTCCTTGTACACCATGTTACATTTTGTGTTTTTTGGTGCTTACATCATTTAGTGTTTTATAATCTTGAACTACTTTGGATCATTAGATGGGTTTCAAAGTGCATTTAGCTTCAGATTTCTCAAGTTATGTTGATTTCTGCAGTGCAAGTGCCTTCGTATTTTTAAGTTAAATTTTCGCCCCTGGTAACTTGAATTCATGGATCCACCACCGTGTACAAATCATACACGCAGGCCAGTACGAATTAAATGAAATGCAGGGACTTACGCTAGCTCGTTGTACAGGCTCACTGTAGCTTTGCTTGCACTTGGGATGTTCCATGTACAAGTCCATGTTACCACTTGCTTGGATGTGCAGGCCTTGTGCTCATTGCACCCCCCTCTGCATTTTTGACACGGCGAATGGTTGATCAAATAAGAGGAATCGACCTTGCTGTTGTACCGGAGGACAGGTACTTACAAGGTTATACCGGTGTGCATGATGTGTACCAGATCCCGTAGCACCGTCATGCTTCGCTAAAAAATGGTTTTGCTTGTTTCAGATGATATCTCCAGAAGAAATAAGAGTTAAACTCAGAGTTGCATAGGCGTGTAAGCTAAGAGAGCAGTAAAGGATATCCAAACATCGTCGGAACAGTGCACAAGGGAGTGATATGTGGATACCTAGTTTGGGCCGACATTTGGGCATGCTCGCCTAGCTAGAGTGCGGGTCACTTCAGAGCCGTTGAGGGTGATGCGCTGGCGTTGGCTGGCCGCGCACGGATCCAGATCTTGAGCGGCAGCGAAGCGCTACGATGCGGTGGATGAGACCGTTGGTGAAGCCCCAATGGCCTCGGGGGGTGGAGGTGCAACGATGTGCTCGGTGAAGTAGCCCCGGTGAGGTGGGAGACGACATTGGTAAAGAGCACCTGATGCGGTGGAAGTCGGTGTCTGTGAGGCACGTCAGTTGCGGCGGCCGACATTGTCGGTGGACCACCCGGTGCGGTGGACGAGGGCGTAGATGAGGTAGCTCCAGTGCGGTGGTGAAGCACGACCGTCATCTTCATCGTTGTCGTCCGACACAGAGGTGGGGAAAGAGACGAGACGAGGGGCGATTCGAACTTTGCTTGGGTTGGCGGCGAATTAGGGATTTGAGCACTCTGGGCGCGGAAGGGGACGGTGGAGAAGGGAGATTTTGCAGGGCTGGAATTGGGGCCGCCAGATATTTCAATCCGAAACCTGGAAGCGCGAACTTTTTTTGTCGTCGTTCTTTTGGGGGGGGGGGGGGGGGGGGGGGGGGGGGGGGGGGAAGGGAGGGAGGGGGTGGGTGGCTGGGTGCTAGCGTTCGTACGACACGCGCGACCACCACGACACGACCCTGGTCTGCCTGGTGCGCCTACATTTGAGAATGCAAACGAATCTTCTTTCATTTGCAAATGAATCTGAATGTATTACCATGCCCGTGTTTTCCTTGCAAATAATTAGTCATTCGAAATGAGATACTATAAATTAATTAATGAGGAGTTATTTGAATTAGAGTGTGTGTCACATAGCGATCTCCAATTCTAACGTGGATTTCACATTTCATGGTATCCACGCTAATTTTTTAATACAAATTCATATGTATAAGATGAACATCATGGTAGTGAGAAAACTTTTCCAAACATATGACCTACAAAATAGCACAACAATCGAGTCAATGTCAACTTTTCCAAACCTAGTATGGCACGAATTCGAAATAATTATGGAAGCCATATGCATGGTCCTCAATTCAAATCCTACAATGTACACTAAATTGAAATGTCGATATTAAGTCTCGTACTATCTACATTCAAATGTTGTTTTTAGCCCCACCCCCCTCGGCACACTCGCTACATACTTCCTGTATCAATCAATCTTCCTCTTCTAACCACCTTAGAAAGCTATCGGTTTCCGACACACGTTCATTCTTTCTCTCCATGTTTCGATCTCTAACTCTCTCAACTACACAACCCCCTTTTTCCACTCTGTTACCAAATGTATCTCTCTCACACACCCGCCATTGCACTCTAGGCCGAGCTCTCTCTCTCTCCCTCCCACCCTCTCTCGCTGGATACATGCATTGCCTATCTAGACGCCCCCCTCTCTTGCGCATGCACGCACATTGTCTATCTAGGTCACTCTCTCGAGACTGTCTCACTCTTTCTTCCGCACGGCGGCCCACACTCGCTCAATCTCGCTCTCTTTATCTAAGTCTCGATTAACCTCGCTTTATCTCACACCCAAATGATATATCTCCCTGTTCGGGCCTCGATCGACACACTCTATACTCTATCACGCAGATTGTCTATCTAGGTTAGTCCATCCAAACCGCCCCCACTCTTTCTACCTCATGGCGAGCCATGCTCGCTCAATCTCTCTCTCTCTCTCTCTCTCTCTCTATGTATGTCTCGATTTACCTCGCTCTTTCTCAGACACAAATGATATATCTCCATGTTTGAGCCCAATTCGACATATTCATATTGTATACTCTCTCACGCACATTGTCTATCTAGGTCACTCTCTCCAACCCATCTCACTCTTTCGATCGCATGATGACCCACACTCGCTCAATCTCTCTCCCTTTATCTATGTATCGATTGACCTTGCTTCCTCCCACGCACAAAATATATCTACATGTCTGTGACTAGATCATCTCTCAAGCTCTATCTTACAGCCCTCACCCTTCCCAAAAACTCAATCAGACAATATCTCTCCAGAGCATATATATCTTTTCAACGAATGCCGGACCACACTCACTTTGTCTCTCTGTCTATCTGTGTCTCGATTGACCTCGCTTTCTCACGCCGTATCTTCCACACATTAAAGCTACCTCTCCATCCCTCGCAGAGCCGGAGCTATTTACATTGCGAGGGGGACTCCAACCTTGGATTAATTTGCGAAGGCATTTATTCCGGTGGGTTTAGATTATATTTTCATAGCATTCGGCCCACAACTACTCCAAACACCGTTGCAACCCCCGCACCTCCCCCAATTGACTTCCCTCTGGCTCGGTCACCGCTCTCTCGCACGTCCTTTCTCACCTTCCACGTCGCACCATGGTATTTTTGCAAAAAACTCTGTTGTTCTCCTTAATTATTACAAATAAGCTACAAACTACAAACCGATAGTCCACCTGTAATGGAACAAATTTCGACCAACAAATTAAAGTGCTACAAACTACACACTGAGGGGCCCACCTGTCATGGAACAAATTTGGACCCATATATAAATTAAAAATGAAAAAGAATAAGGATCGAACATGCGACCAGGGACTTCAAGCCACACGTCAATAGGCAACATAGTAGCAACGTCTGTTGTACCCCCTTTGTTGATATAATGTTTTTATATTACCACAGCCTATTTAATGGATAACATGTTTTAATATTAATTTTAGTACATTAGTGGGACTGGCTTGTTAGCACGTACTATTTGCCTTCACTTACTGGTGGGTTCCATGTCTGCTCTCTCTCCCTCTCCTCCCCTTCTACATTTAGATGCACGGGCAAACACGAAGAACGCGCGGGCGATGTTGCCGTTGACCATATCTGGACGCGTTCACAAGTTACGGCACCAGTTTCACGTACTAGTAGTATTATACATGTAACAAGTTTAGGAACAAAAATGACCGTGACGGACAAGTTAGGATAGTTGTAATACTATTTATCTATTACTCCGTCATAATTAAATGCGTGGATAAATAGATGTATCGCCTAGTGCTCGAACAAGGGGACTGGGCGCGCCCTACAAGTATTTGGAATTGACTTCCCTAAAAATATATTTGGAATTGACGTGGTATTTAATATGAAATATTTGCGATGAGAAGTAATACATGTGGCTTGATGACGTTTTATATTTAATTTGATACGGCTCTAGCAGAACATTCAATCGATCAAACCATAGATTTCATTCAGTTTGACTCCGACTTTACATTCATACGACGATCGAACTAAAATAAACGGAAATGATAAATCCCAAACGTTCGGATTTTAAGCATGGCAATCCGAACGTTTTTCATGGCAAATTTAGATTACGCGGCGGCGGCGGGGGTGTCTTGCGGTGGGAAGCGGCTCCTCTGCCGTGCTCTGTGTGCCGGCGGGCCACTGACCGACGGCGACTGCGATGGCGGCGTCTTGTGCAGTTGTTGGCGTACTCCTGGACGTTGGCCCTAGCTTCAAGGAAGGCCAGAATGTTCGGGACTTCGGTCTCCAGGAGCGAGTCAACTGGCGGGAGGAGGCGACTAGCATTTGTGCAAGGAAGCGATCGACGGTGGCGATCCATGCCGCTGAGGGGGGCACTGTCACCCGCGCGGGGACATGCGCTGGCAACGGCGCGGCGGAGACATTCGTGTGCACGGGCACCGGCACGGGCGCGCGCCTCAGTGCACGCGCAGGCGCATGCACTGGCAGGTGCACGGGCACCGGCACCGGCGCGCGCGTCAGTGCACGCACATGCGCATGCACTGGCAGGTGCACGGGCGCGTGAAAGTCGGCGGGGACCTCATGGAACCTTGTGGCATCAAGCTCGGCGACAATGTAAGGCTCCCAGCCCATCAATGCCACGGGGATGGCCGTTGGTGCAGTCGGGGCGACGGGAGCCGGAACGGGAGCAGGGACAGGCGCGGCGTCTTCCCGCAAGGCCAGTTCAAGCTTGTCCCAAAGCGCCTTATGTTTTTGAGACTCCGGCTGGGTGTCTTCCTCAGGAAACTGGAAGACTAAGGGCAGACCATCGTGATGCGGCATGGCGTACGGTTAGGTCAGGCTGGTTGGAGGTAGACGACAGGAGACTCGGAGAGGAAGAGAGAAGATTATAGCGATACCGGGTAGTGCGGGGGTGATTTTAAACTGCGGCACCGGCGCCATTAAAAGTGAGGGCAGTTGGGACGAAGGTGGCGGCGGAGCCTGGTCAAAGGGCTCGCCTCCCGGTGAGCCTGCACAGCGGCCTGCTCGCACGCCTCCCGGTCAGCCGGCACAGCGGTCTGCTCGCACGCCTCCCGTCGACTCACACGCTTGCTCGGACGGCACCTGCCGATGAGAAGCGGGACTCGTGGCGGCACGTAAACGCCCATGGTTTGAATAGTGAAAGCGTTCGCATTAACGTGACAGGTCTTTGTTCCAAAATACCTTGGCTCTTCATTTGTGCAACTTTTCACAAGCAGCTTGTCTCAAATTGAACAAAAAAAATTACGACAGCATATTTGTGCCATATCACGAGACCATGCTCAGTTTCATGAATTTCAGGTCACTTTTGGATTTTCTGAAATTTAAAATCCAGCATTCGAAACAATATCATAACCTGCATCATGCAATAAATTTTCAAGCGATACATCTTTACTGTTGTAGATGTTAATATTTCTTAAGAAAGGATTTGGTCAAACATTTTGCTTAGTTAGACTTCAGACAAGTTATATATGCAGAGTAAAAGGATAATCCCTCCTTACCAGTGCATTGCCTGATATATTAACTCAAGTACTAGGCACGAACAAACAGGGCTCAATTCTGTGCTCATCCTGGTGTAGTACTCCTATTATTACTAGGCAATGGAGTTGATGGGTGACCTTGGGTAGCGGCGACCGAGGGAATTGAACCGTGATCGGCATGGTAGGTAATGTTGTCTAGTTACTAAAGCATCCCTCCATTGTTCATCGGTAGTCATTATGGACCGGGGACATGAGGGGAATTTCCTAGGGCTGGAATTCTGGCCGCCAGATATTTCGACTCGAAACGCGGAGGCTCGAGTGGTTGGGGTTGGCTAATGTGCGTACCACGCACGCCACCAGAAGGACACGAGCCCGGTTTTTTTTGGAGGATCAACACGAGCCCGGGTCTGGCTGGTACGCCGTTGGGTGCTACCATTCAAAAATAAGAAAGGAATCTTTTAAATTGCCGAACGAATCTATATGTATTACAATGCCCGTATTTTCCTTGCAAATTACTGGTCATTCCAAAAGGCATGGTAATTGATTTATGACGAGTTCTTGAATTAGAGTGAGTTTGTGATATAGTGATCTCAATGAGGATTTCACATTTCATGGTATCCCTAGTAAGTTTTTCATTGCAAATTCAAATTTAAAAGATGAACGGTATGGTGGTGAGAAAACTTTGTATGTATCAAGCATATGACCATACACACACACACACACACATACACACGAATACAACAATAATCCAGTAAGTATAGTGCATCTATTTTTCCAAACCATGCCTGTATGACACGAATTCAAAAATACTCCCTCTGTTCCTAAATATTTGTCTTTTAGAGATTTCAACAAGTGACTACATACGGATCAAAATGAGTGAATCTACACTCTAACATATGTCTATATACATCCGTATGTGGCAGTCCATTTGAAACCTCTAAAAAGACAAATATTTAGGAATGAAGGGAGTAAAATGTAAGCCATGCATGGTCCTCAATTCAATATTTAAAATGAACAGGAAACTGAAACATGAATATTAAGTCTAGTACTACATACATGCGAATGTTGTGTTTAGGTCTCTCCATCGACCCCCACCCACCCCCACGCACACACACATACTTCATGTATCGATTGATGTTCATTTCTTTGTTAATAGAGCTATTGGTATCCGACACACGCGTGCTCATTATTGCTCTTCACGTTTCGATCTCCATTTATGTCATTCCCGCCCTCACACTCTCAACAAATGTATTTCTCACACACAACCTCGTCATGCCCTCCATGACAAACGCTCCCTCTCTCTCTCTCTCAAGACACATGTGTTGCCTTTGTAAAACACCTTCACCATGCGCGCACACACAAAGTCTATCTAGGCCACTCTCTCGGTAACTATCTCCCTCCAGCCCTCACCACAGCTTCGCCGCACAATATCTCGGTGTATCGTCTTTAACATTCGAGTGTACGCTAGGCCACACTCCCTCGATCTCTCCCTCTATAAATGACTCGATTGACCTCGCTTTTTTGCGTCGTCTCTCTCACACATAGATGCTCGCACTACACCTCTTGCATAGGCGAAGCTATGTAGATTGTTGGGGTTATCCCTCGACCTTAGATAAAATTGTGAAGCTTTGTTTAGGATTGTTTAGATTATATTTTTTGAACATTATATTTGTCCCCACCCTCCCAAACACCGATTGGTTGTGCACCCCCCCCCTCCCTGGGAGAATATCAGGTGCCCCCACACCTTAGATGCTATATGCTGATATGAGTTCCTTGGAGCTTGTAGACCTGAGATATAGCAGCGCACAGGATGTCTTAATATTTTTACAGGAAACCTTAATGAGTCTGAGAATTGCACACAATTTGTACAAATAACTACTCAGATGCCCTTGGATCCCATATCCAACAGCCTTGAAGCTCGTATCACCGTAGCATCTAATAAGATGAAGGAGGACCTCATATTCTCCTGTATGTAATAATATCATGTGCTACCACACCTTAGATGCTTTGGTGATACAAGCTCTTCGGAGCTGTTGGATCTGTGATCCAACAACTCCTTCGTGGTTTGAATGTTTTTTTGCAGAAAAGCCCCCAAAGAGTTCGGCCACTGCTTACAAGCTCCCGGGAGATCTAACGGCTCATAGTAGTAGGTTTAAATGTTTTTGCAATATAGGCCTCAAAGAGTTTGGGAATTGCGTAAAAAGTACAAGTACTACGCATGTGGCATCTGTGTTGGGAAACATTGCATGGAAAACAAAAAAATTTCTACGCACACGCAATGATCTATCCATGGAGATGCATAGCAACAAGGGGGAGAGTGTGTCTACGTACCCTCTTAGACCGTAAGCAGAAGCGTTTCACAACGCGGTTGATGTAGTCGAACTTCTTCGCACTTCAACCGATCAAGTACCGAACGCACGGCACCTCCGCGTTCTGCACACGTTCAGCTCGGTGACGTCCCTTGCCTTCATGATCCAGCAAGACCTCAAGGTAGTAGACGAGTTCCGTCAGCACGATGGCGTGGTGACGGTGATGGCGAAGTGATCTCCGTAGGGCTTCGCCTAAGCACAATGAAAATATGACCGGGGGTGTAAACGGTGGAGGGGGGCGCCGCACACGGCTAGGTAATTGTCTGTTGTGTGCTAGGCACCCCCTCCCACATATATATAGGTGGGAGGGGGAGGGGGAGGGGAGAGGCCAGGGCACGCACTAGGGCTGGCCGCCGGCCCCCTAGGGGCCCTGCCTTGCCCTGCGCCCCCTGCCATGTTTTCCCAAGGGGGAAGGAAAGAGGGGGGAGAGGGAAGGAAGGGGGAATCCTATTCCACTCTTTCCTTTCCCTTCCCCTCTTTCCTTCTCCTCCTAGGACGGCCCATATGGGGGGCGCACCAGCCCCTTGTGGCTGCTGCGTTTCCCCTCTTGGCCCATAAGGCCCATATCTTTTGCCGGGGGTGCCCGGAACCCCTTCCGGTGACCCGATAAGTACCCGGTGACCCCCGAAACACTTCCGGTGTCCAAATACCATTGTCCTATATATAAATATTTACCTCTCGACCATTTTGAGACTCCTCGTCATGTCCGTGATCTCATCCGGGACTCCGAACAACATTCGGTCAGCAAATCACATAACTCATATAATACTATATCGTCAACGAACGTTAAGCGTGCGGACCCTACGGGTTCGAGAACTATGTAGACATGACCGAGACACCTCTCCGGTCAATAACCAATAGCGGAACCTGGATGCCCATATTGGTTCCTACATATTCTACAAAGATTTTTATCGGTCGAACCGTTATGACAACATACATAATTACCTTTGTCCATCGGTATGTTACTTGCCCGAGATTCGATCGTCGGAATCTCTCCTAGTTCAATCTCGTTACCGGAAAGTCTCTTTACTCATTCCGTAATACATGACCTTGTAACTAACTCCTTAGTCATTTGCTTGCAATCTTATGATGTGTATTACCAAGAGGGCCCAGAGATACCTCTCCGAAACTCGGAGTGACAAATCCTAATCTTGATCTATGCCAACTCAACAAACACCTTCGGAGATACCTGGAGAGCATCTTTATGATCACCCAGTTACGTTGTGATGTTTGATAGCACACAAGGTATTCCTCCGGTATCCGGGAGTTGCATAATCTCATAGTCGAAGGAATATGTATTTGACATGAAGAAAGCAATAGCAATAAACTGAACGATCATTATGCTAAGCTAACGGGTGGGTCTTGTCCATCACATCATTCTCCTAATGATGTGATCCCGTTATCAAATGACAACACATGTCTATGGTTAGGAAACCTTAACCATCTTTGATCAACGAGCTAGTCTAGTAGAGGCATACTAGGGACATAGTATTTGTTTATGTATTCACACATGTATTTAAGTTACCGATCAATACAATTCTAGCATGAATAATAAACCTTTATCATGAATACGGAAATATAAAATAACAACTTTATTATTGCCTCTAGGGCATATTTCCTTCAGTCTCCCACTTGCACTAGAGTCAATAATCTAGTTCACATCATCATGTGATTAACACCCATAGTTCACATCGCCATGTGACAAACACCCAAAGAGTTTACTAGAGTCAATAATCTAGTTCACATCGCCATGTGCTTAACACCCAAAGAGTACTAAGGTGTGATCATGTTTTGCTTGTGAGAGAGGTTTAGCCAACGGGTCTGCCACATTCAGATCCGTTTGTATTTTGCTATTTTCTATGTCTACAATGCTCTGCACGGAGCTAGTCTAGCTAATTGCTCCCACTTTCAATACGTATCCAGATTGAGACTCAGAGTCATCCGGATCGGTGTTAAAGCTTGCATCGACGTAACCCTTTACGACGAAGTCTTTATCACTTCCATAACTGAGAAACATTTCCTTAGTCTTCTTAGGTAACTAAGAATAATTTTGACCGCTGTCAAGTGATCAATTCCTAGATCACAATTGTACCCCCTTTGCCAAACTCATGGCAAGGTACACAACAGGTCTGGTACACAGCATGGCATACTTTATAGAACCTATGGCTGAGGCATAGGGAATGACTTTCATTCTCTCTCTATCTTCTGCCGTGGTCGGGTTGTGAGTCTTACTCAACTTCACACCTTGCAACACAGGCAAGAACCCTTTCTTTGACTGATCTATTTTGAACTTCTTCAAAACTTTGTCAAGGTATGAGCTTTGTGAAAGTCCTATTAAGCGTCTCGATGCTCAATACATAAGCAGCTTCACCGAGGTCATTCATTGAAAAATTCTTATTCAAGTATCCTTTTTTATGCTATCCAGAAATTCTATATCATTTCCAATCCACAATATGTCATCCACATATAATATTAGAAATGCTACAGAACTCCCACTCACTTTCTTGTAAATACAGGCTTCACCGTAAGTCTGTATAAAACCATATGCTTTGATCACCTTATCAAAGCATATATTCCAACTCCGAGATGCTTGCACCAGTCCATAGATGGATCGCTGGAGCTTGCACACTTTGGTAGCATCTTTAGGATCGACAAAACCTTCTGGTTGCATCATATACAACTCTTCTTTAAGATATCCCTTAAGGAATGCAGTTTTGACGTCCATTTGCCAGATTTCATAATTATAAAATGCGGCAATTGCTAACATGATTCAGACGGACTTAAGCATCGCTACGGGTGAGAAAGTCTCATCGTAGTCAACTCCTTGAACTTGTCGAAAACCTTTTGCGACAAGTCATGCTTTGTAGACAGTAACATTACTATCAGCGTCAGTCTTCTTCTTGAAGATCCATTTATTTTCTATGGAATGCTGATCATTGGGCAAGTCCACCAAAGTCCACACTTCGTTCTCATACATGGATCCTATCTCAGATTTCATGGCCTCAAGGCATCTGTCAAAATCTGGGCTCATCATAGCTTCTTCATAGTTCATAGGTTTGCCTTGGTCTAGTAACATGACTTTCAGAACAGGATTACCATACCACTCTGGTGTGGATCGTGCTCTGGTCGACCTACGAGGTTCAGTAGCAACTTGATCTGAAGTTTCATGATCATCATCATTTGCTTCCTCTCTAGTTGGTGTAGGCATCACGGGAACGGATTTCTCTGATGTGCTACTTTCCAATTAGAGAGAAGGTACAATTACCTCATCAAGTTCTACTTTCCTCCCACTCACTTCTTTCGAGAGAAACTCATTCTCTAGAAAGGACCCATTCTTGGCAACAAAGATCTTGCCTTTGGATCTGTGGTAGAAGGTGTACCCAATTGTTTCCTTAGGGTATCCTATGAAGACGCGCTTCTCCGATTTGGGTTTGAACTTATGAGGCTGAAGCCTTTTGACATAAGTGTCGCAAACCCAAACTTTTAAGAAACGACAGCTTAGGTTTCTAGCCAAACCACAGTTCATACGGTGTCGTCTCAATGGATTTAGACGGTGCACTATTTAACATGAATGCGGCTGTCTCTAATGCATAACCCCAAAATGATAAAGGCAAATCGGTAAGAGACATCATAGAATGCACCATATCTAATAAAGTATGGTTACGACGTTCGGATACACCATTACGCTGTGGTATTCCAGGTGGCGTGAGTTGTGAAATAATTCCACATTGTTTTAAATGAAGGCCAAACTCATAACTCAAATATTCGCCTCCGCGATCGGATCGTAGAAACTTTATTTTCTTGTTATGATGATTCTCAACTTCACTCTGAAATTCTTTGAACTTTTCAAATGTTTCAGACTTGTGTTTTATCAAGTAGATATACCCATATCTACTTAAATCATCAGTGAAGGTGAGAAAATAATGATACCCGCCGCGTGCTTCAATACTCATCGGACCGCATACATTGGTAAGTATTATTTCCAATAAGTCATTAGCTCGCTCCATTGTTCCGGAGAACGGAGTTTTAGTCATCTTGCCCATGAGGCATGGTTCGCAAAAATCAAATGATTCATAATCAAGTGATTCCAAAAGCCCATCTGCATGTTGTTTCTTCATGTGCCACCAATATGACCTAAACGGTAGTGCCACAAATATGTTGCACTATCATTATCAACTTTGCATCTTTTGGCATCAATATTATGAGTATGTGTATCACTACGATCGAGATTCAATAAACCATTTACATTGGGTGTATGACCATAGAAGGTTTTATTCATGTAAACAGAACAACAATTATTCTCTGACTTAAATGAATAACCGTATCGCAATAAACATGATCTAATCATATTAATGCTCAATGCAAATACCAAATAACATTTATTTAGGTCCAACACTAATCCCGAAGGTAGAGGGAGTGTGCGATGGTGATCTTATCAACCTTGGAATCACTTCCAACACACATCGTCACCTTGCCATTAACTAGTCTCTGTTCATTTTGCAACTCCTATTTCGAGTTACTAATCTTAGCAACTGAACCGGTATCAAATACCCAGGGGCTACTATGAACACTAGTAAATTACACATCAATAACATGTATATCAAATATACCTTTGTTCACTTTGCCATCCTTCTTATCCGCCAAATGTTTGGGGCAGTTCCGCTTCCAGTGACCATTTCCTTTGGAGTAGAAGCACTCAGTTTTAGGCTTGGGTCTAGCTTTGGGCTTCTTCACGGGAGTGGCAACTTGCTTGCCATTCTTCTTGAAGTTCCCTTTCTTTCCCTTTTGCCCTTTTTCTTGAAACTAGTGGTCTTGTTAACCATCAACATTTGATGCTCTTTCTTGATTTCTACCTTCGCCGATTTCAGCATCGCGAAGAGCTCGGGAATCGTTTTCGTCTTCCCTTGCATATTATAGTTTATCATGAAGATCTAGTAGCTTGGTGATAGTGACTAGAGAACTCTGTCAATCACTATCTTATCTGGAAGATTAACTCCCACTTGATTCAAGCGATTGTAGTACCCAGACATTCTGAGCACATGCTCACTGGCTGAGCTATTCTCCTCCATCTTGTAGGCAAAGTACTTGTCAGAGGTCTTATACCTCTCGACATGGGCATGAGTCTTAAATACCAATTTCAGCTCTTGGAACATCTCATATGCTCCGTGGCATTCAAAACATTTTTGAAGTCCCGGTTCTAAGCCGTAAAGCATGGCGCACTAAACTATCAAGTAGTCATCATATCGAGCTTTGCCAAACGTTCATAATGTCTGCATCTGCTCTTGCAATAGGTCTGTCACCTAGCAGTGCATCAAGGACATAATTCTTCTGTGCAGCAATGAGGATAATCCTTAGATCACGGACCCAGTCCGCATCAATGCTACTATCATCTTTCAAATTAGTTTTCTCTAGGAACATATCAAAATAAAACAGGGGAGCTATACATGAGCTATTGATCTACAACATAGATAAGCAAAAACTATCAACACTAAGTTCATGATAAATTAAGTTCAATTAATCAAATTACTAATGAACTCAAACTTAAATCAACATCCCTCAAGTTGTCTAAGTGATACATGATCCATATCAACTAAACCAAGTCCGATCATCACGTGAGATGGAGTAGTCTTCAATGGTGAACATCTTCATGTTGATCATATCTACTATATGACTCATGTTCGACCTTTCGGTCTCCAGTGTTCCGAGATGACGAACTGTAGCAATGGTGCATACTCAGGGAGAACACTTTTACCTTGAAATTTAGTGAAGGGATCATCTTATAATGCTACCGCCGTACTAAGCAAAATAAGATGTATAAAAGATAAACATCACATGCAATCAAAATATGTGACATGATATGGCCATCATCATCTTGTGCTTTTGATCTCCATCTCCAAAGCATTGTTATGATTTCCATCGTCACCGGCTCGTCACCTTGATCTTCATCGTTGCGTCATGGTCGTCTCGCCAACTATTGCTTCTACAACTATTGCTAACGCATAGCGATAAAGTAAAGCAATTACATGGCGTTTGCATTTCATACAATAAAGAGACAACCATAAGGCTCCTGCCGCTTGCTGATAACTTACAAAACATGATCATCTCATACAATAATGTATATCACATCATGTCTTGACCATATCACATCACAACATACCCTGCAAAAACAAGTTCGACGTCCTCTACTTTGTTGTTGCAAGTTTTACGTGGCTGCTACGGGTTTCTAGCAAGAACCGTTCTTACCTACGGCAAAAACCACAACGGTGAATTATCAAGTTTGCTGTTTTAACCTTCTTCAAGGACCGGCCGCAGTCAAATTTGATTCAACTAAAGTAGGAGAAACAGACACCCGCCAGCCACCTTTATGCAAAACTAGTTGCATGTCAATCGATGGAACCGGTCTCATGTACGTGGATACGTAAGGTTGGTCCGGGCCGCTTCATCCCACAATGCCGCCGAATCAAAATAAGACATTGGAGGTAAGCAGTATGAACATCACCGCCCACAACTTCTTTGTGTTCTACTCATGCATATCATCTACGCATAAACTTGGCTCTGATACCACTGTTGGGAAACGTTGCATGGAAAACAAAAAAAATTCTACGCACACGCAATGATCTATCCATAGAGATGCATAGCAACGAGGGGGACAGTGTGTCTACGTAAACTCATAGAACGTAAGCGGAAGCGTTTCACAACGCGGTTGATGTAGTCGAACTTCTTCGTGCTTCAACCGATCAAGTACCGAACGCATGGCACCTCCGCGTTCTGCACACGTTCAGCTTGGTGACGTCCCTCACCTTCTTGATCCAGTAAGACGTCGAGGTAGTAGATGAGTTCCGTCAGCACGACGGCGTGGTGACGGTGATGGTGAAGTGATCTCCGCAGGGCTTCGGCTAAGCACTACGAAAATATGACCGTGGGTGTAAACGGCGGAGGGGGGCACCGCACACGGCTAGGCAATTGTCTGTTGTGTGCTAGGCGCCCCCCTCCCACATATATATAGGTGGGAGGGGGAGGGGAGAGGCCAGGGCGCGCCCTAGGGCTGGCCGCCGGCCCACTAGGGGCCCTGCCTTGCCCTGCGCCCCCCTGCCATGTTTTCCCAAGGGGGAAGGAAAGAGGGGGGGGAGAGGGAAGGAATGGGGAATCCTATTCCACTCTTTCCTTTCCCTTCCCCTCTTTCCTTCTCCTCCTAGGCCGGCCCATATGGAGGGCGCACCAGCTCCTTGTGGCTGGTGCGTTTCCCCTCTTGGCCCATAAGGCCCATATCTTTTGCCGGGGGTGCCCGGAACCCCTTCCGGTGACCCGATAAGTACCCGGTGACCCCCGAAACACTTCCGGTGTCCGAATACCATCGTCCTATATATCAATCTTTACCTCTCGACCATTTAGAGACTCCTCGTCATGTCTGTGATCTTATACGGGACTCTGAACAACATTCGGTCACCAAATCATATAACTCATATAATACTATATCGTTAACGAACGTTAAGCGTGCGGACCCTACGAGTTCGAGAACTATGTAGACATGACCGAGACACCTCTCCGGTCAATAACCAATAGCGGAACCTGGATGCCCATATTGGCTCCTACATATTCTACGAAGATCTTTATCGGTCAAACCGTTATGACAACATACGTAATTCCCTTTCTCCATCGGTATGTTAGTTGCCCGAGATTCGATCGTCGGTATCTCTATACCTAGTTCAATCTCGTTACCGGCAAGTCTCTTTACTCGTTCTGTAATACATCACCTTGTAACTAACTCGTTAGTCATTTGCTTGCAAGCTTATGATGTGTATTACCGAGAGGGCCCAGAGATACCTCTCCGAAACTCGGAGTGACAAATCCTAATCTTGATCTATGCCAACTAAACAAACACCTTCGGAGATACCTGTAGAGCATCTTTATGATCACCCAGTTACGTTGCGACGTTTGATAGCACACAAGGTATTCCTCTGGTATCCGGGAGTCGCATAATCTCATAGTCAAAGGAATATGTATTTGACATGAAGAAAGCAATAGCAATAAACTGAACGATCATTATGCTAAGCTAACGGGTGGGTCTTGTCCATCACATCATTCTCCTAATGATGTGATCCCATTATCAAATGACAACACATGTCTATGGTTAGGAAACCTTAACCATCTTTGATCAACGAGCTAGTCTAGTAGAGGCATACTAGGGACACAGTATTTGTTTATGTATTCACACATGTATTTAAGTTTCCGATCAATACAATTCTAGCATGAATAATAAACATTTATCATAAATAAGGAAATATAAAATAACAACTTTATTATTGCCTCTAGGGCATATTTCCTTCAATCTGTTCACAGATCATATGACCTAGATGCTCGTATCACCGTAGCGGCTAATTAAGCTACCGGGTGCACCTAATATGAGCTACTGGGAGCCGTTGGATCCAAGATGCAGCAGCACATACGAGGCCTGAATGTTTTAATTGCAAAAAAACCCTTGGAGAGTTTGGAAATTGTGCATAATTACAAAGACTACTCCCAAGCCATTGGATCTCAGATCCAACGATGTAAAAACTCGTATCACCATAGCATCTAAGCTGCGGGGTGGATGTGATATTCTATGCCGCTGTCATTTTTGTTCCTAAACTTGCAAAATATGTGTAACTGGTGCCATTACTTGTCTATCCGCGCAAAGTGTTCGTGCAAAAAAAACCATCCTACACTAAAATATCGGAACAACACATGGGGGTCCCACTTGTCATTGATCAAATTTGGACCTAAAACTAACAAATCTGAAAGACGAGATTTGAACTGGCAACCTGGACTACAAAGCATAAGTCGATAGCCTGAAACAGCAACAGTTGTTGGCTTTGTCGCATAACTTGATTTTATACAGTATTACGTTGAGTAGAGTAGAGGAAGTGGCTCGTCAACACGTGCATGACCATTGACTTACTTACTGGTGGGTCCCATGTCTGCGATCTCTCTCTCCTCTCCATCGTCTAACCTTTAGACACACGGGCACACACGAAGAGCGGCGCGAGCTTGCCGTGCTGTTATTATCTCTACTCCTATAAAAGACTCAGTTGGTGATGATGGTGTGTCTGCCATCCGTCATTTCTGACCATGAGATCTGCATCTAACGACTGTGAGGTAAGTTGTGGCATTTTTGCAACAATAGCCCACTTCTCTGCTCCAATTTGCAGAAAACCTCTTATTATCTTATAAGCAACCACATCCCTCCCTCACCTCATCAAAACAGCCTGAGAAATATATTTCAAGTCAAAAGTAATATATTTTTAGTGGTATATATGTATATCAAAACAAGAGTGTTTTCTTTCAAGTTTGTGAACAAGTACTATTCTACTTTGGATCCGTTGCAACGCACGGGCACATTGCTAGTAACTAAAAAAATGCTTGGAAAATAGAAGAATCGCCTAGAACAAGAGACGTTGTGGCTGGTCAAGACGGAGCTAACCACACCTATCCTCCGTGCCACGTTAGCATGATGAAGCTGTGTGGCTAGTGGGGTGTTTTCGACCGACTGGCTGGGTCCCAAGGTCGAACCATAGGTAGTACGTCTGATACAGTATATTTTTACACGCACATTTTTCCTCCGTGCCGAGACGTGGCACACCCTACCGCGCGGTTTCTGGGTCCTCCCGGGTGGTGCACGCATATTTTCTTCCTTGCCGAGACGTGGGACGCCCTACCGCGCGTTTTCTGGGTCCTCCTCGGTCGTAGCGCCAAAGCAAGTAAATGAGTCGTCAAATCACAAAAGCCCACCTTTCCCGCCGAGTACATCAGTGAAGCACGGTGGCTATCTAGTTGGGCTAGTGCGACTGATTAGCTAGGCCGCCGCCACATATGTTTTTTCACCCCATTTTTTCTCTCCTTGTCGGCAGGTAAATTTAAATATCCACCGCGGCGTTTCTTTGGTCTTTGGGTGCGGTAGGCGCGGCAGGATTTTTATTTTTTTGATTGACGGGAGCAGGCGCAGCAGCAATTAGTCATGATGACTCCGCCTGTAAAACCCACTGCTCTCGGATGTGAAAAGTTGTCGACTGGTATTTTCCCATGGTGAAAACCAAAAGATTCACCCTGCTTCTCGGCCGGCTCCCTCCGCCTTCCCGTAGATTGCATTGCCTTTCAGCCGTTTCGCCCCCTTTGCTTCCTCTCCCCATTGCTTCTACCTGGTTCCATGGCGGCGCACCAGATCACGGAGTCTGAGGTGAGGCGCCTGACACAGGAGCTCCAGGCCAAGGATGCGGAGCTCAAGGCCAAGGACGTGGAGCTCCGTGAGCTCAAGGAGGAGAGGAGTGCCATGCTCCTCCTTTATGTGCGGGAGTTCACGGAGCTTCAAAAGCGGCAGGCGTCCACCACAAAGATGCTTGAGGCGTCGACGGCGTTGCTGCAGAAAGCGGGAGATACGATAGGCGGTCAGGCGAGCCAGCTGGAGCGCGAGCGGGCCGATCGTGACGAGGTCCAGGATCGTCTCAACCACTTGGTGGACCATGTTGCCACGCACATGTTGCAGCTGCGCGATGCCTACCATCGTGCCAGCGCGACCATGCTGGCCATCGGGCTAAACCCGTTCGACCACCCCGTCGACTTCAATGAGCTGCGGCTTCCAGACCTGGTCTCCTTCTTCACCTATATCTCCGAGGAGCTGAGCCATCTTCGCACGATGGTGGGGGCGGAGCTGGACAAGGAGGGGTTGCAGGTTGCCGTCGTCGTTGCCGTGCGAATCCTCTCAGGGCTTCGTCACCGGAATCCATTCGTGCCATTGGATGCCGTCTTTAACAAGCTGGCTCCCGTCGACCGGGATCGGGCTCTGCGGGCGGTGGCACCCTGCATCACCAATGTCGTACGCCTCGAGAAGCAGAGGGACTTCGGTGGTGTTTAGGCGTCATCTGCATGGGCATGTCCATGTCTCGGCGCAATATGACCGTTGGATCAAACTCAGGCGGTGCAGATCAGTCACTGTAGCACAAAGCGTGTGGGTGTGTTTGGTTGCATTCTCATCTCAATATAGTTGTTCCCTCTTTGTGCATGCTCATCTCAGCACCCCTCTTCATGCATGCTCCTAGTGTATTTGTGTTAACCTACTAGTGTGGACTCATGCACCCTTCATGCACTCTGCCAAACACCCAAAAGTGGGTCAAGAAGGGAACTTTTGCTCCCATCCCATGCACCCTTCATAAACCCTGCCTAACACTGATTCGTGCTTCATATGGTTCATGTTCCGTGGAGTACTGTAGCACCGTACTCTCCGTGCGCTGTAGACCTAGTTCTGTTAACATTGATCTCACCGTTCATTCTTGACTAGACAGTCAAAAAAGGGGTATGTTACATTACTGTTCATATAGTTGACATGCACACAACATCATTTGTTATCCTCATATCTTACTACACTAGCAACAAGATTATGTAGTACTGACGTATGAACCACTGCACATGCCTAGTAGTAGGAGTACTGTGTAAGTTCAAGTGGCTGCCGTGTTTCGCACTCCTTCGTCGTAAGAGTGGAAACGCTTGTTGTAATCATTTTTTTCTTCAGAAACAGTGGACACGCTCTACCATGCGGATCCTCCTCGACGGTCATCGGGAACCTTGCTAATCACTTTCGCCGACGTGTGGGACAGCCAGCATCGGGGTCCACTTGCTGATGTCTACTACGCAACCTTCTTCTTGTAGACTCGTGTTGGGCCTCCAAGCGCAGAGTTTTGCAGGACAGTAGCAAATTTCCCTCAAGTGGATGGCATAAGGTTTATCAATCCGTGGGAGGCGTAGGATGAAGATGGTCTCTCTCAAAAAACCCTACAACCAAATAACAAAGAGTCTCTTGTGTCCCCAACACACCCAATACAATGGTAAATTGTATAGGTGCACTAGTTCGGTGAAGAGATGGTGATACAAGTGTAATATGGATGGTAGATATAGTTTTTTGTAATCTGAAATTATAAAAACAGCAAGGTAACTAATGATAAAAGTGAGCAAAAACGGTATTGCAATGCTTGGAAACAAGGCCCAGGGTTCATACTATCACTAGTGCAAGTTCTCTCAACAATGATAACATAATTGGATCATATAACAATCCCTCAACGTGCAACAAAGAATCACTCCAAAGTTTCTATTGGAGAACGTAGGACGAAAACGTGCATCAACCCCTATGCATAGATTACCCCAATGTCACCTCGGGAATCCGCAAGTTGAGTGCCAAAACATACATCAAGTGAATCAATAGAACATCCCATTGTCACCACAGATATCCCATCGCAAGACATACATCAAGTGTTCTCAAATCCAATACTCAATCCAACATAACAAAACCTCAAAGAGCAAGACTCAATTCATCACAAGAAGGTAGAGGGGGAGAAACACCATATGATCCAACTATAATAACAAAGCTCGCGGTACATCAAGATCTTGCCAAATCAAGAACACGAGAGAGAGAAAGAGAGAGATCAAACACATAGCTACTGGTACATACCCTCAGCCCCGAGGGTGAACTACTCCCTCCTCGTCATGGAGACTGCCGGGATGATGAAGATGGCCACCGGTGATAGCTTCCCCCTCCGGCAGGGTGCCGAAACGGGCTCCCGATTGGTTTTTCGTGGCTACAGAGGCTTGCGGCGGCGGAACTTCTGATCTAGGTTTATTTCTGGGGGTTTCGGGATTTATAGGAATTTTTGGCGTCGGTCTCATGTCAGGGGGGTCCACGAGGCAGCGGCAAGACAGGGGGACGCGCCCTGGGGTGGCACGCCCCCCACCCTTGTGGTTGCCTCAGGACTCTTCTCCGGTATCTTTTTGCTCCAGTATTTTTTATATTTTCCAAAAATATCCTCTGTAAATTTTTAGCCCATTTTGAGAACTTTTATTTCTGCACAAAAAATGACACCACGGTAGTTCTGCTGAAAACAGCGTCAGTCTAGGTTAGTTCTAATAAAATAATACCAAAACCATATAAAATTGTTGTAAACATGGCATGAATACTTCATAAATTATAGATACGTTGGAGACATATCAGCATCCCCAAGCTTAATTCCTGCTCGTCCTCGAGTAGGTAAATGATAAAAGAAATAATTTATGAAGTGTGAATGCTAGCAAGTGCACAAGTTTGATCAATAATAATTTCAAACACTTTTGCTAGCATCATTATATATCATAAACAGTAGCTCATCTCATAAAACTTCTCATGATCAAGTAGCAAGCTATTCACATGTTAAAGCATAGATCATAAACTTTCTTGAAAACTAACGAACTATGTTCTCAGTCATCAAACAATTGCAATTCATGTTATTTTCAGGAAGGGTCTATGTAAGAGCTTTGATTTAGCAAATTCCACATACTCAACTATCATATAGTCTTCCATGATTGTTGACACTCAAAGCATATTTTTAGAACAAATAGCATCTAGCGAATACAGAGAAAGGTAGGGGCTTAATGTTCCGCCTCCCAACTTATTTATCATATAGATAATTGTCAACAATAATAATACATGATCAAATATATTTGAATGGCCATATATGCTTGGATCTTTCCCCACCACATCATACTTGCCAACTAGAGAATAATTGAGGTTGAAATGAGAAGGAATACTGTTGACTCTTGCATAAAAGTAAAAGATAGGCCCTTCGCAGAGGGAAGCAGAGGTTGTCATGCGCTTTTTATTTTTGGATGTGCAAACCCTTAATGCGAAGGAACGTCACATTGTATTGCCCTTTGTGATAGCAACCTTTATTATGCAGTCCGTCGCTTTTTATTTCTTTACCATCACAAGTTCGTACAACGCTTATTTTCCCTTACAATAAAAGATCATACATATTTAGGAGCAATTTTTATTGCTTTTTTCACCGATGACAACTTACTTGAAGGACCTTATTCAATCCATAGGTAGATATGGTGGACATTCATGGCAAGAAACTGGGTTTAAGGGTTTTGGATGCACAAGCAGTATTTCCGCTTAGTACAGAAATTTTGGCTAGCAAAAGATTCTAAAAAGCAAGCACCACATGTTGGAGGATCCATAACAATATAACTTCTATACAAATATACCCAAGCATAACTCATTGTGTTGTCTTCCTTGTCCAACTTCAACTAATTTGCTCAAGTTTGAAAATAATTAATAGGGCTCACAATCATAGAAGATGTCCAAGATAGTATATTTATATGTGAAATCTCTCTTCCTTCAATATTCTTTCATGAATTGTTCAAGTGACCTATACTATGTTTGCTAACTTTCAATAAATTTACCACCTATACTTCTTATATGTGAAGTCATTACTCCCCATGGGATAAGCATATGAAACATGTATAATTTCAGATTTATGATATTCAATTCATTCAACCATTTACTCATAGGATATAATTGAAGCACACGAGTAAAAGATAAACTACTCCAAAAAGATATAAGTGAAGATCAATGAGTAGTCAAATAATTAAGTAGCTATGTGAAGACTCTCTCTCAAAAATAATAATTTAGATCTTAAGTATTTTATTCAAACAGCAAGCAAAACAAAATAAAATGACATTCAAAGGATAGCACATAGCATGTGAAGAAGCAAAAACTTACGCTCAACCAAAACAGACCGATCATTGTTGAAGAAGAAAGGTGGGATGCCTACCGGGGCATCCCCAAGCTTAGATGCTTGAGACTTCTTTAAATATTATATTGGGATGCCTTGAGCATCCCCAAGCTTGAGCTTTTGTGTCTCCTTAATTCCTTTTATATCACGGTTTCCCTAAATCTTATAAACTTCATCCACACAAAACTCAACAAGAACTCGTGAGAAAAGTTAGTATAAATCAAATGCAAAACCTTATCATTCTCTACTGTAGCAAATCACTAAAATTATTATTTAACATTGCATACTAAATGCCTCTGCATATTTAATACTCCTATCCTCAAATAGAATCGTTAAACAAGCAATCATGTGCAAACAATGTAAACATAACAGCAATCTGTCAAAACAGGACAGTCTGTAAAGAGTGCAATTGTACTCATACTTACCTAACTCGAAAAATTCTCAGAAATTATCACACTGTTTAAAATTTGTTGTTACTCATTGTGTAAAAATTTCAAGATTTTATAACGTTCTCACTTTCCATAAGAATTCATACAATGATAGAAAAATTTCTGTTTTCAAAACAGCAACATATAGACTTGCAAAATAAGCATGGTAAAGGCTATACTTGACACTTTTATTGAAATAAAAGATGCAAAACATTACTCTAAATAACAGCAAGAAAATCCGAAGAAAATAAAATGACGTTCCAAGCAAAACTCATATCATGTGACGAATAAAAATATAGCTCCAAGTGAGGTTACCGATAATGTTGAAGACGAAAGAGGGGATGCCTTCCGGGGCATCCCCAAGCTTAGTTGCTTGGGTATTACTTGAATATTACCTTGGGGTTACTTGGGCATCCCCAAGCTTAGGGTCTTGTCACTCCTTATTCTCCTCATATCGATTTCTCACCCAAAACTTGAAAACTTCAATCACACAAAACTTAACAAAACCTCCGTGAGATCCGTTAGTATAATAAAACAAATCATTCACTTGGGTACTGTCAAAGACAAGATTCATAATTGTTCTCACACAATTCCTACTGTAACTTATCATTTCAACAATTTATATTAAGAAATATAAGCCATAGAAACCATAAAACAAGCAAACTATGCATTGAAAACAGAATCTGTCAAAAACAGAACAGTACATGAAGATCTGAATTAAGTTCATACTTCTGTAACTCCAATTTTTTTGAAACATTAGGACAACGTAGACAATTTGTATACCAATCAACTGTAAAAAAACTCAGAATTTTTCCACGATCCAGTAAAAGATAGGAATTTCTGTACTGGATGCAAAAGTTTCTATTTTTGCACAGAGTCAAGTCAACTATCATCCACACTATCCCAAAGGCTTTACTTGGCACTTTATTGAAACAAAACCTATAAAACATGATTACTACAGTAGAATAATCATGTGAACACACAAAAACAGTAGGATAAATATTGGGTTGTCTCCCAACAAGCGCTTTTCTTTAATGCCTTTTTAGCTAGGCATGATGATTTCAATGATGCTCACATAAAAGATAAGAATTGAAACATAATGGAAGCGTCATGAAGCATATGACTAGCACACTTAAGTCTAACCCACTTCCTATGCATAGGGATTTTGTGAGCAAACAATTTATGGGAGCAAGAATCAACTAGCATAGGAAGGCAAAACAAGCATAACTTCAAGATTTTCAACACGTAGAGAGGAAACTTGGTATTATTGCAATTCCTACAAGCATATATTCCTCCCTCATAATAATTTTCAGTAGCATCATGAATGAATTCAACAATATAGCTATCACACAAAGCATTCTTTTCATGATCCACAAGCATAGAAATTTTACTACTCTTCACATAAGCAAATTTATTCTCATGAATAGTAGTGGGAGCAAGCTCAACAACATAACTATCATGTGAGGCATAATCCAATTGAAAATTAAAATCATAATGAAAAGTTTCATGGTTATCATTATTCTTTATAGCATACATGTCATCACAATAATCATCATAGATGGCAACTTTGTTCTCATAATCAATTGGAAACTCTTCCAAAATAGTGGATTCATCACTAAATAAAGTCATGACCTCTCCAAATCCACTTTTATCAATATTGTGAAAAGATTCAACACCCTCCAAAATAGTGGGATCAATACTACCTAGAGTTGACACTCTTCCAAACCCACTTTCATCAATATAATTATCATAAATAGGAGGCATGCTATCATCATAATAAATATTCTCATCAAAACTTGGGGGATTAAAAATACCATCTTCATCAAACATAGCATCCCCAAGCTTATGGCTTTGCATATCATTAGCATCAAGGATATTCAAGGAATTCATACTAACAACATTGCAATCATGCTCATCATTAAAAGATTTAGTGCCAAACATTTTATTGACTTCTTCCTCTAGCAATTGAGCACAATTATCGGAATCCTTATTTTCACGAAAGACATTAAAAAGATGAAGCATATGAGGCAACCTCAATTCCATTTTTTTAGTTTCCTTTTATAAACTAAACTAGTGATAAAACAAGAAACTAAAAGATTCGATTGCAAGATCTAAAGATATACCTTCAAGCACTCACCTCCCTGGCAACGGCGCCAGAAAAGAGCTTCGTTGACGGGATGTGAGTGCCGCTTACCTAGCCTCGTCGGCAACGGCGCCAGAAAAGAGCTTGATGTCTACTACGCAACCTTCTTCTTGTAGACTCGTGTTGGGCCTCCAAGCGCAGAGTTTTGTAGGACAGTAACAAATTTCCCTCTAGTGGATGACCTAAGGTTTATCAATCCGTGGGAGGCGTAGGATTAAGATGGTCTCTCTCAAACAACCCTGCAACCAAATAACAAAGAGTCTCTTGTGTCCCCAACACACTCAATACAATGGTAAATTGTATAGGTGCACTAGTTCGGCGAAGAGATGGTGATACAAGTGTAATATGGATGGTAGATATAGGTTTTTGTAATCTGAGATTATAAAAACAGCAAGGTAACTAATGATAAAAGTGAGCAAAAACGGTATTGCAATGCTTGGAAACAAGGCCTAGGGTTCATACTTTCACTAGTGCAAGTTCTCTCAACAATGATAACATAATTGGATCATATAACAATCCCTCAACGTGCAACAAAGAATCACTCCAAAGTTTCTATTGGAGAACATAGGATGAAAACGTGCATCAACCACTATGCATAGATTACCCCAATGTCACCTCGGGAATCCGCGAGTTGAGTGCCAAAACATACATCAAGTGAATCAATAGAACATCCCATTGTCACCATAGATATCCCATCGCAAGACATACATCAAGTGTTCTCAAATCCAATACTCAATCCAACATAATGAAACCTCAAAGAGCAAGACTCAATTCATCACAAGAAGGTAGAGGGGGAGAAACACCATATGATCCAACTATAATAACAAAGCTCGCGGTACATCAAGATCGTGCCAAATCAAGAACATGAGAGAGAGAGATCAAACACATAGCTACTGGTACATACCCTCAGCCCCGAGGGTGAACTACTCCCTCCTCGTCTTGGAGACCGCCGGGATGATGAAGATGGCCACCGGTGATGGTTTCCCCCTCCGGCAGGGTGCCAGAACGGGCTCCCGATTGGTTTTTTGTGGCTACAGAGGATTGCGGCGGCGGAACTTTTGATCTAGGTTTATTTTTGGGGGTTTCAGGATTTATAGGAATTTTTGGCGTCGGTCTCACGTCAGGGGGGTCCACGAGGCAGCGGCAAGACAGGGGGGTGAGGGAGTCCTGGATTAGGGGGTCCTCGGGTGTCCGGGCTATTTGATATGGGCCGGACTGATGGGCCGTGAAGATACAAAGCGGAAGACTTTCCCCCATGTTCGGGTAGGACTCCCCTATGCGTGGATGGCAAGATTTGTGTCCGGATATGTAATTTCCTTCCTTTATGAACCAACTATGTATAACCCTAGGCCCCTCCGGTGTGTATATAAACTGGAGGGTTGAGTCCGTAAAGACAATCAGAATTCTCATAGGCTAGATAGCTAGGGTTTAGCCATTACGATCTCAAGGTAGATCAACTCTTGTAACCCCTATACTCATCAAATACAATCAAGCAGGACGTAGGGTTTTACCTCCATTAAGAGGGCCCAAACCTGGGTAAACATCATGTCCCCCTTTGTCCCTTGTTACCTTCGATCCTCAGACGCATAGTTCGGGACCCCCTACCCGAGATCGGCCAGTTTTGACACCGACATTGGTGCTTTCATTGAGAGTTCCACTGTGTCGTCGGCAGAAGGCTCGATGGCTCGTTTGAGCATCAACAACGATGCTGTTTCCGGGGAAACTTTCCTCCCTGGTCAACTTTTTGTGTTTGGCGGCTTCGCTCTGCGTGCCAATTCAACTGGTCACCTCGAACAGATTGACAGCTACGCTCCTGGTCACCAGATCAGGTTCGGGAGCCTGAATTACGTCGCTAATATCCGAGGAGATTTGATCTTCGAAGGATTCTTGACCTCGACCGCTGCTCCTCGTCTATATGAAGGAGGCCCATCGGATTCACTATCAGGCTCCGTTCAAGGATCAACCATCGTCCCTGCCCAGGCCTTAGATCCAGAGCAGACCATCCTGTCCGAAGACGGGAGTATGAACCCCACCGGACCCTCTCCTACTACGGAGCTCCCTGCCGGAGACCTAGAGGTGACCATATTATCGGCAGGCCTGGAATCAAACAGGGCTCTCCCTATCATCGGGAAGCCGGACTCACCTCCGGATGTTAACTCCGAACTCTTGAGGCCCGCGTCCATTGAGCACGATCTGGCGGCGATTTCCGGACCCAGCTCCGCAGGCTCTCAGTCACCCGTCCAGCTATCGCTCCTAAATGAGGCTCTGGACTTAATGCGATCTCTCGCCATAACGGAGGTATCACCTCCGAACTACGTCTAGCCCGGACTAGGGGCTAAGTGCGGGGAATTTTATGTCCCACCCACCACCCACTTGATTGCCACTGTCGAGGACTTAACCGACATGCTAGACTACGCCTCCAAGGACATCGACGGCATGGACGATGATGTCGGAGCCGAATCAGGCCAAAACCCACCCATCACTGGGCGTTGGATGGCCACTTCTACATACGACGTGTACATGGTGGATACACCCAAAAAGAAGGACGACGATAGCGCTCAAGACCCGATCGAGGACAAGCCTGTCGAAGCACCACCTAAACGCCGACGTCAGCGGCGCCGCTCACGACCGCATCGCGAAAAGGAAAGCAATACCGGCACCGGAGACAATGACACTCCGGAGAACACCGAAGACTCTGACCACCTCATCGAGCCTGCTGTTGAGCAGGATGAGTGGGAGGAATGACAAGTTAACCCAGACGAACCTGTCGATCATGAGGTTCGGAGGATAGTAATTATCTGCCGGCCTCAGAGGAGGATGTTAGCCTCGGTAACAAAGATTTTATCGTGCCAGAGGAACCCCTCGAGCAAGAAATCTTCAAGCGACAGCTCATTGCCACTGCGAGGAGCCTGAAAAAGAAATAGCAACAGCTTCAAGCTAAACAGGATACGCTCAACGATAGATGGACCAAGGTCCTAGCCGCCGAAGAATACGGCCTCGAGCGCCCAATAAAAAGCTACCCAAAGCGCAGGCTACTACCCCAATTCGATGACGAGGCCCTTGAGCCAATTCCGTCAAGATACAATCATGCTGATGAACCGGACCGACCACCATGTGGACGTGACAAAACAGCTAATCACGCCGAATACCAGCCCGCACCACCTCGCCATAAAGGGAGAGAGGCAGCGGCTCTGGGCTACATGCATGACTTATGTCAGGACCTGGACAATAGAGCCGGCCAGACCAGATCAATCTACGGATCAAGGGGACGCGCTCCAACACAAGACGAGGCCGTCAAGCCTGGCACGACAAGCATCACCAAGTTCGGGCCGAGAACCGAACATGGAAGTCATCCAAACTCGGCCGTGATGTTGCCCGATATAGAGGCGCTGCACACCCCATGTGCTTTACCGATGAGGTAATGCAGCACCAGTTTCCAGAAGGGTTTAAACCCGTAAACATTGAAGCATACGAACGACAGATCCCGCTGTATGGATTGAAGATTTTCTTCTCCATATACACATGGCTCGCGGTGACGATCTCCATGCCATTAAATACCTCCCCCTAAAGCTAAAAGGACCAGCACGACACTAGTTGAATAGCCTCCCAGAAAACTCTATTGGCAGCTGGGAAGACTTGGAGGACGCTTTTCGAGACAACTTCCAAGGTACTTATATCCGGCCACCGGACGCTGATGACCTCAGTCACATAGTCCAGCAACCCGGAGAGTCAGCCCGCAAACTCTGGACTCGGTTCTTAATTAAAAAGAACCAAATCGTCGACTGTCCGGACGCCGAAGCCTTAGCGGCCTTTAAACACAGCGTCCGTGACGAATGGCTCACCCGACACCTCGGTCAGGAAAAGCCGAAGACTATGGCAGATCTTACTGCACTTATGACCCGTTTCTGCACGGGCGAAGATAGCTGGTTGGCTCGTAGAAGCAACAGTACCAGCGACCCTGGCACCTCTGAAGCCAGGGACGGCAACGGAAGGCCACGACGTAACAAAACAAGCTTCGGAACAACAATGAAGAAACTGAAGATACGGCGGTCAACGCCGGATTCAGTGGCTCTAAACCCGGTCAGCGGAAGAAGCCATTCAAAGGAAACAGAGACGGTCCATCTAATTTGGACAAGATACTGGATAGGCCTTGCCAGATTCATGGCACCCCCGACAAGCCTGCCAACCACCCCAACAGAAATTGCTGGGTTTTCAAACAGGCCGGTAAGTTAAATACCGAACACAAGGGAAGGGGCCTCAAAGCGAGGACGATGATGAGTCTCGTCCACCGAACACAGGGGGACAGAAGAAATTTTTCCCCGAGGTGAAAACAGTGAACATGATATACGTCACACATATCCCAAAGAGGGAGCGCAAGCGCACACTAAGGGACGTCTATGCCGTAGAGCCTGTCGCACCAAATTTCAACCCATGGTTGGCTTGTCCGATCACCTTCGATCGCAGGGACCACCCGACCAGTATCCATCATGGAGGTTCGGCGGCCCTGGTGCTCGATCCCATCATCGATGGATACCATCTCACTAGAGTCCTTATGGACGGCGGCAGCAGTCTAAACCTGATCTATCAAGACACTGTCCGCAAGATGGGCATTGACCCGTCAAGAATTAAGCCCAGCAATACTACCTTTAAAGGAGTAATACCCGGTGTGGAGGCCCGTTGTACGGGCTCCTTAACATTGGAAGTAGTCTTCAGTTCGCCGGATAACTTCCAAAGCGAAGACTTGATCTTCGACATTGTCCCTTTTCGCATTGGCTATCACGCGCTGCTCGGATGAACTGCTTTCGCCCACTTCAATGCGGTCCATCACTACGCTTACTTAAAGCTCAAAATGCCCAGACCACGCGGCGTTATCACATTCAATGGAAATATGGAGCGCTCCCTCCGTACCGAGGAGCACACCGCGGCCCTGGCAGCCGAAGTACAGAACGGCCTCATCAAGCCGAACAATTCATTAGTTACTAAGACACCTGACACTGCCAAGCGAGCCCAGTCCACTCTGCAGAACGACAGCTCGGTGAATCCAGAGCTTGAATAGCAGTTTCGCCTCTGCCGATCGCCCCATAAAACAGCGGCATGCGTACCGCGCGTGCATAATTACGCACTTAAAATACCTTGGGCAGCGACGGAGGCACACTGCGGAAAAGGTCTATAGTGCGGCTCGACCCTATTCGGACCTTAACCTTTTTTTTTCTTCTTTTTTTTTCTTTCTTTCTCCTCTTTTGTACTACAGGTTCATTAAAAACCTACCTACCCTACTGTCGTGCAAGGGCCCTTTTCGAGGCCCCCCTTTTCGTATAGACGACAATCGACCTCTCCTCTCAAAGGATTTTTCACCAAGGGGAAACGGCGCAGACGTGCGGCAGGGCACCACTAGGGTCTTCAAGACTACCTTTTATTTTAGGCCCTGTATAAAGCTTCCCCTCGTGCACAAACTCTCGGCATGTCAAATAGCCTTGATGTTCATGGCATTATCTGTAATAGCATGTCTTGATGTATTAATCAGGGTATAAAGGAAACAGTTGATCACCAACTTTTGTTCGGTCTTGATTTATTTTTTCATGTGTGACCCCTCCTTGCTTCAGATTGCCACATATGCTTTGTTCCGGCCTAAATGCCGGTGGCTCTATCCGGCCATGCATATTTTCAAAAGTCCGAACACCTATAAGGTACTCTTCGGCGTCCCGAATATTGCATTATATGCATCAGCTCCGAATCATGTCGTTGGTCTACAGTTGGGTTGCCCGGCTCCTGTGATTACCACCTTACGTTCCGCTAGTTCGGCTAAGGTAGTAAAGGGAGAACTACTGCGATTGTGTTTCTAGTTCATCCGGTCAAATACCTCAGTAGAGAAAGCCAAAAACTGACTGTCATGATACGGCGAGAGCTGGTCGGCGATTCGGTGACTTAATACAAATCCTTAGTGATTTACCCCGTGTTATATGAAGGGCTGGATTTCGCCTAGTCATGCGACAAAGGCACCCTAGTTCGGATTGTAGCATACGCACTAGGGGCTGGTACTTAACCCCACCGTCAAACTCCTATGGCTAAGTGAAAGTAATAAAGCCGCACAGTCTGATTGCCTGGTTCATTGCGCGAACACCTCCTTTACGGACCAAGACATTGGATAAAGTGTGATCGCGCGCTCCACCGAACACCCCCATAGCATCTATGAGGGGGCTGAAGCCGACGACTGGCAAACTTTCAGAATTAAAACGGCCGCACAGGAGGAAAATAACTTAGGATAAAAGGCATAAATATATGGCAAGCCTTGGTTCACAAAATAAAGTTTTTACAGCCCGGATACGTTTACTCAAACATCACGTCCTTTGAGCATTGGCCCTCTACTATTCGGGCACCCGCTAGGACATCTTCAAAGTATCTTTCCAGCTTGCGGTGGTCCTTGCCTTTGGGCGGGCCTGCGGTCGCGACGTCGGTGGCCTTCATCTTTGCCCAGTGCATCTTGACACGAGCAAAGGCCATCCGCGCACCCTCTATGCACGCCGAGCGCTTCACAGCATCAACTCGAGGTAGCGCATCGACGAGTCGCCTCACCAAACCAAAGTAGCTACTAGGAATTAGTTCGGCTGGCTAAAGCTGGACTATGAGATCCTTCATGACCTAGCCGGACACCCTATGCAGCTCCGTCAGCTGCTTCATCTGGTCGTTCAGGGGTGTCGGATGCTCCGGTGCCAGGAACTGTGACCAGAACAGCTTCTCGGTCGAGTTCCCCTCTTGGGCTCGGAAGAACTGTGCGGCATCAACGGCACTCCTTGGAAGATCCACAAAGGCGTTTGGAGAACTCCACAGTCAAGTGAGCAAAGCATATCTTTGACCTCCAAATACACTCTGCAAAAGAAAAGGCTTACCGGCCGCAATCTGTTTGGCCTGCCGGATCTCTTCACGAGCACTCCGGGACTCGACCCGCGCCTCTTTAGCCTCCTGGAGGGCTTTGGCGAGTTCGGTCGCTTGGTCCGAAGTCTTCTCCTCCAAGGCCTCGTACTTGCGGATGGCGTCCTTCAGCTCATGCTCCACTTCGGCCACCCTATCTTCGTGCTAGCGGCGGGCGTCTTGTTCGGTCTTTAGTTCCGCAGCCGCTTTGTTAGCGACTGCTTTATTCACCTTCGCCTCCTCCTTGGCCTGAGCAAGGGCGCTTTTGAGGGTCTCGACCTCGGCCGCAGCAACTGCGCGCATAATCACAGCAGTACATGAGTTAAACTCTGAATTTACATATCAGCTATATGCTAAAACTCTTTAAAATACACGCATACCTTGCGTCTCGTTGAATCGCTTGTTGATGCGATCTATTTCATCATCAGCCAGCTTTAGTTTCCGATTAAGTTCGGAAACTTCAGCAGCCTGGGTGGTTGCCACCAACAAGGAAGCCTGTTATACAATAGAAAAGTACGTCACCTCTTCCGAATACTATGTGATCCTCTGTCCGGCTTTTTCAAACCCAGACAGAGTCTCTGGGGCTACTATCTATGCACATGTATATCCCTTTATAAAAAGCATCTAGAGCATTACATTGCATACCTCGAAGCCTGTCAGTAGGCTGGTGAAGGCTTCGTTCAGCCCGCTCTTGGCGGACTGAACCTTCTCTACCACCACACCCATTAGGGTGCGGTGCTCCTCCATGATGGAAGCATGTTGTAGTGCTTCCACAAGAGGATTCGGCGCCTCCGAATTAGTGGAGGCCGTCGTCGGAGCTCATGCTCCCCCCTCCTTTGAAGGGGGTTGCTCGCCTGACTCCGGAGCCACATTGGTCTCCAGAATGATGTCCGGCTGGGGGCCGGATTGATCAGGTCCCCCACCGTCGGTCGCCATGGGGGTCGCCCCCCCCCCCCATGTCTTCGGCAGCCGATGTATCACCCTCGGGTGCCTTCTCGGCAGCCTCGCTCGCCCCTCCGCGGCCAGGAGAGGTCCTTCAGGACAACACCTCGGTGTCATCCGCGGTGATTGGCGAAGGGGCTCACAGTGGCGTCTCGCTCTCTGCCATCTCGGGTGGCAGAGAACTCCCTTCAGATAGTGAAGGGCTGGGGAGGTCGCGAGCAGGACTGAAAGACACACGGTGTAATATGTTATATTATAAAAACATAAGAGACCGAAGACAAATAATAGACCCTTTTGGTACTTATGATTCGGCTAGGGGCTTCACCCTAGGAAGTCTCTTGGGGACTGGTTCAGCCTCCGAATCCGAGCCATCCGAGAGGGCTATCTTCCCCCTCTTGGGCGCCTCCTCTTCCGGGTCTGTGGAGGCCGCCCTCTTCTTCTTCTTCCCCCTAGGAGGGGAGTCGCTTTCCGCTTCCTCCTCCTCTTCTTCATCATGTCCCTCGTGGGAGGAGAGGACTTCTGTTTCTTTGGACACTGCGTCCGAAGGGCCCTTGTGGCGAAGGCCGCCTTTGGCCTCCTTGCCCTTTTTCTTCTTGACCTTCTTCTCCGGCGCCTGATAGGGCGCCGGGACCAGCATCCCTGTCAGCTGGGGTGTGGCCGGGTCTTCAGGCAGTGGTGCCGGACATTTAATCCGCTCCGCCTTTGCTATCCAGCTCTGTACGAAGGACAGAAAATTCATTATGTCTAAAACCTATTGACCGAATAGACATTCGGGCAAATCATACTTACCGGTGTGGCCGGATTCTCGATGTCAAGACCGATGTCTTCGGTCTTTTTCGGCCACGTTTTTTGGGCCTTGAAGAGCAGCTTCCAGATGTCTTCGTGTGTTGTGCCGAAGAAGCACTTCAAGGTTCGTGGATCTTCCGGATTGAACTCCCACATGGGAGAGGGCCGGAGTTGGCAGGGAAGAATCCGGCAGAAGAGCATCACCTGAATCACGTTAGTGAGACTGGTGTTCTTGCCTATCATATTGGTGATGCGCTTTTGCAGCATCAACACTTCCGTCGTGGATCCCCAATCCAGACCCTTAGCGGTCCACGAGGTAAGCCGCATAGGGGGTCCGGATCTAAACTCAGGAGTAGCCGCCCACTTGGCGTCACGGGGTTCTGTGATGTAGAACCACTCCTGTTGCCACACCTTGACGGTCTCCACGAAGGCCCCTTTGGGCCACACGACGTTGGGGAGCTTGCTTACCATGGCGCCGCCGCAGTCCGCATGATGCCCGTCGACCACCTTCGGCTTCAGATTGAAGACCTTGAGCCATAGGCCAAAGTGTGGGGGGGATGCGGAGTAGCGCCTCGCACACAATGATGAACGCCAAGATGTGGAGGAAAGAATTCTGGGCTAGATCATGGAAATCTATCCCGTAATAAAACATAAGGCCCCGGACGAAGGGATGAAGGGGAAACCCTAGTCCGCGGAGGAAATGGGGGATGAATACAACCCTTTCACCGGGCTCCGGAGTGGGGATGACTTGATCCTTGGCAGGGAGCCTGTGCGCCATCTTTGCGGACAGATATCCCGCCCCCCGGAGCTCCTTGACATCCTTCTCGGTGACGGAGGAGGCCTCCCACTTGCCCTTTGAACCAGATCCCGACATGGCTAGGGAGGCTGGTTGCGGTGGGAAAGATTGAAGTTTGGGCGCTGGAGCTTGAAGATGGGAAGGCAGGAGAAGAAGGCGTGGGGAAAAAGAGGGATCTTTATCCTCTTATATAAGCGGTGAATATCAAGTGCCCCCCCCTTTAAGCCTTAAAACTTGCCTGTTCCCAAGGGGTCGTGCGAATGGCACGGTTGGATTACCCAAAACCATATTGATGAGGATCCCGTAATGGGCGGGCACGATCTCAAGACATGCCAATGGAGGTTGTGCCTCGAAACACGAAGCGGGAGGCGTGAAAACGGTTCAAAATGTTAAGAGGTCAGACATGACGTTTCGCCAAAAAAGTTGTCAGTAAAAAGACACTGTTCTGTTTGATATCTTGCCTTCGCGGCTAAGGGTTGTAATAATTATATAGAGCTGAATATAATTCTTTTGTTCAGAAGATTGCTTTGAAGTATTCAGGAGGAGGAACCCGCCTTGCAATGCCGAAGACAATCCGCGTGCCGAACATATCGTCATTGAAGACTGGTTCAGGGGCTACTGAGGGAGTCCTGGATTAGGGGGTCCTCGGGTGTCCGGGCTATTTGATATGGGCCAGACTGATGGGCCGTGAAGATACAAAGCGGAAGACTTTCCCCCGTGTCCGGGTAGGACTCCCCTATGCGTGGATGGCAAGATTTGTGTCCGGATATGTAATTTCCTTCCTCTACGAACCGACTCTATATAACCCTAGGCCCCTCCGGTGTGTATATAAACTGGAGGGTTGAGTCTGTAAAGACAATCAGAATTCTCATAGGCTAGACAACTAGGGTTTAGCCATTACGATCTCGAGGTAGATCAACTCTTGTAACCCCTTTACTCATCAAATACAATCAAGCAGGACGTAGGGTTTTACCTCCATTAAGAGGGCCCAAACCTGGGTAAACATCGTGTCCCCCTTTGTCCCTTGTAACCTTCGATCCTCAGACGCACAGTTCGGGACCCCCTACCCGAGATCGGCCGGTTTTGACACCGACAGGGGGCGCGCCCTAGGGGGGGCGTCCCCACCCTTGTGGTTTCCTCGGGACTCTTCTCCGGTATCTTTTTGCTCCAGTATTTTATATATTTTCCAAAAATATTCTCTGTAAATTTTTAGCCCATTCTGAGAACTTTTATTTCTGCACAAAAAATGACACCACGGTAGTTCTGCTGAAAATAGCGTCAGTCCGGGTTAGTTCTAATAAAATCATACCAAAACCATATAAAATTGTTGTAAACATGGCATGAATACTTCATAAATTATAGATACGTTGGAGACGTATCACTTGCCATGCACGAAATTACTCCGTACTAGAGTGCACAACTGCACGGTAGACTACCCCGGTCGAAGCGCCGCAGTAATGCCCAATGAGCTGTCAAATCACAAAACCCCCACCTTTCTAGCAGTAAGTTGGACGGACGAAGCAACCATCATTTCACTCTTCTCCCTCGGCTTCCTCTCTTGAAGAAAACCCCAACTCGCTTCTCCCTCATCTTGTTACTCATTTCTTCAAGAAAACCCCGACGCACTTCTGCCATTGTTCTTCTCTCCCAAAGAAGGAAAGGTGAGCGCATCAATGCTATTAATTCTGGCCAAGGCCCGGTCTTGCAACCCCGAGACTGATCCTATAACTCCCTCTCTGTTCTTCTTTTGGGTTTGTGACTATGGTTTCTTTTCTTTTATTTCTATTTGATAGTTTCTTGATGGACCCTGGAGCACCGGCTGAAGTGATGTCTATGGCTCTGGCCAAAACCGTCGAGGCTCAGGGTACAAAGAAGCACAAGCACCCCGCCGAGACTACCACAGACAAGCTCATGGCCATCGCCCTATCCAAGCCCCCCTCTCCGGGATCCTCATTAAGCAAGTCCAGGTAATATCTCTTCTTGACGATCTTTTTGGCGATCTTGATCGTGTTTTTTCATCTAACACGCAGTACTAGTACTAGTAGTACAACTTTCTGGGTGATCTTGCATGTGATTTTTGTGTGCCAAATGACGGTTCTAAATTTCTCTTTTAACCAAAACATGCGAGAGGTTGACATACATATGATTATTGCACATAACACTGATTTCTTATAGATTACTTTCAACTACTTTATGAACATCAATGCTAGCTGTAGGAAATGCAAGATTTTAGCACTCATGCCTTTGAAGAGAGTATATTATCCTCAGTAACTTGTGTTATGGATATTGCAAGTAATCCCTCTGCTCTCATGCCTTTGAAGACATGTTCTAGTGTCTTTGTTCACTCATTTCTGTGCGTATATGTAGTCTTATATGGAGTAAAATATCGAAAATCATCTTATATTTCTGAACGGAGGTAGTAATAAAATATTTGGTTTCTGTTTGAATTAGAACCAGGTCCGCGATGGAGATGAAGTTCTCAAAGTCATGCCGTGTGAACTGGAAGACCTGAGGATGAGTTCTACTACTAAACTATCCAGCTGCTGTGTCCTTGTCGCCACGTGTCGTGAACTAGTGTTTTCCTGTAGCATTGTTGTCAAGCGTGTTCTCGAGGGTGTACTTCACCACAACAATTTCCTAGCTGTGCCTTTGATAACGAAGGGTGTGGTTCTTGTAAAGCTTCCCGACAAATCTGATGCGGTCTGCCTTCATCGTCATGTTTATGAGTGGAAAGACCACTCTGTTAGGTTCTCTAAGGTTGATGAGATGGCGATGGTGCTGGTAGACATCTCTCACGAAGTCCATGGCCTAGTCAGTTATGTGGGGTACATCATGTAGGTCGGTGGCAAGAAATAGTCTACAGAGTTTAATTAATGCAACTTTGCTTGTCTGTAGTAAGTACTATTGTTCAATACTTGATTTGTGTATGTGAACCCTGTATTGTTTAGTACTGCCGCTTTTGTTGTGTGGTGAGTCCTGAGAACAGTCTATGTTAATGCCTGTCCACTCAATTCAGTATGTATATTTTGAAGTATCCAGATCATCTTTTTTGCGAGGACGGTTTATCAATTATGGTTACACGCCAATATCTGTATGCGTTGCAGGGTTTATCGCACCCACCAGGATTACCAGTCCCATGGATGTTCGGTCCATATGATTTGTCACCACCTTTGAACTGTCCTGCTTGTGGGAGTAAGAGGGGGCCTTGCATGCCACCCGTAATTGGATGATCAACCTTCTGTTTAGAACTTGAACATAGTGATTTCCTGGTAAGGATTCAGTCATGTCGCATCAAGTAAATCTTATTGATTTACTGTCATGTTTTCTTGCTTTTGCTGTAATTTTACGATGCAGGTTTTGCCATGTGACATTCATTACAGAATAAACCGTTTGGTTTGCTCTAAGATGGTTATTTTTGCAGGTTTCACTTCTTATGTCATGTCAGTAACGAAGGCACTCTCCATCACTTATATTACTGGACACAATTGGATCAGTCTATTGTCTGAGTACAATCTGAAGCCCTATGATGAACTGCAGTTTGGTTTAACAAACACGCCACAATTAGTCCTTCTGGCATTTAAAAGAAGTGAAGAAAAAGACTGTATCAAGGTCACGGAGCCTAGTGAAGTTAGAAAGCTGAAGTATGAAATCATAGCAGACCAGAGAAGATTGCTGCTGTCTCAAACATCGGTACCACCTTCAGCATCGGATCGAGCACCGGCACCTTCTCAGACGGCACTGGCTCTAGCACTGACAGCGGCAGCAGCTCAGTCTGATCCACCAGAGGATTGGGCACCGACCGCATCAGCGGATCAGGCTGATCTACCGGAGGATCAGGCACCGACACGGGCACCTGCTCCGACACCGGCACCAGCTCCACAAGGAGCACCATCTCCGACAGCAGCAGCGGCACTACCAATCGCACCGGCACGGGCACCAGCAACTGCTCTGGCACCTGCACCAACACTTGAAGTTGCACTTGCATCTGCTCCGGCCCGTGCAGCGGCAACGGAACCAGCAGTTGCACCGGCAATAGACTGGGCTGCAGTTCGCACTGCATATACCAAAGTCCTTACGAAAACCGACATCTCGACCTTCTTGGTAAGCATTGGCCGCCCAAGTGCTTCGTTCTTTTTCCTTTCCATGTTGTTTCACATGATTCACTGTGTTGATCTAACTGTTTGTGTATGTCTTCTTGTTTGCAAACAGAGAATTCCTAGAGCAACGAGGGAGTCGTTTAATAATCCAGGCGATCGTGGCCAAGTTTCTCTTACCATGCGCAGCCTTGGTGTGAATGAACCTGCTCAATATACCGTAAGTACAAAGGATGGTCGCATGATGATTGATGCTAAAGGATGGTCAAGGTTCAAAACTCTATCAAATCTTGCGGTAGGGGATGATGTCAAAATCAAACTTTCTCGGCAAGGAGAGCTGGTCCAAACCAACTTTGAAATTCTTCAGTAGCAGCACGCAACTGCCGAACTGATCTATCCTCCGAGAGCTTTTGATGTAATAATATGGCATGGTGAAACAAGTGTCCTGTGTGTATAAGTTGTACGACAGTATTATTTATCACGTAGGATATCGTGAAAGAATTGCAACTCTGATTGCTGGTTATGAACTGTCGTTCGATTTCATTCTAACAGCTGCCATGCTTTATTTAATTTTCTATATTCGCCTTGCGACAGCATCTAAAACCAGCGCCGTACCGACCGCTTGCAATATGAAATGCGCTGAGTTAGAACACATGGGCCCCCAAACATGCAGGGCCACCGGCCTGTGGCCCAAAGTCCAGAACCGTGAGCCTGTCTGAGTGTTATATTCTCAGTTGAACCCCCATATTATGTTATATATATTCCCCTTGATTTTTCTTATGTATAAAGTTCTGATATAAAAGATTTTTATATATCTTTACAGAGGGAGTATCTCTCTGTCAAAAATATATTTATGTGTAACTAGTTACTCCTGCCTTTCTACTTCCTTTCACTGATATGTGGGGCATCTGGCAATGGGGTCCACGTGCCATGCACCAAATTAGAGTGCACAACTGCACGGTAGGCTCACCCCGGTCGTAGCGACGCAGTAATGCCCAATGAGCTGTAAAATCACGAAAACCCCCACCTTTCCAGCTTTAGCAGTAAGCTAGATGGACGAAGCAACAATATTTCACTGGGCCTGAATCCCCTTCTCCCTCGTCTGTTTGTTCAGAGAAAACCCCCTCTCGGCGATTGCGTAGGGTTTTCTCATGGAGAACCAGGTACGAATTCTTCATCCATCCCCGATAAATCCTAGTCCCTTGGTCGCGGGTAATCCTAGGATGGCAGCCGCCGCTGTTGATGCATTTTTCTTCCTACTGAATCTACTGTGTTTCATTTGCAGTGCCCAAAGTGCGAGGACCCTACAGGTTTCTGCGCCTAAGGCGAGATGCCACACTTGTTCCTTCTCATCCTAACACAGGATTTTAAAACGCGCACAGTATGTTCCTAGAATCCTCTTTTCTATTCGGGAGGGTGGGGTTTTTTGAACATGCTATCGACTAATTTGGAAATTTGGATAAAAGGTACTAGTACCATGGTCAACACTGACGTGAAGGAGGAAATTGTTTCTTGATTTGGATAGCGAATACATTGTGTTCTCATATTATTTTTCCTGCAGTGCATTCCTTGCTCTACCAGAACACGTGTACTCAAGATGGTCGGCCTTGCCATAACTGAATACACCAGTTTAATGGTCACATTGAAGACAAGCCATGGATATAAGTTCCGAGTTGGGTTCATGAACCAAGAAGATCGCTGCTTTTTTCATGGCCGAACTTGGATAAACTTTCTCAAGTGTTACGGATTGAAAGTTGGCACACGAATGTTGATGGAAATAGCAGAACCTGGTCTCATCTTCACTGTGATCTTCCACCCCGACATCGTTCCAGTAGTTCATCCATGTTAGTTTTGTATCTGGTTCTTGCATGTTGCCTTGATTACTTCTTAATCCACCTATTCTGTCTAACTAATCACAATTTAACTTTAGAAGTAGCAACGATTTGTGATTCCCTTCTCTCATGAAGATGCTACTTCTAACTAATATTTCTTATAATTGGTGGCACGTGTAGGTTATTTCAAAGTTAAGCACGCTACTCGTTTGTTATTCTATAAGAACTCGACTGTTACTGATGGCACTGAAGTTGACTGGGACGACATCCATCAGTTCCTACACTTTATTGATAGTCTTGAGGTCCTTGTGGGGCATTTCAATGGTGGAAGGCCATGTGGGATATGTGTGCCACTGCTGCACACGTTGAACAGGTCCAACTGTGTCGAGAAACTTATGGTACGAGCTATTTTCTGTTATATATGTTGTTCATAAACTCTTCCTTATACACAGTTTTACAGCTGTGATCTTCTTGAAACAGAAACTGCCCAATTCTATTGTTCCTATACAGATGCTTGACCATGGTCAGGTCAGACTTGTGCTTGGTAACAACATGATGTTTATGTCGACCTACTCCATTTCCCTTGGAGGTGAAAAGATACTTATTCATGGGTGGTCTCAAATAATGAAGGCCCATCCATCTTGGAGAATAGGACAGAAGGTTATGCTCATGCTTTTCCATGGCTCTAAAGAGAATATCCTATTTATTGACCACATTGCGAGATGAAGCCGCTTTCAGAAGGTTGTGGATGTGCGGGGTGGTGCCTGGGCCTTGTCCTGGGGCTTGGTGGCCTCACCCTTGGTTAACTGTAGGAAAAGTAGCACTGTTCGAGGCGTGCTTTGTACGGTTGAACCTGTATAAGTACTCATACTGCTTTTCAGCTATGGTTGTTAAGTGCCCCTACTGGTTTCAGTTAAGGTTGTTAAGTACTCCTGCTACTTTTACAGTCTGTCGTGTTTCTTTAGTCCTGTCTTCCTCCAGCCGCCAAAACCAAACCAGTGCCGGCGGGGCCGCCTGCTTCCGCCTCCCACGGCTGGCTGCGCCTCAGCGCAATCATCACCGCCCCACCGTCTCCTATATCGTTAACGCTAATGTTTGAGGCCTCGCCGTCGTCCTCCGCACGCTTTGGTGCGCTCGCCGCGGCGCCGCTCTCTCGCGTTGTCAACATGGTCAACAAATAAGAGGAATCAGGAGAGGACTGTACGTGGAGAGAATTACAGTAGGGGCCCACCATGTCCATGGCCATACGCAAGCAAGTTCCTCATTTTTTGTTATATACTCCATTGTCAGCGTCTAGAAAAAGAAAATGCTTCCTCCTAGTGGTTCGCTGACATCTGGGACCCACGAAATTGTCAGCGTATAGTCAATAGACAAGAGAACAACACAAGATTGGCTGACACCTAGGACGTAGCTGCTCGAGCAGTATTTTTTTTGTTATTGTTGAGACGGAGCAGGATTTCAACTGGGCTGTGGTCCGTCTAGCGCAGGCTTCTATTTTACGTTCACCACATGACCAACCCAGCTATTTTTTCTTTGTGAAAATGAGCCCAATTTATTTTTTCTGAAGAATACCCAATCCAGGCCTACTTATTTTTCTACGCCCTGCTGGGCTGCAACTCTTTCAAGATGGCTGCAAATCTTGAAAGTAATATGAAATCGGCTGTAAATATAAAAAATACACGACAAATTGGCAATTACTTTCAAATTTCTGATTTTTTTTCACATTTTCAGATTCCAATTTCACTGAGCTTTAACCTAATTTAAATATATCTTCAAAGTACTTTAAATTTGGCTCGACATTTAGGTATTAAAAATAGTTTGGACCCCACCAAAATATGCAAAATTTTGTTTAAATTTTTAACCCTGGCCCTGACCAACAAAAAAAATGGACTGCAATAAATTGCATAAGAAGTTGCAATGAGCTGTAAATTATTAAAAAATAGGGAATGGTCTGACTTGTGGGCCTATTAAGTTGACACGTATGCAAGATTTTTTTACTTATTATATACGTCAACAAACGATTCTAGCAGACGTGACCGTTGGATGTCAATCCAACGGCTGTCGTGCTTCTTCAATCTCTGATCTTCTTGCTCCAGCCGCCAAATCCAGCGCCGGCGGGACCGCCTGCTCCCACCTCCCATGGCCGGCTGTGCTGCCGCACAGGCCTCACCGCCCCCTACTACTCCCACCGCTGGCCAGGCCATCCCTCTACTCACCCACATCCCTCCACTGTCGTGGCTTCGCCGCCTCCGGGTCATTCCCTTCCTGGGTCTCGCCGTCGTCCATCGCGTTGGTGTTCTCGGCACGGCATGGTCAATGTTGTCAACAAACGACAACATCGGAAGAGGGATGTACATGGAGAGGCTGATAGTTGGGACCCACATGGTCCATGGCCGCACGCAAGCAAGTACCTCCTTATTACGCCAAAATGAATGAATCCTCCCAATGACAGCTGGGACCCACCAGCTATATCTTGGCATGGAAGGAAGTGCCTCCGTATTCAGCAAAAAATAATGAGTGCTCCCCATGATAGTTGGGGCCCACCAGATATGGAGGCTGACTTGTGGCCGTACTAAGTTGACGCATACGCAGGGCTTTGTTAACTTAGTCAACAAACGATTCTATCACCAGTGACCGTTGGATTGTTAACATCCAACGGTCATCCTGCTTCTTCAACCTTTGATTTTCTTGCTCCAGTCATCCAAACCACCGCGTGCTCCTGCCTCTCGTGGCCGACTATGCTGCCGCGCCGGCCTCACCGCCGCCTACTACTCCCACCACTAGCCAGGCCATCCCTCTACTCACCCACACCCCTTGTTATTCTGCGGCGATGATAGCCTCACACCGCAGCCGAACTAGTCAACCCTCGTACTACCCTCCGCGTGTTCCCAGGCTCCGTGTTGTTCCCTGCCTCACCGTCGTCCACCACCTGGTGTTGTCCGCGCGGCATGGTCAACATGGTCAATGAACAACAGCCATTGAAAGAGGACTATACGCAGTGAGGCTGACAGATGGACCCACCAGCTACATCTTCACACGCAAGGAAGTGCCTTCTTATGACGCGCAAAAAAAAGAATCGTCCCCCTGTCAGGTCGGACCCACCATCAATATCTTCACATGCAAGGATGTGCCTCCTTATCCTCCCTAACAGCTGGGACCCATCCGGTCAAAGCGTATGTAGCGTTGTCATTTTGGTCGCAAGAAGTGTACGTACATACTGGTCCATCGGTCTTTCTGCCATGATGAACCGTGGCCCAGTAAGGAGCGGTAGCTGTTCAGGCAGTCCCGTCTATATTGTGTACACGTACGTACAGCCACACCGCAACAAAGTAAATACGGCTACGTACGTACATACGGGCGGGGTCTCGTACGCGTACAGCGATGGCGTCCTGTTCATTGGCAGCGACCCGACTGGGTTGGAATGGAGAAACATCATCGTGTTCATCGGCAGGCAACAGACTGGGTTGGAATGCATAGTGTTCATCGGGAGCCAACCGGCTTGGACAGAACAGCCGAAACGGGGTCTGGCGTACCGCAAAACGGAGGAAACGGACTTGTGTTAGAGCTCCTACGGTCGAAACGGGGTGATGTTGATTGGGAGGGGTGTGGCATACCGCAAAATGGAGGAAACGGACTTGTGTTGGAGCGCCTACGGTCGAAACGGGGTCCTGTTCATCAGGAGGGGTGTGGCGTACCGCAAAACGAGACTCCACGGGCTACTGTTCATCCACCGTCGACTTCCTCCTGCCTCCACCTGCTACTGTTCATCCACCGTCGACTTCCTCCTACCTCCACCAGCTACTGTTCATCCACGGGGGGGGGGGGGGGGAGGTCCTGTTCATCTAGCCTCCACCGGCTACTGTTCAACCAGCCCTCCACGGGGTCCTATTCAACCAGCCCTCCACGGGGTCCTGTTCAACTAGCCCTCCATGGGGTCCCTCCACCGGCTACTGTTCATCCACCCCCACCTCCTCGATCGAGGTCCTGTTCATCCAGCGGCAACGGCCTCTACTACCACGGGATCTTGTTCATCCAACCCCCCACCGGGAATTGTTCATCCAACCCCCACCGGGGACTGTTCATCAAGAGGCAGCTTCAATCATTTTCAGTTAGCAGCAGTAGCGAAGGAATCGCTCAGGTTCAGTTAACAGCCAGGGATCGATCGCTTGGGTTCAGTAACGTAGCTAGTGCAATCGCTCGGGTTCAGTAAGCGAACGCCTCGCTCTGGTTCACTTAGAGCCCAACACCTCGCACACACGTGCATACGTGTACGAGAGAAACGCGCAATCCCTCCGTGCATCGCTCGGCCCCGACCACCCACCGTAACCGGGAACTCCCCGAAATTTTCCTCGCCCTCGCTTCTACCATGATTTTTTCCGTCATGGACGGCCCAAAGAATTTTATGCAGGTGCGTCCCCGGCCCGCCCATGACGAAAAGCCCATTTTCTATCATGATTTTTTGTCATAGAAGTAGGAGCCCACCACATCTATGATGATACGTGCTTTTGTCACAATTATCATCATAGAAGTGTCATAAGCATGACAGAATTTTTTTTCGTTCGGCCCAAAATGTCACGGATGTGTCTTTTTTTTGTAGTGCCCATCTTTTTACCTTTGATGGCAACAATACAATACGTGCCTCGCTACCCCTACTATGTCACTGGGTGAGGACACCGCAAGATTGAACCCAAAACTAAGCACCTCTCCCATTGCAAGAAGAACCAATCTAGCTGGCCGAACCAAACCGATAATTCGAAGAGAAATACAAAGATATCAAATCATGCATATAAGAATTCAGAGAAGATTCAAATAATATTCATAGATAATCTGATCATAAATCCACAATTCATCGGATCTCGACAAACACACCGCAAAAGAATATTACATCGGATAGATCTCCAAGAACATCGAGGAGAACTTTGTATTGAAGATCAAAGAGAGAGAAGAAGCCATCTAGCTACTAGCTATGGACCCGTAGGTCTGAGGTAAACTACTCACGCTTCATCGGAAGGGCACTAGAGTTGATGTAGAAGCCCTCCGTGATCGAATCCCCCTCCAGCAGGATGCCGGAAAAGGCCCCTAGATGGGATCTCACGGGTACAGAAGGTTACGGCGGCGGAAAAGCATTTTGGTGGACGCTTCTGGTCGTTTGGGAATATTTCTGAATTTATAGGCCAAGAATTAGGGTTGGAGGACTCCCGGGGGGCCCACAAGCCAGGGGGCGCCCCCCCCTAGGGCGCGCCCTGAGGGCTTGTGGAGCCCTCGGGACTCTTCTGCCTTCCTCTCCAAGTCCTACGTGTGTCTTCTGGTCCAAGAAAAATCATCGCGAAAGTTTTATTCCGTTTGGACTCCGTTTGATATTCCTTTTCTGTAAAACTCAAAAACAAGGAAAAAACAGAAACTGGCACCGGGCTCTAGGTTAATAGGTTAGTCCCAAAAATAATATAAAATAGCATATTAATGCATATAAAACATCCAAAATAGATAATATAATAGCATGGAACAATAAAAAATTATAGATACCAGAAGACGTAGAACCGACCTGGGTTGATACCATGTTAAATTTAGGGTTTGGAAAACTAGATTAGATGAAAGATACGTCACACCAATATTATCACACCAAAGAACAGGTGGCTGCTCTTGAGAGACTCCCAACTCTCTCAAGAGAGACTGTACCCAAATGAGCTCAGCTGCTATTGAATTCATACTTCAGCCAACTCATTCAAAAGTCTGAACTGATGGAGGAAGGTGGGCAATATATTTCAACACTCCCCCTCACATCTAGGCTATTTTAGTCCTTAGACATGGGTTCAATGTAGGCCACAGAATCGTTTTTATAATACTGCGTCGGCAGGGTCTTGAACTCAAGACCTCTTGGCTCTGATACCATATTGAATTCATGCTCCAGCCAACTCATCCAAAAGTCCAAACTGATGGAGGAAGGTGGGCAATATATTTCAACAGGTAGCCTGCAGAACAACGCTGCACCACGTTGAACCGAGAAGGCTGAGAATGGCATCCTTGAGACCGACGCGGTGGAGGCAGAGGGATGTGAGGAGAACTGACAGGGGATGAGGGATTGTGCGGGTTGTGTGGTCGTGTGGAGTGCGGAGTGGGGGGAGAAACTGGAGATCGCCCGAGAAGAACTTGAGGGGAACTGGGGAAGGAGTTCTGCCGCTGGAGGCATGCAGCCATGAAAGAAGGAGGAGGGGATCGATTCGAGAGAGTTCATGTGACACGAGAAACTCGGGGGGCTTGGGGCTCTGAACTCCGAAGGGTCTCTTTCTCCCTCGCATCAGTGAGCCATCACATGGTCCATCTCACGGTACGTACGACGACCGAGTCAAAATCGATAGCACAGTGAAATCCATCACTGAATCGCTCCTAGGCGATTTTGCCCCAGGAAGCTTAGTGATATAGTAGATGATGTACTAATACTCTTCTTTGTCTATGGCAATACATACAGGAAATGTTATTTACCAACTGAACTTTACAAAAACACACACACAAAAAAGAGAGCCTGTAATGATCAATTCGACAGTGGATTTAAAATGGCACTATAAATTTGATGTGTCTACATAATATGGGGTTGGACTTGTACATGATATGATAGGTATGGTGCCACGTACAAGGAATCAATTCAACTGTATATTCAGAGAGAGGGAAAAGGAGAGAGAGAGAGAGAGAGAGAGAGAGCAGCTAGCGCAAGATAATGCAAACTGCTACAGCAACATCAAATACAGTGCTTAGAGGAAAATAGAGTTTGTACCAAGATCCCGAAACAACAAGATTACCCTTGTGAAATTCACAATCAGGCCGAATTTACCAATGAAAAGCACTCGCAAGTTTTGACCTCGTCAATGGAAGAGTGACGCTTCAAAACTGCCTCGCGATATTCTGCAAAGACACATGGAGTAAGCAACTAGGTGCCACCATGTTTCCTACTCATTTTCCCTAAGTTGAGGGGGGAAAAACTGTCACAGTCGTGTTTTCTCGACATTATTCCACTCGATGAACATGTCGTGCTTAGATCTTGATTGTATGATGTGGGTACAGTCCAAACAATTTTAATGTGATCACATCGCTTGTAATCCTTGGCCAGATCGATCCTCATTCTCTATCGAATACGGGTATTCTCTTTTATAAATGATATGACTATTATATGAGAAATAAAGTCTAATTACTATCAAAAAACCTGGTCTCTCGCGTCCCGACATCGCACGCCTCGTCTCGCTCGCCTATGAGTTCTTCCACGGCAGATCTGTCGCCTCAAAGCTATGCTACAAACTTCCTGTACCTCTTCAGATCCTACCACGACATCCTCCGGGTACTCAAGCACAGTCCCAATCTCCTAGGATGCCACCTCGACAGGGTTGTCAAGCCCAACATCGTGTTACTGCAGGAGTGCGGGCTAGGTGCTTGTGATATTGCCAAGCTATGCCTCATCGTGCCATGGCTGCTCAGCAGTGGCCCTGAGCGAGTTCATGCCATGGTGGCATGCGCCAAAGGTCTCGGTGTGCCCCGTCGATCTGGGATGTTTAGGCAAGTGCTCCAAGCTGACGCATTCTCCGACAAGGAGAAGATTGCCGCTAAATTGGAGTTCTTGAAGAAGAAATTTAGGTGGTCAGATGTCGAGGTGGGCATTGTTGTTTCTAAGGCTCTAGGGGTGCTGACCAAGTCGAATGATATGCTGCAGCGCAGGTCTGAGTTCCTCATCTCCGAGGTGGGTTTGGAACCGGCATACATCGCGGATCGTCCAACAATGCTCATGTACAGCTTGGAGGGCAGGATCAGACCCCGATACTACGTTGTAAAGTTTCGGAAGGAAAATGCATTGATACATCACGATCGAGACTTCTTTAATACAGTCATCGTCAGCGAGAAGGTATTTATGGAAAGGTTCATATGCCCTCACAAGAAAGTTGCATCGCATCTCGCTGAAGACTATGCAACCGCTTGCAGAGGGGAAGTGTCTGCCAGATTCATTTTTACATGAACCAAGACCGCTATGAAAATGGGTATGTTCATTATGTCATTTAGAAGAGAAGAAAACATCGCACTGCTATGAGCTTGTTCTTCCTCATGTCATATTGACAGTTTGACACACATATTGGAACTAAGAGAGTGAGACCAAGGCATCCTACAAATTCTTTGAAGTATCGATGAGTAGTATTTCTGCACACTCTGTATCTTTGTGTTATGAAATGACCATTGCAGTTTTCAATGCAATCCTCCATCTACCTTTCATGAAAGAATGTTCTCATTTTGGCAATGAAGATGATATGAAATCTCAAACTTCCCTGGGAGTAGTATTTCTGTTTCTCACTAGTAGTTTGTTTTAGTTTTCATTTATTTGTCTCTTGTAGTTTTGGATGGCCTTCTGGGTGATACTTTTCTAGGGGAATCTGATCTCGAAACTGAATAGTTGAGTAGTAGGCTGGTAGCGTTTCTGTTGAAAGCCTATTTGTATATCACTATGTAAACAGAAATTTATAATGCCCTGGTAATTGTACTGGAGAAGGAAATGGTAGTTGATTCTTTATTCAGTGCAATGTCGGGTGTCCCTGCAGATTAAGCATATTGTAGTTGCAAGAAACAACATAGTTGCTATTGTTATTTATCTAGATATTGCTCAGGACAAGAATTTGATTAGTGCGCTGACGAAGCTATAATCTGGCTTTCTTGGCCATAGTACCTAAGGAATATGATTGTACTAAACTCTAATATCAGCGAGTGCAACTTGTCAAAGTGTTGGTGTACTGCAAGTCTAAATCTGGCTTGTAATGTCTATTTGTTCTTAGCCATCGGCAGTGATGCACTACTTTGAACAACTTCTTTTTTGTCTTTTTTTCCATAGCTATTGAATCCTTTTGAACTTCATCCACAACCGACCTATTACATAAGATCATTCAGCTTGATATACTTTTTCATACACACATCATGTGATAAACCAGAAGTAAGTATCATGTAGTTTTGTGTGTATGGTTCACACATGAGAAAGAGATATCGGCAGGTGTCAAGACAGAGCATTTGTGGCCTGAGAAATTTAGTGCATGCAATATCCAGGAAAAAACCCGCAAGTTAAAAATAAGGATACAACTTTGGCGACTGGGCCGCTCTGGCCTCGTCCTGGTAGTCGCGCTCGCTCGTTTTGCCCTCTTGGTGCCTCTCATCATGCTCTTCAGCCTAGTTCTCGTCCCCTCCATGCTCGCCATTACTAGGTTCGTTGCTATCAGCATGCATACCTTGTTCAGGTTGCAGTGATTGAGTGTCCACTAGTGGAGAAACGGGCATTAGTCCCGGTTCATAAGGGCCTTTAGTCTCGGGTTAGCAACCGGGACAAATAAAGCGGGACTAAAGGCCCCCACCCTTTAGTCCCGGTTGGCCACGACCCGGGACTAAATCCCTTCCACGTGGCTGGCAGCGCGTGCCGGGGGCTGGGGACATTTAGTCCCGGTTGGTGACACCAACCGGGACTAAAGGTTTAGGGGTTATTGTTTATTTTTCCTTTTTATTTTGTGTTTTCCATTTAATTCTTTTTCATTTCAAACATATTTTACGCTACTACATACTGTACACGTTATGCATATATAATAGAATTCCTCGTAGAACCAATCATATATCATAGAATTTCTCGTATGATCATGCATACATATATATATATACAATTTCTCCTACAATTTGCAGATCATTACATGCAGGCATTTGGTGAAATGGTATTCTCCGTCGGGAGCTATGACCTGGTCAAGCAAAACTCCCGCCATTTCCTCTTGAAGTGCTCGTATGCGGTCCGTTGGTAGGAGCTGATCTCGCCTATCCATTATCTTTAAAGAATGAGATCAATATGAATATATTAGTTGTGCGTATATATATTAGATCATGGTAAAAAGATTTGTGAATTGCGTTTATGCACCCAAAGATTTCTTCCATCTCTGCTCCTTTCGGTCATAATGCGAATGTTCTTGCAAACGTAGCATGCACATAAATTATTCCCCGGTGCTTGCCTCGAACACTTTACGAGAATAGAATTCATTCAGATAATAATCAAGCATGATAATGGTATTGAAACTAGAATTAAAGAGATGCGCGGATGTAGCTAGCTAGTACTTCTTAATTACCCTAGGTCGCCACCATTTCAGGTTTGGTTGCCATGGACCAACAACCTCCTTGATGAACTTTTTCCTTACCCTGCCCGGCAAAGAAAATGAATAAAGGAGTTATTAATTACTTGATATCAGGAAATGAACTAAAGAGGCCGACATAGTGCGATAATGATTGAAATTACCTGTCGAGCATCAACTTCAGGCTGTAGTATTCTTGAGGATCTCTACTTAGTGAGTCCAGTACTTCAACTTTTCCCTCGTCAACTCTAATGATTAGCAGGATCCAGTGGAAACTGCGCACACGTTTGTATAAGAGGGCATGCATAACTCATCAACTACACTTAACATCGAGTAAGCAAAATAGAATTTGTAGTACAAGACAGTAACACTCACTTAAAGGTTTAAGGAAATACTATTTCTGGTCTGGCATTTAGTTCCTTCAAAAACATTAGCAAGTTGGCCTCTGTGTCTTCGGCTTGTTGTTTTAACACTTTTTCATAAATGGTATTTGGGTCAATGAACCCAATGCCATAGACTCCATCTCTTTTCATTTCAAAAATCTTCATTCTGCATAATACCGCACAAAAGAATATAGTGAGGATAATTACGGGCAATGAACGAGCTGAGCTAGAGACTTAAATTACAGAAAGAAATCACTTACAGAAAATAGCAACTGACGAGAGATTTGTCCAGTGCGTCTTGATTGAATAGCTGAAAAAATTATGGCAACTCAATCCACACATCGTTTCCATGGAAGTAATGCTCGGGCTTGACTTTCACCATGAGGCTCTCTCGCCCAGCTTTTTCTTCTCTTAGGTACCAGTCATGAAATCTGCGCATCTGCATTGATAGAAGCGGCACCTCATCAGGCCTGACTAGAGGGTTCCCGGGGACGTATTTCCATGCTAGTTCCTCCTCTTCCATCCTGGGGACATCCTCGCACTAGTAGAAAACAGGGCTTTGGTTTTGCCAGTTCGGAGCAACAGTCCCGGTCGTGTTACGAACCGGGACTAATGCGTGCATCAGTCCCGGTTTGAGCGGCCAAGAAGCCGGCCGGGCCTCGGCAAGCACCAGTCCCGGTTTGTCTGACCCCTTTAGTCCCGGTTCCAGACATGAACTGGGACTAAAGGGCCTCGCTCCTGGCGCAACCCCTTTAGTCCCGGTTGGTGTCTAGAACCGGGACTAGAGGTCAGTCTTCAGTCACGGTTCTAGACACCAAACGGGACTAAAGAGATGCCTATATATATGCTCATCCCTGCACGCTCACCCCTCTGTTTTTTGGCCGGCCGGCATGTGGGAGGTGTGTGTTGCTTTGTTCTCACCTCCTATGCACATGAGGTGTTCGATGAAATGGCCGAGCCACACTTAAGCTTTTTCCTCTCCAAGCTCGACCTCCAAGCTACATTTTCCACAAGATTTGTCTAGATTTGGCGGTGCACCAACTACACAAGTGTTCTAAAAGGTTAGCAACTTCATCCTTTCATCTCTCACCGCTAGTTTAGCTCATTTCAAATGCTCTAGAAGTAGAGTGGTTTGTGGGTTTTAGTGGAGGAGTGTATGTGGGAGTTCTTTTGATTTAGATGCACAATTTGAGCTCAAATTAACTTCTTAGAGTCTGCACATGTGTAGGGTCCCGTCCCGTCCCCGTTCTCACCGCCGTCGATCGCCCGCGCCGATCTCATCGCCGGCACCACCGTGGTGAGCCTCTTGTTCTTATCTTCTTTTTAAAAGAAAAAAATCTTACTTGTATGATTTAGATAGCTACTTGAATAATTTTCTTACTTTTATTATTGTTTGTTATTATATAGTGCCATGGTTTTTGTATCCGCCCCCGTCGGCTGTCGTCCGGTCTATGATTCGAATGTGGTATATTATCTTTTATAACTATTTGTTTCATTTAGTGTTTATGACAATTATGCCAACCAACGTGACATAGATGTTTTTATCTAGGAGGTATGTGAACCGGAAATACCAACCGACCCTCTTGTCGAGAGGTTAAATTTAGTTGAAAAGAAAACAATTATTTGAAAGAAAAATTGAAAAGAATTGAAGAGGAGAAGATGAAATTGGAGTTGCATGTTGCCGATGTTGTCGATGATCACAATATCCAGATGGATGCAATGCGCTTGAAGATTGGAAAGATTAGAAAATATGCCATTGACAATGAGGCTTGGTATCATTATGCTGTTGGATTAATTGTTACCTTAGTTGCGATTATGATCGCATTTGTTGTTGCATTTAAATGTTTTACATAGTTGTATGTTAGTTTTGATGTATGTTTTAATTAGATGCTCTAGAGATCTGTATGTTGTTCTATGAGAACTATGTATGAACTTTATGTATTTATTTTTTCAGTAATAACATTTGATCACTACTGTTCTTTGGTTTTAATGTGATGATGAACTTGTATTAATTTGGCCACTTCTCTATTCATGATGTTCTGTAATGGTTTTTGATATACTTAATTATATAATGCACGCAGATGAACCGGCAATGGATGTACGGTGACTGACGCACCTCCGACTACATTGAGGGCCTCCATAATTTTCTCAAAGTGGCTGAGGCAAACAAGCAGAATGGTTTTATGTATTGTCCATGTACTGTCTGTGGGAATACGAAGGATCACTCTTCCTCGAAAACCCTTCACTTACACCTTCTTGAGAAGGGTTTCATGCCACACTATAAGGTTTGGACCAAGCACAGAGAAAGAGGGGTTATGATGGAAGACAACAAAGAAGAAGAGGATGACAACAACTATCCTATGTTACCTGAATACAGTGATACTGCAACGGGGGAAGTTGAAGATCAAGAGGCACCAGATGTGCCCGATGATGATCTTCGCCGGGTCATTGTTGATGCATAGAGAGGGTGCGAAAGTGAAAGGGAGAAGTTGAAGTTCGATCGCATGTCAGAGGATCACAAAAAAGGGTTGTACCCAAATTGCAAAGATGGCAACACAAAGCTCGGTACCGCACTGGAATTGCTGCAATGGAAGGCAGAGAATGGTGTATCTGACAAGGGATTTGGGAAGCTACTGAAAATAATGAAGAAGAAGCTTCCAAAGGATAACGAATTGCCTGACAATATGTACGAAGCAAAGAAGGTTCTCTGCCCTCTAGGATTAGAGGTGTAGAAGATACATGCATGCCCTAATGATTGCATCCTCTACTGCGATGAGGAGTACGAGAATTTGAATGCATGCTCGGTATGCGGTGCATTGCGGTGTAAGATCAGACAAGATGACCCTGGTGATCTTGAGGGCGAGCGCCCCTGGAAGAGGGTTCCTGCCAAGGTGATGTGGTATGCTCCTATAATACCACGGTTGAAATGTTTGTTCAGAAACAAAGAGCATGCCAAGTTGTTGCGATGGCACAAAGAAGACCGTAAGAAAGATGGGAAGTTGAGAGTACCCGCTGACGGGTCGCAGTGGAGAAAAATTGAGAGAAAGTACCGGGACTTTGCAGATGACGCAAGGAACGTATGGCTTGGTTTAAGTGCAGATGGTATTAATTCTTTTGGGGAGCAGAGCAGCAATCATAGCACCTGGCCCCTGACTCTATGTATCTATGACCTTCCTCCTTGGTTGTGCATGAAACGGAAGTTCATTATGATGCCAGTGGTCATCCAAGGCCCTAAGCAAACCGGCAACGACATTGATGTGTACCTAAGGCCATTAGTTGAAGAACTTTTACAGCTGTGGAACAAAAAAGGTGTACGTGTGTGGGATGAGCACAAACAGTAGGAATTTGACCTACGAGCGTTGCTGTTTGTAACCATCAATGATTGGCCTGCTCTTAGTAACGTTTCAGGACAAACAGACAAGGGATACCACGCATGCATGCACTGTTTACATGAGACTGACAGTATATATTTGGGCAAATGCAAGAAAATGTGTACGTGGGACATCGTCGATTTCTTCCGACCAAGCATGCCTTAAGAATGAAAGGCAAGCATTTCAAAGGAGAGGCAGATCACCGAAAGAAGCCCGTCCTTCATACTGGTGATGATATACTTGATATGGTCAAGGATTTACAAGTAATCTTTGGAAAGGGTCCTGGTAGACAATCTGTTCCGAATGATGCTGAGGGACACGCACCGATGTGGAAGAAGAAATCTATATTTTGGGACCTACCCTAGTGGAATGACCTAGAGGTCCGCTCTGCAATCGACGTGATGCACGTGACGAAGAATGTTTGCGTGAACCTTCTAGGCTTCTTGGGCGTGTATGGGAAGACAAAAGATACACCCGAGGCATGGGAGGACCAGCAACGTGTGAACGAAAAAGATGACATGCATCCAAAGCAGTATCAAGGTCCTGCCAGCTACGCTCTTACCAAAGAAGAGAAGGAAATCTTCTTTGAATGCCTGCTCAGTATCAAGGTCCCATCTGGCTTCTCGTTGAATATAAAGGGAATAATAAATATGGTACAGAAAAAAATTCCAGAACCTAAAGTCTCATGACTGCCACGTGATTATGACGCAACTGCTTCTGGTTGCATTGAGTTGGCTTCTACCAGAAAATATTTGATTAGCCATTGTGAAGCTATGTGCATTCCTCAATGGAATTTCTCAGAAGGTAATCGATCCAGAAATTCTACCAAGGTTACAGAATGATTTGGTCCAATGTATTGTCAGTTTCAAATTGGTATTCCCACCATCCTTCTTCAATATTATGACGCACGTCCTAGTTCACCTAGTCAACAAGATTGCCATTCTGGGTCCTGTATTTCTACACAATATGTTCCCCTTTGAGAGGTTCATGGGAGTCTTAAAGAAATATGTTCGTAACCGTGCTAGGCTAGAAGGAAGCATCTCCACGGGCCATCAAACAGAGGAGGTCATTGGGTTTTGTGTTGAATTTATTCCTGACCTTAAGCCGATTGGTGTCCCTCAATCGCGGTATGAGGGGAGACTGAGTGGAAAAGGCACGCTAGGAGCGGTTTCAATAATATGTAGGGACGGGCATTCATGGGTGCAAGCACACTACACAGTTCTACAGAATTCTACCTTGGTGGCGCCGTATATCAATGAACACAAGAATATTCTATGCTCCAAACACCCGGAGCAGTCTAACGACTGGATTACACATAAACACATCGGGATTTCGGTGGTTGGTTGCAAACACATCTCATGCATAACAACACTATTGGAGATGAGCTGTACTTGTTGGCCAGGACACCATCTTTGACTATATTGACTTACCATGGGTACGAGATAAATGGGAATACATTTTACACGATGGCCCAAGATAAAAAGAGCACCAACCGAAACAGTGTTGTCCGCTTTGATGTAGCAAACACCAATAGGGCAAAGGATACATATTATGGTTACATAGAGGAGATATGGGAACTTGACTATGGACATGAATTTAAGGTCCCTTTGTTTCGGTGCAAATGGGTCAATCTATCAGGAGGCGGGGTACAGGTAGACCCACAGTACGGAATGACAACAGTGGATCTCAACAATCTTGGGTACACAGACGAACCATTCATCCTAGCCAATGATGTGGCGCAAGTTTTCTATGTGAAGGACATGTCTACCAAACCGAGAAAAAGAAAAGATAAGGAAGCGAATATATCATACGATGAGCCAAAGCACCACATAGTTCTTTCAGGGAAAAGAAACATCGTGGGAGTGGAGGACAAGACAGACATGTCTAAAGATTATGAAAAGTTTCATGGAATTCCTCCCTTCAAAGTGAAGGCTGACCCAAGCATCCTGTTAAACGATGAAGATTATCCATGGTTACGGCGCAATAAGCAAGGGACACACGCGAAGAAAAAGTGAAGACTTTCTCTCTAGTGAAGACAACATATAAGATGGTACGATTGTTCAAGTAACTGTTCGACATATACAAGATAACCTAATATTTTGTACCTTTGATTCTGGGTTGAAAGCCATAGTTATGCTCCACAACTATTCTGATGATGGCTTTGATCTAGAATATCACTGCAGTTATCAAAAAATGAAATCCCTTTGTAATAGATGAGTTTTCGTCCGAAACCCTGATACTTCGAAAGAGATTGTCCAGTTTGTACACGAAGTGCATCCAATTTTTGCCGTAAGCCTCTCAACTTTTTAGCACATGCTATGTGGGTGAAATTATGAAACCATGCCAAGTTTCAACCTTTTCAGAGTTCACTTATAGTGCTTTTCAATTTCAGGGTCATTTAGCTCAAAATAAATCATTGAATGCATGAAAAATAGCAAATGAAGTCGGAAAACGGTTTAAAATTAATGATGTGCCTTTGAATGGTGCATATTGAATGCACAAAAAGTCTGGAGTTAAAATAAGTTAAAAAAATGAAATCCCTTTGTAATAGATGAGTTTTCATCCGAAACCCTGATACTTCGAAAGAGATTGTCAGTTTGTACACGAAGTGCATCCAATTTTTCCCGTAACCCTCTCAACTTTTTAGCACATGCTATGTGGGTGAAATTATGATACCATGACAATTTTCAACCTTTTCATAGTTCATTTATAGTGCTTTCCAATTTCAGGGTCATTTAACTCAAAATAAATCATTAAATGCATGAAAAATAGCAAATGAAGTCAGAAAAGGGTTGAAAATTGATGACGTGCCTTTGAATGGTGCATATTGAACGCACAAAAAGTCTGGAGTTAAAATAAGTTAAAAAATGAAATCCCTTTGTAATAGCTGAGTTTTCGTCCGAAACCCAGATACTCTGAAAGAGATTGTCCAGTTTGTACATGAAGTTCATCCGATTTTTCCCGTAACCCTCTCAACTTTTTAGCACATCCTATGTGGGTGAAATTATGATACCATGCCAAGTTTCAACCTTTTCATAGTTCATTTGTTGTGCTTTTCAATTTCAGGGCCATTTAGCTCAAAATAAATCATTAAATGCATGAAAAATAGCAAATGAAGTCAGAAAAGGGTTGAAAGTTGATGATGTGCCTTTGAATGGTGCATATTGAACGCACAAAAAGTCTGGAGTTAAAATAAGTTAAAAAAAATGAAATCCATTTGAATGGTGCATTTTGTTATGATCAACTAAAACAAAACTATAATATTCTTCAATATTAAAAAGAATCAACCAAAAAGCTTTTATAAACCTCTAGTTATGATCAAAACAATATTAACTTAAAATTATATAAAATTTATGCAACTAAAATTATCAAAGTGTTTTTTGTTAAAAACTTTAATAGCAAAAAGAATTTTCATAAAGTATTTTTTGCTAAAAACCTTTAATAGCAAAAAAATTCATAAAGTTTTATTTAGAATTTCATATATTTTAATGATTTTCTTCGATAATCATGTGCATTACACATAAGTGAGTATGTATAAAAATTAGGATGTGATTGAAGAAGGTCAAAAAATTGACATAACATATGCAAAAGATAACATAAAAAATAAAAAAATGCCCGCCTACTAGGCCACCACGTCCTCCATATGACTAGAAACCCAACTATACATGGGCCAGGATGCAGGCCCACGGGGCAAGCAGGCCCAACAGGGCAGAGACAAATGTTGGGCATGTGCTGCCTGCATTAGAGAGGAGCTCGAGAGGGTAGCCACAGCAGGGCTTATAAACCAGTGCGAGCGCCTCTCGCCAAGCGAGGTGGGACTAAACTCCCACCACCACGTGGCTGTGCCAGGACCAGCCCTTTAGTCCCGGTTGGTGGCTCCAACCGGGACTAAAGGCCCCCCTTTAGTCCCGGTCCGAGCCACCAACCGGGACTAAAGGTGATTTTTTAGTCCCGGTTGGTGGCTCGGACCGGGACTAAAGGGGGGCCTTTAGTCCCGGTTGGAGCCACCAACCGGGACTAAAGGGTGGGGTATATAAAGGGGACTTAGTGTATTCCCCCCAATCTCTCCCATTTTGTCCCTCGATGCCGAACCAGAGCACGACGCCGCCAGGTTGCTCCGCCGGAGATCGTCGTCGCCTCCGAGCCCGCTCGGCCTTGTCGTCGGGCCTCCTCACCATCGGCGCCCCCGTCGAGCTCCGCCGGACCTCCCCGAGCATCGCCACGCCCCCGAGAGCACGTCCTCGTCGCCGGCCAGACCTCCTCCCCAAGCCCTCGCCGCCCCCCCCCCTGTGAGCCCCCCCCCCTGTGAGCTCCGTTAGCCAGGTATAAATACCTTACATCCACCCCTGGAGCTTCCTCTGTCTGGGATCCAAGTTATTCATTCATTCATCTCTACTGTCCCAAAGCTTGAAAGAATGTTCAACACTTTTTAGATTGATGTTAGTCTGATGATATGGTGTTAGTCTGATACTGTGATATGCTGTTTAGATTGGATGCTGTAAGTGTAAGATGCCAAAGTTAACAGCTTTACTTTGTGTGTTTATGCAATTTCTTAGAGGCTTGACAGCAATGCCCATGGATTATTATGTAAGTATAATGTGTGTGTGTGTGTCTCATTTGGTTGTTGGTGTGTGCTGGCATTGTGCTTCTTCAAAGGGAGGAGTAAGTCTCATATGATTGTTTAAGTATAAGTTAGTCTCTTGACACTGGTTTATTATATAATTATAGCAGATCTGATGGTTGTATGGTACTTGAGAAATAATGCTATGTTGAAAGTGCGTTATATCGACTAGAGGGGGGGTGAATAGGCGATTTTTACAAATTCGTCACTGAGGAATTTCAAGGTGAGGAAATTCCTAAGCGACGAACTACTTAGCAGCGGAATAAGTACTCAGATGCAAGCATAACAGAGCAGTAGCACAGTTATCATGATGAAATGAAAACAAGCACAGAGTACGAGTAGCGTAAACACAGGATAAGCAGGCTGAAGACAAACTGACTGAAGAAATTGAACTGAGGAAATTGAGAAAGTCTTCAGTCAAAGTCTTCAAACAGAATGATCAAATACATAGCAAGTATGCGAGGAAATGAAAGGGTTGAGGAAATAGAACCAGTAGCTCGGTGAAGACAATGATTTGGTAGACTAGTTCCAACTGCTGTGACAGTTGTGCGTCTGGTTAGAGCGGCTAGGTATTTAAACCTGAGGACACACAGTCCCGGACACACAGTCCTCACCGTATTCTCCTTGAGCTAAGGTCACACAAACCTCGCCCAATCACTCATGGTAAGTCTTCAGGTGACTTCCAAACCTTCACATACTCGGTCACTCGGCAATCCACAATTTCCTCTTGGATGCTCTAGACCATGACGCCTAACCGTCTGGAAGATGCACAATCCTCAAAGGTAACAAGCGTCGGTTCCACACAGGAATAATCTCTTCAGTGATGCTCAATCACTCTGGGTTTGTAAGTGTTTGGGTTTTTAGGTTTTTCCTCACTTGATGATTTTCGCTCAAAGTCCTCGGAGGATGGGATGCTCTAAATGACAAGTGTCAATCTATTTCTCAGAGCAGCCAACCAGCTAGTGGTTGAAGGGGGCGGCTATTTATAGCCTAGGGAGCAGCCCGACATGATAAGACATAAATGCCCTTCAATGATATGACCGTTAGGTGGGTAGGATATTTGGACAGCTGGCGCGCAGCACAGCAACGGTCGAATATTTGAGTATCAAATTCCTCAGGGCTATCATGTTCCTCACTTGTAGGCAATCCGCACTGGCAAATTCCTAACTCCTCAGTCAGAACAAATTCCTCAGAGAACAGAAGAACTTCGTCTCTGTCACTGAAGAACTTGACTAAACTGTATGAGATTTCCAATGGCTTCACTCGAAAGGATTGGGTAGGTGTAGGATTTTGAGTTGAGCATCACTTGGAAACTTTTCCTTAGATTTACCTCGACCCCCTTTAACAGTACGGTGTTTCCTATGACTCAAGAAGAAGAAAATGAAACTACAAAAACAAAAGTCTTCACGCTTCATAGTCCTCGCATGAATATCAAGTCTTCAGGGTCACACCAATTTCTTCACTTTGAAAGCCTTCAAGAAAACCAAAGTCTTCAGTTGAAGACATTCATTTTTAGGGGTCGACATTCATCGTAAATAACAAACTCCTCATAGACTTATAGACCTGTGTACACTCACAAACGCATTAGTCCCTTAACCTATAAGTCTTCAATACACCAAAATCACTAAGGGGCACTAGATGCACTTACAATCTCCCCCTTTTTGGTGATTGATGACAATATAGGTTAAGTTTTCAACGGGGATAAACATATGAAGTGTAAATACTGATATTGAGGAATTTGATTGCAAGATATAGAAGAACTCCCCCTGAAGATGTGCATATTTGAGGAATTTGCTTTGAAATAGCAAATGCACATTGTTGAGTAATATCATGGAGATCTCCTCCTATATCTTGAAATTCATACATGCATTTAACATATGATATGAAGAATTTGAAATGCATGATGAGATATGGTGTCTGACGAAATTCAGCATGCGTGCATTATGGTATTGAGGAAATAGCATGCAGAAAAACAGAGCAAAAGTATCAGACCACCATAGGACTTAAGTTTACAACTCATCAGAGCAACCACCTCAGAAAAGCAAGAGTTGTAACTTAACAGAAATATAGCCCATATATAAGACCCGCTTGAAGACTAACTCAAATTTCTCCCCCTTTGTCATCGAATTGACAAAAAGGGACGAAAAATGAGGACTAACGCCCCTGAAGAATATCATCATGATGTCGATGGAGGAGCGCCAGCATTGTTGGGGTCGTCCGTTGAGGTAGGGCCTGCCGCAGTGTCGTTCAAGTCTTCAGCTTCATCCGGCTCGCGTGATGAAGAATATGAACTGGCAACAAGCTGAGGAACTTTGACTTTCTTGAATTTCTTCGAAGGTGGCTGAGACCAGTCAAAGTCCTGTTGGAATCCCATCTCCTTGAGTTCTTCAGTACTATAAAGATTAGACAGAATGGCCCAAGTGCGGTCAAAAACTTCATGCAAGTAGTAGTGATTCTTCTTCACAGTATTTTGAGTGACTGTCATGTTCTGAAGAATTGCACCAAACTGACGCTTGACCCACTTGTGATTTCGATCAACTTTCTGATGAAGACTAAGGAGAAGTTCACGATCAGTCATCACACGCGGAGCTGTGGCTTGAGGATGATGTTCTGAAGCTTTGGCGGCAGAATCTTGAGTTGCAGAGTCATCATTGGTGGAATAGGAAGTAGCTTTGCGAAACTGTCCATCCAATGGACGAGTACCTTCATCAATAATAGCAGCCTTGCCCTTCTCGTCAGCTGAGGAAATAGTTCATTTGAGGACTTCAATAGGGGGCAAATAGCTGAGATGATTTTGAAAATCAGCCTTATAATGACTTGAAGACCTTGATCTGATGAACTTCATGATCCAGGGAGCATAAGGCTTCAATTCAAAAGGTGACAGAGCAGCATTGGCCAAAGTCCTCATGAAGAAATCATGGTAGTTGATAGGTATACCATGAATGATATTGAACAGTAGATTCTTCATGATGCCAACAACTTCTTCACCATCAGAGTTGTGGCCCTTGATTGGACTGAGGGTTTTGGTCAATATGCGATAAACTGTCCTTGGCACATAGAGCAATTGCCTGACGAGGAATTTGGTCCTTGGAGCTTGGCCTGGTTTCAAAGGCTTCATCAGCACTTGCATCAGATGATCAGACAGTTCAGTTTCAACATAGAGAAGCCTTGCACCTTCAGTGGGAGGACTGACTGGGACGGCATGAAGCAATTCAGAGGCCGGTGCTTTGAAATGAGTATTATCGGTCATCCAGTCCAATACCCATGAATTGACATCATCAACATTTCCAGTAATGTGCAGCATGGCGAAGAATTGAAGAATGAGTTCTTCATTCCAATCGCAGATGTCGGTGCAGAAATTGAGTAACCCAGCGTCATGAAGAACACTGAGGACTGGGGTGAAGCAGGGCAGCGATTCCATATCTACATGAGGAATTTGCTCATGTTCAAGGATCTTATCCTTATCAAACAACAATGAGGAATAGAAGTTCATCTGGCTTGCAGTCCAGAAGCGCTTGCGACGAAGTCGAGCAGAGTCATAGGGATTGTAGTCAGTGAAGAATATGTGCTCATTGAAGAAATCCTCAGCATTAAACTTCTGCTTCTTGGAGTGAGGGTTCTGTGGCTTGGGCTGAAGATTAACAGTTGAAGTTTTCATAGCCTCTTGAGGTATAGCCACTGGAGCCACAGGCTGAGGAATTTCAGCAGCAGCCTTGGCCTCCATTTCTTCAGACATATGTACATCAGCGCTAGTGACTGGAACTTCTTCAGGAATAGAATGAAGTGAAGCTTGACGTTCATCAGAGCCCGTATGAATTTCTTCAGTTGGCACAGGGGACTGAGGAACTTGATGTAGAGGGGTTGTCAGAGGTGAATTGGGGTGATGACTTTCCCAAAAGTCATCATTTAGAATAGGTGTTGTAGACCCAATATCCACATCCTCATCTTCTTCAATTTCTTCGACGCCTGCCTCTTCAGCTGTGAACTAAGGCATGGGCGATGATACCAGTGGGGTTGAAGGGAAAGTATCCACTTCAATTTCTTCATCCATCTGCTTTGTCGAAGCAGTAGAAGGATCTTCTTCATCAGATTTACTTGGAATTTCATATTCCTCACCAAAGGGAATGATCTCTTTTGATGGCATGCTTGATATTGGAATAGCATCAATTGGGTTTTCAGTTGAGCTTGTCAAAGTCTTCACTTTCTTGGGAGCTGAAGACTCTGAGGAGGCAGATGCTTTCCTTTTCTTCACAGCTGCTCGCTCCACAGCCTTGGTTTTCTTTGCTTCTGATGCAGAAGGAAGGTTGATGCTTGTCATCGGTGCAGGAGCAGCAGAGGAATTTGGTTGAATTTCTTCAGGCACAACTAATGCAGTTGCCCTGGCTTGTTCAGATTCCTCAGGCGCAGTAGCAGATGTATTAACTGGCCTGGATTGCTCTTCAGGCGCATTATTAGAGGTTGCCCTGGCATTTTCTTCAGAGACTGGAATTTCTTCATCAGCTCTGGCGCTTTCATTTTCTTCAGCAGACTGAACAGATGTTCCAGTCTGAGGAAATTTGGGTTGCGATGAAGCTGCAACACTTGGAGTAAATCCTTTTGCCATTCTGACGAATCTGACTTTGGCACCTAGCCAATCTGCACGGTATGCATGAAATTCATCACTGAGTGCTTTGATCTCAGCCTGCATAGTCACAAGTTCTTCAGGAGACATTTTCACAACATTGCTCTTCAGAAAACGCTCCTTCTTGTACTGAGCCTTATTCACCTGCCTGGCCTTTTCAAATTTCCATTTCTCTTCATTTATGAAGGCCGTCAACATGTGACTTTGACCAGGAGTGAGGTGTAATTCAGGCAAAGGTGTATTTGGATCCTTGTGCCATAGATCAATGAAATCAAGGATCTTCCTTGGATCCAGCATGAGGGGCACAGCACTGCCTATGGCACTAGAGGCCCTTTGTTGTCGATCTCTGATGATCTCAGCTAATTCTTCATCATCAGCTTCGTCTTTGCTTGACGGAACCTGAAAGGCAACTTGCTTCTTGTGAGGACTTGGCCTTATGCCTCGTCCAGCAGTGGCCTTTTTCTTCAGCAAGGTCGGAGTTGTTGAAGACTAAGGTGGAGCTGAAGAACTTGCAGAGACTCCTAAAGCAATTGAGATTCCAGTAGTCCTTTGACATGTGGCAAGATGCACAGGTTCTGAGGACATTGCAGGAGCAGCTGAGGATTTTGCAACTAAGGGAGTTGGAGCTGCTTTTGAGGAATTTGCTTGAGGAACAGGCCGTGAGGGCTTTGAAGAGCTTGGCCGTGAGGGCATTGCAGCTGAGGAACTTGTCTTGACAGCTGATTTCTTCAGCATAGCCTTCTTAGGCTTGATAGCAGAGGCCTCAGCGGCGGCAGCAATAGAATCTTCATTGAGTTTCTTCACTGCCTCTTTAGCCACTTTGGCCAGCTTGGCTTGACGCTTAGCCCACTCCTGAGGAAATTCCTCACCTCTTCTGATGCTAGTGGGATCAGCTTCTTGGCCAGGAGCCAATGGAGGTCTTGGACATGGAGGGTTAACAGCGAATTTCTTCATGTACTTGGGAGTGACATAGCGATATTCCCTCCATTCTCTTGCCCATCTCCTCTCAATCTTCTGAATGCGCACTTTGCGCTGATTTTTGTTCTCCTTGCCATGAGTTGCTTCATCAGGAGTACAATATTCATCATAGATGTCATCAGGGATCTCAAAAGCAGTATTTGTTTCTGGCCTCTTTCCTCCCTTCTGAGGTCTTTTACCATCAGCCATTTTCTTCACTTGAGGATTTTGAACAATCAAATTTTCTGATGAGGTATGCAATTTTTCTTCAAGGAACGCTGCAAATGAGTTAAGTTGATGAGAACCTAGAGATTCAGCAGCGGACATGTGTACCTGTGAACAGAATATAGGTGCAAAGAGTTTTGGAGAGGTCATATGCGTTCTCAGAAGATTTTCAAAAGTATCAAGTTTGAGGAAATTTGACCAGGGGTGTCTTGAGGAATTTCACTAAGCATTTTTGACTTAGGTTCCAGAGTTGTGTAGATTGAAAATCCACACAATGGAGGAATCTTGAAGAAAAACGTTGCTTAGAGAAACTGATCAAGGACAGAAGCAAGTTGGTGTTTAAGAACATGAAAGTTGAAGAATAAACACCTTTTGAAGATTTTGTGGAAATCATCAGAATCAACAAGGGCAGTAAAAATAAATTTTATTTACCCTTGACGAAGAACACGACGAACTGAGAGTAGCAGTGGAGATGTTCGTCCGTTCAGATCTTCCACGCCCTAACTTGGCGATGGAAAACGGCTATGGCGGCGGCGGAGTGAAGATTTCCGCGGCCGGCGTGAGTACGACGACGACGAGGTTGAGGCAGTGAAGCTCTTCCTCACCGGCGACGATGGAATGTAGCGGCGGCGCTAGGTCTGAGAGCTCGAGCGAGGGGAGTGAGATCGAGCGGGGTAAATGAGATCTGAGGAGGGCGAGGGGTATTTATAGCCGAGGTGAAAAACCGCTCGTCCGAAGAAAATGGACGAACATGCCCCTGACCCTTCTTATCCTAACGACATGTGTCACCCACGTACTGTGAAGTGGAGATCGTGTTAGATCGTGGGTGAATAGATAAATCTTATCGAGGGATATGGAATGGTTTGAGCGGCAAAAGCCGAAAATTCAGATAAGAATATTTTAATGTTTCGTTCGCAAATTCTTCAGCTGTCAAGGACACAGTGAAGACTTTGAACGGGTTTCAAATAGAACGCACATGAAGAATTTGTGAACGGACTGGATTGAGTTTAGCATAGAGGGGGAACGGGTCCGATCACATTCACTTAGAAGAAAAACAACTTGAAGAATTAGCAATAAGTGAATGCTGTAGAGGATAGAAAACTCAAATATATATATAGTCAATAAAGAACACAGTCGGAAAGAGTGAAGATTTTGCAAAGTTGAAGAATTTTAAAATTTGAAGAATTTGCACAATGATGAAAAACTCAAATTTTGAAGATTTTCAACTTTTTGTGGTGGCGTGACCCACCGTGTCAGAATGATGATTTCAGACACCGCGTATAATTCTCGTAGGGCTCTGAGAATCAAATTCTTCATTAATTTCTTCACACTTAGAGGGTTAGTCTTCATTGATTGAAGAAAAACGTTTCTTCGTGTGTTGCACATCTAAGTCATCAATTTGCATAAGTGTTAGGATGTGTGTCCTTTTCAAAGGACATTCGAAGATTCTAAGATATTTAGCTCACACCGCAATTTGCTAAATCTCTTCTCATCCAAGGGCTTTGTGAAGATATCCGCTAGCTGTTCTTCAGACTTCACGGGATCAATAGAGATGTCACCCTTCAACACATGATCTCGAAGAAAATGATGACGAATCTTGATGTGCTTTGTCTTCGAGTGCTGAACTGGGTTATGAGCAATTTTGATGGCACTCTCGTTGTCGCAGTAGAGTGGCACATTCTTCACATTGATGCCATAGTCCTTGAGGGTTTGCTTCATCCATAGCAATTGAGCACAGCAAGAACTAGCAGCAATATACTCAGCTTCAGCAGTAGAGAGTGATACGCAGTTCTGCTTCTTCGAGGACCAACATACTAAGGATCGTCCGAGGAAATGGCATGTGCCTGATGTTGACTTGCGGTCCACACGATCACCAGCATAGTCAGAGTCAGAATATCCAATGAGATCAAAAGCCGAGCCCTTGGGATACCATAATCCAAGTGTTGGAGTGTGAGCTAGATATCGAAGAATATGTTTCACAGCCTTATGGTGTGATTCCTTCGGTGTAGCTTGAAAACGGGCACACATGCAAACACTAAGCATAATATCCGGCCTAGATGCACATAGGTACAATAAAGAGCCAATCATGGAGTGGTATACCTTTTGATCGAAGTCTATTCCATTTTCATCAGTGCATAGATGGCCATTTGTGGCCATAGGGATTTTGACGCCTTTGTATTCTTGCATACCGAATTTCCTCAGAACGTCCTTGAGGTATTTCTCTTGAGAAATGAAGATGCCATTGCGTTGTTGACGAATTTGAAGACCTAAGAAGAATTTCAATTCTCCCATCATGGACATTTGATATTCCTCACTCATCATGTAAGCAAATTCGTCACTGTAATGTTGGTTAGTACAGCCAAAGATAATATCATCAACATATATTTGGCACACGAATAATTCATCATCATATGTTTTGGTGAAAAGAGTTGGGTCGAGTGAACCGGGTTTGAAGCCTTTCTTCATGAGGAATTCCTTCAAAGTATCATACCACGCCCGAGGGGCCTGCTTGAGGCCATAGAGGGCCTTATTGAGTCTGAAGACTTTGTCAGGATGCTTAGGATCTTCAAAACCTGGGGGTTGAGCAACATATACTTCTTCCTCAAGCTTACCATTGAGGAATGCACTTTTCACATCCATTTGATATAAGATGATATTATGATGGTTAGCATAAGCAAGCAATATGCGAATAGCCACAAGTCTAGCAACAGGTGCAAAAGTTTCATCGAAATCAATTCCTTCAACCTGTGTGTAGCCTTGAGCCACAAGACGAGCCTTGTTCCTCACCACTAGGCCATTTTCATCTTGCTTGTTGCGGTAGATCCATTTGGTACCGATGATATTGTGCTTGCATGGGTTCGGTCGCTTGACAAGCTCCCACACATTGTTCAGCTTGAATTGATGTAATTCCTCTTGCATCGCTTGAATCCATTCAGGCTCCAGAAATGCCTCATCAACTTTGGTAGGCTCTGTGATAGAGACAAAAGCAAAATGCCCACAAAAGTTAGACAAATGTGAAGCTTTTGAGCGAGTCATAGGACCTGGTGCGTTGATGTCGTTGATGATTCTCTCAATCTGTACTTCATTTGCAACGCGAGGATGAGCAGGTTGACGACTTTGATTTGGCTCAACATTTTCTTCAGAGCCATTTTCTTCAGATGTGCCAGCATGCTGTTCTTCATGTTCTGGAATGATTTCTTCAGCAGATTCTTCAGTAGGAATGACATCCTCAGTAGCTTGGAACTTGATGGTTTCCTCAGGCGTCTTTTCATCTAGCACAGGAGGTAGGTGCTCTCTTTGCGAGCCGTTAGTCTCATCGAACCGCACATCTACAGTTTCAACAACCTTGTTGTGATAGGTGTTGAAGACCCTGTAGGTGTGCGAGTCCTTTCCATAACCAAGCATAAAACCTTCATGTGCTTTCGGTGCAAATTTAGAATTGTGATGAGGATCTCTAATCCAACATTTAGCACCGAAGACTTTGAAATAACTCACATTGGGTTTCTTGTCAGTGAGGAGTTCATATGAGGTCTTCTTGAAGAATTTGTGAAGATATACCCTGTTGATGATGTGGCATGTAGTATCAATTGCCTCAGGCCAGAAGTGACGAGGTGTCTTGTATTCATCAAGCATGGTGCGAGCCATCTCAACAAGAGTCCTGTTCTTGCGCTCCACAACGCCATTCTGCTGAGGAGTGTATGGGGCAGATAGCTCATGAGTAATACCAAGTTCATCGAGATAGTCATCAAGACCAGTATTCTTGAACTCGGTCCCATTGTCACTACGTATATGCTTGATCTTCACACCGAAATTCGTCGAAGCCCTTGAGGAAAATCGTCTGAAGACTTCCTGCACTTCAGTTTTGTAAGTAATGACATGCACCCATGTGTAACGAGAATAGTCATCAACAATGACAAAGCCGTATAGAGATGCTGCATTTGTTAGTGTGGCATAATGAGTAGGGCCAAAGAGATCCATATGAAGCAATTCAAAAGGACGAGAAGTAGTCATGATAGTCTTCGAGGGGTGCTTGGCTCTGGTCATCTTTCCAGCCTCACAAGCCCCACAAAGATGATCTTTGAGGAATTTGACACCCTCGATGCCAATGACGTGCTTTTTCTTCACGAGCGTGTGTAAGTTCCTCATGCCAGCATGACCCAGTCATCGATGCCATAGCCAGCCTTCTGAGGCTTTAGCAAGTAGACAAGTGGCAGGCTATGGTCCTGCAGAGAAATCAACAATATACAAGTCTCCTCTCCTAAAGCCTTCGAAGACTTTGGAATTGTTAGATTCCATGAGCACTAAGCAACGATATTTGCCAAAGACAACAACCATATCAAGATCACAAAGCATTGAGACAGACATGAGGTTGACTCCGAGGGACTTGACAAGCATGACTTTATCCATGTGTCGATCCTTTGAGATTGCAACCCTACCTAGACCCAATACCTTGCTTTTGCCTTTGTCAGCGTAGGTGATATGCTTCAAGTGTGATGGAGATAAAGGAGTGTTCATCAGTAAGCTCTTGTCACCGGTCATGTGATTTGTACATCCACTATCGAGGACCCACTCAGTAGCTTTGGGTAAATCATCCTGCAGATGAATTAGTGCATCTTACGAACTCATATACTTCAGAGTGAAGAATATGACATCAAATCCATCAGACATATTTCATCAATTAAAGCAACATATGTATATATATAGCAATGTGAGGACGTGAGAAATGAATAAATCATTTCTTCATGATTAGCTTGCGTCCTTTCAAGCATTTCAGGTCTCCAGCAAATTCTTCGGACGATTTAGTTCGTCTGAAGACCTGACCCTGCATAAGAGATTAGTTCTTTTTCTTCACCACCCACATCTGGAGGGGTGGCAAAGAGTTCATCATTCTGCGAGCTCCATAAGAGAAAGGTGGCATTGAGGCTAGAGTGCTTCGTTTCACAAGAGAGGGATTAGCATAGACATATGAGTAAGCAGAGAAATTCTTCGAGGACTTATGAATATAATGATTTGAAGAATAATGCACATAATCAGAACTCTTAGATTTTCCCTGCGAAACAGAAGCGTTAGCATGGTGATGATCATGTGAGGACTTGGATCCATGTGAGGAATTTGATCCATAAGAGGGCTTGGATCCATATGAAGACTTTGGTCCATATGAAGAATTTGATCTGGGGTTCTTATTCTTCACAGGTGGTGTCATGAGGACATTCACCTGAAGACTTACAAGGCACCTTTTGGGAACCCAGATTTTCTTCATAGGGGGACCATTCCTGCAGTTAGATCCAACATATCTAGCAAATACCTCACCATTCTGATTTTTGAACAGTTTATAGTTGGAGTCAAATGACTCATCAGATGAATATGAGGATTCACAAGTAAAGCCAGATAAAGTGGATGGATCTACGGGAGGTCCCTTCGCAGCAACCCATGAGGTTTTGGGATACTGCTCCAGTTTCCAGTAGGTTCCATCAGCATTGAGTTTCCTCTCAAAGGCAATACCCTCTTTCCTAGGGTTCCTGTTCAAGATCTGCTTTTTGAGCACATCACAAAGAGTCTGATGCCCTTTGAGGCTTTTGTACATGCCTGTCACATACAATTCCTTCAACCCTGCATTTTCGTCAGTGATACAGTGGTATCCTCAGATGAGGAATTTGTGACCACAGAGATAGTTGAAGAATTTGCAGCAATAGAAGCATTTGAACATTCAGGTGAAGAATTAGCAGTTTCACGTTCAATGCATTTCAAGCATGGTGGAATAAATTCTTCCTGAGCGGAACTGATCTGTTGAGCAAGCAAAGAATCATTTTCCTTCTGAAGATCTTCATGACTCACCCTTAGCTTCTCAAGATCTTGCTTTCTTTGAAGAAATTCATAAGAAAGCTTCTCATGATCGGCTAGGAGAGTTTCATGACGACCTTGAAGGTTGTCAAACTTAGACTGTAGTTGCTGAAGATTATCAGTCAGTGTTTGAGTTCGATCCATTTCCTCACCTAACAGATCATCGCTTTTGTCTAGCATATTTTGAACCTTTTCCAAAGCCTTTTGTTGTTTAACAGCAATATTAGCAAGTTTGGAATAGCTGGGTTTGAGGTTATCATCAGATTCATCCTCACTTGATTCAGAGGAGGGATATTTGAGTACCTTGGCAACTTTTGCCATGAAGCAATAGGTGGGACCATAGTCATCGTTGCCGTCATCAGCAGTGTTGGGGAAGCCATTTTCCTCAGTGTTGAAGATGGACTTGCTAATGTAAGCAGTAGCGAGGGCTAGGCTCGCCACACCAGAGTCTGACTCCTCAGATGCCTCCTCTTCCTCATGTTCCTCAGATTCAGCTTCAGAGTCCATTTCCTTGCCAATGAATGCCCGAGCCTTTTTGGAACTGCTCTTCTTGTGAGATGAAGACTTTGAAGATTTTGACGATGAGGACTTTGAAGATTTCTTTTTCTTCTTTGAGTCATCGGAACTGTCATCCTTGTATTTCTTCTTCTTTGATTCCTTCTCCCACTGAGGACAATCAGTAATGTAGTGACCAGGTTTCTTGCATTTATGGCAAGTTCTCTTCTTGTAGTCACGGGATGAGGAATCTGATTTCATGTCATCACCTCTTGAGGATTTTCCAAATCGGCCACGTCTAGAGAACTTCTGGAATTTCCTCACGAGCATTGCTAGCTCCTGACTCAGTTCTTCAGGATCACCAAGGCTGCTACCAGAATCTTCATCTTCAGATTCAGATACTGCCTTGACCTTCAGTGCATGAGATCTATCATAGCTCGGTCCGTAGAGATCTCTCTTCTCAGCTAGTTGGAATTCATGAGTGTTCAGCCTCTCAAGAATGTCAGCAGGATCAAGTGACTTGTAGTCACCACGTTCTTGAATCATCAGTGCCAGTGTATCGAATGAAGAATCGAGTGACCTCAGCAATTTCTTCACCACCTCATGGTCGGTGATGTCAGTGGCACCCAGTGCTTGAAGCTCGTTTGAAATGTCAGTGAGGCGATCAAAGGTTTGCTGAACATTTTCGTTGTCGAGTCTTTTGAAGCGGTTGAAGAGATTACGAAGAACGTCAACTCGAGAGTCACGTTGAGTTGAGACTCCTCCGTTGACCTTGGACAGCCTATCCCAGATAAGCTTAGCTGTCTCCAAAGCACTCACTCTGCCATACTGCCCTTTGCTCAGATGGCCACATATGATATTCTTCGCTTGAGAGTCGAGTTGCTTGAATCTCATCACATCAGCAGCGTTTACGGAAGGAGTGACAGAGGGAACGCCATTTTCCACAACGTACCAGAGATCGTTGTCAATTGCCTCAAGATGCATGCGCATCTTGTTCTTCCAGTAGGGGTAGTCCGTCCCATCAAAGGTAGGACACCCAGCCAAGACCTTGATCATGCCTGCAGTCGACATAACTAAAACTCCAGGTGGTTAAACCAAAATCAAACAGAACAAGGGAGTACCTTGCTCTGATACCAATTGAAAGTGCGTTATATCGACTAGAGGGGGGTGAATAGGCGATTTTTACAAATTCGTCACTGAGGAATTTCAAGGTGAGGAAATTCCTAAGCGACGAACTACTTAGCAGCGGAATAAGTACTCAGATGCAAGCATAACAGAGCAGTAGCACAGTCATCATGATGAAATGAAAACAAGCACAGAGTACGAGTAGCGTAAACACAGGATAAGCAGGCTGAAGACAAACTGACTGAAGAAATTGAACTAAGGAAATTGAGAAAGTCTTCAGTCAAAGTCTTCAAACAGTAATGATCAAATACATAGCAAGTATGCGAGGAAATGAAAGGGTTGAGGAAATAGAACCAGTAGCTTGGTGAAGACAATGATTTGGTAGACCAGTTCCAACTATTGTGACAGTTGTACGTCTGGTTAGAGCGGCTAGGTATTTAAACCTGAGGACACACAGTCCCGGAAACACAGTCCCGGAAACACAGTCCCGGACACACAGTCCTCACCGTATTCTCCTTGAGCTAAGGTCACACAGACCTCGCCCAATCACTCGTGGTAAGTCTTCAGGTGACTTCCAAACCTTCACATACTCAGTCACTCGGCAATCCACAATTTCCTCTTGGATGCTCTAGACCATGACGCCTAACCGTCTGGAGGATGCACAGTCCTCAAAGGTAACAAGCGTCGGTTCCACACAGGAACAATCTCTTCAGTGATGCTCAATCACTCTGGGTTTGTAAGTGTTTGGGTTTTTGGGTTTTTCCTCACTTGATGATTTTCGCTCAAAGTCCTCGGAGGATGGGATGCTCTAAATGACAAGTGTCAATCTATCTCTCGGAGCAGCCAACCAGCTAGTGGTTGAAGGGGGTGGCTATTTATAGCCTAGGGAGCAGCCCGACATGATAAGACATAAATGCCCTTCAATGATATGACCGTTAGGTGGGTAGGATATTTGGACAGCTGGCGCGTAGCACAGCAACGGTCGGATATTTGAGTATCAAATTCCTCAGGGCTATCATGTTCCTCACTTGTAGGCAATCCGCACTGGCGAATTCCTAACTCCTCAGTCAGAACAAATTCCTCAGAGAACAGAAGAACTTCGTCTCTGTCACTGAAGAACTTGACTAAACTGTATGAGATTTCCAATGGCTTCACTCGAAAGGATTGGGTAGGTGTAGGATTTTGAGTTGAGCATCACTTGGAAACTTTTCCTTAGATTTACCTCGACCCCCTTTAACAGTACGGTGTTTCCTATGACTCAAGAAGAAGAAAATGAAACTACAAAAACAAAAGTCTTCACGCTTCATAGTCCTCGCATGAATATCAAGTCTTCAGGGTCACACCAATTTCTTCACTTTCAAAGTCTTCAAGAAAACCAAAGTCTTCAGTTGAAGACATTCATTTTTAGGGGTCGACATTCATCGTAAATAACAAACTCCTCATAGACTTATAGACCTGTGTACACTCACAAACGCATTAGTCCCTTAACCTATAAGTCTTCAATACACCAAAATCACTAAGGGGCACTAGATGCACTTACATATGTTCACTATTAAGATGGTTGAAACTTTTGACATAATTCATTACTTGTAGAGGGACATTCATTTTTCTTTTCTGTTGGCAGCTGCAGTTAAGAATCCTGGCATTCTTTTGGCCATCCAACCAAAAGCTTGAAAATTTGATATGGGAAACTTATAGGAATAAGTTCTTTGACATAGTAAAGCAGTTTGATTTGGTTTGATTTGTTTGGTTGTCCACTCTATAGGAGATTAAAATGCACAAGAGATTTTCTTCCTAGTGTCGTGTTTGGATCACACACTCACTATAAAGCATTTAGTTTGTGAAGTTGCTTTCATTTTGAATCTATCCATTGCATTTTTTTGTTGTGTACGATCAGAGAGAAAATGTCGCAAATATCAGGAAATGATCTATAAAAGGCCCCTTGTTTATTTTCTGTTTAGTGTCGCTCGAATGGTGATGTTTGTTGCATCAAATATACACTTTTTCTTTAGATGTGAATGTCAAAGAACCAAGTCCACCATGAGTCCAAATATTAGTTGCTCTACAATTTCCTCTTCATTAGCATATATCTTCCTTCTCTTTTGATGTTTGTTCCATCAAATATACCAACCTTCACACAATAGGAGGGCATATACAACTTGTTCTACCTCCTGATTCACTAGATCTCCTGTTAATTTGGAGAGAAAGAAAGCTTGCAATTATGGTGTGACTATTGTATTATGGGAGGAATGGAAATTTTATTTTTTTCTTCAACTTGTGACCCCTTAGATATGATCAAGTGTTGTATTGTGGAGAGAAAGAAAGTTCAACAGGATCTATTTTCTCCTTCATAAAAAATTGTTTTTTTGCCATGTCAAGTGTTGTATTTTGGTGACAAATATACTTCTTTTTACTATGTTTTACTAGGTTTACTTGGTGTTTTTGCCATGCAAGCGCTACTATACTTGGGTTTTGCCTAAATTTTTTTCAATCGGTGGAATTACAGGTTGTGGTGTTGCATCTCCGTGGAGTTGGTCCCTGATCGTCCCTCCGCTGTTCGACAAAAGGTGTCCATTTGTTGTATGTTGAGTTTTGTTCATAGGATGATGGTTGGTCATTTGTTGAGTTGTGTATTCATCCATGTGTATAAATCTTGTATTCATCTTGTATTCATTTTGTATTCATCTTGTGTATAAATCTTGTATTCATCTTGTCGTTAAAACATAACTCCGATAACTTTGATTTTGAGGCATATGAAAACATGAGAGAGGGGGTCGTTAAAACATAACCCCGATAACTTCGACATGAGGGGGGGTCGTTAAAACATAACCCCGATAACTTTGATTTTGAGGCATATGAAAACATGATTTGCATGTCGGACAGGCATGAGAGAGGCGGTCCGCAAAGTATATCCTCTCCTGAAAGATAGGATGACTCATCAGACATGAGGGGGGAGGAGTCCTCGACAATCGTCTGAAACTGACTGTTATAAAACTTGTCAACTTTGCATGATGTTTGCCACTAATCCATTGCTCATATGCATATGATTCCTTGTTGTGATTACATCTATGTTTGCCACTAATCCATCTCTCATGGTTGTATATTGCCATGTTGTAGTATTTGCAGAAACTATGGACAGACTTAGAAAAAGAAGAGTTGTTGGGGGATATAATCCGTGACGGAGGTGATGATATCACCTTGTCGTTTCTCAATGACACAGATGGTGAGGGAATAGAGGATGACGGCTCCGGTGATCGTATGGAGGAGGGAGGAGATGACAGCTCCGGTGATCGAATGGAGGAGGGAGGTGATGACGGCTCTGCCGGTGTTGCAGCCTTAACTATTGCAAAGTCCGGCAAGGTATATATATATTAATTAAGCCTCTGCTGACTCGATGCATTAATTGTTTTGTATGTACATATATTAACGCTTCTTTCTTCTTTTAGCCCTCCGGATCGAGCCAAACTTCTGTAAAGAGACGAGGCCCGAAGAAAAGGTTGGGCCAGGATGAAAGGTTCACGATCGAAGAAGTCACTCCAGGTGGCCAACCGATTGCTCCCAAGCGGACCAAAGACAAATTTGTACATCAGTGCGGAGTTATTGTTAGGGACAGCGTCCCGATCAACATCCAAGAATGGAATAAGAAGAAGGATGGTGAAGTTTCTTACGTCGACGATAGACAGAAATATGAGCTTTGGAACTCGCTGATGACAAATTTCAGCCTACCACCAGAGGAGGATCCAAATAACCTAGTTATACAGCGACAAGTCAAGGTGTGGGCTCTTAAGAAGATGGCAGAACTGTTCAAGAACTGGAAGAAAAGATTGAACGAGTTTTTTGATAAAGACGAGACTCCAGAATTCACAGGTCAATATGCGAAGATAAAAGATCACTAGCCCGCATTTGTGGTGTACAAGAAATCGGAGAAAGCTAAGAAAAGGTCATAGATAAATAAGCAAAATGCTGCAAAGAAGTTGTATCACCATGTTACGGGATCAGGTGGCTACAACAAAGCCTGGCCTAGGTGGGAGAAAGCTGAGAACAACCTGCTTGCTAAAGGGGTCCAACCAGCGACATTGAACTGGCCCGATTGGGCAAGGACTTGGTTCTTTGGGCATGGGGGAACTTTGGACCCAGAAACAGGGAAGTGTGTTTTCACGAAAGATCAACTTGAAACACCTGTCATAAAGATTCAGGAAGCAATCAAGGAAGTGCATGAAGGGAGGTTCCATCCCGACAGAGAGAAGGACAAGTTGTCAAAGGCCCTCGGGAATCCTGAACACCTTGGACGAACACGAGGCACATCAGGCTTCGTTCCATGGAAGTATGGGTTTCCGGACACCACTGGTTATAGAAGCCGAGGGAGAAAGAAGAAAGAGGAAGCAGACCAGATGCAGAAGATGGAAGAAAGATTATCGCTACATGAGAACAAACTAGAGGCATATACCAGTCAATGAGCTTCTTAGGAGCACGAAGATCCTTCATTCGAAGCTACCCCACCATCTCAGCAGAAAAGCAGCGTGGCCTCCACGGAGCTCGTTCAGCCTGATATCACGGCTCCTCGCTACCCCGTGGATGGTATCATGGAGAGGGAACATTGTGAGCTAATTATGAAATGCCATAACCTAACCTTGAAGGTGGCAGTCGGCTATGTCTTACCTCGTCGACCTGATGAAACTTTCCATTTCGCTCTGATTCCAGATGGCTTTGCTGTTGTCCGGGTGGATGAAGTAATGAACGGATTTGAGGGGCTAGAGCTTGACTACCCTGTAGGTGAAGGGGAGATTTATCTGGAAAATGCCTTAAGGACTACCAGTCTATGGAGAAAGGAAAACATCATGCTTCAAAGCTGGACGCCGCCTCAACAGACTCAGTCGGAGGAGGCCCCTCAGCAGACTCCTCACAGTCCAGCTGTATCTCCGCTGCCTCAGTCGTCTCCGGCGCGTCAGCTGTCTCCGCCGCCTCAGCCGTCTCCGCCATGTCAGCAGACTCTGGCAGAGGAGGCCCCTCAACAGAATCCTCCTCTGCCTCAGCTGTCTTTGCCGCGTCAGCGGACTCCGCCTCCTCCACTGTGTCAGCAGACTCCGCCTCCTCCACCTCCTCAGCAACGACAGATGAGAGCCGCCGCCGCTCTGGCGGCTAGCAGTACAACAGGGAAGAAATACAGAGCTGGTCCAAGCCTCAAGGCTCCAGCCAAGTTACCATATGAGATGACTGGCGAGGAAAACAAGGACATCGTGGCTGCCGATGTGAAATGCCAGCTTGCACCGAAACGTCCACCTCCAAAGGAGAAAATAGATCCGGTAAAAGTGAAGTGCTCTCCGGATGCCCTTAGGTGACCACCACCGCTATCACACTATCACCGCTGCATTAAAAAGACATTTAATGAAGCGCAGCGGTCGGGAAGTACTAGCAGTGCTGCAAGACGAAGTGGGAAAAGAATTCCCCAGCTCGGTGAACAGGAAAAGCAATCGTGCCCCCGCTCAAGGTGTTTACCGATATGGCTAATGATCCGGGGGTAGCGGACGGTACCACTCTTGGTGATTACTTAGGCGATGATGTACTGTTCGAAATGGCTGAGGTAGTAGCCTTTAAATACAGGCACGGGAAGCCTCTCATCAAACCTGAGCAGCTCCCGCATCTATCATCGATGATGCAAAGATTCCATGACTGGTACATGGAAACCTACAAGGATGGGACCAACAATATCTTGCTGGGAATTAAAGATGAGCACGACTTCATTGGAGTCAACGCGATCTACGTTGAATTCGAAGAAATCTTTCAATTCTACAATCAAGACGCCATCGACAAAACTATCATCAGTTGCTATTGTCTGTAAGTATTATTTCTGTAATTAAGTCTCTAGCTCAGCTTGTTCATTGCATGTATAATTATCCTCACTATATTATGCAGATTGAAGATCCTCGAATGCAAAAGAGGACAAATCTATGACATTGGGTTCATTAACCCAAATACCATAAATGAATATACGATACAAAAGAACCCCGACGATACTGAGAAAAACCTGCTAAACTCGTTCCTTCGACAACAAAACAGAAGGGAAATACTCTTTCCTTACAACTTCCAGTGAGTGTTACTGTCTTGTGCACATTCTGTTTCACTTACTCGAGGTTAAGTGTAATTGATGAGTTATGCGTGCACAGGTTCCACTTTATTTTGCTATCCATTCAGCTTGACGCGGGACTATTAACTGTCTTGTACTCGAGACGTAAACAGCAAAAGGAGTGGGCGGACATGAGTAAAATGCTCCAGAACTAAGTTCAATCATTATCGCACCATATCGGCAACTTTCGTTCATTTCCTGATATCAAGTAATCATTTTCTTTGCCGAGCAGGGTTTGGAAAAAGTTCACAAGCAAGATACCGAGTGAATGGAAAAAGGAGCTGCGATTTTCACACCCCAAAGTAAGTAGTACTAGCTAGTTCCGCGCATCTCTCATTGATTCTAGTTTCAATACCATTATCATGCTTGATTATCATTTTGATTGAACTCTATTCTCGTAAAGTGCTTGTGGCAGGCACCCGGGAATAATTTATGTGGATACTATGTTTGTGAGTTCATTCGCCACTCGACCTCTGAGCGGGGCTTATCTGAACAACAATTTGAAGTACGTAAACAATATTCACAATTTTATTTTATTACCATCAATTGTGTTGAGTTTCATTCATATATATATATATATATATATATATATATAGTGACCCCTTCTTTAAATTAGATCTGGTGGAAGCGGAATGAACTCCTACCAAATGATCGCATACGAGCAATTCAAGAGGAATTGGCGGGATTCTTTGTTGACCACGTCATACCTGAAGACAGAGAATACCATCGGAAATTGCAATGCAATTTTGGTAGATGATGTTAGGGATTGTAAGAGATGTTATATTGTATATATGCATCAATGTGTACTATATGTAGTAGCGTCGAATAGATATACGAAAACTTGTTGTTCGACCAACAAGCACGGAGAAAGAGAGGTCACTTCTCTCTATATATTGATCATGACGATGTTGTGTAATTAATGGTTCCTTCATTGCTTACTAGCTAGCATCGAGTTCTCTCTATATGTAGTAGCTAGCGTCGACCAAGCACGGAGAAAGAGAGGTCACTTCTCTCTATATGTAGTAGCTAGCTAACACAATATGAAACCCCTAAACCCTCCAAAACCTCTAAACCCCTCCTTAAAAAAAACAAAAACCCCAGCGCCTGGAGTTGCTGACGCGTGGCTGCCTTTTAGTCCCGGTCGGTGTTACCAACCGGGTCTAAAGGTCCTCCTACCTGGGCGCCCCACATTGGCCACGTGGAGCCCCTTTAGTCCCGGTTCATAACACGACCGGGACTAAAAGTGGTGGGCATTAGTCCCGAATGTTTAGTCCCGGTTGCAGAACCGGGACTAAAGGCCCTATGGAACCAGGACTGATGGCCTGTTTTCTACTAGTGTCAATGCCTAGGAGTTGTTCAACAGTGACACCGGCCTCTCTAGCCATCTATCTAGCAGCGTCTGTTACCGCCAAATCGGTACTCACCTTGAGCGGGGGGATCGATTGCACAGCCTGTTCTCCGAGCTGGGGAACAGTTTTCCCGCTTTTCCTGCTTTTATTACTACCTGTAAGGCTCGACTTCTTGTGTTTTTGTGCATGATATGACTGGCTAATAGAGCATTCATAGTCTGATCGCCTTTTCTCCACAGCCGGTTTAGCAAGATCCACAAAGTGTTGTATGACTTTCTCAGGTATTTTCTCCTTTGGCGGCGGGGGTGGTTTCGATGCAAAATGGGCCTTCACTTCGGCATCCACGACCTCTTTGTTTTCCTCCTCAGTCAACTCATAAGCCAACTTCTTTTTGGCAGGAGGCTAGGTTTTCTTCTTTGGTCCTCCCTTCCGCTTGGGAGTCCACTGACGATGCAGAGATCGATATTGCGGACTAGCGCTGGGCTCCGTCTAGGGGTGGGGTGGAGTCAGCTGATGTGGCGGAGATTGATATGGTGTCGGACTCGCGTTGTGCTCCATCTCGGGGAGGGGTGGAGTCGGCTGACGCGGCGGACTTGGAGGAGAAGTCGGTGGCCTTGGCGCCGAGTTTGGAAAGACGATGCATTCCTTTCTCCATAGGCAGAGACCATGTATGACTTCTCCCAGTGTCTGCTCCGCTTGACCTCCAGGAAAGTCAAGCTCTAGTGAGTCATATCCGGACATCACTTCATCCAACCCAACACAAGCATAGCCAGCTGGAATCGGATTGCCATGGAAGGTTGCTTCAGGGGGATTTGGTAAAGCAAAGCCGACCGCCACCTTCATGGATATGTTCTTAAGTTTCATGTGTAGCTCACAACTTGTCGACTCTTTGATATCATCCACGGAGTAGCGAGCCAGCAGTGCATCATCGGCCGGGGCCCCCATGAAACCCACGCTGCTTTTTGGCATAGATGGGACGGTACTATCCAATGCTGGATCTGCACCCTCCTGCCACTGAGATGCCGTTTGCTGGCTAAGTGTGTCGATCTTCTCCTGCTGCCACATGAAAGCGCATTCCAACTCCGCGTTCTTTGATTCTACCTTTTCAAGCCGGTCTGTGATGTGGCTTGAACTACGTCGGTATTTCCCCAAAGAGGAAGGGATGATGCAGCACAACTACGGTAGGTATTTCCCTCAGTGATGAGACCAAGGTTACCGAACCAGTAGGAGAACCACGCAACACTACGTGAATGGCACCTGCACACAAAGAACAAATACTTGCAACCCGAGGTAAAAGAGGGGTTGTCAATCCCTCCCGGGTAAAGAGATAGATGAATTTGTAGTAGATCGGATAAATAGATCTCGCGGGAACGCGAGATAAAATAAATAACAATAAATTGCAGCAAGATATTTTTGGGTTTTTGGATTAATAGATCTGAAAATAAAAGATGCAAATAAATAAAAAGGCAAATAGCAATATAGATCTGAAAGTATATGATGGAAAAAAAGACCCGGGGGCCGTAGATTTCACTAGTGGCTTCTCTCGAGAAAAATAGCATACGGTGGGTAAACAAATTACTGTTGGGCAATTGATAGAACTTCAAATAATTATGACGATATCCAGGCAATGATCATTATATAGGCATCACGTCCAAGATTAGTAGACCGACTCCTGCCTGCATCTACTACTATTACTCCACACATCGACCGCTATCCAGCATGCATCTAGTGTATTAAGTTCATGGAGAAACAGAGTAATGCAATAAGAGCGATGACATGATGTAGACAAGATCTATTCATGTAGGAATAGACCCCATCTTGTTATCCTTAATAGCAATGATACATACGTGTCATTTCCCCTTCTGTCACTGGGATTGAGCACCGTAAGATCGAACCCATCACAAAGCACCTCTTCCCAAAGCAACGAAAAATTGATCTAGTCGGCCTAACTAAACCAAAGATTCAAAGAAGAAATACGAGGCTATAAGTAATCAAGCATTTAAGAGATCAAAAGACTCAAATAACTTTCATGGATAAAAACATAGATCTGATCATAAACTCAAAGTTCATCGGATCCCAACAAACACACCGCAAAAAGAGTTACATCAAATAGATCTCCAAGAGACCATTGTATTGAGAATCAAAAGAGAGAGAGGAAGCCATCTAGCTACTAACTACGGACCCGTAGGTCTACAATGAACTACTCACGCATCATCGGAGAGGCACCAATGAGGATGATAAACCCCTCCGTGATGGTGTCTAGATTGGATCTGTGGTTTTTGGAACTTGCAGTGGCTGGAATTGTTTTCCGTCGATCCCCTAGGGTTTCTGGAATATTGGGGTATTTATAGAGCAAAGAGGCGGTGCGGGAGGCCACCGAGGTGGGCACAACCCACCAGGGCGTGCCTGGGCCCCCAGGCGCACCCAGGTGGGTTGTGCCCTGATAACCCACAAGTATAGGGGATCAGTAGTAGCCTTTCTCGATAAATAAGAGTGTCGAACCCAACGAGGAGCTAAAGGTAGGATTTGTATTCCCTTCAAGTTCTACCGACCACCGATACAACTCTACACACGCTTAACGTTCGCTTTACCTAGAACAAGTATGAAACTAGAAGTACTTTGTAGGTGTTGTAGGATAGGTTTGCAAGATAATAAAGAGCACGTAAATAAAAACTAGGGGCTGTTTAGATAAAGAAACAACTAAGTTAGTTTTAGTAGAGAGCTTTTTGTCACGAGAAAGTTATTTGTCCCTAGGCAATCGATAACTAGACCGGTAATCATTATTGCAATTTTATATGAGGGAGAGGCATAAGCTAACATACTTTCTCTTCTTGGATCATATGCACTTATGATTGGAACTCTAGCAAACATCTGTAACTACTAAAGAACATTAAGGTAAAACCCAACCATAGCATTAAAGTATCAAGTCCTCTTTATTCCCATACGCAAACAACCTACTTACTCGTGTCTGTGCTTCTGTCACTCACGCCACCCACCATAAGCGAATCATGAACATATTGCAAACCCTAAAGCGGGGATCCCTCACGCTTGAGCGACACGGAGAGCACCATAGGACAGCACCAATAATAAAACATGCAACTCAAACCAATCACGATCATCAATCAACCAATAGGACAAAACGGATCTACTCAAACATCATAGGATAGCCATACATCATTGGGAAATAATATATAGCATTGAGCACCATGTTTAAGTAGAGATTACAGCGGGGAGAAGAGGTGTTACACTGCTGCATAGAGGGGGAGAGAGTTGGTGATGACGGCGGCGAAGTTGTTGGTGTAGATCGTCGTCACGATGATGGCCCCGGCGGCGTTCCGGCGCCACCGGGAGAGAGGGGGAGAGAGCCCCTTCCTTCTTCATCTTCCTTGACCTTCCCCCTAGATGGGAGAAGAGTTTCCCCTCTGGTCCACGGCCTCCATGGCGGCGGAGGGGCGGGAGCCCCTCCGAGATTGGATCCCTCTCTCTGTTTCCTTCTGTTTCTGCGTTCCCTGTTTCTGGCCTTTCACCGTTTCTTAAATTCCCGGAGATCCGTAACTCCGATTAGGCTAAAATTTTAACATGATTTTTATCCGGATATTAGCTTTCTTGCGACAAAAGAAGGGCACCAACCGCTGTAACACCCCAAAAATTTAATCATGTTTTTACTAAATAAAAATTTGGCCAGAAATAAAATTTTGAATTATATCAAGTCCTTTATTATTTTCAGGGTATTTTCTGTTTCTGTTTTACAAAATTCTTCCCTCCATATAGAAATTTTTGGTAATAATATTTTGGTTTTGGTAGTTTTCTCAAAACATTTCATTTATACTTTAATAACAGTAGGAATTAATTTCATAATAAAATTTGCCTCTAAATAATTATTTTAATAGCATTTTCAATTCTTTAATTGCCTCTGTTGCCCTACAACTATTTTAAATAAATCTTCTAAAATTCCACAAAAATTATGGGAGGTCATATGATGCCTATAAATCACTTTTATGCAAAAACCTAACTTGGTCTTTTGAAAATTTTGAGTGAAACAACCTCCTTTCAATTCTGTCCATTTCTTAGGTTATAACTACAACCCCTATTTTCCTTGCTCAATTAATTCTTAAATTTTTCCCACTTATAGTCCTTCCAACCAAACCCTTAAGTCCAAAATTTTAGCTCCATTGGAATCTGTTTAGTTCACCAAATATTTCCATGTAGTTTCTGTCCAGAAACTAAATTCTTCAAAACTTGCACTATCAAGTTTCTCTTTTTGTCAAACCAACCCCACCATCATATCTGACATCAAAGGAGACATATTCCTGCCAATCTTCCCTTTCATCAAAGGCCCCAAGGTGGTCCTGGCATTTCACCAAACAGCTTCTGTGCATGACAGAACTCTGCTAACTCATAAGTCTATATTAGGCACTTGATCTTCTGATCCAACCACCATCTCTAGAATCCTTGCCATCTTAGCAAACACCACCCTGCCAAAAACCAGCTCCTCAGGACCATCCTAGAGCCCCTTGTCATTTTGTCGAGAACATGATGTGCATGCCAGAGCGTGGCCAGAGTGCCCGTTTGGCACTATCGGCATCGCCACTGAACCGCGGCTCTACTGCCGCTGCAGCACAGGAGCCACCCCATCTAGCTTCACGAGGAAGTAACAAAGCTCGCCGACACTCTTCCCCGTCCTCTACCGTCGCCCCCTGCCATCCAGCGCCGCCACCGACAGCCGCCCGTCGCTGTCACGCGCCGCCCAGGACACGTGGCTCACTTCCCCGCCAGCCAGCGCGCTCTGGAGTAACTCCGGACGGCCACCGCCCTCACCGAACTCCGCCGACCACCTCACCGACCCAACGACCTCGCCACCGTCCGCGTTGCGCCATTAATGGCCTCCGCCACCGTAGCCGTTCTCTGGAAGCTACGGGCCGGCGTCCCTCCCCTATATAAAGGCCACCCCCGAGCTCCTTCCTCCACACAGCACCATCCTCTTCTCTCCAGTAGCACCCCGAGCCAACCATTGAGCTCAGAGACGACCTCTTCCCCGTCTCCGGCCGAAACCACCGCCGCCAACACTCGGTTGTTTCCGGCGCGAACGACGCCTCCCTCTTGCAATTTTCCCCACCACACACCCCCTGGAACACCCGCAGAACCATCTCATCCCTCAATTTCACCAAACGGAGATCGTGGATGGAATTCCTCTTCCGTCCGACGCCGTCGTCCGCTGGGAGGCTCGCCGCCGACGACCCGTGCTCCCCGGCAACCACAACGGGTACCCAGAGGACCGCCTCGGTCTCCTGGACCCAACGGTGGCATCAGCTTGCCGAGGGACCTCACTGTTCGCCGGCGCCAATCGCCGAAGCGTCACCTCCGCTCAGCCAGGGGAGAAGGCGCGATGCTGACCGGTCAAACCGGACCGGTGGGGTAAAGGGACCCACTGTCAGTGACTCACTGCTCGCTGTGTAAGTGGACGCGGGTTCTGCAGATGCCGCCTTCACGCGAAGGAAACGTACTTCCCAAGTACGCCTTCGACGTCGGTGTCCTCCCGTGTAGCCCAACAGATGGGCCAGGCCCAGTGGCGCCTCGCGACTATACAGTGCGCAGGGCGCACTTCTGCTCCTTTTTGTTTTTCTTTTCAGTAAACTTCCAATTATTCCACAGCCTCCATTTCAAATCCCAATCCAATGATTCAAATTTCTAAACGCTGCTTAAATCATGGTCTATTATTTAAGCCTAGGTGAACATTTTTCCTAGGCTTTGTACCTGCTGAACACTATTAAATAGTCCATTTCTTTATTCTTTTCAACTTAGAAATTCTCTAAGTAAATCATCTGGACTCCAAATGAATTGATTCTTTCTCTGTTATTTTTGATTTTTCATCTAGTTTATTTTAGTATTTATTTGAAAAATATTTGAAAAAACTTTTAGTACTGTTTTTGAATTATGTGGTAATTGCTATAATCTTTAAAATAGGGGAAATGGAGGGAAGAAACTTTTCAAACTTTTGGAGTGCACCCAATATTTCTGCATGCTCAAGGCAAGCATCTTGAACACTTGGTATGGTGAATGCATGGTAGTTTATTTGCTAGAATAATTTGATCATGACTATGTTGAATTCAACTAAAATTGGCATATTGCTAGTAGTACTTGCATGGTTTGAATTCGAGTAAAAATTTGCATGCATGTAGTGTTGGCATGTTTCTTCGTACCGTGCATCGTATACTCGTCATGACTAACCTGCAGGAGCAGGCATAAGAGAAATACCGTTACCGGCAGAAGGGTGATCACGTTGGAGCGTGATCATGCCTTATTTGTTATGCTTGTTGGAGCATGCAAGGGTTGTGGCCCTGTCTTGGTGTTGCTACTGAAGGAATACTTTGTTGTGCTAACCACTGCAGGAAATAATTGAGCCTCCTGAGTCGGTCGTAGATCGAGTCTTGTTCTGGTAACCCCCATTCTTGATTCGTGCTGCCACTTGTCCCTGCCGCAGGTGGGGTATGGTTTAGTAAGTTGGTAACCCCTTTCCATGCACACAACGTACAGAGGGCCACGATGAGGGTTTCCAGGGCCATGGACTAAATCCTGTCATCGGGTCAGGGGGCATGGGTGTTTCCGATTGTGACCGAGAGGGGGTGCCCCCTTGGAATCCGCGTGTATTAATAGTGATCCCATGCAGGACGTTGGTCTCTCCGTCTCAGAGTTTTTCTTGAACAATGCTTTGGGTGATTCCTGGCATCCAGACGGTTAATCTGGTGTGTGCTGGTCTGGTGTGTTTTCAACCCAAAGACCGTAGTGGGAATTAGTCAGTGTCACGGTACTGACTAAAGAAATCCTTTACTTGTGGGTAAAGACTACACCCTCTGCAGAGTTTAAACATATTCAAATAGCCGTGTCCGCGGTTAAGGGCTACAGTCTGGGTTGGTCAAGTGTCGGTCTTAGTGTCGGTCTTCGGAGGAAAATAATTAAATATGCCTGAAATATTTTGCAGGATAATTTTTGACACCCTGATGCTACCTTGAATATTTTTTTATGCATGTTAAATATTATTATGGTTATGCATATTATTGAGGACTAACCCGTTTCTCTTATTTTGAATTTCCTGAGTGTCTCAGGGGCTGGCTAGACTACCCCGGGCACTCAGTTTTATTTTCAAGACCTCTCGTGGCGTCGCCTGAGTTCTCGGATGGTCCTGTCTCGTCCGATTTCTCTTTTAGACACCCGATTGGCATTTCTCTTCAAGTCCGACCGTGGCGTCACTTGACACCCGACTGGCATTTCTCTTCAAGACCTTTTCTTGGCGTCTCTCGAGTTAACAGGCGGTCCCGCCACTGCTCTTGTGGACACCCGATTGGCATTTCTTTTATTTTGCTGAATGTCACTTGGGCTAGCTAGACTACCTGTGGCATTCATTTGCTTTATTTCTAATAAGTTTTATCATAACTGACATGCTATGTTCACGTTCATATCATTTTATCGTCATGATTTAAATTTCTGTCAGCATGAGCGTATGCATACAGTTTGGCTCATCATGATCATATATTTTTATCTGCTGCATTCGGTATATCTTTTGTTCATGATGTTTGCGAGTACATTCAAACATACTCACAGGCTTGTCCATGGCTATTTACTTGGCCAGGTCAGAAGTTCTACGTGGAGTACCACAGCGACGTCCGTGCGGAGCCTAGGATAGCAGCCATGCGGGATAGGAATTATCCGGGTCAGCTGTTCCTGTGGGAATAGAGCCCCATCGACGTTGGAGAACCACAAGTCGCTTCCGTCACCCGTCACTAGATATCATTGTTGTATCATTAGACCTTTATGGTCTTGTATCCAATTCTTGTAATAGCTTGGTAATCTGTAACAAGGACGTGTCCACCAGTAACAGTAATCCTAGGCTGGTAGTAACACGAGGGGTTAAATTTCTGGGATATTTTGTGTCCCCGAAATCCGGCCCCGACAGCCGCCTTATGGAGTGGCCACAAGGGCCCAGGGCGCGCCCTACCCCCTGGGGCACGCCCCCTACCTTGTGGACTCCTCGGGCATCGTCTCGGGTTGATTCTTTTTCCCAAAAATCACATATATTCCAAAAAAAATCTCCGTAAGTTTTTATCGCGTTTGGACTCCGTTTGATATGGATTTTCTGCGAAACAAAAAACATGCAACAAACAGGAACTAGCACTGGGCACTGGATCAATATGTTAGTCCCAAAAATAGTATAAAAAGTTGCCAAAAGTATATGAAAGTTGTAGAATATTGGCATGAAACAATGAAAAATTATAGATACGACGGAGACGTATCAGCATCCCCAAGCTTAATTCCTGCTCGTCCTCGAGTAGGTAAATGATAAAAAAGATATTTTTTGATGTGGAATGCTACCTAGCATAATCTTGATCATATAATCTAATCATGGCATGAATATTAAGACACGAGTGATTCAAAGCAATAGTCTATCATTTGACATTAAGACAACAATACTTCAAGCATAATAATAAAGCAAGCATGTCTTTCTCAAAATAACATGGCCAAAGAAAGTTATCCCTACAAAATCACATAGTCTGGCTATGCTCCATCTTCATCACACAAAGTATTTCATCATGCACAACCCCGATGACAAGCCAAGCAATTGTTTCATACTTTTAATGTTCTCAAGCCTTTTCAACTTTCACGCAATACATGAGCATGAGCCATGGATATAGCACTATAGGTGGAATAGAATATGATGGTGGAGGTTGTGTGGAGAAGACAAAAAGGAAGAAAGTCTCACATCGACGCGTCTAATCAACGGGCTATGGAGATGCCCATCAATTGATGTCAATGCGAGGAGTAGGGATTGCCATGCAATGGATGCACTAGAGCTATAAGTATGAAAGCTCACAAATGAAACTAAGTGGGTGTGCATCCAACTTGCTTGCTCATGAAGACCTCGGGCATTTGAGGAAGCCCATCATCGGAATATACAAGCCAAGTTCTATAATGAAAATTCCCACTAGTATATAAAAGTGATAACTCAAGAGACTCTCTATATGAAAAGCATGGTGCTAATTTGAAGCACAAGTGTGGAAAAAGGATAGTAGCATTGCCCCTTCTCTCTTTTTCTCTCATTTTTTTTGGGGCTCTCTCTTTTTTTTGGCCTTTTTTTATTTTTATTTTATTTTTTGTCTGGAGTCTCATCCCGACTTATGGGGGAATCATAGTCTCCATCATCCTTTCCTCACTGGGACAATGCTCTAATAATGATGATTATCACACTTTTATTTACTTACAACTCAATATTACAACTCGATACTGGAACAAAATATGACTCTATATGAATGCCTCTGGCAGTGTACCAGGATGTGCAATGATCTAGCGTAGCAAAAACATCAAAAAAACGGACAAGCCATGAAAATATCATGCTAGCTATCTTACGATCATGCAAAGAAATATGACAATTAATGCTCAAGTCATGTATATGATGATGATGGAAGTTGCATGGCAATATATCTCGGAATGGCTATGGAAATGCCATGATAGGTAGGTATGGTGGGTGTTTTGAGGAAGATATAAGGAGGCTTATGTGTGATAGAGCGTATCGTATCACGGGGTTTGGATGCACCGGCGAAGTTTGCACTAACTCTTGAGGTGAGAAAATGCACGGTACCGAAGAGGCTAGCAATGATGGAAGGGTGAGAGTGCGTATAATCCATGGACTCAACATTAGTCATAAAGAACTCACATACTTATTGCAAAAGTCTATTAGCTATCGAAACAAAGTACTACGCGCATGCTCCTACGCGCACTGGATCAATATGTTAGTCCCAAAAATAGTATAAAAAGTTGCCAAAAGTGTATGAAAGTTGTAGAATATTGGCATGAAACAATCCAAAATTATAGATACGACGGAGACGTATCATGCCCCCCCTCGGGGAATCCCTCTGGTACTTCCTTTGCCCAACTTGTGTCTTCTGGTCCAGAAAAAATCACCAAAACATTTCGCTGCGTTTGGACTCCGTTTGGTATTGATTTTCTGCGAAGTAAAAAACAAGCAAAAAACAGCAACTGGCACTGGGCACTATGTCAATAGGTTAGTCCCAAAAAATGATATAAAGTTGCTATAAAATGATTGTAAAACATCCAAGATTGATAATATAACAGCATGGAACAATCAAAAATTGTAGATACGTTGGAGACGTATCAGCATCCCGAAGCTTAATTCCTGCTCGTCTTCGAGTAGGTAAATGATAAAAACAGAATTTTTGATGTGGAATGATGCCTAACATGTTCATCACATAATCTTTCCTTTGTAGCATGGACATTTGGACTTTTATATGATTCAAAGCAATAGTCTAGTTTTGACATGAAGATTTCAATACTCAAGCATATCAACAAGCAACCATGTCTTTCAAAATATCAACACTAAAGCAAGTTATCCCTAGCCATTATGCTCAACCATTGATCCATTCAGGAAACACACTCGCATATTAGCTACACCCAATGCTCAAGTACGATCATAGTGCCCCTTAGTTGGTGCTTTATAAGAGAAGATGGAGACTCAAAAATAAAAATTGCATAAAGTAAATAGAAAGGCCCTTCGTAGAGGGAAGTAGGGATTTGTAGAGGTGCCAGAGCTCAAAGCGAAAAAGATAGAGATAAAAACATTTTGGGTGGCATGCTTTTCCTATCAACAAAAATGATCGAGTAGTTCCCAATACTTTCCATGCTAGATATATCATAGGCGGTTCCCAAACAGAAAATAAAGTTTATTCCTTTTTCCACCATACTTTCACATTCCACAGCTAACCGAATCCACGGGTGTCGTCCATACCAACACTTTCCAAGGAATTTATTATTTGACAACATAAAGTAAATTCATTTTTCATTTCGGGACCGGGCATCCCTAATACCTTTGCCATACTCTCGTGCAATGACAAGTGAATAAACACTCATCTTGAGAATAACACATCTAGCATGAAAAATATCAGCCACCCCCTATCGTTTCATGAGCGGTACGAGCACACACAAGAGAAATTTATTTTGAAAATTAGAGATGGCACATACAAATTTGGTTAGAACGGCACGAAAATACAGCATATAGGTAGGTATAGTGGACTCATATGACAAAACTGGTTTAAGGATTTTGGATGCACAAGTAGTGATCATACTTAGTGCAAATTAAGGCTAGCAAAAGATTGAGAAGCATCCAACCAAGAAACAAAAAATCTCATAAGCGAGCATTAAGCATAACTAACACCGAATAATGCACCACAAGTAGGATGTAATTTCATTGCATAACTATTTACTTTCGTGCTTGCATAGGGAATCACAAACCTTAACACCAATATTCTTACTAAACCATAATTACTCACCAACATGACTCACATATTATATCATCATATCGCAAAACTATTACAAGGAATCAAGTTTATTTTTTCCAATGATCTTCATCAAAGTTTTTATTATATCCCTCTTGAATATCTATCACTTTGGGACTAGTTTAATGTGTTGCTTTTGATAACTCAAACAAATCTAAGTGAAGAACATGAGCATAAAAATTTTCTTCTCCCAAAATAATATAAGTGAAGCATGAGAGAATTTCTTCAAAAATTGCTACTCTCAAATAAATCTAAGTGAAGCATGAGAGCATTTCTTCAAAAATATTAAAGCACACTATGCTCAAAAAGATATAAGTGAAGCACTAGAGCAATTTCCATAACTCATAAAGATTTAAGTGAAGCATAGAGAGCAATTCTAACAAATCATAGCATAATTTTGGCTTTCTCAAATAGGTGTGTCTAGCAAGGATACTTGACTAAAAATAAAAAGTAATAGAAGCAAAGACTCAAATCATACAAGACGCTCCAAGCAAAACTCATGATATGTGACGAATAAAAATATAGCTCCAAGTAAAATACCGATGGTCGTTAGAAGAAAGAGGGGATGCCACTCGGGCATCCCCAAGCTTAGTTGCTTGCTTATCTTTTAGATAATAGCTTGGGATGCCATGGGCATCCCCAATCTTAGGCTCTTCTTACTCCTTATTCCTTCATCCATCGTGATCTCACCCAAAACTTGAAAACTTCAATCACACAAGACTCAACAAAACCTTCGTGAGATCCGTTAGTATAAGAAAACTAATCTTTACTTCAAGTACTGTAGAAAACCCATTCCAATTTTGTTGTTGCATTATATCTACTGTATTCTAACTTTACCATGGCTTATAACCTCCAATAAAAACCATAGATTCATCAAAATAAGCACACAATGCAAAGAAAACAGAATCTGTCAAAAACAGAACAGTCTACAAGATATGAATTGTTTTCATACTTATGTAACTCTAAAAATTCTGAAAAATTAGGACAATGTAGGAAATTTATATATCAATCCAGTGTAAAAACTTCAAAAATTTTAGTTGCTTATAAGAATTTTTAAAATTATTTTACTAGATGCAGAAGTTTCTGTTTTCCAACAAGATCAAATCAACTATCACCCAACATGATCCCAAAGGCTTTGCTTGGCACTAACACTAGTTAAAACATAAAAAACACAATCATAACAGTAGCATAATTGTGCAAACACTCAAGAACAGAAAGAAAAAGACAAAAATAAATTTTATTCATTGGGTTGCCTCCCAACAAGCGCTATCGTTTTATGCCCCTAGCTAGGCATAATGCAAAGATCTAAGTGTTATCATCTTTCTTCTTATTCTCCGTAGATGTGTTTTTGTCAGGAGGTTTTGCAAAAACAACATAAAACACCTTATCCATAGAGACTTTAGTACTATCAAGTTGCTTATCGTCATATCCCCTTTGATTTCCGGCAACAATCCAAGAATAGTGTTGATTAACATCATTGAAAACTTGTTGGATTATATCTAAAACGGGGACGTCCTTTTTAAGGTTCTCATCAAAGATTTGATTATCCCCAAGCAAATGTCTTAGCACATAATCACTATTGTGAAGGATTTCATCTATCACTGGTTTTTCACGATTCATACCATAGAGATCAAAAATTTCCCTAGCTTCCCGTACTATGTGATCAAATTCATTCATAAGAACAAGGGTGGCCAACTTTTTAGCTTTGGGATTCTTTATAACGGGTAACTCAAAAAACAATCTTTGCAAGGTAGGATGGGTACGGATAAATTTATTTTCAATTTTCAGAACTAGTGCTGATATAGCTTCCGCATAAGATTTAGTTCTTTTAAGTATAGGAACATCGTCAAGACTTAAATTTCCAACACAATTGATAAATTCTTGGATGCGTTCTTTTCCTATAACATTCCCTTGCCCCAAAACAAAAGTTTTAGCATCCAGATTACCAGATCGTCCAATTTTAGGAGTTAGGCCATCATCTGTTTCTGCCATACCAAAGTCACTCATGATGACAAGTTCAAGCAATTAAGAGATCTGACGAGAAAACGGCGAACGAAAAAGAGGGCGAATAAAACGGAAAATGTTTGTGAAGTGGGGGAAATGAAAACGAGAGGCAAATGGCAAATAATGGAAATTGCAAGGAGATGAGATTTGTGATTAGGAACTTGGTAGATGTTGATGATGTCTCCCCGGCAACGGCGCCAGAAAATCCTTTTGATGCGGCTTGAACTACGTCGGTATTTCCCCAAAGAGGAAGGGATGATGCAGCACAGCTACGGTAGGTATTTCTCTCAGTGATGAGACCAAGGTTATCGAACCAGTAGGAGAACCACGCAACACTACGTGAATGGCACCTGCACATAAAGAACAAATACTTGCAACCCGACGTAAAAGAGGGGTTGTCAATCCCTCCCGGATAAATAGATCTCACGGGAACGCAAGATAAAATAAATAACAATAAATTGCAGCAAGATATTTTTGGGTTTTTGGATTAATAGATCTGAAAATAAAAGATGCAAATAAATAAAAAAGGCAAATAGCAATATAGATCTGAAAGTATATGATGGAAAAATAGACCCGGGGGCCGTAGATTTCACTAGTGGCTTCTCCTGAGAAAAATAGCATACGGTGGGTAAACAAATTACTATTGGGCAATTGATAGAACTTCAAATAATTATGACGATATCCAGGCAATGATCATTATATAGGCATCACGTCCAAGATTAGTAGACCGACTCCTGCCTGCATCTACTACTATTACTCCACACATCGACCGCTATCCAGCATGCATCTAGTGTATTAAGTTCATGGAGAAACGGAGTAATGCAATAAGAACGATGACATGATGTAGACAAGATCTATTCATGTAGGAATAGACCCCCATCTTGTTATCCTTAATAGCAACGATAGATATGTGTTATTTCCCCTTCTGTAACTGGGATTGAGCACCGTAAGATCAAACCCATCACAAAGCACCTCTTCCCATGGCAAGAAAAATCAATCTAGTCGGCCTAACTAAACCAAAGATTCGAAGAAGAAATACGAGGCTATAAGTAATCATGAATATAAGAGATCAAAAGACTCAAATAACTTTCATGGATAAAAACATAGATATGATCATAAACTCAAAGTTCATCGGATCCCAACAAACACACCGCAAAAAGAGTTACATCAAATAGATCTCCAAGGGACCATTGTATTGAGAATCAAAAGAGAGAGAGGAAGCCATATAGCTACTAACTACGGACTCGTAGGTCTACAATGAACTACTCACGCATCATCGGAGAGGCGCCAATGAGGATGATGAACCCCTCCGTGATGGTGTCTAGATAGGATTTGTGGTTTCTGGAACTTGCGGCGGCTGGAATTGTTTTCCGTCGACTCCCCTAGGGTTTCTGGAATATTGGGGTATTTATAGAGTAAAGAGGCGGTGCAGGAGGCCACCGAGGTGGGCACAACCTACCAGGTCGCGCCTGGGCCCCCAGGCGCGCCTAGGTGGGTTGTGCCCCCCTCAGGGCACCCCTCTGGTACTTCCTTGGCCCAACTTGTATCTTCTGGTCCAGAAAAAATCACCAAAAAGTTTCGCTATGTTTGGACTCCGTTTGGTATTGATTTTCTGCTAAGTGAAAAACAAGCAAAAAACAGCAACTGGCACTGGGCACAGTTCAATAGGTTAGTCCCAAAAAATGATATAAAGTTGCTATAAAATGATTGTAAAACATCCAAGATTGATAATATAACAGCATGGAACAATCAAAAATTATAGATACATTGGAGACGTATCAGTCTGCATCCTGCTTCTTCTTCTCTGCATCCTGCTTCTTCTTTCTCGCACGGCTTCTGTAAGTGTCGTTCCAGTCCGCAAACCCCTCAAGCCATGGAACAACGTCTTTGCCTCATGTTTGTCTAGGGTGCTCAGGATTCCCGCGTGTAAGCTCGTCGTTCTCTCTCTCGGGCTGGAACGCCCCCGTTTGAGCCTCTTCTATTGCAAGAAGTAAAGCGTCTGAGGCTTCTTTAAGACTTGCCTTCTCCATAATCTTCCCTGTCTTTGGGTCGAACTTTCCCCCATGCGCATAAAACCAAGTCCTGCACCTGTCGGGCCAACCCACTGTTTTTGGAGTGACCCCTGCAGCAATCATATTATCCTCAGATTCATCCCACATAGGCCAGCCAGTCTTGTAGCCACCTGGCCCCAGAACATGGTGAAACTTTTTTTTCTCAGCTTTTATCTTGTTTTTCCTCGACCATTCCTTAGCTGCTTCCGATTCCTTGAACTCCACAAATAAGTCCCAGTGATCTTTTACCTTCTCCAGTGGTCAAGTGAATTCTGGAGTCTTCTTTTCTGCTTCGACGTAGTTGGCCCATAATCTTTTCTTCCAGTTGCAGAATTGTGTGGCATCTTCTTAAGAGCACACTTCTTGAGTTTCTCCCGTTGTGCATCTGTGAAATGCTCTGATAGGGTGAAATGTGACATGAGCGTATCCCAAAGCAGATTTTTTTGCTCTTTCTTCGACAAAACTAACTCCTCGATCTTCCTTTGGCTTATTCCATTCTTGAATGAAGATCAGGATTTGATCCCTGACAATAACTCCGCATTGACGTACAAATTTGTCTGCATTCTTTTTAGGAGCAATCGGTTCACCATCTGATGCTCTGATTTCATCGATGTTGTACTTTATGCCATCGGGCAACTTTTTGGCCGGGCCTCGTACAGCCCTGCTTGTAGAAGATTTGCTTGATCCGGAGGGCTAAAAGAAGAAAGATTCGTTAATATATATATATATATATATATATATAAATCAATTAATACATGTAATGATCACCATTATATATATACCTCGTCGGTCTTTGTTAATTGAAGAACATTTCCTTCGCCATCATTGTTTGTGTACCCTTCGTCTCTTGGTTCTTCCTCGAATATTCCCTCACCGGAATTTTTCAGATATTGTGAGCCGTCATCTTCAGGTTCATTCTCTGGGTTTCGGATCATGTCGAACGTCATTTCCTCTTGATCATGGTTGTCTCTGCCGCTAGCGTCCATAGCTTAACTAATCCATAAGAAAGATAAAACAATTTAGTATTCAAATTAGCATGCATTCAATAAGCAAAAACTGAATCATAGTAGTCAGCCGCCGAAGAGGTTCGATCTGAGGGGCGAGGGATGGTGAGGACGATTAATTCTTTTAGCTAGCAAGATCATCATATAATATCACTAATACATCTCAAATAATCCAGTTAATGCATCATCGAATATTATCGAATATAATCTCGAATACATCTCGAATATTATCACAAATACATCTCGAATATTATCATATAACATCACTAATACAGCTCGAATATTATCGAATAATCCAGTTGACTCACGGTTCCTGAGGCGCGGGCGGTGGACACCCAAAGAGAAGGAACCATCATAGGATCATAGCTCGGGTGAGATCCCTGAAGAACCTGCCAGGTATTGGAGAACCTGACATCCAACACAACCATGTAGCGACGGACGTGCTCGTCCTCCTCCCTGACACGACGACGTACCACCTCCTCGGGGGTCGGCTGCCTCCGCACTGATAGTGGCCCATGCGACCGCCACCAAAGAAGCTCCGGGTCGATGATGGGAGCCCGGTTCCTCACCAAGCTGCGCGCCCCGGAAGGTAGCATCTCCCAGTGCCAGCCCGACGGAGCCCAGTCCCAGAAATGGCGCCTCTCAAGCAGCTTGTCGCCACCGAGTCGACGACGAGGATGCAGGCCGGGCATCGTCAACGCCAAAAATGTTTCTATGCAAATTTAACATTTTTTAAATGCTTGATTATGATTTTTGTAAATCTTGTTCACTTGATTTTGCAAATACATGACAAACTTTTGCAAATACAACATTAAAATATTTTGCAAATACAACATTAATTAAGATATTAACATTAAAATACATGACAAACTTTTGCAAATACAACATTAAGATATTAACATTTTCCAAATAAGATATTAACATGTTTTTGATCCATATTTTTAAGACACAACATTAAAATATTTTTAATACATGGTCAACTTTTTTCTATGCTTGGTCAAAATTTCTCAAATGTTTTCTATGCAAATTTTTTCTATACTATATATGGTCAACTTTTTTCTATGCTTGGTCAAAATTTCACCCTATCATCAAAAAAAAATTCTATGCATATTTTTTCTATACTTTACATGGTCAAATGTTTTCTATGCAACTTTTTTCTATGCAATTTTTTTCTATACTATACATGATACAACATTAAAAGTATAAAAAACTAAAAAACAGAAGAAAATAAACTAGCTAGTGGTGGGCGGCGCCGTCGAGCGCGTTGGCGTGCGCGTGGGCGGCGCCGTTGAACGCGTGGGCGTGGGCGCGCGTGGACGGCGCCGTCGAGCACGCGGTGGCCGTAGGCAGGGCAAGGGAGCGTGGGGGAGGGAGGAAGGAGGAGAAGGGGGCTCACCGGAGAGGGGCGGCGAGGAGGAGGTCGGAGACGAGGAGCGGCGCGATGGCGAGGTGACGGCGACGGGGAGGTTGAAGACGGGCAGCCTGGCGTCGTCGTTCTGTATTTGATCTCCGGCGGTGGAGGCTGAAAACGCCAAGTCCCACTTATATAGGATCTACCTTTAGTCCCGGTTTGAGCCACGACCCAGGACTAAAGGACCTTTAGTCCCGGGGCATGGCACAAACCGGGATTAAGGTCCACCCTTTAGTCCCGGTTCCAGCCACGGGCCGGGACTAAAGGGCTGTTTTTGGTGGCCCAAATTCAGCGGGAGGAGGACCTTTAGTCCCGGTTGGTGGTGGCAACCGGGACTAAAGGTCTTTTTCTAGTTTTTTTTTTTGTTTTTTGCTTTATTTTTTTCTTTTGTTTCCATTTACAGCCAAATATTTAGAGTTTTTGAGTAAATATTTTTTGCTTTAGGTCACAAAAATTATAAACTTTCTGTTAGTGCCAGTAGTTTTTAAATTTGAATTCTTTGAAATTTGTGTGAATCACTAGTTTGTGAATAACTTTACTTTAAAAGTAGATTTTTGAGTGATTCTTTTTCCTGCAGTTTAATATTAGGTTGTTTTATCGGTATGTTCAATTTGGTAATTTTTTAGGTTATTTTAAATAGGTGTTTTAATCAAAAACAGATTCTGTTTAGCTCTTTTAGTTTTATAGCTCAAAAAAATCATTAAATGCATGAAAAATAATGAATGAAGTCAGAAAGGGTTGAAAATTGATGACGTGGCTTTGAATGGTGCATGTTGAACGCACAAAAAGTCTGGAGTTAAAATAAGTTTAAAAAAATGAAATGCCTTTATAACAGATGAGTACTCATCCGAAACCCTAATACTTCGAAAGAGATTGTCCAATTTGTACACGAAGTGCATCTAGTTTTTGTCGTAACCCTATCAACTTTTTAGCACATTCTATGTGGGTGAAATGATGATACCATGCCAAGTTTCAACCTTTTTAGAGTTCATTTGTAGTGCTTTTCAATTTCAGGGTCATTTAGCTCAAAAAAATCAATAAATGCATGAAAAATAGCAAATGAAGTCAGAAAGGGTTGAAAATTGATGATGTGGCTTTGAATGGTACATATTGAATGCACAAAAAGTCTGGAGTTAAAATAAGTTTAAAAAAATGAAATGCCTTGGTAACAAATGAGTTTTCATCCGAAACCCTGATACTTCGAAAGAGATTGTCCAGTTTGTACACAAAGTGCATCCAGTTTTTGCCGTAACCCTCTCAACTTTTTAGCACATGCTATGTGGGTGAATTGATGATACCATACCAAGTTCCAACCTTTTCAGAGTACATTCGTAGTGCTTTTCAATTTCAGGGTCATTTAGCTAAAAAAATCAATAAATGCATGAAAAATAGCAAATGAAGTCAGAAAGGGTTGAAAATTGATGACGTGGCTTTGAATGGTGCATGTTGAACGCACAAAAAGTGTGGAGTTAAAATAAGTTTAAAAAAATGTAATGCCTTTGTAACAGATGAGTGTTCATCCGAAACTCTGATACTTCGAAAGAGATTGTCCAGTTTGTACATGAAGTGCATCCAGTTTTTGTCGTAACCCTCTCAAACTTTTAGCACGTGCTATGTGGAAGAAATGATGATACCATGGCAAGTTTCAACCTTTTCAGAGTTCATTTGTAGTGCTTTTCAATTTCAGGGTCATTTAGCTAAAAAAATCAATAAATGCATGAAAAATAGCAAATGAAGTCAGAAAGGGTTGAAAATTGATGACCTGGCTAACCGCATATGATCAACCTTGCAAAATACATAGTTAAATATTTTGTTTGGACATAATTGCATTGATTAACTCCTATATATTGTTTCTTCGCGTTTCAAATGCCAAAACACATATATACCCCTAACTATTACAAAGATTCCCTTCGGTTTGTCCGAAGTGAGACTTTCCAGATAAGTCCGGAAACTCACTAGAGAAGAAAGTGATGATGGTGAAGCCGGTCACATCCCAGAGTGGGATCTTGGGGTATAAAACTTTTTCTTCGCATGTGTCCCTTTGCGCCGTAACCATGGACAATCTTCATCATTTAACAGGATGCTTGGGCCAGTCTTCACTGTGAAGGGAGCAATTTCATGAAAATTTTCATAATCTTCTGACATGTCTGTCTTGTCCTCCACTCCCACGATATTTCTTTTCCCTGAAAGAACTATGTGGCGCTTTGGCTCATCGTATGACGTATTCGCTTCCTTATCTTTTCTTTTTCTCGGCTTGGTAGACATGTCCTTCACATAGAAAACCTGCGCCACATCATTGGCTAGGACGAATGGTTTGTCTGTGTACCCAAGATTGTTGAGATCCACTGTTGTCATTCCGTACCGCGGGTCTTCCTTTACCCCGCCTCCTGTCAGATTGACCCATTTGCACCGAAACAAAGGGACCTTCAAATCACGTCCATAGTCAAGTTCCCATATCACTTCTATGTAACCATAATATGTGTCCTTTGGCCTATTGGTGTTTGCTGCATCAAAGCGGACACCATTGTTTTGGTTGGTGCTCTTTTTATCTTGGGCGATCGTGTAAAATGTATTCCCATTTATCTCGTACCCTTTAAAAATCGATATAGTGGAAGATGGTGACTTGGCCAGCAAGTACAGCTGATCTCCAACAGTGTCGTCAGGCATGAGACGTGTCTGCAACCAACCTCCGAATGACGCCATGTGTGTACGTTTGATCCAGGGCTCAGACTGCTCCGGGTTCTTGGAGCGTACACTATCCATGTGTTCCTCGATATACGGAGCCACCAAGCTGGAATTTTGTAGAACTGTGTAGTGTGCTTGCGCCCAAGAATGCCCGTCCATACATATTACCGAATCCTTTCCTAGCGTGCCTTTTTCACCCAGTCTGCCCTTATGCCGCGATTCAGGAACACCAATCGGCTTAAGGTCAGGAATAAAGTCAACACAAAACTCAATGACCTCCTCTGTTTCATGGCCCTTGGAGATGCTTCCTTCTGGCCTAGCACAGTTATGAACATATTTCTTTAAAACTCCCATGAACATCTCAAAGGGGAACATATTGTGTAGAAATACAGACCCAGAATGACAATCTCGTCGACTAGGTGACTAGGACGTGCGTAATGATATTGAAGAAGGATGGTGGGTACACCAACTCGAAACTGACAAGACATTGCACCAAATCATTATGTAACCTTGGTAGGATTTCTGGATCGATTATCTTCTGAGAGATTTCATTGAGGAATGCACATAGCTTCACAATGGCTAATCGAACGTTGTCCGGTAGAAGCACCCTCAATTCAACCAGAAGCAATTGCGTCATAATCACGTGGCAGTCATGAGATTTTAGGTTCTGGAACTTTTTCTCTGCCATATTTATTATTCCCTTTATATTCGACGAGAAGGGACCTTCATACTGAGCACACTTTCAAAAAAGATTTCCTTCTCTTCTCTGGTAAGAGCGTAGCTGGCAAGACCTTGATATTGCTTTGGATGCATGCCGTCTTTTTCATGCATACGTTGCTGGTCCTCCCGTGCCTCCGGTGTATCTTTTGTCTTCCCATACACGCCCAAGAAGCCTAGCAGGTTCACACAAAGATTCTTCGTCACGTGCATCACGTCGATTGCTGAGCGGACCTCTAGGTCTTTCTAATAGGGTAGATCCCAAAATATAGATTTCTTCTTCCACATGGGTGCGTGTCCGTCAGCGTCATTCGGAACAGATTGTCCGCCAGGACCCTTTCCAAAGATTACTTTTAAATCCTTGACCATATCAAGTATATCATCACCAGTACAGTGGCGAGGCTTCTTCCGGTGATCTGCCTCACCTTTGAAATGCTTGCCTTTCTTTCTTAAGAGATGCTTGATCGGAAGAAATCGACGATGTCCCAGGTACACATTCTTCTTACATTTATCCAAATATATACTTTCAGTATCATCTAAATAGTGCGTTTATGCGTGGTATCCCTTGTTTGTCTGTCCTGAAAGGTTACTAAGAGCAGGCCAATCATTGATGGTTACAAACAGCAACGCTCGTAAGTCAAATTCCTGCTGTTTGTGCTCATCCCACACACGTACATCTTTTTTGTCCCACAACTGTAAAAGTTCTTCAACTAATGGCCTTAGGTACACATCAATGTCGTTGCCGGGTTGCTTGGGGCCTTGGATGAGCTTTGGCATCATAATGAACTTCCGCTTCATGCACAACTAAGGAGGAAGGTTATAGATACATAGATTCACAGGCCAGGTGCTATGATTGCTGCTCTACTCCACAAAAGGATTAATGCCATCTACACTTAAACCAAACCATACGTTCCTTGCGTCATTTGCAAAGTCCCGCCACTTTCTCTCGATTTTTCTCCACTGCGACATGTCAGCGGGTACTCTCAACTTCCCGTCTTTCTTACGGTCTTCTTTGTGCCATCGCATCAACTTGGCATGCTCTTTGTTTTAGAACAAATGTTTCAACCGCGGTATTATAGGAGCATACCACATCACCTTGGCAAGAATCCTCTTCCTGGGGCGCTCACCCTCAACATCACCAGGGTCATTGCGGCTGATCTTATAGCGCAATGCACCGCATACTGGGCATGCATTCAAATTCTCGTACTCCTCACCATGGTAGAGGATGCAGTCATTAGGGCATGCATGTATCTTCTGCACCTCTAATGCTAGAGGGCAGACAACCTTCCTTGCTTCGTACGTACTATCAGGCAATTCGTTGTCCTTTGGAAGCATCTTCTTTAACATTTTTCAGCAACTTTTCAAATCCCTTGTCAGATACACCATTCTCTGCCTTCCATTGCAGCAATTCCAGTGTGGTACCCAGCTTTTTCTTGTCATCTTCGCAATTTGGGTACAACAATTTTTTGTGATCCTCTAACATGCGCTGCAACTTCAACTTCTCCTTTTCACGTGCGCAGTTTCTCTTTGCATCAGCAATGGCCCGACCAAGATCATCAGCGGGCGCATCTGATGCCTCTTCTTCAGCTTCTTCCCCCATTGTAGTACCATCGTATTCAGGAAACCCAGGATAGCTATCATCATCCTCTTCTTCTTCATTCTCTTCCATTAGAACCCCTCTTTCTCCGTGCTTGGTCCAACAGTTATAGCCGTACATGAAACCGGACGTAAACAGGTGGACGTGAATGACTCTTGAGCTAGAGTAATTGTTATCATTCTTACAGACAGCATATGGACAACACATAAAACCATCATCCCGCTTGTTTGCCTCAGCCGCACGCAGAAAACTATACACGCCATCAATGAACTGGGGAGAGCGTCGGTCATCGTACATCCATTGCCGCCTCATTTCCATTACACAACACCGAAAAGACCAAATTAATACAAGTTCATACACACTTATTCTCATAAAACAACATACAAACTATCTAGCTAAAGCATTTAAATGCAACAACAAATGCGATCAAGATCGCAACTAAGGTAACAATTGATCCAACAACATAGTGATACCAAGCCTCTTTATTAACGGCATATTTTCTAATCTTTCTAATCTTCAAGCGCATTGCATCCATCTTGATCTTGTGATCATCGACGACATCAGCAACATACAACTCCAATTTCATCTTCTCTTCTTCAATTCTTTTCAATTTTTCTTTCAAATACTCATTTTCTTTTCAACTAAATTTAACTTCTCGACAAGAGGGTCGGTTGCAATTTCTGGTTCACATACCTCCTAGATAAAAATATCTATGTCAACTTGATGGGCATAATTGTCATAAACGCGAATTGCAACAAATAGTTATAAAAGAGAATATACCACATCTGAATCATAAACCGGACGAGGGCCGACGGGGACGGATATCAAGACCATGGTACTATGTATAACAAACAATCATACAAGTAAGAAAATTATACAAGTAACTATCTAATCATACAAATAAGATTTTTTTACATAAAAGGATAAGAACAAGAGGCTCACCAAGGTGGTGCCGGCGAAGGGACGGTCCGGGCGATCGACGGTGGTTAGGACAGGGACGAGAAAGCACTAAGTAAACCACACCTACACATATGCAAACTAAGAAGTTAATTTGAGCTCAAATTGCATATAAATCAAATAAACTCCCATATAATTACTCCCAAACTAAAAGCCACAAATCACTATACTTATAGAGCATTGCACGAGCTAATCTAGCAATGAGAGATGAAAGGACAAAGTTGCTAACCTTTGTGAACACTTGGAGAGATGGGGTGCCTCAAATCTTGAAAAATCTTGGCAAAAAATGGAGGGTGAGCTCAAGCTAAGGGGAAGGACAAAGAGGGGAAAGGAGAAAACAGATAAATGGGCTCGGGCTGGACAAAGGGTTTACATAGGGACATCTTTAGTCCTGGTTGGTTATACAAACCGGGAGTAGAGGTCTATCTCTAGTCCCGGTTTGTGATACAAACCGGGACTAAAGGGGCTCGTGGAGCCCCAGCCTGACACCAGCCTGCCACCACCCCTTTAGTCCCGGTTTGTATCACAAACCGGGACTATAGGTAAAAAATGAACCGGGACTAAATCCTAGCCGTTGGAACCGGGACTAATGGTCACATTAGTCCCGGGCCAAAACCAGACCGGGACTAATGGACCGGACGAAAGGCCTGTTTTCTACTAGTGGTCCTGAACCTAGAGTCAAACAAAACCATGGATCGGGGACATTCGAACACAAAGTAGAGAAAAAAAACCTTGGCTAGGCTGAGTTGCAGTGTGTGTTGGTCCGTGCCGTACCTCGACGAAGCGCCAGTGATGCAATCCGGCACCAGCAGATGCGTGATGCGTCCTCCCTGAGTGCGGGTAGGGTTAGCCGCACCACGTGTGTAGCGGCAAGACTACCGAGTTCTCATGTGTGGTGACCTGCCCGCGGCAAAGAGTTGTCGAGGAGCCGAGGGAGGGCACGTAGAGGATGCTCGCTGCCATCGCTCGCCTCCTGGTCTTGAGATCTGCCGTGGCGTCGCTCGTTGGATAGGTGGATGGGGCGCTCGGCTGGGGAGCGGTGGTAGGGGAGGAGGGAGGGAGGGAGGGAAGGAAAGGGGTGAGGAGCGGCGGCGGCTGCGGGTGGAGAAGGGGATGAGCGACGGCTAGCTAAGGATCATGGGAGCCGGGAGGGAGGACGTACGTAGGTTTTCAGGCTTGTTTTTTTTGGTTATCAGTCCATCAAAATTAAAAAATTCGCGAGTGGGGATGTCGAGGGGTGAATCGATCGATGGGAGGGAGATGAACGAATGAATGATGATCTACGGATTGCTCCTTTAGGAGTAGAGATAAACTTGCCAGGTGGTCAGATGAATGCTTGAACATAAGTTTGACACATACCTAAAAGCCATACATGAAACTTTAGAATTGCCATGCATGAGAAACTAAATCTGCCATATCGTAAAAATAAACAGGAAAACTAAACAGTTATGTTTGAACCTAAGTAGCCATTGTTTCATCAGATGATGACAATTTTTCTTTGAAAAATAGAATTTATGAAAGTCTTATGAAAACAAATTGCCACCCTCTAGTATATTATGAACGAATTTGTGCTTCGAGCCTGGATTTCATCACGAATGCCATTCTATAGTCCAATGTGTGGCTTCTTTTTTACATGAAATGAATTGATATTATTGTTTATAACTTGATTAAACAAAGAGAGTACAACTAAGACCATTGATAAAAATAAAGCTAGATAAAATTCTTGCGAAATTGTCATCTGGAGCTCTGCTCTTCGCATCTTCATGTTGTCCAAGCATCCGACAATGAAAACATCAAACCCCATTATTTGGTTTCTCAAAAAACATCCACAAATGAGAGAATCGATTCAACAATTGCAGCAGCCGGCGAGATCTTACGTGGAACGTATATAACATTCCAAGTGCAAGTCGCAAAAAGCAACGTCGCCCAAATGGTTACCCGGAAGATCTGCCAAGTGTGTGCATGTCCCATTGAGCGGATCGTAGACTTGTAGCGTCGGAGTTGGTCCATTAAGTAAGCAATAGCACATTAGCTTGAGTGAAGTCTGAAATGAACCTTGAGGTTGTAGAGGCCGACGCAAACAAACCCTCACCTCTAAATCCCTGAAGTTGGTACCTCGTATTTACATATCCCAGACAATGCAAACCCTTTATGAGTAAAATCCTGTTTGGTGTAATAGGGAAGAAGCGATCCCAGCCAGGATTGATTTCTATTGTCACTTACTGCATGGGCCCATCTGTCATATGCATCTCCTTGCCCAACCTTTTCCTCGACCTCGATGCCAAATGCGGGGAGGCGCAGCTGGTGTTCGAGGTGTTCGATCTGCTCCCGGACAAGGACCTACTCTCCTCGGGCATCGTCATGAGGACCATGGTCGTGCATGGCCGGTGGATTTATTCTAACCGCCGTCTAATCGATGTGGGCAAGTACACAAAAGAAATTAACAGACGCGGGGCAGAAGGCGAAGCTCGTACGCGGCGAGTCTGGCCGCCTGAAGGAGGCGAGGTAGGCGCCCTGGCCGACGAAGTAGGCCCATCTCACCAACGCCATTGTTCTGGTGGTGCCACTCGCCGGGGCCGCGCACTGCTGCGGCTGGCGATGCTTCCCGCCACAAGCAGCCGCTGCCCTCGCTGGCCAGCATCATGAACTGCTGCTGTTGCTTGCCACCGCCTACTGCTGCTGCTTGTGCTCTCACCGCCACCGAACACATAGAAAGAGCAATTTCCTATGCGCACATGCTACAAGCTAAGCTCACATCGTCCTTGATGTCTTATGTGCGCACAACAACACAATACTGAGCAAAATAATCATTGCGACCCTCTCTTTGCAACCACGCCCGGAGCTCCTGCACGAGGTTGGGTTGGTCTCGAACAAGAAGGATTGACCATATATTGGCTGCCGGACTCTGCGTTTGTGGTCGTCGTCCGGTCATTGCCATCTTGTGTTGCTCCCCTTTGCTCAAGCTCGTTGCGCCGATGGGGACGACCTCTGCTCAGGTGCGACTGCGGGGCCAAGGGAGCAGAGACCGGGAAGGACACCCGCTCGCCGTGCTGCAGGAGAAGCACACACTGTCTGCGCCATCGGTGGGAAGTTGTGTTGACCCGCGCCACAGTGAGAGAAACAAGTTCCCAGCAAGGATTGTGCTTTTCCCGGTGTGCCAAACATATCTAGGGTTCGAATAGACCTGGATCAGAGAGGTTAGGGTACAAACTTCAAGGATTTGAAAATGAGGGTTCATTTGTGTCGGCCTCTATAATCTGAGGGTTTATTTTAGACTTCACTCCATTAGCTTTCCACCATGATGCATCACCCTGAAAGGTATCACTAGATCAATGGTTCGAGCCATCGGGATCATATACGCCTCGACCCAAGTGCCCTCGGCCAAATCAGTCAGGAGCCATATGGTCGTGCAAGCATGTTTGGTCCCACGTCCCTCTGGGTGAACCATACAAAGGGTGCCATTGAGCTCGACCATACGGGTCTCTGTTCTCAGCTCTTGTAGCCTCACCGGGGCTTTGATGGATGTCTTCCATTCCTCGGTCTCGAGGTCAAGGCAGAGGACACAGTACCCGCCCACCTGCGGTGGCACCAAGCTGTAAGTGTAAAGGAAGTAGAGCACACCATCTATGGTGACCATAGAGTTTTTGTGAAAGCGGACACGGTCTGTAATTGGTGGCGGCTGCCTCCGCCTCCATCCTCTGGCGCCGTCCTCCAACGTGAGAACATCGCAGGTGTACTCCGGCGGATCAGCATAACTGTACATGCTCGTGAGGCGGACCACCTTGAACTTGTCCGACGGGGCAGCGTAGCCGATGCCAAAGGTGCAGGACGCTCCGCCGTCGTCCATCTCCGTGGAGGTCACGAGCACGTCCCCGGTGGCCAGATCGATCACGTTGAGGACGCGGCCGACGCGGGTGGCGCAGACGGGGCCGCGGGGTCCAGAGGTGATGGTCCATAGGTCACCTGCGGACTGGACCACCCTCACGACGCTGCCGTCCGTGTCCAGCAGCCGCAGGTCACGGCGGCGGCGCCGCCCTCCGCTGGCCAAGCCATGGAAGGAGTTGGCGACGATGAGGAGCTGCGGCTCCGTGCGGGCCTTGTGCGCCGCGACGAACGCGGGGTCGGAGATGAGCGCCCGCCACCCCGTGGACGCGCACCGGAACCGGCACGCCGACTTTACCGGCGCCCAGGAGAGTATCTCGGAGACTACGTCGTTGGGTACAGACGTCGGCATGGTCGATCGGTGGCCGGAAGGAACCGCCCGCGAGCCGCGAGTCGTCGCGAGGCCGAAAGATGGGATCTGCAGGCAGGATGGTATCGTATTGTACCCCAAATCTACAACCCCGTTGGTTTTTTTATGGAAGGCCTACAACCCCGTTAGTTTGTTACAACCTGGAAAGGTATTGTATGGTAACACTCGCATACAAATTGGAAATGTTATATTGTACTAATAGTGTTAATACTTGTACCTTTTTTTAAATCACAACATTACATTGAACAAGATATTGTTGTTAATGGAAGTTTTTCTTTTGCGAGAACGCCAAAGGTCATATATTAATTATCAGAAACCCTTACAAAAACACTTATACAGAAATTTGAAAATACATCCAAAATTTTGGGTGTTGAAGTCTTCTTCCTACTGCATTCACCGGCAGAGCCATGAGCAAAACTCTGTGTCGCAAGCTCGTTGCCGTCTCTGGTCCTCCGTCTCAGCGTAGAAAACAGATGTTGTTGCGAGTTAAACATGTTGTTTGATGGGGCAATACACCGCGGTGGCTTACCGAAGGAAGCACAACAACACGCCTACCACAGGGCGACGATCATCTTGGAGGGAACCCGACGACGGGGGGAGGGAAGTCCTAGAGCACGACGATCTTCTTGGAGTGCAAGCCACAAATGGCGATGGCTTGAGGTCGGTTAGATCCCTGTGTAAACCCTAGCCCCCATCGTCTATATAAGGAGGGGGTAGGGATCGGCCAGGTCCATCTATTCTCGTAGAAACACACTCACGGTAGTCATGCATCATCCCCCATTGTAATCCCTTGCATGAGGAACTCCACCATGAATACATATCAGAAGAAGAATGTAGGGTATTACCTCTCCCAGAGGGCCCAACCCTGGGTAACCCCCTTGTGTGAACCCCGTTATGTTACTTCCGACCGAATTCACCACCCTACCGAGGGAATTCACGGTTTATGTACCCTCTGTTGGTGTGCCAGGCATGGGCTGTACTTCTTCTTCGACCTCGAGCAGACCTTCACCCACCTGCACCTTTTCAGCATGAAGCTGAATCCGGAAAAAAATTGTCTTCGGGATGCCCTCCGAATAGTTCCTCGGCTTCATCGCATCTCAGCGAGGCATCAAAGCAAACCCAGAGAAGATACATGCCATCATCAACCTCAAACCACCAGAAACAATTCAGGAAGTACAAAAGATCGCAGGTTGCATCGCAACTTTGAGCCGGTTCTTATCACGTCTCGGGGAGAAAACCCTACAACTCTACTGGCTTCTGCGCAAGAACAATAAGTTCTATTGAAGCGATGAAGCAAAGGCCGCATTTGCATACCTCAAGTGCCTTCTACATTCCAACCCGTTGTTGACTTCCATGGCGCAATCAGAGCCACTATTGCTATACGTATCCGCCGCCACAGAAGTCACCAGCATGGTCATGGCGGTGAGAGGGAAGAGCAATGAAAGGCATAACGGGTCCAACACCCGGTGTACTACATCAGCGAGGTTCTGACACCATGCAAAACCTGCTACCTGCACTACCAAAAGACCACATATCGCATTTTCATGGCGGCTAACATCATGGAAAGACACATATATTGGTGAAATTATGTTTCTTCATGAAAAGACATTGGACAATAATGAAAAGAACCACACTAATTGTTAGATTAACACGTTACAAATTTCAGTTTGTAAGTTCCTTTTTTTGCGGGGACAGTTTGTAACTTCCAAAAGATGCGAACATTGAACTCACTAAGAAAACTAATGCAACAAAATTTAGCATTACAAGTTGTTTATGCACTTCAATAACATTTAAAGTTTCCACATTTAAAGTTTGCAACTGTGTGCCTAAAATCTGGAAACTTTAAATGTTATTGAAGTGCCTAAAATACGACGGTGGCTCGGCGCGTCGGCCTCCCAGCTGCCCCTCACGCAACAACGACTTGGTGGCCGCGAGGCTTTCCCGCGCGACAGTTTCTGGATGGCAGTGACGATGCCCTCACGCGACGATGACGGCAACTCGCTGAATTCTGCACCCCTAAGCTTTGATTATGTAGCCGCGTGCTCCCTGATTGTGCAGCCCAATGCTTACTTCTGTAGTCTGAATTCAGAAGTAATAGTATACTGTTGCATCGTTTTGTTGGTGAAGCAGGTTTACTTATGCTATTTGGATTCAGAAGTTGTATCCGTTTAAAAACCACACTGTGAAAGGCATGCAATGCAATCTGTAATCTATAATCTTTATCTCTAATATCTGGGTGTATGAATTCAGTTGAATAAATTTGCTGAACTTTTGTCCAACATTATCTTTACTGAGCTCTTTTCCAGTCACTCAATATGAATTTTCTTGTATCCTTCAAAGCTTTGTTCTGCTGAACAAGGGCAAAGAAGAATCTAGGCAGAGATGTGTTGTTGAATATGCAATTCTGAGGTTGTCAATTAAGAAGCTATACACAGGCTGTCTACAAGCCTACAGTACAAGTGATTTCAGTCTGCAAAGGACCTAGTAGCAGCTAGGGCTGTTGTACTAGATGTGGAATGAGCTTAATCTTACAAAGACATTATTCAGGGCATGCCCGGGGTACAAAATTGACAACAATTTCAAGTTATTCCTATCAGACGAAATAATTAGACAATTCTCAGGAGAACCATAATGTTCACATATTCAAATAACAGTAGTACAGTTCCCGGAAGAACTATAACATTCATTCTATAAATTTATTCAATGCATGAATTTCTTGTTCTGCACCAACTTAAGCATTGGAGCTTCTGAATTACTAGTCATGTCTGTAAAGAGACGAAGTTGAAGTTCTCTGAAGGTAAACATAAGGAAGTTTTCAAGATAACACTGCAGCAAAAAAACAAAAGCACCAGTGTGTCTTTAGCATACTCACATTTGGCCTGAACACTGATGCTTAGTGACAACCAATTTGCCTACAAAAAACACTGTTATAGCAGTGTATCCTACTCGTCATTCTAGGCTAACTATGCAACAAATTCCTATGCTTGTATGTTTGTTGTGGTGGTAGTAAATTATGGTTGCTAGAATTTTAGGTTGATGCTCCATCTGCATGCCTAAGAAAAAAAATATGCGGAGGCATGTGTCAGGGGAAAGAATTGGCAGGTGCAACGGTGATGTGTGCTCTGAAGAATGAGGGCCAGTTCTTTTGGGCGATTCTCCCAGAATCACCCCCCTCGCCAGCTTCTCTCAGAATCGTCACTCTATATTTTTTTTACAATCCTGTCTAGTTAAGGTCTAATTAGTTAGGATTGTAAAAAAATATGAAGTGGTGATTCTGTGAGAAGCTGAGGAGGGGACGATTCTGGGAGAATCGCCCAAAAGAACTGGCCCTGAGTCCCAGTTGCCAAAGCGCGAGCCACATCCAGTGTATGGTGACCGGCAGCCGACGATCGGGCGGTGGCCCCATCCTGGTGGACAGAAGGAAAGTCATGGTCAGAGACGCGTCAAGCGGAGGGCCAATCCCTGCCGATCAAAGATCCATCCCGGCGGGCGAAGGGTCAAGGGCAAGGGGTAACCGCCGGTGGAAGGAGCATGGCGGCGCTACGATCGAAGACAATCAGATCTCAGCAACTCACGAAGAGTCAAGCGCTATTCACCCTGCTGATGAATAAAAACAGGGGGTTATCTGCTAATTTGCGTTTAAGTGGATTGTTAGCAGTCCCACCTTTGATCTGTGTCGTTCACTACCGATCCAACAACCCACAAGACAAATTTCCAGATTTTCACTGAAAACTCATTTTCACCGGACACTTCACCCTAAAATATTTGAAATAAACCCACTAAAAACATCTAATAATATCCACAGCCAATCGCGGGCTTTATACTAGCTAGTATATTTGACACATGTAATGTATGAATGAGTTGGCGCTTCAAACCTAGATTCGGTCACAGATGTCATTCTGTGGTCTAATGCTTTGCCTTTTTTACATGAAATGAATTGATATTATTGTTTAATTTGATTAAACAAAGAGAGTACAACGAAGACCATTGATAAAGATAAAGCTACATAAAATTCATGCGAAATAGTCGTCCGGAGCTCTGCTCTTGGGGTCTTCATGTTGTTCCAAGCCTCGGACAAAGAAAACATCAAACCCTATTATTTGGTGTGTCAAAAAACACTCAGAGAAGAGAGAATCAATTCAACCGTTGTAGCCACCAACGAGATCTTAGGTGCGACGTACATAACATTCCAAGTGCAAGTCGCAAAAAACAATGTCAGCCAAATGGTTACCCGGAGGTCCGCAAGGTGTGTGAATGTCCCGTTGAGCAGATCATAGACTTGTAGCGTCGGGCTTGCGCTGGCAGTATGTAAGCAATAGCAAATTAGCTTTCCACCATGACGCATCACCCTGAAAGGGGTCACTAGATCCATGGTTTGATCCATCGGGATCACATACGCCTCGACCCAGAGGCCCTTGGCCAAATCAGACAGGAGCCATACGGTCGTGCAAGCATGTTTGCTCCCGCGTCCCTCCGAGTGAACAATGCAAAGGGTGCCATTGAGCTCAACCATACGGATCGCTGATACCATCTTCCACAGCCTCACCGGGGCTTTGATGGACCCCTTCCATTGCTTGCTCTCGAGGTCAAGGCAGAGCACATGGTCCTCCACCTGCTGTGGCTTCGAGCTGTATGCAAAGTACGGTGACTCCAAGCTGTAAAGAAAGTACATCGCACCATCTATCGTGACGACGCAGTTCCGGTGATACCGGAGATGGAGATGGAGACGGACTACGATCGGGGGTGACTGCATCCGCCTCCATCTTCTAGCGTCGTCTTCCGGCGTGACGACCTCCCATGTATGCCGTCCACGTCCAGGGCCGTCCATGAGGCGGACCACCTTGCACGCGCCGGACGGGGCGGCGTAGCCGATGCCAAAGGCGTAGAACTGGTAAACCCTGGTTGTCATGAGCACGTTCCCGGTGGCCAGATCGATCACGTTGAGGAAGTGGCCGATGCGGGTGGCGCAGACCGGGTCGCCGGAGTCGGAGGTGATGGGTGTTAGGACTAAGCCACCCCACGGTGGTGACCAGCATGTGTGTGTTTAGGTCGGGTCCGAGTCGAGCCGGTTTGTGGCCGGACTTGAGATCGTGTGTTGACGCAGAGTAGTTGCAGCGGGCGCTGGCGAGGCGTGCTGGTGACCAGGTTTTGCGGAGGAGCAAGAAGCTCACGTACGAAGAAGACCGGATCGCCAGGTGAGCGCGTACGTGCGCGGAAAGCTAGCCGGAGCCGTTGTGTGGAGCTGCGTACAAGTCGCTGCTCTCGAATCAGTTTGTGCGTGGCCGTTAACTGAACGTGCTTGACGCGCATGCATGTAGCTAGCTAGTGGTTGGTTAGTGCGTGCTAGGTGCGAGGAGTTAGTGGCCGGGTGTGCCGGCCTGGTCGTGTGTGTGCACGGGTATAAAGCTCCCCTCTGTGTACTCTTGTGAGCTGAGCCGAGAGGAAGAAATACAAGAGAGAAAAATGCCCTGGCGTTTGTCGCCGGGGAGGGCGTCTGTCGTCGCGGGCGTTTGTCGTCCGGCAAAATCGTCTCCTCGTGTTCTTGTGATTATTCGTCGATCCTCGGTTCCAACAATGGGCTGGAGGTCGCCTACGCCCTTGATCACCCTCACGACGCTGCCGTCCGCCGTGTCCAGCAGCCGCAGGTCGCGGGGCCCTGGGCTGGCTACGACATGGAAGTAGTTGGCGACGAGGAGGAGCTGCGGCTCCGTGCGGGCCTTGTGCGCCGCGAGGAACGCGGGGTCGGAGATGAGCGCGCGCCAACCCCTGGACACGCACCGGAACCGGCACGCCGATTTCACCGGCGCCCAGGAGAGTATCTCGGAGACGACGTCGTCCGGTAGCGACGTGGGCATGGTCGATCGGTGGACGGAAGGAACCGCCCGCGAGCCGCGAGTCGTTGCGAGGATCACTCGTGTGGCCACCGGCTAGGTATTTAATCAAGTGGATAGGACGCAGATAGACCTCGAAAAAGGATTCAAATCAAATCAAATCGAATCGAACGCAGATAGACTGCTGAACGCGTCTATAGCTTCAGTGATAGCTACCGGTGCTCGAGACCCTTATCCTATCCATGCGCGCGCATGCATTACGTGCGTCGTCCCTTCCTGCTTCTTTTTTTTATGGGAGTCCCTTCCGGCTTCCAGCTAGCTAGGATTTCAACAGTATTCTGCTACTCATTCCCCTCGTTTTTTAGTACAGTACAATTAAAGTCGCTCACATACACAAACATACACTCGCCCATATGAATGCAGGCACGCACACCCTACCCCTATGAGCACCTCTGAGAGACTGATCACGATTCACAAAGGCGCGCCCAATCATATTAATTTTTTATAACAAAAGTTATGTTTGAGAAATTCAATACATATATTTGCTCAGTATGAAGTGAAGGTACATTATTACATGAAAGATCATATCAAAATAATGACATCACAAAGAGTCCACAAATACTCCATCTCAAGTATGAATATATATTTTTTTCCGAGAAAAATTTCCTGATCTATTCATCAAATATTATGGCACAAAGAACACAAAAAGTTGTAGAAATTACATCTATGTCCGTAGATCACCTAACGACGACTACAAGCACCGAAGTGAGCTGAATGCGCGCCGCCGTCATCGCCCCTCCCTCACCAGAGCCAGACAAACCCTGTTGTAGTAAACAGTCGGCAAGTCATCGTGTTAAGGCCTCAAAGGACCAGCACACTAGAACATCAACCTTCGCCGATGAAGAGAGGCTAGATCGGAAGGATCCAACTGTTGGGAATCGTTGCATGGAAAACAAAAAAAATTCTACGCACACGCAATGATCTATCCATGAAGATGCATAGCAACGAGGGGAAGAGTGTGTCTACGTACCCTTGTAGACCGTAAGCGGAAGCGTTTGACAACGCGGTTGATGTAGTCGAACGTCTTCTAGCTCCGACTGATCAAGTACCGAACGCACGGCACCTCCGAGTTCTGCACACGTTCAGCTCGGTGACGTCCCTCGTCTTCTTGATCCAGCAAGGTGTCGAGGTAGTAGATGAGTTCCATCAGCACGACGGCGTGGTGACGGTGATGGTGAAGTGAACCTCGTAGGGCTTCGCCTAAGCACCGTGAGAATATGACCGAGGGTGTCAACTGTGGAGGGGGACGCCGCACACGGCTAACAATTGATGTTGTGTGTCCTAGGCGTCCCCCCCCCCCCCCCCTCCCACATATATATATAGGTGGGGGGGAGGAGGGAGCAGCCAGGGGGCGCCCCAAGTAGGATTCGAATCCTACTTGGGGTTTCCCCAAGTGGCGCCCCCCTGCCTTATTTCACCGAAGAAGAAAGGGAAGGGGGAAGAGAGAAAGGAAAGGGAGGCCGAACCGCCTTTTTCCTTCTCCCAATTCGGCCTCCTGCCATAGGGGGCACGCGCCACTCCCTGTGGGCTGGTGTGCTCCCCTCTCATGGCCCATATGGCCCATATATTCCCCCGGGGGTTCCGGTAACCCCTCCGGTACTCCGATAAATACCCGATACACTCCGGAACACTTCCGGTGTCCGAATACTATCGTCCTATATATCAATCTTTACCTCTTGACCATTTCTAGACTCATCATCATGTCCGTGATCTCATCCGGAATTCCGAACAACATTCGGTCACCAAATCACATAACTCATATAATACTAAATCGTCATCGAACGTTAAGCGTGCGGACCCTACGGGTTCGAGAACTATGTAGACATGACCGAGACACATCTCCGGTCAATAACCAATAGCGGAACCTGGATGCTCATATTGGCTCCTACATATTCTACGAAGATCTTTATCGGTCGAACCGTTATGACAACATATGTTATTCCCTTTGTCCATCGGTATGTTACTTGCCCGAGATTCGATCGTCGGTATCTTCATACCTAGTTCAATCTCGTTACCGGCAAGTCTCTTTACTCATTCCGTAATACATCACCTCGTGACTAACTCCTTAGTCGTTTGCTTGCAAGCTTATGATGTGTATTACCGAGAGGGCCCGGAGCACCCAGTTATGTTGTGACGTTTGATCGCACACAAGGCATTCCTTCGGTATCCGGGAGTTGCATAATCTCATAGTCGAAGGAATATGTATTTGACATGAAGAAAGCAATAGCAATAAAACTGAATGATCATTATGCTAAGCTAACGGATGGGTCTTGTCCATCACATCATTCTCCTAATGATATGATCCCGTTATCAAATGACAACTCATGTCCATGGTCAGGAAACCTTAACCATCTTTGATCAACGAGCTAGTCAAGTAGAGGCTCACTAGGGACACGATGTTTGTCTATGTATTCACATATGTATTTAGGTTTCCGATCAATACAATTCTAGCATGAATAATAAACATTTATCATGAATAAGGAAATATAAAATAACAACTTTATTATTGCCTCTAGGGCATATTTCCTTCACCAATATGAAGACACACACAGACAAACGAAGACAAATCCATAAAACACAAACACCGACCGAATCTCATGAGATCCGCTAGAGACACACCTCCGCACGCCCTCCGATGACACTAGGTGCACCGCCATGATGGGGGCTAGGCGGGGAGGGCCTTATTCCATTTTCACGGAGCCGTCGATGACTCGTCTTCCTGAGCATGACACAACCCTAAACAACCTAAAAAAACACCTGAAAATGGAGTATGAGCCCTCCCACCGGCAAGGTCCGGGATCCACTGCGCCTCCTTGGCCCTAAGGCCACAAGAGATGAGGCAGATTGGCGGTGACACCGGCGGAAGGCAGAGAAACCCTAGTGTGGGACTCGCTCGTGGAAGGAAAGGAGGAAAACTTATTCAAGTATGAATATATGGTATGCATATTCGCATATACAACACATTAGATCTAAATGATTAGCCCACCCAAGCAATGATCTGCAAAATTAACAATTTTAAAAGATAGATCAATGTGTAAATTAGTTATGCCTTCAACTGGATTTAATTTGATAGCCGATGTACTACCATTTCATTATATTTTCATCGCGTTTCACCAACTTGTGCAAAGACCAATAGTAATCATCTCGCTGATATATATGATTATTACTCATTTCGTCAAATACAAATGTGAATGGCAAAAATACAACAAAGGACGGACGTGCAGGAACAAAGCATGTATTTACGGGAAGATATGCTTGCATAAGAACTGCTCAATCATGCATAATGAAAATGCATCAAGATTTGAATAGAATATAAGCAAGAACAAATGATTGCGCGAAAGGATGGCAATGCTGACTAAAGGAAAGAAAGCTACCTAAAGAAAGGCAAATAAAGGAGAGACGGAGAAAAAAATGATAGGGCAACAAAATATACTAGCTAATTGTTCATGCATTGCAATGGGCGCATACTCAACGTTTGTAACATTTAATTTGATGGAGTGCGGGTAGGTGAAAGCAACGAAAGTTTTGATTTAGTTGAGATTTTAATAAGAAAATGATTTGATTTGATTTGATTGAGTTAATGCATGACATGGTTTTAGGAAAGTATAGATTTATATTGGTTTTATTTTGTGCAGCATTTTTTTTTAAACAAAACATCCCCTTTATTTATTAGAAATAACGGTTACATCGTCAGTAAGTAGATTTACAATTTCATTCATAGGCTCCTCAAACCAGTACCTAGTCTCAGAAAATTTAGCTAACCTAGCAAGTTCGTCAGCTACTTTATTTGCTTCCGTATTACAATGTTCAAATCTAATAAGCGGAAAATCGCAGGCCATAAAATAACAATCATCAAACACTGCCGCTGCCGCTGCCGCTGAATGTCCTCCATTCTTCATTATGTCAATTACTTCCAAATTGTCGGAGTTAACGACAATACAGTTGCATCCCGTCTTCTGTGCAAGTAATAGGCCATATCGCAGAGCCAGGGCTTCAGCCGTTAATACATCTGCACACCAATTCATCCTCCAAATCACCCCCCCCCCCCCCCCCCCCCCGCCCCCCGCGCGCGCGCGCGCGCAATGAATCCTCCTTTGTCATCTCTAAGTACAGCCCCCGTTGTTCCTCTAAGCATGTCTTGGTCGAAAGAAGCATCAACATTTAATTTCACAAAACCTCTAGGTGGTCTAGTCCACCCCTCTCTTTTACCGGGCTCCCATCGAAGTTTGGTATGCATCTTGTGATTTTCCCTGATGGACTAGCGTATGTCTGTCCCACCATAAGTACCAAGCTGTAATGGCGATCAATTCACGTACATTCTGGGTGTCCACATTGTGATTTTGTGCAGCATTGGTTGAGGTTAGAAAAACAACAGGAAACCAAACGGAAAGGAAAACGTGGGATGAAAAAACCAGGTGGGAGGTGGGGGCAACGCTACTAAATTGCTTTTAATATTAGAGATTAGAGATACCGCCTGTCCCGGATTTAGAGTACAAGAGATGACTATTTGCTGATGCATTTTTCCACTAAACACCACAGATGTTTTTCTTGTACCGATGCATAGTGTATGAGAGATGAACAAAAAAGCTGAATTGCGCTCCTAAGAGGCAAATGGAAAACACCACAACAATGAGCTTAAGCAGTGAATTGATAGCACCCTTGAGGCTTCACGTACACATATGACGAACGGTGCTCACATACATGTAAATATTTCAGCAAGACATGGTATATAGTGAACCGAGTCTAGCTCAAGTGGTTAAGTTCTTTGTGGTGGAACCAGCCCACCAGGTACAGTCTCTCTGACGATATTCTTTCAGTGGGAGGGGATGTTCTCCTCGACTACGGAGGCGTTTGTGGTGCTCATAGGGATAGGGTGTGTGTACGTATTCATAGGTTATGAGCGTCCGCATGGACAGCACCGATGCTGAGGTAGACATGCAATAGAAGCTCGCCGATGGTGGAGGCGCATCGCGAACGAGGCATCGCGTCCCGGAGGAAGGAACATCGGTGTATCACGGAGGAAAGAACATATGAGTTGGACAGCCTGATGTGTTAGCGTGCGAACACGGAGACCCGGGCCTTGGACGACTTGATTACGGATAGAAACATGAGTTCGTTCTGCGGAGCAGCAACCCACGAGATGGTGCCAGGAGCACGTGGACAACCGAGTTGATCAAGATCTTACGTTAGATCGATCCGATGGTTGAGTGGCACAAAACGCTGTGGAGGCTTGTAGGTAGCTGATTCTTGATGGTTTTTAAATGTGCCCAACAAGGATGAATAGAACATGTGTTGTCGTCTTCAGTTTACCATCTCATGCACACCAAATAGAAGATCCCGGAACTCATGGTAGAGTTCACAGCGAGGTTCTCCATAAACAAAGGTCACACGTCAAGCAACATCATCAAATTGGGAGCCACATCAGTAGAATGTGAAGAGCATCTCCAAGTAGACTGGGCTAATTTGACAACCCCCTAGTGCACATATGTATGGACGTCTTGGTACACAACAGTGTCCCTCGACTTGTCCCTAAATCTTCCGTACACATGCATATGATTCGTGAGGATGGTCCGGGCACTACAACACGGTACAGATTAGGAGGCACTAAAATACGCCTTTAAAAGGTCCAGTAACGCCTGCAAAGAAATAACGAGGCGTCACAAGAAAACGCTAGAGACAATCGCGAAGGCAAAGGTCTACGTAGGCGTTTTGCAAAAACGCCTCCGATGCTCAGAGCTTTGCCGGCGATTTCGTAGGACGCCCCCGTGCTCAAAGCGAGGCACTTTCAGAAACAAAAGACCGAGCCGTGTGGGTCTTGACGACGCCCGTCGACTCTGCTGGACCCTACCCCTACAAGCAAGCCAGACACCTGGAATTCGAACGCACAGGTCTTCTGAACTTTCTGAATCTGAAGCTAGCTAACACAAACAACACGCCCGCTGCCTGAACTTGTCATGTCTTCTGAAACATTGTCGATGTTTCCTTTTTTAAGTACGTCTAACTCCTATTCCGTAATTACCTTTGCAGGCATACCACAAACCACTACAGTAAACGGAGTATTGTGACTAAATTACAGAACAACCCATTTTAATTGGCAGACGAGCGTGTCCTCCGATCAAAAATCATCACGTAGCTCATGTCTGATTTGCCAGTAATCTCATCGGCGGCGGATTGAACGACGACGGCCAAGAGCCGAGAGACTCATGCAAGCTTGAACACTGAAGGTCCCGCTGCAGCAGCACAGCCACCCGCATCAGCGCAATATGTGGCCAGCTTGCTGCCGCCGGCTCTGCCGCGCTGCATCAATCCAAAGGCGTTTTGCTAAAATGCCTCCAAATCTGCGTCAATCGAAGGCGTTTTCCAAAATGCCTCCAAAGCTACATCAACTGAGGCGCTTTTCTGGAACGCCCCCAAAGCTGCATCAATTCGAGGCATTTTCCTAAAACGCCACCTCTAGGCACGATTTTGAGGCATTTCGAAAGCGCCCTTACAAAAATGCCTTCAATTAACAACCGTGGTGTAGTGGGGGTCCCATAAGAGGGAGGAAAGACAGAAAAAAAGAGAGAGAAAGTGGTCCAAGTGAGCCGTGTTCAACGTGGCGGACTGTCCAAACACGTCCAGATCCGCATTTCCTCCGTCATATGGGCTAGGTTTGGGGGATGCCCAACACCCCGGACAAATGGGCTGGGTTTGGGGGGTCCAGTTGGACAGGTGTTTTTCTATCTAAACATGTCCGAAGTGTACAGACTGTCCGCCTGAACATATGGAAAGGATTTGGGGGCATCGGTTGGAGATGCTCTTAAGGCCTTTAAAAGACACTGAGTAAAGTTGCAACCAAAAAGGCGCCAAACGTCCACTAGGGCCGACACTGCTAACATCAAAAGAACTCGAGTAACCCAATGACTACATGTTTGAGGAAATTCAGATCAGTACTTATGCATTAATCCTCCATGGCCCTGCATGTTTGCATTGCAACAGTAATGACATTGCATTGACATATTGTGGGCCCAGCTGAATGAGGAAAGGATACTATGGGAAGAAGTCAGAGAGAGTGTGGGATGAAGACCATCAGTGGATTGAGGCACATGATGTGCAAGTGCGGTCGTTGCAAGCGTTGGTGGCTAAACGTTTTGCTCTTCAGGGCAGACCTTTGCTAGAGATACCAACTCCTCCATAGGCTCCTAACTTGAACTTTTGTTAGTTCTATTCGAACTATTTCAATCACCATTATCATCCTTATCATTCATCTTATTGTCTCATGTGCTCACAACATAATCCGTCTTATGGGTCGAACAATGTGCCGGTAGCTGCACCTGGAGTTGGGCAAGCAAACCCAATGATGCCTCGTGATGGTCCCACTCTGAACTCCAAAACCATAGAAACTCCGAGTTATGTTAATGAACTTCATGCTTGTGGCCTTCCTATGCTTCTACTTTTGCTTGTGTGCTTTAGAAGCTTGATAACTTGTGCTTGTGTTCTTGAGAACGTGTTATTGTTATGTATATTGTGGATGGTGATTTACGTCGAGTACACTCTGCCAAGAGCAAAACTTCGCAAAGCTTTTGTCGAGTTTTAACCGGTTTTACCACGCTTTTTGGGCACTCGGCAATTAAACAGATTCTAGTAGTGAGTAAAACTGTCACTTGCTGCAGAAGGAGATTACTGAAATAGAAGCTGGTAAACTAAAACCTTGCTGAAGTGGAGGACTGTTTCGGTTCTTGCTTAAGTAATTGCAGAGATATAGAGATTGCATAGTATTCTAACATTGTAGTGATGACGTTCATCACCTCACATTTATCAAACAAAACTGAGAACTCCTTGTTGGTGATACCGCGATCAATTCTTCATGGCAAGCTAAGTTGCACGGATACGGCGATACGGATACAGACACCACGATACATCAATTCTTCAAAAACGCACATACGAGGATACATTTGTACATGTATAATAAATACTAAAGTTATATAGAAAATAGTGATTATATGAAAAATATGACCGTTTAAGAACACTGACAAGGTGATAGAACACATGGAAAATGCACCATAAATATGATCCTGGTTCTCTTGACCAGTTGAATTCAATTTGAAGCTGCCGAGGAGTAGGATCAGCCACGTTTGGGCACTCGGGATGAGAAATAATGAGGCGAGAAAAAGGATGGGGTTGTCATGGACTCATGGGTATGGATATATAGGTTTTCTCGTGTCCATGAAGTACCGCGATATCCCCAAAGTATCTTAATTAATAAATTTATTTGTATGAACAATAGAAAATTGGGTGATATGTTTCGAGTAGTACCTAAATGCATCCGATTGTCCGAGTATCCGATATGTTGATATATATACCTGATATGGCAATTTCCGAAAGTATCTAGGTAACATAGACAACAAGGTTCGCCATAAAAAAGGTTACACACCAAGGAACATCATCGGCTTGGGGGATAACCACATCAATGGAATGTGAGTTAAAGCCTTTCAAAGACACTGAGACCGTCTGCAATCAGAAAACGCCAAACCTTCATTGAGGCCGACACAACTAACAACAAAAGAACACAAGTTTTTTTTTCGAGAAGGACAAAAAACTCAAGTAACCCAACCACCACATGAAATTCGAACCAGTATCTTTGTTTTAGAAAGGAAGATGGAGGGGGGGTGCTACATCTTCACTAAGCAGCGAAGCTCTCTCACTGTCGAGTCCGACCTCATTGCGTCTGTGCCAGATCCATTGCCGGCGGATCCGCCGATCAATCTCGGATAGTTCTTTGCATCTTGTTGGAGTCATTGCTATTCTCCTCCTCATCTTGCATCACTGCTTGGGAGGCATTGTTATTTGCCGTCGGGGTCCAAGCAAGCTGATTCGATGGCATATCTGAACCCACGTCGGCGGCAATATCCATGGATTTCTGTTGTTTGCGTTTACGGTCAACATTGATCTCCACGCATTTTGGTCGGGGAAGAGTTCTTTTCCTGCCCCCTTCGTAGGATCACATCCATGTCCCCTAGACGCGTGTCCCCTACCGCCATGCTTGTGCGGGGAGGTGGCCTCACCATGCATATCAGACCCTCCACGGCCACGTCTAGCAGTGTTCTGAGCTTGTGAAGCCCTGATGCCCGAGTTCCCTGATGTGTTTTCATTGGAGTCAAAGCCCTCAGAAGAGGATGCCGCACACAGTTTCGCCGCCCAATAGACAGAACACTCCAAGTGCAAGTCACAAAAACTAACATCACCCATATGGTTACCCGAAAGATCCGTGAGGTGTGTGCACGTCTCATTGAGCGGATCATAGACTTGTAGCTCGGACTTGCTTTGTCATTAAGTAAGCAATAGCACATTAGCTTTCCACCATGATGCATCACCCTGAAAGGGACCACTAGATCAATGGTTCGAGCCATCGGGATCACATACGCCTCGACCCAAGTGCCCTCGGCCAAATCAGACATAAGCCAAATGGTCGTGCAAGCATGTTTAGTCCCACGCTCCTCCGAGTGGACTATGCAAAGGGTGCCATTGAGCTCGACCATACGGGTCTCCGATCTCAGCTTTAGTAGCCTCACCGGGGCTTTGATGGACCTCTTCCATTGCTCGCTCTCGAGGTCGAGGCAGATTACATGGTCCTCGTCCACCTGCGGTACCGCCAACCCGCAAAAGAAGCACATCAGACCATCCAACCTGTAAAGGAAGTATATCACACCATCTATCGTGACCACAGAGTTCTGGCGATAGTCGACATGGTCTGCAATTAGGGGTGATTGCATCCGGCTCCAATCCTCCATCTTCTCGTGCCGTCTTTCAACGTGAGAACCTCTCTTTTCTTTTCCCTTTTGAGATAACTCCAACGTGAGAATATCGTAGAAAACATGTATCTTCACTACTGGAATTTTCCTCTTTGCCGAGTGTTAGGCTCTTTGCCGAGTGCATTATGTCGGGCACTCGGCAATAGTATCTTTGCCGAGTACCTAACTCGGCGAAAACGCGAAACCCGGCAAACAGGCACTTTGCCGAGTGTCGTGTGCAAAACGCTCGGTAAAGCAACAAAACTCGGTAAACAGGGCTTTGCCGAGTGCTACACTCGGCAAAAGGGGGTCTTTACCGAGTGTCCCACTCGGCAAAAGGGGGTCTTCGCTAAACTGCATAGTTTTGGCTGTAGAAGTTGCATACGATCTCGGATGAAGATGGTCCAAAAATCAAAATTGTTCATTTTGACGAGACAGACAATTTCCATGTTGAGAACTTTTTCATTTGAGACCATATTAATTACACTTTTTGGCATGCCAATATTAATATAGTCTCAAATGACCAAGGTGGTGGTCATATTCATTGCATAGTTTATTATAATGTTCCTAAATTAGACACATAGGTGCATCTTGAAATCACAAACAATGTTGTCAAATAGAGGTCCCTATTTTTTTGTACAAAAAAATCAATTTTTATTTTCTAAGTGTCAAAAATGGGTGTTTTTTTGAAACAAGTACAAAAATCAGGGTGCAAAATGGTACTACTCCAATTATCACACTAAGTAGACCATATTTTACGCACAATTTCCAAGTTTCATGGATTTTCTAGTTTTCTAGTTACTTTCGCACATTTAAATGACTTTATGTCAATTTCCCGAAAGTAATTCAAAATTTAACTGCAAGTGTGTGATAGCTCAGTCATAAAAATTAGCAAAAAATATTTTTAAGTACACAAGTAGTCATTATATGGGAGAACCACTTAGAGTTTGAGAGTTTCGACCCCTTGTGATGAATAGACATGTCGACCATTTTGACCCCGTTTTGAAAAAAATGAAAGAAAAAGAATACAAGTTTAAAAAATGCAATCCTTTCGCATGGAGTCTTTTTATGTGTACTAGTTACGAGGAAAAATATCAAACTTTCAATATAATAAATTTGAAAAAAAATCCTTCACAAAACGGGCTACCGTGTATGAACATTCGTGGTTTTCAAGTCAAAGGACCAAGGTGATGGCCATATTCATTGCATAGTCTATTATAATGTTCCCAAATTAGACACATAGGTACATCTTGACATTACACTCAATGTTGCCAAATAGATTTTTCAACTTTTTTTTACAAAAGAATAAATTTTCATTTTCTAAGTGTCAAAAATGAGAGTTTTTGTGAAGCAAGTACAAAAAACAGGGTGCAAAATTGCACCACTCTAATTATCATAGTAAGTAGACCATATTTTATGCACAATTCCCAAGTTTCATGAATTTTCTAGTTTTCTAGCTACTTCCGCACAATTAAATGACTTTATGTTGATTTCCCGAAAGTAATTCAAATTTGAACCACAAGTGTGTGATAGCTATGTCCTAAAAAATTTAAAAAATATTTTTAGGTACACAAGTAGTCATTATATGTAAGAACCACTTAGAGTTTTGAGAGATTCAACCCCTTTCCATGAATAGCCATACCGACCATTTTGACCCCGTTTTGGAGAAAAAAAAAAGAATACAAGTTCAAAAAATGCAATACTTTCCCGTGGAGTCCTTCTATGTGTACTAGTTGCTAGGAAAAATGTCAAACTTGCAATATGACAATGTTGAAAAGAACTTCTTCACAAATTGCCCTAGCAAGTATAAACATTTATGAGTTTCAAGCCAAGTGACTACCGCGAAGGCCATATTCATTGCAAATTTTATGATAATGTGCTGAAAATTGGCACATAGGTATATCTCACCATTAAAAACAATGTTGCCAAATAGATTTTAGAATTTTTTGTACAAAAAATTCATTTTTTTCATTTTCTATGATAATGTGCTGATAACGTGCTGATAACGTGCAAAAAGGCAAATGAAGTAAGAAAATTGTTTTATTCTAAGTTTAAAAAATTTCGTGGCAACTATTACACGTGAAAGGACTCAGTGTCAAAGGATTTGATTTTTTGAAATTTTATTCATTTTCTTTTTCTATTTTTAGAATGGACAAAGAAGCTCACATTCAGCTGCTTGCTTCTGATTGGCCAATGCTTGAAGACATGGATCGATGACATGGCATGTCCTGATTGGTGCTCCTGCCTCCTGGTTCATCTCTCTCTCCCTTATCTCCTCAAGTCCACAGCCGCAGCCAGCACCTCACACCTCATCTCTTCGCTGCCTCGCCGGAGTCGCTGCTCCTCGCCGGAGACGCCGCTCCTCGCGCCACAACAGGTCCTGTCCCCTTCTTCTTCTTCTTCTTCACCCAAGCAGCAGCAGCAGGCTACACTCGCTGCTCCTCGCCGGACAGCAGCGGTGCAGCCGCAGGCATCGGCCGAAGCACCAAGCAGCAGCAAGCACGCGCAAGCAACAACAGCCCCGGCCGCCGCTGCTGCTCCTCTTCCTCGGCCACGGCAGCAACAGGAGGTCAAGCACGCGTGCAAGCAGCATCAGTCCGGTGGCTTTTGTTGGAAATATGAGCAAATTACTATGAGATTTAATCCGAATAAACAGAAGATAAACCATGACAGCAATGGTAGAGATTAAACTAATCATGTAAACTAGCATAGTCGATTAACAGATCACATCTAGGACACATACTAGAAACATGAATTCTACCACGATCTCGAACAAGAAGGATAGAATCACATACGGTGCAGCGGGAGCAGCACCGCCGGCGTTGAGGTTGTCGCCCATGTCGTTGAGGATGAGGTTGCCGAGGTCGGGGAAGAAGTCGTCGTTGGCGAAGTCGTCACTACCAGTAGTCGCGCGAGTGCGTTCCCCAAAAACCTGATCGCCCCTCTCCCGTACAGGATCACGAGAGGCGGGGTTCCGAAGGCCTGCTGTCCCTTCTCGCGGTGCACTCGGAAGGAGGGATGGAGAAGACTTGCGTGGCGGCGCAATGATCTGGAACGGTGGTGCGAAACCATACGAAGCGGCGGCGGCTAGGGTAGACGTCTGCCTGACTATATAGTGCGGGCCGGGTAGGTCGTGGGAGTAAATCCCACGTCCGAGTCGCGATCCAAAAGAATCAGAAACGGTTCAGTAATTAACGCGTCCGTTAATTATTAGCTGGCGTGGCGAGCGAGCGAGGAGGAGGAGCGCGCGTGTAGGTCTCCTCTTCTCATGCTCTTACAAGTGATAGAAGAGCTCACCTTATAAAGAGGTGCAAGTCTCACTCAACTTCCGGGGTGGGACTAAACTTTAGTCCCACTCACACCACTCACAAGCTATGCATGAATGGGCCAAGAGAATTTCAGAATTTTAGTTGGGCTTTGGGCCAAAGGCCTACTAGCAAATTCCAACAATCCCCCACAAAGACTCATTGGCACATCTCATCACTTAATTCCAAAACATTGTTTATATACCGGTGCTCAGTGGAGACTGTAAAGTTGAACTTCCACTTAGAGATTTATGCTACACTAGATCACAACTTGAATAGTGGACTATGCCTTGAACTACAAGTTTTCTGCAAGACTAGTTTCACACAAATTCTTGACCGATACTGGGCTGCCGCAAGGCTTCCCCGCGGGTGGAGCGTATACGTCATACTCCAGGGCCTTTCATGAATTTATTAGAGAACACCCAATTCTCACAGACTGCGATGTTAACAGTCAAATTCATATAGGTGTGTTCCTCAGGAGATGCTCTGCAGGACAACATCTCTGCTTACCCGAATAAGCCACTTGAAACACATTAAGATAAGTATCAACCTGCCATGCAGATCAGGAGAGTATTGCATCTTCACGGAGTGGGATAATTAATATAGGGATACTCTCCTCCCAGCTGACCAACAGCTTGTCTCCCACTTCTACCACACGGGATCTCCGATCACATAGAATGGGTTACCACTATGGACAACTCATGCGGTGGGTCTCAAACCCATCTCCATCGATGCATTATATATCACATTACGTGATAGACCCTTTGTGAAGGGATCTGCCAAGTTTTTCGATGTTTGGATATAATCCAACGTAATAACTCCGGAGTTCCTCAATTTTCTGACAGATTTTAGTCTCCTCTTCACATGCCTTGAGGACTTCATATTGTCCTTAGAACTGTTTATCTTGACGATCACAGTTTGATTATCACAGTTCATCAGGATAGGGGGTATTGGTTTCTCAACCATAGGTAAGTCCATCAAGAGCTCACGAAGCCAGTCTGCTTCAATAGTGGCAGTGTCTAATGTTGTGAGTTCTGCTTCTATAGTTGACCTCGTTAAGATGGTCTGCTTGCAAGACTTCCAGGAAACAGCACCACCGCCAAGTGTAAAAACATAACCACTTGTGGCCTTAATCTCATCAGCATCAGATATCTAGTTTGAGTCACTATAACCCTCCAGTACCCTTGGATACCCGGTGTAGTGAATCCCATAGCTCGCAGTGCCTTTCAAATAGCGCATAACTCTCTCAAGCACATGCCAATGATCATCTCCCGGTTTTGACACAAACTGACTCAGTTTGCTCACAGCAAAAGAGATGTCAGGCCTCATGGCACTCGCCAAAAACATAAGCGAACCAATAATCTGAGAATACCTTAGTTGATCCTTAGCAATCCGTCGATTCTTTCGAAGCAACACACTAGCATCATATGGAGTTGGAGAAGGCTGGCAGTCGCTATACCCAAAACGACTCAAGACCTTTTCCACATAGTGAGACTGAAGCAGTGTAATCCCACCATTCTCATCTCTCAACAGCTTGATGTTTAAGATAACATCAGCTACTCCTAGATCCTTCATCTCAAAGCAACGAGATAAGAAATCCTTAACCTCATTGATTAAATCAAGTTTGGTTCCAAAGATCAGTATGTCATCGACATACAGACAAAGAATAACTACTTCGCCCCCACCATGGCGATAGTACACACACTTGTCACCATCGTTTACTACAAAGCCGGCAGCAGTTAATGTTCTTTCGAACTTCTCATGCCACTCCTTAGGAGCTTGTTTAAGGCCATATAAAGACTTTAATAACTTGCACACCTTTCCTTCCTGACCAGGTACTACAAAACCATCTGGCTGATCCATGTAAATTTCCTCCTTCAACTCTCCATTGAGGAAAGCCGTCTTAACGTCCATTTGATGAACGAGAAGACCATGTGAGGCAGCCAGTGATAGTAGCACCCGAATAGTGGTCAGTCTAGCCACGGGTGAGTAAGTATCAAAGAAGTCTTCACCTTCTTTCTGGGTATAACCCTTAGCCACAAGCCGTGCCTTGTACTTTTCAATTGTACCATCAGGTCTAAGCTTCTTCTTGAACACCCACTTACATCCTATAGGTTTGCACCCATAAGGACGGTCAGTGATCTCCCAGGTTCCGTTAGCTAAGATGGAATCCATCTCGCTACGAACAGCTTCCTTCCAGTAGTCAGCATCAGGAGATGCATAGGCTTCTGAAATAGTCCTGGGTGTGTCATCCACAAGGTACACAATGAAGTCATCACCAAAGGACTTTGCAGTCCTCTGTCTCTTACTCCTCACAGGAGTTCCATTGTCACCCTCAACAGGATTCTCAACGTGTTCCATCGCAATGGTGGGTTCAGGAATTACAGCGAATTCCTCACTAGATGAAGTAGGGATCTCCTGATTTGATGAACTCGACATATCCTTCATAGGAAATATGTCCTCAAAGAAAGTTGCATCATTCGACTCCATAATCGTACCAACATACATGTCGGATACCTCAGATTTTATTATCAAAAATCTATAACCAATGCTATGAAAAGCATAGCCCAGAAGAACACAATCCACGGTTTTTTGGTCCAAGCTTGCGCTTCTTGGGAATTGGTATATTGACTTTCGCCAAACAACCCCAAGTACGTAGGTAAGAGATTTTCAACCTTTTCCTTTCCCATTCCTCAAATGGAGTCATGGTCTTATGCTTTGTGGGAACTCGGTTTGGGACATGACACGCAGTCATTAGCGCCTCCCCCCACCATTCCTTGGAGAGACCCAATGTGTCTAACATGGTGTTAACCATATCAGTTAGAGTTTGGTTCTTTCTTTCGGCTACCCCATTTGACTGAGGTGAGTAGGGAGGCGTCCTCTCATGGATTATACCATGTTCCGCACAAAACATATCAAAATCATTGAAAAAATACTCTCCACCACGATCAGACCTAAGCCATTTAATTTTCCGATCAAGTTGGTTCTCTGCCTCAGCTTTATAGTTTTTGAAGAAAGTTAAAGCCTCATCTTTTGATTTCAGAAGATACACATAACAATATCTAGTGGAGTCATCAATCAACGTCATGAAGTATCTCTTTCCACCTTTTGTCAACACGCCATTCACCTCACAAAGATCAGAATGTATAAGCTCTAGTGGCGCCAAGTCTCTTGCCTCTGCAGTCTTATGGGACTTGCGAGGTTGCTTAGCTTGCACACACACTTGGCACTTGGAGCCCTTGACAGTAGGTATTTTCGGAATTAAATTCATATTGGCTAGCCGCGTCATGCAACCAAAGTTAATATGACAAAGTCGTGAATGCCAAATATCAGAATCATTATTGTGGCAAACATTATTAATAACTTTAGTGCAAATATCTGACAAAGATAGGCGGAACAAGCCTCCGCTCTCATAGCCTTTTCCAACAAATTGTCCATACTTAGAAATTACAACTTTATTGGATTCGAAAACCAACTTAAAACCATCTCGACATAAACGGGAACCGCTAACGAGATTTTTATTGATGGACGGCACATGATGAACGTTCTTCAGACGCACGGTCTTCCCCGAAGTAAACTTCAGATCGACTGTACCGACACCTCGAACGATGGCATGTGACCCATTCCCCATCAGCACGGGAGAAGTCCCTGTGACCTGGTAAGAAGAAAACATGGAGGCGTCAGCACAAACGTGCACATTGGCACCGGTGTCAATTAACCAATCAGGAGATTGAAATACTGAAAGGATGGTAGGAAGAATACCGTACCCAGATTCCTTCATATCAGTATCACCGATGACAACATTAGCGGACTTGCCGCTCTTCTCATATTCGCGCTCCTCAAAGCGGTTAGGACACTTCGGAGCCCAGTGATTAGGATCACCGCAGACATGGCAAAGTCCCTTCCCCTTCTTATGAGAATTCTTCTTGAAGTTGGTACAATGTGACGGCTTGTTCTTTGTATCAAACTTGCCTTTGCCCTAAGTTTTGTTCTTGTTGTTTTTGAACTTGTTGGGCTGGAAGTTCTTCTTCTGTACCATGTGGGCACCAGAAGCTCCCTCAGCAACTCGAGCACGTGTGTCCTTTGCTCTCGCCTTCTCTTCAACATCAAGAGTACCAATGAGATCCGCAACGGAAAACTCCTGTCTCTTGTGTTTCAGGGAAGTAGCAAAATTGTTCCACGAAGGTGGAAGCTTGGCAATGATGCCTCCAGCAACAAATTTGTCCGGCAACACACACTTGAAGTACTCGAGTTCCTTTGCGAGCGACTGTATCTCATGAGCTTGCTGTACAACAGAGTGCTCATCAGTCATCTTGTAGTCATAGAATTGCTCCATGACGTACAACTCGCTGCCGGCGTCCGAGGCACCAAACTTGGCCTCGAGCACAGCCCACATGTCCTTGCCGTTGTCAAACGACATATACGAATCCACAATGGAATCATCAAGAACACTCAGAAGAGCGCCTTTAAAGAGAGTATCGATCTTCTCAAAAGCTTCCAGCTGTGCTGGATTAAGATCGCCCTCAGGCTTGCCCTTAGTGGCATCATAGCAGCACATGGTTTGAAACCAGTAGACTGCCCTCGTGCGCCACCTCTTATATTGCACCCCCTTAAAGGCAGGCGGCTTCAAATGCGCAGCAAAACCACTCGGAGTAAATTGCCTATAATCAGGTTTTTGGATTGTTGGAAATATGAGCAAATTACTACGAGATTTAATCCGAATAAACAGAAGATAAACCATGACAGCAATAGCAGAGATTAAACTAATCATGCAAACTAGCATAGTAGATGAACAGATCACATCTAGGGCACATACTAGAAACATGAATTCTACCACGATCTCGAACAAGAAGGATAGAATCACATACGGTGCAGCGGGAGCAGCACCGCCGGCGTTGAGGTTGTCGCCCATGTCGTCGAGGATGAGGTTGCCGAGGTCGGGGAAGAAGTCGTCGTTGGCGAAGTCGTCACTACCAGCAGTCGCGCGAGTGCGCTCCCCAAAAACCTGATCGCCCCTCTCCCGTACAGGATCACAAGAGGCGGGGTTCCGGAGGCCTGCTGTCCCTTCTCACGGTGCACGCCGGAAGGAGGGATGGAGAAGACTTGCGTGGCGGCGCAATGATCTGGAACGGTGGTGCGAAACCATACGAAGCGGCGGCGGCTAGGGTAGACGTCTGCCTGACTATATAATGCGGGCCGGGTAGGTCGTGGGAGTAAATCCCACGTCCGAGTCGCGATCCAAAAGAATCGGAAACGGTTTAGTAATTAACGCGTCCGTTAATTATTAATTAATGACTCATTAATTTTTTTCGAGCAGCAAAAATATAGACAACGTGCATAGCTCTGTCCTCGGCTCAATCCCGCAACCCGCGGCGCGGCGCGTCGTGGCGAGGCGAGGCGTGGCGTGGCTAGGCGAGCGAGGAGGAGGAGCACGCGTGTAGGTCTCCTCTTCTCATGCTCTTACAAGTGGTAGAAGAGCTCACCTTATAAAGAGGTGCAAGTCTCACTCAACTGTAGGAGATATGCCCTAGAGGCAATAATAAATGTTATTGATTATCTCCCTGTTCATAATTAGGTTTATGTTCCATGCTATAACTGCTATGGTTCTCGAGTCTACAATAACCACGAGGCTCGGAGGAAGACTCATATGCACGTGTGGAATAATAAACGGTAAAATGTATTCCTAGTCTGGCCTCTGAGACTAGCTCAAGTGTTGCATGATGGTTCTGTTTTCCTGATCGTGACTATGCCGGCAACTTTGAGGGCACAATGTTAGAAGAACATTTGTGTTGAATTGATGTTATGCTATGGGATACTTTCGTCACAAGTTAATGGTTAATAACACAGAGATGGTTAACGTTTGCATGATTCCTCAGACCATGAGAGTATCGAGTTTCTTCATGCTTGATTCATGAACTTTGGGGTTTGTTAAACGTCATCCGTAAATGGGTGACTATTACGGCGGCTTACGGGTTCATGGAAAAGTGTGTCAAGTAACTTGATAGCTCGAGATTGGGATTTGCTCCTCCGACGATGGAGAGATATCTCTGGGCCCTCTCGGTGTTACGGTATCCATCATCGTCTGGCCAGACACTTTGTGATTTGATCACGGGGATGCCGGAACACGGGAACGAGAAAAGAGAACAAATACTGGTAACGAGGTAACTGGCATAGTGGACAAGTTGTTGACCCACGGGGATGCCATCATGTCTCACCTCGGGTATTTGTAACATATCGCGAAGCAACAGGAATAGCACACGGCAACTGGAGGTTCACTCGAATATTCATTCGTGTGGGTATAGGGGTCAATATGGGTGTCCACGGCTCCGATGTTGATCATTGATTGGAAGGGGTTCCGGGTCATGTCTATACTTCACCGAACCTATATGGTCACATGCTTAAGGGTCATCTATCTGCTGAATACTAGACAGGGAGTCTGAGAGAAAGTTTTCGGAAAAAGTTTTCCGGAGACAGCGGAAAAGTTCCGACGAGAGAGGTCACCGGATGAGTTCCAGTGATACTGAAAAGTTGTTTCAGAGGATACCATAAAGTCAAATTGGTTTTGGGACATGCCAGATAATTCTTGGAGGGTGCCAGAATCATTCTGAAAACTTTCTGGAATTTTCGGAGATGAAAACCGGAAATGTTCCGGAGCTGCCGAAACCGCTTCAGATGCTTTTCGCAGATGAAATCACTAAATTGGAATTGTTCCAAAACGAGTTGAAAATTATTTTAGTGGGTACTGGAAATGTTCTAAGCCCACATAAATATTTTCAGTTCGAACGGACGCTGAAAAATGTCGTCGTGAATAGTGAAAGTGCTTTTTGGGATTTTTTATGGAAAGCACCTTTTCGGAAATTTCCCAAAAGGCTTCTAGAAGCCTTGGGCACTAAGGAAGCCCCCTTGGGAGGGCCCCCCCAAGGGGTGGCCGGCCATGGAGGGTGGAGCTCCATGGAGCTCCACATGGCACTCCTTTTTGCTTTATTCTTTATGTAAATGACATAAAGTGGGGGTACTTTTGGTATTTGTGAATGCCAACTTTACCCCTTGGCTTTCCTATAAATAGAGGAGAGTGGGCTGCCCACAAACTTCATCCCTTCTCACATACAAGTGCCATGCAATGATCTGGCTTCTCTCTCCCTCCCACGAAAAGAGTTTCGTAGAGCCGAAAGGCTGTCTGGGTTCCGGTGGGAACTAGTTCTGGACGGCGAAGCCCTGCCGGATAGATGACACCGTATGTGTGCAACTCTGTAGAGAGGTCATAGTTTCGATCTTAGTGCCCGAGGGGCTGTTCGTGAGTGCCTCCCGAAGGGCTGTCCAAGTGATGGTCCAAGTTCTGTGAGTCCTCCCGAAGGGCTGTCCGAGTGACCGTTCGAGTTTCGAAGGTCCTCCCGAAGGGCTGTCTGCGACACCGTCCGGGGGACTGTTCGACCGCCTCCCGGAGGGCTGTCCGAAGGGAAGACGAGGGTATACATCCTCGCGGTTGGGAGGTTGTAAATCCTAGCTGTGGGGATCTGCACCGCCGATCGTCATCGACTCTACTTCCGCTGCGCTACGAGTCGGTAACAAAAAGATCAAACCTTGTATGCAGTCTCCATAGTGGTCCTGGGCTGGTGCGTAGGTCGGAAATTTTTGTTTTCTGCTGCGTTACCCTACAGTGGCATCATGAGCCGTGCTATGCGTAGATGCAGGTTGCGATCTAGAATACATGAGATGTATGGGTGTTGCACAATATAATTAGGTAGTAGATGAGTTCTATTACTAAAAATTATTTGTGCGGGTAGCAGATGAAATCTGTTACCCGATGTTCTTGTTGCTTCCCTGGAATTTGCATATTTCTGATCTTGATAACAGTATGGTGGAGTTTCAATGTTCTGGCAATCCGCGATCCTGATTGATCAACGAAGTGCTAACAGTTCATTGAATTCCACCGTAGTTAAAAAGAAAGATGAAATTTCGCAGACAAAAAGGCAATGCAGATATGATCTGCACGGGGGTCATGCGTATGACGAAGTTTAGTATGGGGTTCAAGATTTTATTATCTCGTCCTTTATACACCCCGCATTGTTAATCTAGCGACTTGAATTATCATACTTGATGATGGACGTTGGTAGCTTCGGTTTGTTTCGAAACCTTAGAAGCCACGAAAAACAAGTTTTTGCATGAACCAATTAGAGGCGTCTAACTTGGTTTTGCAGGAGGGTTTGCATGTGCATGTGATGTGGTATAGCAGTGCTCATAATAATTTGATTATGTATGAGATGACTATATAATGTAAATTTATTAACATGACCTGCGTGTCATGATTCGGCATGATGGCTGGAGCCATATGATTGCACTTTAATGACCTGCGTGTCAACCTTGTTGTAATGCATTATTTTATTAGCTATAGAGATAGCAATATTATCTGGTGCATCGACAAGGTGGTGGCAATCTTCGCGAAGATGAACACCGACGCGAATGCCGAAGACGAAGAAATACAAGACTTCTCCGTCAGAAAGGGCTATACCATATCATGCTATTATGAATTGCCTGAGATGTTTATCCCTTATGATGCGCCCTTCTTGATTGCGCGGTAGTCGCTTTTTATTAGGGTGATCTCTCACAAAAATATCAAGTAGTTAGTGTTCTCCCAAGTGTAGCACCGTCACGGCACCTAACTTTTCGGGGTGCGCCATGGATGCATGGGTATGAACGATTAGGGAAGTGTGAGGCGGGTGAGTTGAGACCTCGCAGCGTGATCACTTGGTTGTCTTGACGTTCAGGCATGAAAGTCATGAGCTCGGAACACACGCATCGAAAGATGAACAAGAGTCACATAGAGATGTGATCGGCAAGTTGGCCTACCGATTAAAATTCCCGTCATGAGATGATGATTCTATGGCGATGAATTGAAGTCTGGATCTTGTATCACTCAAAATCAATTTTGAGAGATATTGATTTGAGTGGGAGCGCACTTTTGAATTAACTTGTTTTAATTCTCAGTGCAATTAATTATGAACACTGTCTAAGTGTGGTTTGCAAAATAGTTGTAGAATAATGGCTCGCGTTTCCACCTTCCCTGTTAAAATTGAATAGCTGTTAAATATCTGGTTAAAACTTTACGGTTGGTAACGTAATGTGAGGATTGTCCTCAAGAGTGCCAAGAAGGACTTTGTCCTATCGCATACTTTCGGTATTCTCTCGCTTATGCTATGGATCATGTGACTCTCATCCTTCGATCCAAAAGCTAGAATTCCGTTTCAGTCAAGTACAATATGTTTGCTTCCATGAGACCCAAACTTCGAAAGTTTGGATAGTTATGTGATATTCATGGAATCTGAAAATCATTTTTCAGGGACAGACAAAGGCTAAAAGATATGAGATATCCAAAGAAATGTTTGTTTGCAAACTATTAGTAAAGATGTTTACTATGCATTAGACTGATAAGAGAGGGATCCAGAAGAACGCCTGTCATATGATGAAAGGTGAATAAAACAACAACTTAAAGAGAAAGGAAGTGTCCGAAGGGTGTTAGTGAAACTTTCACGCCTAGGAAGTCTGGGGCTAACGCCACTCTTAAGTTGGGTGCTTCTTCTGGAAGTAGGAGAAATACTAAAAGTTAAACTGTTAGAAGTATAAAGGCAATAAGAAAGAAGACTGGAATATCCAGCTCATGTATGAATGTCATACAAGTTTTTTGATGTATAGAAGGCTGGTCAAAGATATAGTTCTTGGGAATTATGGTTAAACATGTTAATCACTAATTCTTGGGTATTGTGAGACAATCACAAAGATACCCGCTCGATTGCATTCTGTTGCAACTCGATGTAAGAACTACTATGGCCTGAAAGACTAGCTAGGGATGAGGTTTAGGTATACACAGGGAACATAGTAAATGTTACTATACCTTCCATCGGTGTATTACTGTCTATATTTATTTTCATAATTCATTTAGAGTTTTAAACTCTAGCCCATTGCATAAGGTATCTTGCAAGAAGGTTGTTCATAAGAGAACTTTTTATGTTCGAAGTTATGAATAACATAAGGGCCATACTTTCATTGAGAATGAGATGTATGTTATGAATAATGATATTAATATATTACCTCTGGATTTACTTTCATATTCATTTTAGAGTTTTACACTCTAGCCCCTTGCACAATGTTGTTGCAAAAGGGTTGTTCATAAAAGAACAATTGTTGTTTAGTGTTATGAATAACATTTAGAGCCATGCTTCCATCTAGATGGGATGTATGTTATGAATATTGATAGTAATATGATACATCCATAACACTGACGCTAAATGTCGCAAGACTAAAAGAATACCACACAAGTGTGGCGCTGCATTTGGTCACATTGGAGAAACCCGCATGGAAAATTCCATTATGATGGATTTTGAAGTCGTTTGATTTTGAATCATCTGACACTTGCAACTTTTCCCCGAAAAGTGAAGTGACTAAAATACCATTCACAGGCCATAAGGAATGGACAACAAACTTATTGGTGGTCATACATTTGATGTGTGTAGTCCGATAAATGTTGTTAGTAGTGGATTTATCTATCTTCAGAAATGACTCGAGTAGATATATGGATATTTACTTGATGAGACGTAAGTCTAGATCTTTTGAATTCATTCAAAAGGTTTTTAAGAATGAAGTAGAAGTTATTGTAACAAGAAAATTATGTTTCTACAATTCGATTGCAGAAAGGAATATTTGAGTTACAAGTTTAGCGAATGTCTGATGAGTTGTGAAAGGGGTTTCATAACTTGCACCTCCCGGAACACCACTGCAAGTGGAAAGTCTGTGAAGATGTAATCGACCCATTTATGACATGGTAAGATCAAAGATGACATAAATAAATTTGCCATTATCCCTTTTAAAGAGTGATGCTTTAGAGACTGTGGCTTTTACACAGAAAAGAGCTCCATCGGGTCTGTTGAAATGACACCATGGTATGGTACGCCCAACCATGTTATATCTTTTCTTAACATTTGGAATATGGGGCTTGTGTAAAAGGTTACAAACCTATTTCAAATCAGACAAGTGCTACTTTGTAGGTTATCCCAAGTAATTGGGTATTCCTCCCTCACTATACCGAGGCAAATAGGTTTGCCACAAAGAACGGTATGCTTTTTGAAGAAAATGGTTCTTTCAAAAAGGTGAGTGGGAGAATAGTGCAACTCGACGAGATAAACAGTATCTTCGTCATCAGATCAAAGGAAAGAGACCTTGGAAGTAATTCCAGGTTTTCCTACTGCGACTGATACGGAAGTCTCTACAATAAAATGTATGGACTTCGGTCGAACTTGCAGCTGAACCATGTAGGCAAGGCTCGTGCAAACCTCTCAGGTGCGCAAACGAGATATTGTTGTTAGACAACAGTATACCTACGATACACAAGGAAGCGTTGATGGGCCCTGACTCCGGAATTGGCTAAATGCTAATACAACCCGAGTTAGTTTCCATATAAGTGATTCAAGATTAAAACCTTGATACACCTTTCAGAAGACTTAGAGTCTAACGAATATTTATGGAACTTAAAACTGATACGGATAAAAAATGTTTTATCCATGAAGCTCGACTTGTTGCAATAACAAGTTCAAGGAGTTGACTACGATGAGGTTGTTTCATCGTAGCGATGCTTAAAGTCGGTTCGGGTTGAACTAGCAATTGATACATATTTCAATCATGAGATATGAAACATGGATGACAATAGGATTTCCATCTGATGGAAATGAAACCAAGGACTTACATGTGTTACAGTCCAAGGTATTTTGTCAGTCCAGAGGATGCTAGTAAGTATGCAAACTTCAGAGTTCCAGCAATGGACAGAAGAGAGCAAAATGGAGTTGGAATCTTCGTGTTTTGATGAAATAGTCAAAGGGGTTTGACTTCATCAATGGGTAACGAAGATGCTTATGATTCAAGAAAGTAAGTGGGAGCATAATAAAATTTCTAAAAAACGTTGTGTGCTTGACACATTGTTAATTGGAAATAAATTTCTTGACACGAATTAGGACTTCATTTGAAAATAGTTTTTTGATGAAGTGCTTGGGCTAAATGGCCTTTATATTAGGCATGATGATCTATGAAGATAGATTTACCTAATGGGGCCGAGCAAAAATACATATTGACAAGATGCTAAAACCTTTTAGCATTAAAAACGTCAAGGAGTGATTCTTGCCGAAGTCACATGGAAAGAGTTTTTGCAAGACTCGGTGTCGCAAAACACTGATGAGAAAAACACATGATGGAGATTCCACACACTCTTGTGTTTGGATTAATCATGTATTCCATGGTATGTAAAAACAACCAGATATGTCCAATACTCCCAAAGTTGTTGCGAGTATAGATACCAAAGTGATCAAAAGTTCTCATCATGGGACAACAGTGAAAAAGGGTCATTGAGTACTATAGTAGCACCGATGACATGTTTTCTCGCAAGCGGAGATCATGAAGAGTTCGTTGTAAAAGGTTACATCGATACAGTCTTCATCCATGCTCCAAGTGATTTTCGATTTAAATTGAGGGTTTTGTGTAACACACAATATGGTGGCACGGTAGTTGGAAGGAGTCTGTAGGAGATATGCCCTAGAGGCAATAATAAATGTTATTGATTATCTCCCTGTTCATAATTAGGTTTATGTTCCATGCTATAACTGCTATGGTTCTCGAGTCTGCAAATAAAACGAGGCTCGGAGGAAGACTCATATGCACGTGTGGAATAATAAACGGTAATATGTATTCCTAGTCTGGCCTCTAAGACTAGCTCAAGTATTGCATGATGGTTCTGTTTTCCTGATCATGGGCATGTCTATGCCAGCAATTTTGAGGGCACAGTGTTAGAAGAACATTTGTGTTGAATCGACCCAAATTGATGTTATGCTATGAGTTACATTCGTCACATATTAATGGTTAATAACACAGAGATGGTTAATGTTTGCAAAATTCCTTAGACCATGAGAGTGTCGAGTTTCTTCATACTTGCTTCATGAACTTTGCGGTTTGTTAAACGTCATCCGTAAATGGGTGGCTATTACGGCGGCTTACGGGTTCATGGAAAAGTGTGTCAAGTAACTTGATAGCTCGAGATTGGGATTTGCTCCTCCGACGATGGAGAGATATCTCTGGGCCCTCTCGGTGTTACGGTATCCATCATCGTCTGGCCAGACACTTTGTGATTTGATCACAGGGATGCCGGAACACGGTAACGAGAAAAGAGAACAATACCGGTAACGAGGTAACTGGCATAGTGGACAAGTTGTTGATCCACGGAAATGCCTACATGTCTAACCTCGGGTATTTGTAACATATCGTGAAGCAACAGGAATAGCACACGGCAACTGGAGGTTCACTCGAATATTCATTCGTGTGGGTATAGGGGTCAATATGGGTGTCCACGGCTCCGATGTTGATCATTGATCGGAAGGTGTTCCGTGTCATGTCTATACTTCACCGAACCTATAGGGTCAAACGCTTAAGGGTCATCTATCTGCTGAATACTAGACAGGGAGTCTGAGAGAAAATCACCGAAAAGTTTCGGAGACAACGGAAGAGTTCCGGAGAGAGAACACTGAAAAAGTTTCGGTAAAACCGAAAAGTTGTTTCGGATAAAACCATTGATCCAAAAAGGTTTCGGCAAGCACCGGGAATGTTTTGGAGGTTGCCAGATTGGTCTGGTAATTTCTGGAATTTTTTTGGAGAAAAAACCGAAAAAAAAGTTTCGGAGCTGCCGGAGTTGTTTACCGGGTAAACAAAGATGGTTTTAAATTAAACCACCATACTGGAAATGTTCCAGAGCGCGTCCAGATAATTTTAGAGGGTGCCGGAAATGTTCTGGGACCTTCTGGAATTTTTCAGAAATAATAGTCGCGGAAAACATCTTGTCCCAGCGTGAGGGGACAAGATCCCACGGATCGTGGGGGCTGTTTTTGGGGGGGCCCCCTTTGGGAGCAGCCCCCTTGTGGCTGGACAAAATGTTGGGGGGGGGGGCCCCATGGTGGGGGGCAGCCCCCACAAATGGTGGAGAGTGTTGGGAGGAAGGTGGGGCCCCATGGGGGAACACCATGGACAAGGGAACATGTTTTTCCCTTGTTTGGTGGGAACATGTTCTCCTTGTTTTGTGGGAACATGTTTTCCCCATGTTTAGTGGGCTGAATTTTCAGCCCCCTCCACCCCTTCCACCACTATATAAGGAGGAGGAGAGGTGCTCTCCAACTCCACTCCAACTCTCTCACACAAGCCATGCATGCTCTGGCATTCTCTCTCCCTCCCACGAAATAGTTTCGTAGTGCCGAAAGGCTGTCTGGGTTCCGGTGGGAACTAGTTCTGGACGGCGAAGCCCTGCCGGATAGATGGCACCGTATGTGTGCAACCCCGTAGAGAGGTCGTAGTTTCGTCCTTTTGCCCGAGGGGCTGTTCGAGTGTCCTCCCGAAGGGCTGTCCGAGTGACGGTCCGAGTTCTGTGAGTCCTCCCGAAGGGCTGTCCACGACACCGTCCGGGGGACTGTCCGACCGCCTCCCGGAGGGCTGTCCGAGTGGCGGATGAGGGAGTACATCCTCGCGGTTGGGAGGTTGTAAATCCTAGCTGCGGGGATCTGCACCGACGATCGTCATCGACTCTACTTCCGCTGCGCTACGAGTCGGTAACGAAAATGATCAAACCTTGTATGCAGTCTCCATAGTGGTCCTGGGCTGGTGCGTAGGTCGAAATTTTTTTGTTTTCTACTGCGTTACCCTACAAGAATACACGGTCATGTACTCTCTCGGCTTTTGACAATTTCAGACTCTCCGCCACTTTCTCAAATTCTCCATGGTCAACTCATGTCCATCTTCCGGTACCGATAAATCCAGTCACCAATTTGAATCTAGTACTCGTCAACACTGCTTCAGCACCCCTGCACACTTTGTCTGACCGCCAGTGTCTTGGCCTATTGCTGTGTCCCGTGCTTACCGCACGCCTCGCCGCTATTACCGCGCCGAGCCTCTGCTTTCCTGGTCGAGTCTCCCGGGTAGCTAGCCCCCACTGCCTCAACCCCCATTACAGAGAACCATCGATCATCACCGACCGATGCCCAGTGGCGTAGCCAGCCCAATAAGCCAGGGTGGTCCATCAATAGAAATATTTACATAAGTTTGTTTATTTTCAAAGAAATATATTTTTTACTACACTATATACAAGCTATAGGGAAATTCCAGGGTGGTCCATGGACCACCCAGGCCACCCCCCAGCTACGTCACTGCCGATGCCGAGTATCACGTCTCCATCAGACCACTGGTACCCAGTCTGAACCACGTGTCTCTCGCCTTCCCGCTGAAATAGGCTTCGACTCTCCGTTAACTTACATCGTAGCCCCTCCATCAGCACAGAGTGAAATCTTCCGCTAGACTCCAGCTCCACCTTCAACATGACTCCATGTAGCCGCGCCTTGCTACCCCACGCCTTGTTGACTTCAAGCTCTATCATGTGTGCACCATCTTGAATCAACACCGCGCTATAGTCTGTCGAAGCCACACAAGCCCTCAGGCCTGCACCACGTGTTTCCACGCCCTAGAAGTTGGCCACCATCAGCATCACGCTTCTATGTCGTCGTCGTTGAAATCACCGCCATCTTTTGCTTTGACCAACATCGTCCATTAGACTGTCCAGTCCGACCCAGCCGAACTTATCCGACTACAAACATGCTCCATCCTGCATCGTGTCTGCCCCGCACATCTCCGTGCATTGCTTTGACGCCCTGTGTATGCATGATCCCTGCCATGACGCACCCCGGGCTCTAAACACTGTGCGTGTCACCAACCTGCAAACCTCCTGGTAGAACCACGTGCAATTAGCAATACCTCCAAAGGAAATTACTTCCTGGAAGCTCCCGTGGATGTGCTCATGTACCCCACACTTCCCAATGTCTTTTTCCTTCAACATCGCCAACTCATGCAACGCATATACCATCTTGTGCACATTACCTTTTTTTTTTACCAACAATTCTCACGTAGCTTGTCTCCTGCGCCTTGGATCACCCTGCGGCTGGTCCTGGCCACGCACATGCATACGCTGGGCCTTATTGGTGTCCTGCTTCAGCCCCGCCTGGGCACGCACGCACGGGCCGCTGTTGCCCGCTGCCCTTCGGCCCTGGCTGCCCCAGCACCTCTCGCTGCCCTAGCTCCCGCATGCGATGCCGCCGCTTGCACGGCGGGTCGGGATCGATCTGCCGCTGCTTCAGCCGACACGTGTCGCCACCGCCTTTGCTGTTGATCCCATATCGCTGTGCTACTCATGCCGCTGGACCGGGTACTCCGCGGCCTCGGGATCGCCCGCGCCTCGTCGCACGATGCGCCTGCTCCGCTGCTGCCGCCGTCTCAACACATCTAGCCGACAAGTCTTCTGCTGTTTTCGATCGCTTCTTCATCCTCTAGAACGACGATCCGTGACCTTCTTGAACCTTGCTCATGATACCACTTATTAGAATTAATCCGAGGCGCTCCGTCGATCTATCGAGGACCAAACAATCACACGAGCACGACACCGAAATTTGTTAACGAAATTCACCATCATGGCTACATCCCCGGGGCCTGACTACGGGCGCTTCTCCCCATGACACCGCTACAATACCGCACCCCGGCCGCCCGGGCGCCGGCACACGCCGCCGGCTCCCCCGCGTGCCCGTGCTATTATGTTGGCATAGGTTACATCGTGTGTCTACCCCCGATATATATGAGAGGCCTAGGATACAAGTGTCCTATTAGGACACAACTCGTACCATGTCTACACACAGTCCAAAACCAAGTCCAACTGTAACCTACCTTGTATAATAATATTCGACACAATTCTAACAGTACGTGTGACTCATCCATGGCTTCGCATCACCTCTAAGAAAGGAAAATAGCACTGAAGCCAGCATGATCAAATTGCCGCCTATTTATACAGATAGCAGATAGCACCAGGCTACGCCAGTGGCAATTCAACATTCAGTAGTTAGAACTAGCTCAGAAACAAGATAGAAATTTAACAACACACAAATGGAGATATCATGGAACATAAGCAGAAACCCAACATTGAAATCTCCCCGCCTGATACAACAATCAAAATGCAAGCAAGATTGATTGAGAGGTGGAGTTGACAGGTGAGTTTACCACAACATGCTTGAAAAGCATTATGCATTGAAACAATGGGATGTAACTTCAACCTTTGTACCAGAACGAATGTCTACATAAATTAAACAATATACACAAATTAACAAGTCCAGCAGACAAATCCACAAGTCCACTTCAACCTTCCTACAAGTCCACTTCACGGGTGACCGGTGCTAGGGGCATGCCACATACAGGATCCATGTCCATCAGACAAACCGGAAGAACGTACGGCCCACAACCCATTTCTGCATATGCGCCACTGGAATGCAACTCTAGATACCTGCCAAGCAAGAAATATAATCACTCATCATTCAAACAAATGTGTACTATATATTTATTCAGGAAAATCATTGGGAGCTATTCTCATAACTTTTATATTAAGTCAAGCATTAAACATTCAGCATGGTTGACATTGTGTGAAAAGCTCGAAAGTTGGAACATATAAGCATTATTAGACAAAACCAGATTTTGAAACAGAGAACATCAATATGTCATTTCTAGTGTAGGGGCACACCTTTTAACTTGTAATACTAGCAATTTTGGCTACCTCTGGTGTGATTAGTGGCTAATAGAACACTAAACACACCAGGAGCACACATGGAGTAGAAAAAACAGAAACGTCTTGTTTCTTGCTCACCGGGATACTTTTTAGAAATGTACGGGTTACCTACTCACTAACAAATCAATTTTGATAAAAATTATGCAGTACAAGCCTCAAGCAAATGATCTTGCATCATCTTATAATTGATACTCCCACAGGTCCAAAATGATTCTCACTATTTTCACTCTTTGTAGCATAACGCAATACTGTCACCACTATTTTAATGATAATATGCTAGAAAATATGAAAAATGTTGTTAATGATGAAAGAAGATTTTATGATGAATCTAGTGATGTTATTTTGATCATGTGTTTGATATATATGGAGAATACAGTGATGTTATTTTGATCATGTGTTCGATATGGCGTATCAAACATCCATGATGGCCAAGATTGAAGAAATTAGACCGCACATAAAGCATAGCTAACATATAGTTTGGACCAGCCAATGATGAAAGTGTCATGCTGAGCAATTTTTTTACCAAACAACCAACATATATCTAGAATAACCATCCATAACCTACAATAATATTGCTTCAAGCAAAACAATCAACAGCAGCATAAGTTTAATGAAGCCATGCTCATTAAGTATTGGAACAATCGTTACTTCACTAGTTATCACAATGATGCCAAATAAGCAGGAATGTGAAATGGCATGGCAACTAGCTTAGTAAAACAAAAAAAATCTGCCTGAACATCTGATACTACTTAGCATGACAACATTCGCGCATCTCTGAGCAGAAATGATCATATGCATACACGAGGGGACCTAAGTAATCAGTCATCTTGAGAGAGAAAAAAGACGCTGCAGCTATATGCACTAGACAAAATGCCGTGACACAAGTATCAGAAGAGAACACTGCAAAACAACATCGCTATATATGTTGACAAGGTCATCAAGAAGAAGCAGAAACAAGTGATGCGACACTATTTACAAATTCTTAGCGCTAAACGAAAGGGTGTGAACATAATGCCATCAGCTAATCATAAAAAATAAACTTTATTTTGTTACACTTACACCACAGTGTAAAGGCATGGTAATTTATCTATTTCCAGATGTGTAAAGGCATGCCATTACCTGCAGCAAAGACAGTTTCGAATGGATGATAGCAGGAAATCACGGTGAGATCTGGAAGTTTCTTGAGCTGCAATGACTCAAGATGGATCATGAAGGCGCCCATCACCGTCCACAGGAACACCACATTATTGTCCTCAGCAAACCCTACTATGAATGTGTGCGCTCTCTCCTCCGAATTAAGGGGAATTAGCTTGCCCAGTTCAATGGTTCTTCCCAGCTCCCATGAAGCAACACCATCACTATTTGTCTTTCTCTTCCATAATTGGGCACTGAAGTCTGACTTTGACAGGAAGAGGAAACCAAGGCCACCACCCTCTGTCCGCAAAACTGTGAATTCATGTTTTCCTTCGGTAAACACATTCACCGGCACCGGTATCACTGTGATGCTCCGCTTCACCAAATCAAACACGAGAATACCAACCAAATTCCCAACAAGCATCCAGTAAAGGGAATTTTCAACCAGCACAGCCGCCTTGGGCCGATAAACCCTGGTGTAAAGGCTGCTCAAGTCAGCCTTTGGCAGAAGTGGTGCTGAGATGACATCACCCCAAACACCGGTCTCCGATGAGTAGACGCAAACCAGCGCTCGTATATGGTGTATGTCGTCGTCGTTGTCCACCACTAGCAAGACCACCTGAAAGTGCTGGACGTCTCCGGCGGCACGAAGCACCGCCCCGTGGATCACAGCCATGTTCACATGTCCCGTGAACCTCAGGGGAAGGGCGACGCGGTGCTGCTCGGCGGTGACGGGATCCCACACCAGGACCTGTTTCGGCGATACGTTGAAGAGGAGCACGAGGCCGTGTCGGGATCCAAGGGGCACGGCCTGGTCCTCGTCGTCCAGCTGCAAGGCGAAGTGCCCGGGCGGGACACGGTCGGGACTCTCCAGCGTAGGCACAAAGTAGAGGCCGCGGGTGCCCATGTCGAAGAAGCCGACGAGGGGAGGGTTGCGGCGGTGGCGGAGGCGGAAGCAGCGGACGAATCGCGGGTCGGAGACGAGGCGGCGCCAGCGTCCGCAGACGAGCGAGGTGCGCGGGAGGGAGGAGGGCTGCGGGGTGAGGCGGAGTATCTCAGTGAGGAGATCTTCGTCTTCCAGCGGCGGCGTCGCCGCCGGTGATGTGGGGCCGCTGCGGAGGGTCGCCGTCATCTCGCCCTCCTCACTTCCTCCCCACGGCGCGGGTGTGAAGCAGCCACGATATCAAGCGAAGTGGACCGGCCCAAATGTTAAAGAGATTTAAGCCCACGAGCCCTCTAAAAAAGATTTAAACTCACGATAATTTGGCCCAAATGTACGTATATAATTTGACCTCATCTTTCGTGGCATCGTACGTGGGCGAGCTGGGTCAGCTGGTTCCTGCCGCCCCACAGCAAGCTACCGCTGCTGCCCAACAAGACACCCACAACTCGTGGTTAGCCTCACCTGCGGGAGTTATGAAGATGAATGTAGATGCAGCAGTAGCACGACACAAACGAGGGGGTGCAGTGGCCGCCATTTGCCGGGACCACACAGGGATGTATCTTGGGTCTTCGGCGGTTCTAGTACGAGGAATTATTGATCCGATCATACTGGAAACTTTTGCGTGCAGAGAAGCAATGGCACTAGCAGAGGACCTAAATAACCAGAGAATGGTGGTGGCATCGGATAGCCTGGGTGTGGTGAACATCCTTATTGAGTAATAAAGTGGCGAGATTCCTCAAAAAAAAAAAACTACTACACATCTCACTGCTGGTACATATAAACGTCAGTTAAGATCAGACTCCACCGACCACCGTGGCTATATTTGACCAACTTACAATCACCGTGCACTTAGCTTTCTTCATTCAAAAATTTATATTCAACCACTACCAGTATATATGCTTCAAGCCATCAACCATGGTTGATTCTTTAGTTTAGTGCTTTTATTACTGTACTTCTTTTTCTTCATTTTACTGAATTTTTGGTTCAGTTAGAGCCGGCACGGGCATGGTTGGTTGCCACGAAACATCCATACAACCTCTGGTGGGGTTTGAGAGGGGGGGGGGTGCAAATCTGAAACAGCCCTGCACGATCGTCAAAGCGCTTACCATGTCGCTGGAGGTACACTCGAACCGACAATTTCCAGGGAGCTAGGCTTGCCGCGTGCAGGGGAGGGGGAATGCGACTCCGAGGTCATGCAAGCCAGAAGAAACTGGGTCACCGCCCACCAATTGCCTCAGCCTATTTATCCCCATTGGCTGCATGAACAGAGCACGAAAGCGATTCACTTCAAGAGCAGTTTGACTGGCATGCATCCTTTGTTCCCGTGTGCTAGACAATTTGGTGTAATGCACTCCGGGATGAAGGACGGAGCGACCATCACCGACGGTTGAATATATCAGAGAGGGAGTGTCCACCATATACAACACTTGAGATGAGAGTTTTCAAGGAAGACTCGACAGACCGAAAGTCAACCTGTGATGAATATTAATGATCTAATTTAGTTTTTGTAGTACATATATTGAATTTCAGAAGTTTAATCTTTGAATTATGAACATAGGAAATGTCTGACGACGAAAAGATCCCTGAGTGCGACTACTGCGGCGACGACCGGGTCTATGTGACAGGCGGCCTCACCTGGAACTCCTCCACATTATGGTCAATACGTGCCACTAGTGCACGTGTTGAACTACGGTAACATCCATGGAGATGGCATGGTAAGATTTTTTACTATTACGACATCAGTGCATCTTTTGCATATATTCTTATAAAGCTAAACTACATTGCTAACTACGACGTTATTATTATGTTCTTCAACAGAAAATCCCGAAGGATTGTGTGCCTCATGTGATGTTTCCGAAAGGTCGCCTTGATGTTATTACTTTATGGCCAAGTCCGCCTAGGCTTCACCGCTGTTCATACAAGATTTTTCAAAGCGATGAAGACATGACAATCAAAGAATGGAAAAATGTATGAATAATCATAGGGAGCTACTTGGTAGCAACATTGTGCGACGCGCACGAATTGGAGACAGGATAATCTACATTCTCCGTAATGGAGAGTCAGGGGCTATATTGTTTTATGATATTTTACCTTAGACAGGATAGTAGGTCCTAGCTAATACTCATGATCATGTGCTAAGAACAATTAACCAGGGTTGGTTAGATGACTATGATAATGATGAGTATGACTTGTTATTATGACAACGAGTAGAAGTTGTTAGATGACTATGACGATGATGAGTATGACTTGTTATTTTGAAAAGGATGATGAGTTATTATTATGATGATAATGCTTAGTTGCTATATCACTATGAGCATGATGAGCTATTATATATAGTTCGGATTAGTAGTACTTTCGTTCTGTCCCATGTTGCCTCCACTTGAATATAATCCATGTTTATTTCACCCACTGAAATAATAACTCATCATGATCATAAAATCATATGATGAGACTACTATATAAAACCTGTACAAATACAGCGTCAATACGCAGTAGAAAAAAAAATGAGAAATCTTACCAATAGCGCGGGGTGCCCACCAGGCGCTACTGCTACTCCAGGTATAGTAGTAGCAAGGGGTGGCATCAACACGCTACTGCTATGTAGGATAGTAGTAGCGCGCGCCGGCCCGCACTATTGCTGAACATTAGCTGTAGCGCCGTACCCGCGCTACTGCTAGCCCAAAAACCGGCGCTACTAACAGGCTTTTTCCTAATAGTGTCACGTGGCGATTGTATTCCTTTGTCTGTATCCCCATCTGTATTGTAAATGGTACGATGTAATAAAATCCACCTTACAAAGCGTCTTCAATATGTGCTTCTATCCTTGGTGGGACCTCCGAGTTCCTCGAGGATAGGACCACGTATTGGGCGTGACACACAATGAACAAACTGTCAAGGCAAGCTCTAAGGTCTCCCTCTTATTAATGTGTGCCCTTGCCCTCGGAGGTGGCATTATCCTTTACCTATATGTTTGCCATTGAGAGTCTGTGCGCTCCATTAAAGTTGTGATGTAAGATGGTATCTTCAACTTTTTTATTTTCCTATTTCGCACCTCTTTTGGTCTCTGTTATGCTTTATGTTACAAATTAAACTAGGTGCTTCTTGTGCCCTAGTTCTATTTGTTTGAAAAAATAGGTGCACTTGCCGGTACACAAAGCAAGAATCGATTCCTTGTGTGTGAAGAGTTTGGTATCCATGGTGTTGATTCAATATCCTTGTGCCTAAAGTATTCAGATGTGGTAAAAGTGCCATAGTTCTTAAAACCATCAATCATTATGTAGGTATACATGCATTCACATAATCATCAACACCCCTTAAAGACCGACGACACGAACATTCAAGATTGCCCAAGTCACCACAGATCGATGGGAACATTGCCTCCCACTGAAATAACATCCCGTCTTCATGAGACACACATGACGTCAAACATAAGGATGATCCCTAGCTCCTAAGCATCCGATCACAAATTAAGTGTCACAGAATCCCAACTTTCATAAGGGGCACGCTAGGCGGAGGTAGCACTTGGCCACCTCTCCTACCGTTAGTTCCTACTTAAACAAATTGAAATGGCTGATCCTTGCAGCATGAAAATTACGAATGCAGTAATTTTTAAGTTTGTAACATCGTGACATAAAAAATCATGGCGGTATGGCACAAAGCATGAATATTGTAGCAACACTTAGCACACACCCATGCAACGCAAGTCCATTAGTAGCAACAAATCTCGTTTGTCACAACGAATCACTGAGAAAGTCATTCATGTACATGCAACACAGAATCCACGAAAAAAGGCTTCAACACAAACGCAACATTTACAGTACAAATGTAAAGTCATTGCATCATGTACCTTGTGAGCTTGAAGCAAAACAAGCATGAGTTTGCAGCATGCCTAAACAATGTATTCAACATAAAAAATATCATGGACTACTAAGCTTCATATGGAGCACCGGCCTCCCACCTTCTGAATCACGAAAAGTTTTCAGTCTAAACATTTCAAACACAAACACAAGGATCTCTTATTAAATGTTTCGCATGCATGCACTTTGGAATTCACCATGCACATAAAAAGGTTTCACTATAAGTTGCAAGATTGTAGTTCATGCATCTACTGCTCCGGCGAGCATCGTCGATGAAGCGGGTGTCCACTCGAGCGTTGTCATGTTAGCGGATGGGTGAGCCGTCCACTTCCCCATCCCACGTGGCAGCCTCAACTCTAACGATTCCATGGCAATTGTTGGTGAGCGTGAACAACCTTTTGTAGGTACATGTGTGGTCAAGAGCATCCTCTCCAATGTGGGCGCGCTAGTGAACAGCAGTTGCACCATGTCGAGGCAGTACTCCTGCCCAGAGAAGCCACTGAACTCCACCTCTTGGAGGTGGTCCAACGAGATCACATTGTCTTTCCAGCTCCCACGGAGGTCGCAGGTGCTGCACCCCACATCACAGGGAGGACCATACTTTGGTGGTGATCCATTCAATTCAAAGCGAGAAATACAATTAGTGACCTTGGAGTCATAATCAATGTTCTAAATAGCGTATGGGGTACTATATGAGACGTTAAAAAATCACCTTGTGGATAAAGTTGTCTAGGCGGAGATGCCGGAGGTTGCTGCATCCAGCCAGGAGAGTGGTCACACATGCTTCAAAGCAGTGGCTATTTTTTGAGTAATATTTTAAGGTTAGGTTTGTGATGCTAGGGAGTTTGGGCATCTCTTCCAATTGATCCTCTGCCACACTTTTCTTTAGCTTCTGTATATGGAATACATACATCCGTTAAAAGTTATATAGTACTAATTACTCCCTTCGTCTCATAATATAAGATATTATTATATTTAATATGTGAGTATATTGAATGTTATAAAAGCGTATATTATGGGACGGATGGGAGTATATATTGAACAATCCCCCACCAGTGCCACCACCACCACAAAAATAAATATTCCCTCCATCTCAGAGGAAGTGTCGCCGGTTAACCACATTGGAAAGTTTTGATATAAGAAAATCAAAGTTAGTTAACTACTCCTCCATATTAATAAAATTAAAATCAACAAAACGCGGTTTAATTATGTGGAGGGAGCAAAATGCATGAGATTAATTACGTACTTCTGCAACATGTATGCTTAAGACGTGGCGATGGATGGGACTGCATTCTTGCAGTAGTTGGATCGCGTGGCTTTGGCGTTCGAGCTGGCAATAGTCGATGTTGAGGGAGAGATCGAGTGTCTGCAGCGCCGGTGCCCGGATGGTGAGGCTGTTAGGGGGCATGGTGTAGCAGTCCATGAAGTAGCCGTCCACGTGGAGCGCCGAGAGCCGTGAGGCGTTCACATCCAGCAGCCCCCTCACGGACAGGTCCTCCAGGTGCAGGATCTCCAGCGCACTGCCATTCAGCTGTAGCTCCGGCAGCCAGGCCAGCTTCTTGAGTGTTAGCCTTTGCAGCCTCGGGCAGCAGGAGGACGAGGACAGAAGGCTGCTGAGGCGGCCGCCGTTGACCTCGGTGAATCTTATGGCGCAGAGGGTCAGGTCCGTTAGCGCATGGAACTCGACCGTGGGCGGAAGCAGAAGGAAAGCGTTATCTAACTCCAGCGACATGGACGTCGCCCCTGTGGAACTAGGCAGCGTCAGCCTGGGCCGCAGCTCGTCCATCGTTTGCCCCGGCATCCTCTCCCTCTCTGGCGTCTGCAGGTGGAAGGCTAGGGAACCAACCGCGAGCTCCATGGCGCGGTGCAGCCAGACTTGGGCGCAGCCAGCTGCTCACCTTGAGCGTGTCCACGGAGGCGCCGCTGTTGGCATGCCTCGCCAGGACGTCATGCACGAGATCGTTATACCGCGCATCAGCATCCGGATCAGCGGTACTGCATCCGACCTTGTCGAAGCGGAGGACGGGGCCGCGCATCCAAAGGTCGCGCCAGAGGTCGCGCCATCTCCTCGAGAGCGCCGACGTGCGTGCCAGGTCACGGCCAGTGGGCAGGAGGCTGAGTATGTGGAGGAAGAGGTCGTCGCTGAGGTCACTGATATGCGCTCCGCCGTTGCACAGCGTCGATGGCACGTTGGTTGAATCCATCGTCCTAAGGCAGGTTCATGGCGTATCCGTTGTTACGTCTCCTTTGTCACTTTTTATATACGAGTTGTAGACAAAAGTTGGGAGTTTTTAGTTGAGTTGAGTTGTAAATCAATCAGGACTACTCCTTGAGTTGTACTCCTACTAGATAAAAATTGTAGTACGAGTCGTAGACAAAAGTAGGAAATTTGTACCGTGAGAGGCCTTCCGTCTTTCTCTTCTCTCTGTCTCCTCAAGCTTCATGCACTGTGTGAAATTTAACAGTCTACTATATATATACTACTATAAAAGCACGAGTGGCCAAATCCAACTAATCATCTGAACTGTCTAATACTCTAGCAGATCCTGTAAAAGTTCGTACTGTAAGATCATTTTAGGGTATACCGTAAAATGTTTTTATGGTATGATTTGTCTGTCGGCAGAACAGATCCCGTATAAACCCCCCTACAAGCAAAATATAGTCCCTGCAAAATAGCATAAAGCCCCCTACAAGTAAAGTAAAGATTATAAATGGGTCCTTGTTCAATTCGCTCCCCTTGTGGGAGAAGGGGATGGAGCCCGGTTCGCTCCCCTGGTTGCCGGCTGCACCCTCCAACGCATGAGCGAAGAGCATCATGAGTGGCCGCTCCTCCCGTCACCGGCGCTGCTCTTCCCGGCACGCCCCGCGCTTGGCCATCGGCCTTGCCCCCACGGGTGTAGAGGCGACCCGGCCCCGGCGCTGCTCCTCCTGTAACGATGGCCCTCGGCCTGGCTCTTTGTGGTGGGGTGGCCGCCTAGGTGCGGTGGAGGTGGCGCCGAACGGCTGGCAACATCTGCGTCCGTGGCCTCGCTTGGCATGGCCGAATGTGGCAGCGGCCACTAGCCTGGCTCGGCGGCGCGCCTCACCATCCTGGCCATGGGCGACGAAAACGGGTTAGTCCTGCTAAAGCAGCTCTTGCTCGCGTGCGGAGACGCCGTCGTGGTGGAGAGATGCTCCTGCTGGTGTGCAGAAACGGCTGCCGGGCAGCTCTTGCTCGCATGCGGAGACGCCACCGTTGTGCCCAATCCAATCAGGACCGAGGCTGGCCACCGCTCTGCCACTTGCAGGAAAGTAGTGGGAATTTTGGCCAGAGCTGTAGCGCAGTGGTGGAATTTGACCGGATTCCGACGAGTTCGACACCGGTTCGGTGACGGTTGGGCTGAAACTTCCCTCCTGGCAACTGCCTCATGGGACGGAAAAAAGGCTTCGAAACCTGAATATATGAGGGATTTGGGGTTTCATTTGCGGGGTGCTGTAAAAATTCCGCTTCTAGTGTAGGGGCACACCTTTTAACTCTTAATACTAGCAGTTTTGGCTACATCTGGTTTGATTAGTGGCTAACACAACACTGAACACACGAGGGGCACACATGGAGTAGGAAAAACAGAAACGTCTTGTTTCTTGCTCGCAGGGATACTTTCTAGAAATGTACAAGCTACGGCTACTCACTAATCACTAACAAATCAAATTTGATAAAAAAATATGCAGTACAAGCCTCTAGCAAATGATCGTGCATCCTCTTTTAATTGATACTCCTGCCGGTCTCAAAATGACCCACTATTTTTACTGTGCATTGCATCAGGCAATACTTTCACCGCTACTTTAATGACAATATGCTAGAAAATATGTATAAAAGTTATTAGTAATGAAAGAAGCTTTTATGATGAATCCAGTGATGTTATTTTGATCTTGTGTTTGATATGGACAATCCAGTGATGTTATTTTGATCATGTGTTCAATATGGAGTATTAAACATCCATGATGGCCAAGATTGAAGAAATTAGACCGCACATAAAGCATAGCTAACATATAGTTTGGACCAGCCAATGATGGCCAAGATTGAAGTGCCATGCTGAGCAAGTTTTTTTACCAAACAACAAACCTATATCTAGAATAACCATGCATAACCTACAATAATATTGCTGCAAGCAAAACAATCAACAGCAGCATAAGTTTAATGAATCCATACTCATTAAGTATTGGAACAATCGTTACTTCACTAATTATCACAATGATTTCAAATACTAAGTAGGAATGTGAAATGGCATGGCAACTAGCTTAGTAAAACTAATCTTTTATATTGTCACATGCAGTTCTCCTGCATAGTTCGAAAAAAAAAAGCTTAGTAAAACTAAAAAAAAAAGGCCGGAACATTTGATACTACTTAGCATGACAACATTCGCATCTCTGAGCAGAAATGATCATATGCATACACAGGGGGACCTAAGTAATCAGACATCCTGATTCTTGAGAGAGAGAAAAGACACTGCAGCTATATGCACTAGGCAAAATGCCATGACACAAGTATCAGAAGAGTATATCAGCTAAGCATCGAAAAATAAACTTTGTTTGTTACACCACAGTGTAAAGGCATGCTAATTTATCTATTTTGAGATGTGTAAAGACATGCCATTACCTGCAGCGAAGACAGTTTCAAATGGATGATAGCATGAAATCACGGTGTGATTGGGAAGTTTCTTGAGCTGCAGTGATTCAAGATGGATCATGAAGGCGCCCTTCACCGTCCACAAGAAAACCACATTATAGTCATCAGCAAATCCTACTAAGAAGGGGTGCGCACTCTCCTCAGAATTAAGGGGAATTAGTTTGTTCAGTTCGATAGTTCTTTCCAGCGCCCATGAAGCAATACCATCACTATTTGTCTTTTCTTCCATAATTGGGCACTGAAGTCTGACTTTGACAGGAAGAGGAAACCAAGGCCACCACCCTCCGTCCGCAAAACTGTGAATTCATGTTTTCCTTCCGTAAACACATCCATGTTTTCCTTCCGTAAACACATCCACCGGCGCCGGTATCACGACTATGCTCTGCTTCACCAAATCAAGCTTGATAATGCCAACCAAATTCCCAACAAGGATCCAGTAAAGGGAATTTCCAACCTGCACAGCCACCTTGGGCCGATAAACCCTGGTGTAAAGGCTGCTCAAGTCAGCCTTGGGCAGAAGCGGTGCAGAGATGAGGTCACCCCAAACGCCGGTCTCTGACGAGTAGACGCAGGCCAGCGCTTGTATGTGGTGTATGTCGTCGCCGTTGGCCACGACTAGCAAGACCACCTGAAAGTGCTGGACGTCTCCGGCGGCACGAAGCACCGCCCCGTGGATCACAGTCGTGTTCACATATCCCGTGAACCTTGGAGGAAGGGCGACGTGGTGCTGCTCGGCGGTGACGGGATCCCACACCAGGACCTGTTTCCGCGGCACGTGCAAGATAAGCACGAGGCTGTGGCGGGATCCGAGGGGCACGGCCTGGTCGCCGTCGTCCAAACTGCAAGTCGAAGCGCTTGGGCAGGACACGGTTGGAGTCCTCGTGCCGACGAGGGGAGGACTGTGGCGGTGGCGGAGGCTGAAGCGGCGGATGAATCGGGGGTCCGAGACGAGGCGGCGCCAGCGTCCGCAGACGAGCGAGGTGCGCGGGAGGGAGGAGGGCTGTGGGGGGAGGCGGAGGAGTGCCTCGGTGAGGAGATCTTCGTCTTCCAGCGGTGGTGTCGTCGCCGGCGAGGTGGGGCCGCCGTCGAGGGTCGCCGTCATCTCGCCTTCCTCACGCGGTGCGGTTTTTTTTTTTTTAGGTGTAACCAGGGATTTATTCAAAGCTCAAAATGTTCGGGATACAAATAATCTCCGGGACTCTCCCTAGCCACAAATGACGACCAACATCAAGAGTTGATGCCGCCTTAGCTAAGCTATGAGCTTCACTATTAGACTCTCTAGGTTCAAAACGAAAAATAACATCATCGAACTCCCTCCTCGTATGATCTATCTCCTTTAGTACCAACGCATATGTTGTTGCAGCTCTTGTACCAATATTTGTGATTACTTCGAGACAATCCGAGCCAATCACCAAGCGTCGAACATGCAGGTCTTTAGCAAGGGCTAGTGCCTCGTTACAAGCGTGAGCCTCCAAGCTTGCAGGATCCACCAATTCGTCAAAGATGACGGCCGACGCGCCTAGAAAATGTCCTTCCATGTCCCTGCAAATAACCGCTGCTGCTCCTTTGTTACCATGGCGAGAAAGGCCCCCGTCCATGTTCATTTTCACTGTTGATCCCTCCGGAGCCAGCCAGCGGCGAGGTCTTTGACGAGGAGCAGGCACTCCTGTAGCACGTGATGTACGTACTGCAACAATCTCCAGATCTTGTAGATAGCGATTTATGAAACACATAGTCGTCAGAGGGCTCTGAAACTCACTATCATGGATTGCTCTTCTTCTAGCCCACCAAATAGACCACATCGTGATAAGCACCCTGGCAAGATCATGTTGCTTCGTCGAATCAAACAGCCAGAACAGCCATAGTCTAGCATCATCAGTTTGATTTGATATTGCATGTTCTAGAGTCTCCTCATCTCCTAAAGCCCAAACGCAGCGCGCCATCCGGCACTCAAAAAGAGAGTGGTGCCATGTATCTTCTGCAGCTGAACATATTGAGCAAACCGGCGAGGTAGCCATGTTCCTCTCAAATCTGGTCGCTCCTGTAGGTAGGGATGTGTGGGCAAGACGCCACACGAACACCCGAACTTTAGAGGGCACCTTCACCTTCCACAAGTTGGTCCAGTCTTTCTTAGCTGCAGCATGATTTGAATTACTAGGCCGGTGCTCCAGCCAGTCCTCCCTTTGTGCCTTAATACCAGAAATCATTCTGTAACACGATCGAACCGAGAACACACCCCTTCGGTCATAATGCCAGGCCCAAAAATCAGTATGCAGTCTGGAACTCAAAGGAATATTTACTATGACATCAATATCCGGTGCAAGAAAATGTTCATCCAGCACTTGTCGGCTCCTGGTTTTGGTGCCTTCATCAATAAGCTCGGCAACTAAAGTGGGCAGATTGGCCGATCTAGAGTAGGCGCCGCAGTTTATAATCTCTTGGAAGCCAATTGTCGTGCCAAATTTTGGTCTCTGAACCTGTTCCAATCCTATTTATAATACCTAATGCCAACACCTCCCTTCCTTCTGTAATGGAGCGCCACACCTGCGCTGGCGTAGAGCCAAGTGGTGCATCAAGAAAGTCACAATCCAGATAGTATCAGGCCTTCAGTACTCGGGCACTCAATGAACCTGGGTATTGCATAAGCCTCCAAGCTTGTCGAGCTAAAAGTGCCAAGTTAAAGAGTTCGATGTCCCGGAAGCCCATTCCGCCCATGTATTTTGGTTTAGATATAGTTTCCCAAGATACCCATGCTGTCTGTGACGACCCCGGCTTAATCGTGCACTAACCATACATGCAAATGCACACGATCAAACCTAAGGACTCACTTGAAGATATCACAACACAACTCTAAAACATAAATAAAGTCATACAAGCTTTATGTTACAAGGCAGGTCCTCGAGGTCTCGAATACATAGCTCGATGGCATACAACCGTCAGCGAAAACATCAGATATCTCGGTACAGATATAAAAGAGAAACAGAGATAAGCCTTTAAGAAGGCGGGGCAAAATAAAACACTACGATCGAAAGGCGCAGACCTTCTGCCTGGGACCCTCCGAACCTACTCCTAGTCGTCGGTCGGCTCCTCGTAGTAGTACTCGCCAGGAGGGTAGTAGTAGCCGTCGGCGGGGGCAGCTGTCTCAGGGGCTCCGTCATCTGGTTGCATCAAACGGATACGGGGAGAAAAAGAAAGCAAAGCAACCGTGAGTACTCATCCGAAGTACTCAGCAAGAAAGGATCTACACTACATATGCAACATTTTCAAAAAAAAATGTTGTATATGTGGACTGGGCTGCAGAAATGCCAGAATAGAGGGGAAAGCCTAGTCCTATCGAAGACTAGCATCTTCAGCATCTTCATTGGTCTTGCAGCATTAGAAGAGTGCAGATTAGAATAATGTAAAGTAGTAGTAATGTCATCAACCTCGACCAGAGATCCTTTCTCGACTCCCTGCGAGAAAGCAATCCCAGAGTCATACTATCCAGTTATCATCTCAAGTATCCAGTTCTAGTTGTACCGATCGGGATACAACTCCGAGTGTCCGTTACCGTAGGACAGGCTATCGATAGATGTTTTCTTCCCTGCAGGGGTGCACCAACTTACCCACCACGCTCGCTTAACTCCGGATGGACACACTTTTCTGGGTCATGCCCGGCCTCGGCCAAACGATACGCCGCAACCCGACCGAATACTTAATAGAGAGGTCAGCACGCTCTTGAGCAAAATACATGATGGGGATTCCACACACTCTTGTGTTTGGATTAATCATGTATTCCATGGTATGTATAACAACCAGATATGTCCAATACTCCCAAAGTTGTTGCGAGTATAGATACCAAAGTGATCAAAAGTATTGATCAAGGGACAACAGTGAAAAAGGGTCATTGAGTACTATAGTAGCACTGATGACAAGTTTTCTCGCAAGTAGAGATCATGAAGAGTTCGTTGTAAAAGGTTACATCGATACAGTCTTCATCATTTCTCCATGCGATTTTCGATTTAAATTGACGGTTTTGTGTAACACACAATATGGTGGCACAGTTAGTTGGAATTTGTTCAAACAAGTTACTGTGGCGAATTCTATAACAGAGGCAAAGTATGTTGCCGCTTTTAAAGCGACAAAGAAGATGTTGAATCATATAGTTCATTCATGAACTTAGTATGGTTCCAAGATGGCTTTTGTCAATGGGACACTACTGCAAGTAGTTGCTCCATAACTCAGTCTTAGGAATCCAGGTTCGACCTGTGATTCGCATACATATCAAGCCAAGTCCACACAAAATATGACTTTTGTGAAAGCGTGAAAACGCGAGGATATGCAAAGATACACACGGAGCTGAAGTCGTCAGATCCGTTGAACATTCAGGCTATACCACAAGCGAAGCATATTTACACCGGTGTGCCACAGGTGTAAAGTGCATTAGCATTAACTAGATTATTGACTCTAGTGCAAGTGGGAGTCTGTAGGAGATATGCCCTAGAGGCAATAATAAATGTTATTGATTATCTCCCTGTTCATAATTAGGTTTATGTTCCATGCTATAACTGCTATGGTTCTCGAGGCTGCAAATAAAACGAGGCTCGGAGGAAGACTCATATGCACGTGTGGAATAATAAACGGTAATATGTATTCCTAGTCTGGCCTCTAAGACTAGCTCAAGTATTGCATGATGGTTCTGTTTTCCTGATCATGGGCATGTCTATGCCAGCAATTTTGAGGGCACAGTGTTAGAAGAACATTTGTGTTGAATCGACCCAAATTGATGTTATGCTATGAGTTACATTCGTCACATATTAATGGTTAATAACACAGAGATGGTTAATGTTTGCAAAATTCCTTAGACCATGAGAGTGTCGAGTTTCTTCATACTTGCTTCATGAACTTTGGGGTTTGTTAAACGTCATCCGTAAATGGGTGGCTATTACGGCGGCTTACGGGTTCATGGAAAAGTGTGTCAAGTAACTTGATAGCTCGAGATTGGGATTTGTTCCTCCGACGATGGAGAGATATCTCTGGGCCCTCTCGGTGTTACGGTATCCATCATCGTCTGGCCAGACACTTTGTGATTTGATCACAGGGATGCCGGAACACGGTAACGAGAAAAGAGAACAATACCGGTAACGAGGTAACTGGCATAGTGGACAAGTTGTTGATCCACGGAAATGCCTACATGTCTAACCTCGGGTATTTGTAACATATCGTGAAGCAACAGGAATAGCACACGGCAACTGGAGGTTCACTCAAATATTCATTCGTGTGGGTATAGGGGTCAATATGGGTGTCCACGGCTCCGATGTTGATCATTGATCGGAAGGTGTTCCGTGTCATGTCTATACTTCACCGAACCTATAGGGTCACACGCTTAAGGGTCATCTATCTGCTGAATACTAGACAGGGAGTCTGAGAGAAAATCACCGAAAAGTTTCGGAGACAACGGAAGAGTTCCGGAGAGAGAACACTGAAAAAGTTTCGGTAAAACCGAAAAGTTGTTTCGGATAAAACCATTGATCCAAAAAGGTTTTGGCAAGCACCGGGAATGTTTTGGAGGTTGCCAGATTGGTCTGGTAATTTCTGGAATTTTTCTGGAGAAAAAACCGAAAAAAAAGTTTCGGAGCTGCCGGAGTTGTTTACCGGGTAAACAAAGATGGTTTTAAATTAAACCACCATACTGGAAATGTTCCAGAGCACGTCCAGATAATTTTAGAGGGTGCCGGAAATGTTCTGGGACCTTCTGGAATTTTTCAGAAATAATAGTCGCGGAAAACATCTTGTCCCAGCGTGAGGGGACAAGATCCCACGGATCGTGGGGGCTGTTTTTGGGGTGTTTTTGGGGGGCCCCCTTTGGGAGCAGCCCCCTTGTGGCTGGACAAAATGTTGGGGGGGGCCCCCATGGTGGGGGGCAGCCCCCACAAATGGTGGAGAGTGTTGGGAGGAAGGTGGGTCCCCATGGGGGAACACCATGGACAAGGGAACATGTTTTTCCCTTGTTTGGTGGGAACATGTTCTCCTTGTTTTGTGGGAACATGTTTTCCCCATGTTTAGTGGGCTGAATTTTCAGCCCCCTCCACCCCTTCCACCACTATATAAGGAGGAGGAGAGGTGCTCTCCAACTCCACTCCAACTCTCTCACACAAGCCATGCATGATCTGGCATTCTCTCTCCCTCCCACGAAATAGTTTCGTAGTGCCGAAAGGCTGTCTGGGTTCCGGTGGGAACTAGTTCTGGACGGCGAAGCCCTGCCGGATAGATGGCACCGTATGTGTGCAACCCCGTAGAGAGGTCGTAGTTTCGTCCTTTTGCCCGAGGGGCTGTTCGAGTGTCCTCCCGAAGGGCTGTCCGAGTGACGGTCCGAGTTCTGTGAGTCCTCCCGAAGGGCTGTCCACGACACCGTCCGGGGGACTGTCCGACCGCCTCCCGGAGGGCTGTCCGAGTGGCGGATGAGGGAGTACATCCTCGCGGATGGGAGGTTGTAAATCCTAGCTGCGGGGATCTACACCGACGATCGTCATCGACTCTACTTCCGCTGCGCTACGAGTCGGTAACGAAAATGATCAAACCTTGTATGCAGTCTCCATAGTGGTCCTGGGCTGGTGCGTAGGTCGGAAATTTTTTGTTTTCTACTGTGTTCCCCAACAGTGGCATCATGAGCCGTGCTATGCGTAGATGCAGGTTGCGATCTAGAATACATGGAGATGTATGGGTGTTGCACAATATAATTAGGTAGTAGATGAGTTCTATTACTGAAAATTATTTGTGCGGGTAGCAGATGAAATCTGTTACCCGATGTTCTTGTTGCTTCCCTTGAATTTGCGTGGTCCTGATCTTGACAGCATTGTGGAATCTCACAAAGTTCTGGCAATCCGCGATCCTTTCATGCTGCTCCTGAGTATGCTGATTGACAGATCAACGAAGTGCTAACAGTTCTTTGGGTTCCACTTTAGTTAAAGAGAGATGGATGTTTCGCAGACGAAAGGGCAATGCAGATATGATCTGCACGGGGGTCATGCGTATGACGAAGTTCGGTATGGGGCTCGAGATTTTATTATCTCGTGTTTCATACACCCCGCGTTGTTAATCTAGCGACTTGGATAATCATGCTTGATGATGGACGTTGGTAGCTTCGGTTTGTTTCGAAACCTTAGAAGCCACGTAAAACCAGTTTTTGCTAAACCGATTAGAGGCGTCTAACTTGGTTTTGCAGGAGGGTTTGCATGTGCATGTGATGTGGTATAGCAGTGCTCATAATAATTTGATTATGTATGAGATGACTATATAATGTAAATTGATTAACATGACCTGCGTGTCATGATTCGGCATGATGGCTGGAGCCATATGATTGCACTTTAATGACCTGCGTGTCAACCTTATGTAATGCACTTATTTTATTAGCTATAGAGATAGCAATATTATCTGGTGCATCGACAAGGTGGTGGCAATCTTCGCAAAGGTGAACACCGACGCGAATGCCAAAGACGAAGAAATACAAGACTTCTCCGTCAGAAAGGGCTATACCATATCATGCTATTATGAATTGCCTGAGATGTTTATCCCTTATGATGCACCCTTCTTGATTGCGCGGTAGTCGCTTTTATTAGGGTGATCTCTCACAAAAATATCAAGTAGTTAGTGTTCTCCCAAGTGTAGCACCGTCACGGCACCTAACTTTTCGGGGCATCACAGGATCTCCCTGGGTGCGAACGATTAGGGATGTGTGAGGCGGGTGAGTTGAGACCTCGCAGCGAGATCACTTGGTTGTCTTGACGTTCTGGAAGGATCTCCCTGAGCTCGGAACACGCCCATCGAAAGATGAACAAGAGTCACATAGAGATGTGATTGGCAAGTTTGCCTACCGATTGAAGTTCGCGCCATCAGTGTTCATCTCGTTCAATGGCGTTGAATGGAAATGCGGGTCTTGTATCACTCACAATCAATTATGAGAGATATTGATTTGAGTGGGAGCGCACTTTGAATTAACTTGTTTAATTCTCAGTGCAATTAATTTTGAACACTGTCTAAGTGTCATTTGCAAAATAGTTGTAGAATAATGGCTCGTGTTTCCACCTTCCCTATTAAAATTGAATAGCTGTTAAATATCTGGTTAAAACTTTACGGTTGGCAACGTAATGTGAGGATTGTCCTCAAGAGTGCCGAGAAGGACTTTGTCCTATCGCATACTTTCGGTATTCTCTCGCTTATGCTATGGATCATGTGACTCTCGTCCTTCGATCCAAAAGCTGGAATTCCATTTCAGTCAAGTGCAATATGTTTGCTTCCATGAGACCCGAACTTCGAAAGTTTGGATAGTTATGTGATATTCATGGAATCTGAAAATCATTTTCAGAGACAGACAAAGGCTAAAAGATATGAGATATCCAAAGAAATGTTTGTTTGCAAACTATTAGTAAAGGAGTTTACTATGCATTAGACTGATAAGAGAGGGATCCAGAAGAACGCCTGTCATATGATGAAAGGTGAATAAAACAACAACTTAAAGAGAATGGAAGTGTCCGAAGGGTGTCAGTGAAACTTTCACGCCTAGGAAGTCCAGGGCTGATGCCACTCTTAAGTTGTGTGCTTCTTCTGAGAGTAGGAGAAATACTAAAAGTTAAACTGTTAGAAGTATAAAGGCAATGAGAAAGAAGACTGGAATATCCAGCTCATGTATGAATGTCATACAAGTTTTTGATGTATAGAAGGCTGGTCAAAGATATAGTTCTTGGGAATTATGATTAAATTGTTAATCACTAATTCTTGGGTATTGTGAGTTAATCACAAAGATACCCGCTCGATTGCATTCTGTTGCAACTCGATGTAAGAACTACTATGGCCTGAAAGACTAGCCAGGAATGAGGTTTAGGTATACACAGGGAACATAGTAAATGTTACTGTACCTTCCATCGGTGTATTACCGTCTGTGTTTATTTTCCTAATTCAATTAGAGTTTTACACACTCTAGCCCATTGCATAAGTTATCTTGCAAGAAGGTTGTTCATAAGAGAACTTTTGATGTTCGGTGTTATGAATAACATAAGGGCCATACTTTCATTATGAATGAGATGTATGTTATGAATATTGATAATAATACATTACCTCAGTATTAACTTTGATAATTCATTTTAGGGTTTTACACACTCTAGCCCATTGCACAATGTTTGTTGCAAAAGGGTTGTTCATAGAAGAACAATTGCTGTTCAGTATTATGAATAACATGAGGGCCATACTTCCATCATCGATGGGACGTATGTTATGAATATTGATGGTAATATGATACATCCATAACACTTACGCTAAATGTCATAAGACTAAAAGAATACCACACAAGTGTGGCACTGCATTTGGTCACATTGGAGAAACCCGCATGGAAAATTCCATTATGATGGATTTTGAAGTCGTTTGATTTTGAATCACCTGACACTTGCGACTTTCCTCCGAAAAGTGAAGTGACTGAAATACCGTTCACAGGCCATAAGGAACGAGCAAAGAACTTATTGGTGATCATACATTTTGATGTATGTAGTCCGATAAATGTTGTTGCAAGTAGTGGATTTATCTATCTTCAGAAATGACTCAAGTAGATATATGGATATTTACTTGATGAGACGTAAGTCTGGATCTTTTGAAATCATTTGAAAGGTTTTCAAAATGAAGTAGAAGTTATTGTAACAAGAAAATTATGTTTCTACAATTCGATTGCAGAAAGAAATATTTGAGTTACAAGTTTAGCGAATGTCTGATGCGTTGTGAAAGGGGTTTCATAACTTGCACCTCCCGGAACACCACTGCAAGTGGAAAGTCCGTGAAGATGTAATCGAACCATTTATGACATGGTAAGATCAAAGATGACATAAATAAATTTGCCATTATCCCTTTTAAAAGGTGATGCTTTAGAGACTGCGGCTTTTACACTGAAAAGAGCTCCATCAGGTCTTTTGAAATTACACCATGGTATGGTACGCCCAACCATGTTATATCTTTTCTTAACATTTGGAATATGGGGCTTGTGTAAAAGGTTACAAACCTATTCCAAATCAGACAAGTGCTACTTTGTAGGTTATCCCAAGTCATTGGGTATTCCCCCACCACTATACCGAGGCAAAAGTTTTTGCCACAAAACGGTATGCTTTTTGAAGAAAATGGTTCTTTGGAAAAGGTGAGTGGGAGAATAGTGCAACTCGATGAGATAAACAGTATCTTCGCCATCAGATCAAAGGAAAGAGACCTTGGAAGTAATTCCGGAGTTTCCTACTGCGACTGATACGGAAGTCTCTACAATAAAATGTATGGACTTCGGTCGAACTTGCAGCTGAACCACGTAGGCAAGGCTCGTGCAAACCTCTCAGGTGCGCAAACGAGATATTGTTGTTAGACAACAGTATACCTACGATACACAAGGAAGCGTTGATGGGCCCTAACTCCGGAATTGGCTAAATGCCAATACAATCCGAGATAGTTCCCATATAAGTGATTCAAGATTAAAACCTTGATACACCTTTCGGAAGACTTAGAGTCTGACGAATATTTATGGAACTATAACTGATATGAATAAAAATGTTTTATCCATAAAGCTCGACTTGTTGCAATATACAAGTTCAAGGAGTTGACTACGATGAGGTTGCTTCATCGTAGCGATGCTTAAATTCGGTTCGGGTTGAACTAGCAATTAATACATATTTCATATCATGAGATATAAAACAATGGATGACAAAAGGATTTCCATCTGATGGAAATGAAACCAAGGACCTGTATGTGTTACAGTCCAAGGTGTTTTGTCAATCCAGAGGATGCTAGAAAGGGTGCAAACTTCAGAGTTTCAGCGATGGACAGAAGAGAGCAAAGTGGAGTTGGAATCTTTGTGTTTTGATGAAATGGTCAAAGGAGTTTTGACTTCATCAATGGATAACGAAGATGCTTGTAATTCAAGAAAGTAAGTGGGAGCCTAATAACATTTCTAAAAACCTTGTGTGCTTGACACATTGTTAATTGGAAATAAAATTCTTGACACGAATTAGGACTTCATTTGAAAATAGTTTTTCGATGAAGTGCTTGGGCTAAATAGCCTTAATATTAGGCATGATGATCTATGAAGATAGATTTACCTAATGGGGCTAAGCAATAAATACATATTGACAAGATGCTAAAACTTTTTAGCATTTAAAACGCCAAGGAGTGATTCTTGCCGAAGTCACATGGAAAGAGTTTTTGCAAGACTCGGTGTCCCAAAAACACTGATGAGCAAAATACATGATGGGGATTCCACACACTCTTGTGTTTGGATTAATCATGTATTCCATGGTATGTATAACAACTAGATATGTCCAATACTCCCAAAGTTGTTGCGAGTATAGATACCAAAGTGATCAAAAGTATTGATCAAGGGACAACAGTGAAAAAGGGTCATTGAGTACTATAGTAGCACTGATGACAAGTTTTCTCGCAAGTAGAGACCATGAAGAGTTCGTTGTAAAAGGTTACATCGATACAGTCTTCATCATTTCTCCATGCGATTTTCGATTTAAATTGACGGTTTTGTGTAACACACAATATGGTGGCACAGTTAGTTGGAATTTGTTCAAACAAGTTACTGTGGCGAATTCTATAACAGAGGCAAAGTATGTTGCCGCTTTTAAAGCGACAAAGAAGATGTTGAATCATATAGTTCATTCATGAACTTAGTATGGTTCCAAGATGGCTTTTGTCAATGGGACACTACTGCAAGTAGTTGCTCCATAACTCAGTCTGAGGAATCCAGGTTCGACCTGTGATTCGCATACATATCAAGCCAAGTCCACACAAAATATGACTTTTGTGAAAGCGTGAAAACGCGAGGATATGCAAAGATACACACGGAGCTGAAGTCGTCAGATCCGTTGAACATTCAGGCTATACCACAAGCGAAGCATATTTACACCGGTGTGCCACAGGTGTAAAGTGCATTAGCATTAACTAGATTATTCACTCTAGTGCAAGTGGGAGTCTGTAGGAGATATGCCCTAGAGGCAATAATAAATGTTATTGATTATCTCCCTGTTCATAATTAGGTTTATGTTCCATGCTATAACTGCTATGGTTCTCGAGTCTGCAAATAAAACGAGGCTCGGAGGAAGACTCATATGCACGTGTGGAATAATAAACGGTAATATGTATTCCTAGTCTGGCCTCTAAGACTAGCTCAAGTATTGCATGATGGTTCTGTTTTCCTGATCATGGGCATGTCTATGCCAGCAATTTTGAGGGCACAGTGTTAGAAGAACATTTGTGTTGAATCGACCCAAATTGATGTTATGCTATGAGTTACATTCGTCACATATTAATGGTTAATAACACAGAGATGGTTAATGTTTGCAAAATTCCTTAGACCATGAGAGTGTCGAGTTTCTTCATACTTGCTTCATGAACTTTGGGGTTTGTTAAACGTCATCCGTAAATGGGTGGCTATTACGGCGGCTTACGGGTTCATGGAAAAGTGTGTCAAGTAACTTGATAGCTCGAGATTGGGATTTGCTCCTCCGACGATGGAGAGATATCTCTGGGCCCTCTCGGTGTTACGGTATCCATCATCGTCTGGCCAGACACTTTATGATTTGATCACAGGGATGCCGGAACACGGTAACGAGAAAAGAGAACAATACCGGTAACGAGGTAACTGGCATAGTGGACAAGTTGTTGATCCATGGAAATGCCTACATGTCTAACCTCGGGTATTTGTAACATATCGTGAAGCAACAGGAATAGCACACGGCAACTGGAGGTTCACTCGAATATTCATTCGTGTGGGTATAGGGGTCAATATGGGTGTCCACGGCTCCGATGTTGATCATTGATCGGAAGGTGTTCCGTGTCATGTCTATACTTCACCGAACCTATAGGGTCACACGCTTAAGGGTCATCTATCTGCTGAATACTAGACAGGGAGTCTGAGAGAAAATCACCGAAAAGTTTCGGAGACAACGGAAGAGTTCCGGAGAGAGAACACTGAAAAAGTTTCGGTAAAACCGAAAAGTTGTTTCGGATAAAACAATTGATCCAAAAAGGTTTCGGCAAGCACCGGGAATGTTTTGGAGGTTGCCAGATTGGTCTGGTAATTTCTGGAATTTTTCTGGAGAAAAAACCGAAAAAAAAGTTTCGGAGCTGCCGGAGTTGTTTACCGGGTAAACAAAGATGGTTTTAAATTAAACCACCATACTGGAAATGTTCCAGAGCGCGTCCAGATAATTTTAGAGGGTGCCGGAAATGTTCTGGGACCTTCTGGAATTTTTCAGAAATAATAGTCGCGGAAAACATCTTGTCCCAGCGTGAGGGGACAAGATCCCACGGATCGTGGGGGCTGTATTTGGGCTGTTTTTGGGGGGGCCCCCTTTGGGAGCAGCCCCCTTGTGGCTGGACAAAATGTTGGGGGGGGCCCCCATGGTGGGGGGCAGCCCCCACAAATGGTGGAGAGTGTTGGGAGGAAGGTGGGGCCCCATGGGGGAACACCATGGACAAGGGAACATGTTTTTCCCTTGTTTGGTGGGAACATGTTCTCCTTGTTTTGTGGGAACATGTTTTCCCCATGTTTAGTGGGCTGAATTTTCAGCCCCCTCCACCCCTTCCACCACTATATAAGGAGGAGGAGAGGTGCTCTCCAACTCCACTCCAACTCTCTCACACAAGCCATGCATGATCTGGCATTCTCTCTCCCTCCCACGAAATAGTTTCGTAGTGCCGAAAGGCTGTCTGGGTTCCGGTGGGAACTAGTTCTAGACGGCGAAGCCCTGCCGGATAGATGGCACCGTATGTGTGCAACCCCGTAGAGAGGTCGTAGTTTCGTCCTTTTGCCCGAGGGGCTGTTCGAGTGTCCTCCCGAAGGGCTGTCCAAGTGACGGTCCGAGTTCTGTGAGTCCTCCCGAAGGGCTGTCCACGACACCGTCCGGGGGACTGTCCGACCGCCTCCCGGAGGGCTGTCCGAGTGGCGGATGAGGGAGTACATCCTCGCGGTTGGGAGGTTGTAAATCCTAGCTGCGGGGATCTGCACCGACGATCGTCATCGACTCTACTTCCGCTGCGCTACGAGTCGGTAACGAAAATGATCAAACCTTGTATGCAGTCTCCATAGTGGTCCTGGGCTGGTGCGTAGGTCGGAAAATTTTTGTTTTCTACTGCGTTACCCTACAATTGTTCCAAACAAGTTACTGTGGCGAATTCTATAACAGAGGCGAAGTATGTTGCCGCTTTTAAAAGCGACAAACAAGATGTTGAATCATATAGTTCTTTCATGAACTTAGTATGGTTCCAAGAAGGCTTTGGTCAATGGGACACTACTGCAGGTAGTTGCTCCATAACTCAGTCTGAGGAATCCAGGTTCGACCTGTGATTCACATACATACGAAGCCAAGTCCACACAAAATATGAATTTTGTGAAAGCGTGAAAACGCGAGGATACGCAAAGATACACACGGAGCTGAAGTTGTCAGATCCGTTGGACATCAGGCTATACCACATGCGAAGCATATTTACACCAGTGTGCCACAGGTGTAAAGTGCATTAGCATTAACTAGATTATTGACTCTAGTGCAAGTGGGAGTCTGTAGGAGATATGCCCTAGAGGCAATAATAAATGTTATTGATTATCTCCCTGTTCATAATTAGGTTTATGTTCCATGCTATAACTGCTATTGTTCTCGAGTCTACAATAACCACGAGGCTCGGAGGAAGACTCATATGCACGTGTGGAATAATAAACGGTAAAATGTATTCCTAGTCTGGCCTCTGAGACTAGCTCAAGTGTTGCATGATGGTTCTGTTTTCCTGATCATGGGCATGACTATGCCGGCAACTTTGAGGGCACAATGTTAGAAGAACATTTGTGTTGAATTGATGTTATGCTATGGGATACTTTCGTCACAAGTTAATGGTTAATAACACAGAGATGGTTAACGTTTGCATGATTCCTCAGACCATGAGAGTATCGAGTTTCTTCATGCTTGATTCATGAACTTTGGGGTTTGTTAAACGTCATCCGTAAATGGGTGGCTATTACGGCGGCTTACGGGTTCATGGAAAAGTGTGTCAAGTAACTTGATAGCTCGAGATTGGGATTTGCTCCTCCGACGATGGAGAGATATCTCTGGGCCCTCTCGGTGTTACGGTATCCATCATCGTCTGGCCAGACACTTTGTGATTTGATCACGGGGATGCCGGAACACGGGAACGAGAAAAGAGAACAAATACTGGTAACGAGGTAACTGGCATAGTGGACAAGTTGTTGACCCACGGGGATGCCATCATGTCTCACCTCGGGTATTTGTAACATATCGCGAAGCAACAGGAATAGCACACGGCAACTGGAGGTTCACTCGAATATTCATTCGTGTGGGTATAGGGGTCAATATGGGTGTCCACGGCTCCGATGTTGATCATTGATCGGAAGGGGTTCCGGGTCATGTCTATACTTCACCGAACCTATAGGGTCACACGCTTAAGGGTCATCTATCTGCTGAATACTAGACAGGGAGACTGAGAGAAAGTTTTCGGAAAAAGTTTTCCGGAGACAGCGGAAAAGTTCCGACGAGAGAGGTCACCGGATGAGTTCTGGTGATACTGAAAAGTTGTTTCAGAGGATACCATAAAGTCAAATTGGTTTCGGGACATGCCTGATAATTCTTGGAGGGTGCCAGAATCATTCTGGAAACTTTCTGGAATTTTCGGAGATGAAAACCGGAAATGTTCCGGAGCTGCCGAAACCGCTTCAGATGCTTTTCGCAGATGAAATCACTAAACTGGAATTGTTCCAGAACGCGTTGAAAATTATTTTAGTGGGTACTGAAAATGTTCTAAGCCCACATAAATATTTTCAGTTCGAACGGACGCTGAAAAATGTCGTCGTGAATAGTGAAAGTGCTTTTTGGGATTTTTTATGGAAAGCACCTTTTGGAAAATTTTCCAAAAGGCTTCTAGAAGCCTTGGGCACTAAGGAAGCCCCCTTGGGAGGGCCCCCCCAAGGGGTGGCCGGCCATGGAGGGTGGAGCTCCATGGAGCTCCACATTGCACTCCTTTTTGCTTTATTCTTTATGTAAATGACATAAAGTGGGGGTACTTTTGGTATTTGTGAATGCCAACTTTACCCCTTGGCTTTCCTATAAATAAAGGAGAGTGGGCTGCCCACAAACTTCATCCATTCTCACATACAAGTGCCATGCAATGATCTGGCTTCTCTCTCCCTCCCACGAAAAGAGTTTCGTAGAGCCGAAAGGCTGTCTGGGTTCCGGTGGGAACTAGTTCTGGACGGCGAAGCCCTGCCGGATAGATGACACCGTATGTGTGCAACTCTGTAGAGAGGTCGTAGTTTCGATCTTAGTGCCCGAGGGGCTGTTCGTGAGTGCCTCCCGAAGGGCTGTCCAAGTGATGATCCAAGTTCTGTGAGTCCTCCCGAAGAGCTGTCCGAGTGACCGTTCGAGTTTCGAAGGTCCTCCCGAAGGGCTGTCTGCGACACCGTCCGAGGGACTGTTCGACCGCCTCCCGGAGGGCTGTCCGAAGGGAAGATGAGGGTATACATCCTCGCGGTTGGGAGGTTGTAAATCCTAGCTGTGGGGATCTGCACCGCCGATCGTCATCGACTCTACTTCCGCTGCGCTACGAGTCGGTAACGAAAAGATCAAACCTTGTATGCAGTCTCCATAGTGGTCCTGGGCTGGTGCGTAGGTCGGAAATTTTTGTTTTCTGCTGCGTTACCCTACATCAACTTTCGGGGTGGGACTAAACTTTAGTCCCACTCACACCACTCACAAGCTATGCATGATGGGCCAAGAGAATTTCAGAATTTTAGTTGGGCTTTGGGCCAAAGGCCTACTAGCAAATTCCAACAGCTTTGACGCGATGCGTGAGGAGGCGGCTGCTCCGTGCAACGCTGCAACTCGCCATCCTCCTCTCGATCTGTGCCTTCCCTGGACGTCGGAGGCATGTGCGCAGCTCACCAACGCGGCCAGTGCGGCACTACGGCGACCACCACGGGCGCATGATGGGGCGCACGCGATGGGAGCAGCGCCGGCGACTGGATTTGACCACGATTGGATCTGGGACTGGATCGGGCGGTGCAATTTTGGTTGTTTTATTCACTACTTTTACCGAGCGGTGCTCTCGACAAACCTCGTGCGCCACGTGGCTATGGCGCCGTTTGCTCTGTTTCTTTTGATCACTTTTCTTTGCCGAGCGTCTCTATTTGAAACTCGGCAATGTCTTTGCCGAGTGTCCGACAAATGGCTCTCGGCAAATATCTGTTTGCCGAGAGGTGTACGCCGGGTGGGCTTTGCCGAGTGCAAGTCTCGGCAAAGACTTTGCCGAGGGTTTTCGACCCTTTGCCGATTGTTTCTGGCACTCGGCGTATGTGACGATTCCAGTAGTGCTTATTTCTCATGCCGCGGACCACCTTGAACTTGCCCGACTGGGCGGCGTAGCCGATGCCAAAGGTAGTATAGAACGCTCCGCCGCCGATCTCCGTGGAGGTCATCAGCACTTTCCCGGTGGCCAGATCGATCACGTTGAGGACCCGGCCGACGCGGGTGGCGCAAACGGGGCCGCCGGGGCCGGAGGTGATGGTCCAGATGTCGCCTACGCCCTTGATCACCCTCACGACGCTGCCGTCCGTTTCCAGCAGCAGCAAGTCGCGGAGCACTCCGCTGGCTACGCCATGGAAGGAGTTGGCGGCGATGAGGAGCTGCGGCTCCGTTCGGGCCTTGTGCGCCGCGACGAACTCGGGCTCGGAGATGAGCGCGCGCCACTCCCTTGACACGCACAGGAACTGGCACGCCGACTTCACCGGCGTCCACGAGAGTATCTCGGAGACGATGTCGTTCGGTAGCGACGTCGGCATCTTCGATCGGTGGCCGGAAGGAACCACCCGCGAGTCGTTGCAACGATCGCTCATGTAGGTAGGTATTTGATCAAGCTTTTTTTTTGCATCGAAGGTTTTCTTTTTCGTGCTAATACATGTCTCATTCATATCACATAAAGATCAAAATACAAGTCACGTAAGAACCGACGTGATAAAACTGAAAAGATAGCAGAACATCTCTGAGCTTCACACCAACGTCCATTACCTGCCTCCGGCACCATGACAGCAGCCACCGAAGAAAAGAATGACGGATCACCTCCTCACCCGAGCTCGACACGGCTCCATCGCTGATATGCAGCTTTACGGACCTCCAAGGTGGCTCACCAAAAGTGAAGCTCTTACCGTTGAACGAATTAGACTGAGGCAACACTCCGGACACGCCATCGAACTCTAGATCTAACACCCCTCCGCGACTAAGACGCCGCAGAAGAAAACCATATCTGCCATCTACGAACCACGAACCCAGCACACGTTCCGTCTTCCAGATGTCGTCAATGCAGACCACAATCTGCATCCACTCCTGGACTACCTCCCAAGCTCCGCGCCGACGCTGGAGCAAACGCCGTCGCAACGGCGGAGCCCGAGGACACAGGTCCACCACGAGAATGTCGTCGCCGCCATGCAATCCTTGCTAGAACATACTAGTTTCCAAATCCATCCCCAACCATAGGACCGATGGCCTCGTCAGGGAAGCATCCGAAGAAACTTTATTCAGCGTCGTCATCGTCGCCGCCGAAGCAAAGACGATGAACAACCTAAAAAACCTAGACTATGAGAGAGTAAAATGATCCACACGCGTAGATCCGACGACCCCCCTCACCATCAACGACCGAGGTCGCCGGTGGAGGGGAGCCGCCGGAGGACGGCGCTGGAAGATTGGCCTCTTCTGGCGGCGGCTAGGGTTCCAGCCGCCAGGGACAGGAGGAAAACGACCAGGGACGGCGATGTATTTAAAGAATCCATATATAGAAAATATCAAAGGTATTTAATCAAGCTGATCGAACGCACACATACACCACCAAAGGCATGTACGGTCGTATTGTATACGGAATCTACGACCCCACTAGTTTTGCCACAATTTGGAAAGGTATTTCACGGTAAAGATCGCATACCGCATATTGGATAATCGTTGTTTTCCTCCCGTCCTTGGCGGCTGCAACCCTAGCCGCCGCCAGGAGAGGCCGATCTTTCAACGCCGTTCTCCGGCGGCTCCCCTCCGCCGGTGACCTCGGTCGTCGGTGGTGAGAGGGGTCGCCGGATCCACGCGTGTGGATCGTTTTTACTCCCTCGTAGTCTAGGTTTTTAGGTTGTTCATCGTCTTTGCTTCGGTGGCCACGATGATGATGCTGAATAAAGATTCTTCGGATCCTTCCCTGACGAGGCCATCGGTCCTATGGTTGGGGACGGATTTGAAAACCAGTCTGTTCAAGTAAGGATTGCGTGGCGGCGGCGGCATCCTCGTGGTGGACCTGTGTCCTCGAGCTCCGCCGTTGCGACAGCGTTTGCTCCAGCGTTAGCGCGAAGCTTGGGAGGTAGTTCAGGAGCGGATGCAGACCGTGGTCTGCATCGACGACATCTGGAAGACGGAACATGTGTTGGGCTCGTGGTTCATGGATGGCAGGTTTGGTTTCCTCCTTCGGCGTTTTAGTCGTGGTGGGGTGCCGGATTTGGAGTTCGATGGCGTGTCCGGAGTGTTGCCCCGGTCTGATTCTTTCAACGGCAAGGGCTTCACTTTTGGTGAGCCATCTTGGAGGTCCGGAAAGCTGCTTATCAACGATGGAGCCGCGTCGAGCTCGAGTGAGGTGGTGATTCGTCATTCTTTTTTTCGGTGGCTGCTGTGGTGGTGCCGGAGGTAGGTGACGGGCGCTGGTGTCAAGCTCAGAGATGTTCTGTTATCTTTTCAGTTTTGTTATGTCGGTCTTTACATGACTTGTACTTTGTTCTTTATTATATAATTGAGACACATATTACCATGCAAAAAAAATCGCACATTGGATACCAAATAATGGCAGTAATACTTACTTTTTTATATATACAAGCACTAATACCTGTTTGCGAGAGGGCAGCGCTATTTCTCGCTTATAGCAGACCTTTTTTTAGACAAGTTTATAGCAGACATAGACATGCTCTCACGTCAGCCTCTTCCCTAAATGGGCCGGCCCAGGCGAGTGGGTGCCACGGCCTTGGTTTTTTTCAAGTTTCCATTTTCATTTTTTTTTCTTTTCTTTGTACTTCTAAATATTGTAAAAACATAATTCAAAAAAACTTTACGCAGATTATTTCGTAAAATTGTTAACAAAGCATTTGAAAAATGTTAAATCTGTATAAAAAACATTTCTCATTTATACAAAAAATGTATATAAATAATATACAATCTGTGTTAAAAATAGATTATGTATTTAAAGAATGTTAATCAAATATTTGAAAATATATTAAACAAGTATTAACAAAATGTTAATCTAGCAGTTAAAAAATGTTAAATGTGTGTATAGAAACTGCTGAGCGCATATTAAAAAATGTCAAATTGTATATGAAAATTTAAATCAAGCATTTGAAAATGTTAAAATGTGCACAGTAAAAATGTTTACCACGTAATAAAAAATGTTAATCTTGAATATTAAAAAATTGATCAACTATTTAAAAATTGTTTAAAATGTGTACAAAAAAAGTGTTGACCACGTATTAAAAAAAATTTAAAGCAGTTAAACAATGTAGAATGTGTATGAACAAAATGCTTCACATGTATAAGAAAAAATGTATACAAAAAATGCACAATACGTGTGATAAAGTTGATTATATATTTAAAAAATATTAATCAACCAACTAAAAAATATTAAAGAATCATTTGAAAATTTTAATTAAGGATTTGAAAAATGTTAAATGTGTATAGAAATTTATTTGACCATGTATTAAAAAATGTTAATATTGTATTTCTTAAATGTTAATCAAGCTTTGAAATTGTTAAAATGTGTATAGAAAATTTGTTGACCACGTATTCAAAAAATTTAATCTTGTATTTGCAAAATGTTATTCAAGCATTTGAAAGAAATGAAAAATATGTATAGAAAATATGTTTATCATGTATTAAAAAATTAAGGTTGTAATTGAAAAATGTTAAGCACACATTAGAAAAATACTCTTAACGTATAAAAAATGTACAATCAAAACAAAAAAAGAGGAAAACCAAAAAATGGAAACAAAAAAACCAAAGAAACAACTGCAAAAAGAATGAAAAACAGTGAATACCGATAAAGAAGCAACGAAAAAAACATTGAAACCCAAGAAAGAAGAAAACAGAAACAAAAGAAGAAAAATGAGATAGAAAAGAAAAACCAATAAAAACAATGAAAGGAAAAAAGCGAAACCAAAGAAAAATGAAAGGAAAAACAAAAAAAAATTGAAGTATAACGACAAAAGAAAACCAGAGAGGAAATCAGAAAAGCAAACAAAGAAAAGAAAAGGAACAGAAGAAACACATGAGCGAACAACGATGAACGAACGAACGAGTACACGCTATTGGGCCGGCGCTTACGCTCGCGCTGTGTAGGAAAAGCTTCAGTGAGGCGAATGCTAGTCTGGCTATAAGCGAAACATAGCATTCGCATTTGCGCGTATGTTTTTGTTCGATGATAAACCCCCTGCGAACCCGGCGGCATACATACCCTTTGGTAGACCTCGTGGCCCAATCATCATTCCCTCGTGCAGAAAAAAATAACGAAGCGTAAACAACAGATTTGCCATGTTCTAGGTAAAAAATAGACAGTATTAAAAATTAACAAAATGTAAACAACTAATTTGCCATGTTATAGAGCATAAAAGCACCACATATTTGGATAGATAAATCGTATATGAAGACAAAAACAACAACAAAAAATGTTGAAAAATATTTCTCATGAAAAAATTAGATAGTTGTTGTTTTCTAGAAAACATTGCAAATTTATATAAAAAAATTTGTAGTGTTCACATGTCAAATTCTGCGTTGCAAAGAAAAGTTTATGCTTGTTTGGAAGGCATAAGTTGTCATCTCAATAAATTTGATAGCATATAAAGAAAGAATTTTCCATGGTATGTTAAAACAATTTCTCATGGTAAGTCCAATAAAATTGCCATGGTCAGAAAAAAAAACAAAAGTAGTTGTAAGATGAGAAAAATTGTCATGTCTGATCTAAATAATAATATTATCATGCTACTTACAATTAAATTACCATGGTCTAATTAATAAAATTCCCATGGTCTAAATAATAAAATTGCCAAAAAAAACTACCATGGTCAAGTTAATAAATTTGCTATGGTCTAAATAATATAACTGCCATGCTGCCTACAAAATAATTGGACATGCCAAATTTAGGAAAATTGCTCTCTAAAAATACGTGGAAAGTTTTGGGAATTTGTAATGTGCACATAACAAAGTTAGGAATTGTGTTCTTAAAATATGTCAAATTTTAGGGAATTCCTACGGACACATGGAAAATTTAGGAATTTTGTTCTCTAAAAACATGGTAATTTTGTGAATTTGTAAATTTGCTATGGTTGTAAAAATATTGCCATGGTCCATAAAGTAATTTGTCATGGTCCGTAAAGGAAGAAATTTGCCATGGAACATTTTTTTTGCCATGGTCCAAAAATAATGGCAAATTACCTCCATAGATCATGCTAAATGTGGATAGAAAAAGTACTCGTATCAGGGCAACTATACATATCATGACAAATGTACTACCCCATTATCAAAGGCAAACGTTGTATTGGCTAGGTTCGATTAAATCATGGTATTAGCTAAAAGAGATAATTTAGCATGTGGTCATTAAAAAATGTTTTACAAATTGGCATGTGTCTTGAAATAACAAAAAAACATTTTATACATTTTCCATAAAAATCATTGCAAAAAAATTCAAAACATGTCATGTACTAGATAACACAATTGCGTTAAAATTTTCATGTGTGTGTGTGCACACACACGCAAGCTTATCCTTGTCCTTCCAACTACTATTCACAATTAACTACAAGGACATTGAAGAAAGTATGCATGCATTAATTCATTTTCTCTAAACATAAACCTACACAAATCAGATGAAGAGCAACTGTACTAGAGGCATGTCAGTTTTTTTGTGCATGACGAAGAGCAACATAACCTGGAGAGATCATATCTAAATTGTGTGTGTGCGCGCGTGAGTTCGTGTGTATGCGTGTTTAAACACTATGAAGATGCAAATAGGTTTGATCTGATATTTACCAACTACGCAGTAGAGAGAAGAAGTTGGTGAAGCTATTGCATATTCCTGCAGCTAGGTTTAAACCAGCTAGTCGTCAGAATTTTCTCTCGTTCGTGGATCGAATGAATGATCCCTCTGCCGGTATCCACACGTACGGAATCACTGATCCAGCAGAGTTTCGCCGTCCATAAAGAACTACCAAAGAGTAGAGGTGTGGTGAGCAGACATGCGGCGGACAAACACACACACATAGAGAGAGGGAGAGAGAGAGAGAGGGGTGCAGCCTTCAAGCACGAAGTTGTATTTGGAAGGCATCCCCTCCTCACATATATATAGGCGTGAGGGAGGAAAGCTAGCTTGGAGGAGGGGCTCCCTCCCCTAGGGCCGATCGCACCAGGGACGGGTGCGCCTGAAACCCTGGACGCAACCCCGCCCGCCTTGGCCTCCAAGGCACAAGGGGTGTGCCCCACTGCACCTTCGGCCCATGTGGCTGTCATCCCATGGACCTTCCAAAGGCAGCTCATCACTACTGGAATCAGGGAATTTGTTGTCAGCTAGTTCTTTGTCGTCCGCTTCCAAAAAATAGACGGCAAAGAACTGGCAGATGGCAAAGATACAGTTTGCCATCTGTCAGTTCTTTGCCGTCAGCCAGCGGACGGCAAAGGGGCCAAAGGCAGACGGCAAAGAGACTAGCTGGGCCCTACTGGGGCGTGGAGTTGGCTAGGTCAAATCACGGCAAAGAGTTTGCCTAACTAACGGCCGTTGACCCCCCCCCCCCCCCCCGTTCTTTTAGTCTTTGCCGTCTGCTTTTGTGACAACTGACGGCAAAATGTCTATTTCTATTTTTTATTTTATTTTTAAATGCAAATAAGGTCTAAACAATATGAAATTTGACATGGTATTGGTTTATGATTGCTAGAATGTGTGCAAAAAGTTTGAAATATTTAACTAAATTTTAACATAGTTGTTTTATCAAAATTAAGAGGGTAAACAAACACAAAGTAATGCTTGTTTCCTATTGGCCTACCCCTCCCTCCCACGGATCAGTGACGTGGCAGGGGCAGCCACCCTCACCACGTGCACGAGCCTCTCTTCCCCGGTGTCTCTCTCCCTCTTATCATATCTCTCTCTCGCTCTTATCCTATTCTCTCTCTCCCGTCCCTGACGCATGTGCCCTTCCCAGCCGAGCGCTGAGCGCCTACACCTCGCACCGCCGCCGAGCACCAGCTCAAGCTCCGCCGCCCCGACCTCCTTCTCCTTCCTCCTGCCTCTCTTCCCCATTCTCTTCCTCTCTCCCATACCTCACCCCTTGCCCTCTCCCTCTCAACTACCCGACGCCATGGGCGCACGAGGAGCTTCTTCGGTCCACCCCTCCCCTTCTCTGGTCCGCCACACGCCGTGGTCGGCGTCCAGGAACACATACAGGCCGCCCCACCTTAGCACCCACGCCTCCTGCGACACCAGGCCGTCCCGGAGGTCGCGGATGCCTTGGTACAGCAGGACGCGCGTCCACAGCAACAGCAGCACCTCCACCTCTGGCAGCACGCTCTTCATCACGTCCTCGTGCATCGCCGCCCCCACCGCGTCGCTGCGCTCCTCGCACGTCACATCCAGGCGCCTGCCCAGCGCCGCCATGACCTCCGCCCTGTTGACGAACTTGCCGACGCCGGCCGATGCGTACGGTCGTAGCTTGGCGAAGTCGTAGAGAATGGCGAGGACGTGATGAAGAGCAAACGACATCCAGCGCATCTGCCGCCTCCTGCCGCCCGATGTCTCCACAAGCAAACGATGGCCGCGTGGGCCGCCAGCGTCCCTGTTTTTTTACACAAGACTTGAGGTGCAAGGAAAGTAAACATAGACTAATAAGGACTCCTAGACCAATACTATTACTTCCTAACACATATCATGTTTTATCTGTACAGGCGATGATGGATACTGTAATAACTAGAGGTCCTCTAGAGGTCCTTGAGAGTATTTCTCCATCGTCGGATGAGCAAATCCCAATCTTGAACTATCGAGTCCCCGGACATACTTCTCTGAAGTACCTGAAAATTGCCGTTATAATCACCCTGTTACGAGTAATGTTTGGCAACCCTAAACCGTCCGGCATGAAGGTACACGGTATTCTTATGGTCTAAGGACGTGAGTATACATTAACACTTTTATGATTATACTTATAACATTGTGATGATATGATCTTGCAGTAGATCATATGGTTGGGGCTATCCGACACCATTTTTCCCGTCACAGTGTGTACTCTTTGTTTTTGGCATCCTTGGTATATTAATAATGCCCTATGATCAGGAAAACGAGATCATCATGCAATACATGAGTTAATCTTAGAGGCAAGACTAGGGAACTACTTGCGTTTATGTCTCCACACATTAAATTGAGTTTTTCTATAAATCTCATAATCAAGATCAATTGAATTATATCACAGAAAGATAAACATTAATTACAAACATGAAAATAAATGAAAACATTTATTATTACTTCTGGGGCATATTTCCAACTTGGGGTGTGTGTGTGAGAGAGAGAGAGAGAGAGATCTTACCCTTGTTCTGCCTGTATTTAACGGTGATTTGGAGGAGATGAAGGAACAATTCTACAATGGGCAAATTCGTGGGTGCAGGAATCCCCAACCGTCACATCATAAGCATACGTTTTTTTTTGAAACATCATCGGGGGGAGCTCCTCACCTGAATATATTTCTGAAGTTTTGCAATCCATCGTTTGACCGATTACAAAGGGGAATTACATAAGCACGTGTAAACATGAGGACAGGTAAGAACGCCACGAGGAGGCGGCCTGTTTATCTTCTGGCTTTGTCATCCGATGGGTCCAAAGCATTAGGTCTTGAATGATGCATACTAGTGCAGAATTGGTCATTAGTCCCGGTTTGTAACGGCCTTTAGTCCCGGTTTACCAACCGGGACTAATAAGTCGGGACTAAAGCCCCCCCCCCTTTAGTCCCGGTTTGCCACGACTCGGGACTAAAGGCCCACCATGTGGCACGAGCCCGCGCCGGGGGCTGGGGGTCCTTTAGTCCCGGTTGGTGATACCAATCGGGACTAAAAGGTTTAGGGGTTTAGGGGTTTATGCTTTATTTTTCCTTTTAATTTTGTGTTTTCCATTTATTTCTTTTTCATTTCAAACATATTTTACGCTACTACATACTGTACACGTCATGCATATATAAATAGAATTTCTCGTAGAACCAATCATATATCATAGAATTTCTCGTACGACCATATGCGCATACACACACACACATATATATATATATACAATTTGGTACATATAATTTCTCCTACAATTTGCAGATCATTACATGCAGGCATTAGGTGTAATGGTATTCTCCTTCGGGATCTATGACCTGGTCAAGCAAAAATCCCGCAATTTCCTCTTGAAGTGATCGTATGCGGTCCGTTGGTAGGAGCTTATCCCGCATCTCTTGCATCTTTATTAAAAAAGGAGATCAATATGAATATATTAGTTGTGTGTATATATATTAGATCATGATAAAAAGAATTGTGAATTGTGTTTACGTACCAAAAGATTTCTTCCAGTTTTGCTCCTTTCTGTCATAAAGCGAATGTTCTCGCAAACGTAGTATGCACATAAATTATTCCCCGACACCTGCCGCATGCACTTCACGAGAATAGAATTCAATCAGATAATAATTAATCAAGCATGATAATGGTATTGAAACTAGAATTAAAGAGATGCGCGGACGTAGCTAGTACTACTTAATTACCTTGGGTTGCACCCATTTCAGCTCTTGTTTTCATGGGCCGGTAACCTCTTTTTTGAACCTTTGCCAAACCCTGCCCAGCAAAGAAAATGAATAAAGGAGTTATTAATTAGTTGATATCAGGAAATGAACTAAATAGGCTGACATAGTACGATAATGATTGAAATTACCTGTCGAGCATTCCCTTCACGATTAAGTATTCTTTAGATTCTTTAAGTAGTGAGTCCAGTACTTGAAATTTTCCCTCGTCAACTTCAATGATTAGCAGGATCCAGTGGAAACTGCATGCGCACACGTTTGTATAATTAAGCGGGCATGTGCATAACTCATCAACTACACTTATTAACATCTAGTAAGCAAAATAGAATTTGTAGTACAAGACAGTAACACTCACCCGAAGTTGTAAGGAAGTACTATTTCTGGTTGGGTATTTAGTTGCTTCAAAAACTCTAGCAAGCTTCTCTCTGTGTCTTTTTTGCTGATTTCCCACACACCTTCATTAACGGTATTTGGGTCAATGAACCCAATGCCATAGCGTCCAGCTCTTTTCATTTCATAAATCTTCATTCTGCATAATACCACAGAAAAAAATATAGTGAGGATAATTACACGCAATGAACCAGCACAGCTAGAGACTTAAATTACAGAAAGAAATCACTTACAGACAATAGCAACTGACGAGAGATTTGTTGAGTGCATCTTGATTGAATAACTGAAACATTTCTTCAAACTCAATCCACAAATATTTTCCATGGAAGTAATGCTCTTCCTTGACTTTCACCATTAGGGCCTCTCGCCCGTTCTTTATTTCTCTCAAGTACCAGTCATACAATCTGCGCATTTTCGTTGATAGATGCGGGACCTCCTCAGGCCTGACCAGAGGTTGGCCAGGGACATATTTCCATGCTAGTTCCTCCTCTTCAAACCCGGGGAGAACCTCGATGCCCTAGGAGTTGTTCAACAGTGACACCGGCCTCTTTAGCCATTTGTCTATGAGCGTCGGTTATTTCTGGCTTATCGGCGGTACTCACATGTGATTGTACAATGAGCAGGGGGCGGGAGGGGGGGGTCGATTGCACTGCCTGTTCTCCCAGCTGGGGAACAGTTTTCCCGCTTTTATTACTACCTACTTGGCTCAAGCTCGACTCATGCTCCTTATCTTTTTGTGCACGATATGACTTCTTAATAGAGCGCTCATAGTCTGAGTCCGTTCCCTTCACAGCCGGTTGAGCCATATCCACAAAGTGTTGTATGACTTCTGCATGTATTTTCTCGTTTGGCGGCAGGGGCGGTTTCTTCGCAAAAAAGACCTTCACTTCGGCATCCACTATGGCCTTGTTTTCCTCGTCACTCCTGTCATAAGTCAACTTCTTTTTGGCAGGAGGAGAGGCTTTCTTGCTTGGTGCTCTCTTTTGCTTTGGAGAAGGTTGACGCGCCCGAGATCGATATGGCGGACTCGCGCTGATGGGCTCCGTCTCGAGGTGGGGTGGAGTCGGCTGACGCGGTGGCGGACTAGCGCCACGCTCCGTCTCGGGCAGGGTTGGAGTCGGCTGACGCGGCGGACTTGGAGGAGGAGTTGGTGGCCTTGGAAAGATGATGCAATCTTTTCTCCATAGAATCATACGACGTATGGCGTCTCCCAGTGTGCAGTCCTCCTCACCTTGATAACCCACAAGTATAGGGGATCGCAATAGTTTTTGAGGGTAGAGTATTCAACCCAAATTTATTGATTCGACACAAGGGGAGCCAAAGAATATTTGCAAGTGTTAGCAGTTGAGTTGTCTATGAGCGTCGGTTATTTCTGGCTTATCGGCGGTACTCACATGTGATTGTACAATGAGCGGGGGGGGGATCGATTGCACTGCCTGTTCTCCCAGCTGGGGAACAGTTTTCCTGCTTTTATTACTACCTGCTTGGCTCGAGCTCGACTCAGGCTCCTTATCTTTTTGTGCATGATATGACTTATTAATAGAGTGCTCGTAGTCTGAGTCCGTTCCCTTCACAGCCGGTTGAGCCATATCCACAAAGTGTTGTATGACTTCTGCAGGTATTTTCTCCTTTGGCGGCGGGGGCGGTTTCTTCGCAAAAAAGGCCTTCACTTCGGCATCCACTATGGCCTTGTTTTCCTCGTCACTCCTGTCGTAAGTCAACTTCTTTTTGGCAGGAGGAGAGGCTTTCTTGCTTGGTGCTCTCTTCTGCTTTGGAGAAGGTTGACGCGCCCGAGATCGATATGGCGGACTCGCGCTGATGGGCTCTGTCTCGAGGTGGGGTGGAGTCGGCTGACGCGATGGCGGACTAGCGCCGCGCTCCGTCTCAGGTAGGGTTGGAGTCAGCTGACGCAGCGGACTTGGAGGAGGAGTTGGTGGCCCTGGAAAGATGATGCAATCTTTTCTCCATAGAATCATACGACGTATGGCATCTCCCAGTGTGCACTCCTCCTCACCTTGATAACCCACAAGTATAGGGGATCGCAACAGTTTTTGAGGGTAGAGTATTCAACCCAAATTTATTGATTCGACACAAGGGGAGCCAAAGAATATTTGCAAGTGTTAGCAGTTGAGTTGTCAATTCAACCACACCTGGAGATTAATTATCTGCAGCAAAGTGATCAGTAGCAAAGTAGTATGATAGTTTTGATAGTAGTAGCAACAGCAATAGTAACGGTAACAGTGATAGCAATGATTTTGTAGCAAGTGCAACAGGACAATAGCAGTAGTAACTTAGCAAGAACAATATGAGAGAAATTCGTAGGCATTGGATCGGTGAATTCGTTGGATGATATTCATCATATAACAGTCATAACCTAGGGCGATACGGCACTAGCTCCAGCTCATAAATATAATGTAGGCATGTATTCCCTAAATAGTCATACGTGCTTATGGAAAGAACTTGCATGACATCTTTTGTCCTACCCTCCTGTGGCAGCGGGGTCATATTGGAAACTAAGGGATATTAAGGCCTCCTTTTAATAGAGAACCGGAAAAAAGCATTAACACATAGTGAATACATGAACTCCTCAAACTACGGTCATCACCGGGAAGTGTCCCGACTTCTATCACTCCGGGGTTGCCAGATCATAACACATAGTAGGTGACTATAACTTGCAAGATCGGATCTAGAACATAGATATAATGGTGATAACATAAACGGTTCAGATCTGAAATCATGGCACCCGGGCCCAAAGTGACAAGCATTAAGCATGGCAAAGTCATAGCAACATCAATTTCAGAACATAATGGATACTAGGGATCAAGCCCTAACAAAACTAACTCGATTACATGATGAATCTCATGCAACTCCTCACCGACCAGCGAGCCTACGAAGGAATTACTCACTCCCGGTGGGGAGCATCATGGAATTGGCGATGGAGAAGGGTTGGTGATGACGAAGATCGAAGATCCCCCTCTCCGGAGCCCCAAACGGACTCCAGATCTGGCCTCCCGATGAAGAATAGGACGTGGCGGCGGCTCCGTCTCGTGAAACACGATAATTCTTTCTCCCCGATTTTTTTCTCCGAAAATGTGATTTTATAGTATCAGGGTTGAGGTCTGCGGGGCCACCAGGTGGGGACAACCCACCTGGGTGCGCCCTGGTGGGTTGTGCCCACCCAGGTGCCCCCCTCTGGTGGTTCTTGGCTCCAGAAATTATCTTTTATTGTATAAAAATTCCTCACAAAGTTTCGTTCCAATCCGAGAACTTTTATTTCTGCACAAAAACAACACCATGGTAGTTCTGCTGAAAACAGCGTCAGTCCGGGTTAGTTTCATTCAAACCAAGCAAATTAGAGTCCAAAACAAGAGGAAAAGCATTAGGAAAGGTAGATACGATGGAGACGTATCAACTCCCCCAAGCTTAAATCTTTGCTTGTCCTCAAGCAATTCAGTTGATAAACTGAAAGTGAAAAAGAAAAACTTTTACGAACTCTTTTGCTCTTGTTTACATAAATAAGCTTAAGTAGCACCCAGGTTTTCAGCAAAGATTATAACTAACCATGTCGACAATAACTCTTAAAAATTATATTAACTCATATCAATGACATAATCAACTAGCGATCAATAATAAGATATCTCAAACAACAACACTTTGTCAAAACAACTATGATATAATATGACAATAGAGGTATCTCGCTAGCCCTTTCTGAGACCGCAAAACATAAATGCAGAGCACCTCCAAAGTTCAAGCAGCGACTAAACATTGTAATTCATGGTAGAGAAGATCCAGTCATGATGCACCCAACATTAACTACACACAATGCATGAGGATGACAATAGTGCTCTCAGGATCTGGCGCTTATTTGAGAAGGTGATGACACAACATAAAAGTAAATAGATAGTCCTTTCGCAGAGGGAAGCAGTGATTTGCAGCGGTGCCAGAGCTAAAGTTTTTAAAACAGAGGTAAATGAAATTTTGAGAAATGCACCCTTCTTGTTTACTTCGCGACCATCAGTTATCGGTATCTTCCATGCTAAACACATTAGTGGCGGTTTCCAAGCGATAAAAGTAAAGGTTTACTCCCCCTCCACCAACAATCACACTCCACGGCTGGTCCGAAACAACGGGTACCGTCCATACCAACAACAGTCCTGGGGGAGTTTTGTTTAATTATTTGCAATTTGAGTTCGGGACTGGGAATCCCTATTACCGCCCCTCTCGTGCAAGGACGAGTGAATAAACACTCATCATGAGAATAACCCGCTTAGCATGGAAGATACTGACTACCTTTTGTCACTCTATAAACAATCCAGGCACACAAAAAGGATATTTATTTGAAGTTTTTAGAGGTGGCACATGCAAATTTACTTAGGATGGCAGGGTAATACCACATATAGGTAGGTATGGTGGACTCATCTGGGATAACTTGGGTTTTAGGATTTTGATGCACAAGTAGTATTCCCGCTTATTACAGGCGAAGGCTAGCAAATAGGTTGAGAAGCGGCCAGCTAGAGAGCGAAAACGGTCATGAACATGCATTATGCATAAGTAACATTGGGTACTAGCATGAGTAGGATATGAACACCATGAACATAAATATCATAGAGGCTATGTTGGTTTTGATTCAACTACATGCATAAACATGTGCCAAGTCAAGCCACTCGAACATTCAGAGGAGGATACCATATCATCATACTACATCACAATCATTTTAACGCAATGTTGGCATCCAAGATAAATCATTATCCACTCCTAGCTACTTAAGCATGGCATGAGAAACTATAATCTCTAATTGTCATTGCAAACATGTTTGATCATAATAGGCTGAATCATGGATACTAGGTTAAACATATTTACAAAAACAGAACAAGTTGAGTTCATACCCGTTTCTCTCTGCCACAGCCAGTTCATCAAATATCGTCATTTTGCCTTGGGCCATTTGCATTTCTGCCCCTAACTCGAACCACCTACTCAGATTTGCCCCTAATTTCAAAGCATGCTCAAATTTGCCCCTCTGCCGTTAAGTCACTACTCAGAAATGCCCTTCCGTCCAGTCAAAGGCCTTTGACCGTCAGAGTCCCATGTGTACTGTAGCAGACGGAAAGTGCTACAGTACTGTACGGAAGGGCATTTCTGAGTACTGACTTAACGGCGGAGGGGCAAATTTGAGCATGCTTCAAAATTAGGGGCAAATCTGAGTAGTGGGTTCGAGTTAGGGGCACAGATGTAAATGTCCCTTTTGCCTTTCACTTGCACGACCGAATGATATGAAAATAATAATAGTGCAAGAGTGCCGTGGACTAAGCTGGAATCTGCAAACATTTTATTCAAAAGGAGAAGACAAGGTAAGATGGGCTCTCTGTTAGATCAACAATAATGCGTGTGAGAGCCACTCAACATTTTCATCGTGGTCTTCTCCTCGGTACGACTCAATAAAAAGGAAAAGAATTTCAGAGAAACACACTAAAATATTTTTGGAGTTTTTAGTTTTTCTTGAAGAAAACAAACTAAAGAAAGGAGAAAAACAAAAAACGAGAAAAACTATTTACACGGGAAAGCTCCCAACAAGCAAAAGAAGAACAAGGAAATCTTTTTGAGTTTTCTTTTTAAATACTACAACTAACTACACTAGAAAGAAAAACCGAAAAGAGGCAAGACATATTTTTGGGTTTTCTCAAAGTTTTTTCAAACACACAAGAAGAAAGCGAGAAAAATAAATCTAGCATGGATGATACAATGAAAAAGTATGAGCGCCGACAACTAGAATGAAATGTGTGAACATGAAGTAATGTCGGTGGAAATATGTACTCCCCCAAGCTTAGGCTTTTGGCCAAACTTGGAAATCACTGTCAGTAGCCTGCATAGAGGTTGGAGTGATAGCTCACGGAGGCTCGGGGTGCAGACGCCTCAGCCTGCCGCCCAGCCACAACCGCTGCATTATGTGCTCGGGCCTCGCTCTCAAGAACATAATATCTTCCCTCGCTATGAACATCAAAAAGAGCAGGCGCAGGCAAAAAGGTGTCCACAACAGACTTTTTATTAAACAACAGGTTATATGTAAAATTATGGGCTTCACCACTAAGGATCTTATGACGTTTTATGGCATCAAAGTCCAAGTACTGCATGGGTAGGATGGGGTCATGAGGCCAAGGTGAAACACCCAGCTCCCTTCCTAAACATGTGGCATAAATTCCACCATAAAAATACCCACTACCAGCGTTGTGTTGCAACCTGCGTGCAACAATCGCTCCAAGGTTATAACTTTTGTCACCGGTGAGAGCGGTACGTATGAGGCTCAAGTCAGGAGCACAAAGTGTACTACAATCTTTTTTGCCTACAATGCATTTTCCATTAAATAGTCCAAAGTATTGAATTGAGGGAAAATGAATGCTCTTTATTCTACCTTGCGTCACTCCTCTAGTCTCACCATAGCAAAGGCTAGTCAAGAATGTCTCATACTCAGATCTTGGTGGTTCGTCCAATGAACCCCAAAATGGAATTTTGAAGTAGTTAGAAAATGTCTCTAAGGGTAGAGTGAAAGGATAGTCGTACAGTTTAAACGACACTATAGATTCACGAGGATAGAATTTAAATTCTTTAGTAAATGATTCAGTGAGGCTGAGGTGTTGGTTGCACTTATCTGCAATGTAGGGGCCGAGCTCGGCATTGTGAACATATTGCTCAAATTCTTCTTTAATGCCCACACGCAACATATAATCGTTGCATGGCCATAAACATGATTTGGTGGCAGCATCTCGTATGGAATTTTCACTTGGTTCAACATAAGACCGATGAACGGAGCTGCTACTGGAAGATGCCTCTGAGGACCTTCTCCTCGAAGAACTCCTCCCAAAGAGGTTCATCATATTTGCATACAATTTTCTGAAAAAAAAATTGGGTCACAAAATTTTTATTAACAAAACTTCACAAGATTTATAGCAACTACTGATAGGGATGCATAGAGGCCATATCAAGCATTCAAACTACTTAGAACTCTAAGAATTTAACATGCAAGCTCATCTACAGCAGCACCAAGAGTAACTAATTATTCAAAGTATAAACCACTAAAGCAAAAACTAATTGGACCAATGGAGGAGTCACATACCAAGCAACAATCCCCCGAAACAGTTTCAGAAATGGAGTTTCGAGCAAAGAGATCGAAATCCGCGGGTTTGGGAGCAAGAACACGAGAGAGAGAGCAATGGTGATTTTTTTCTGGAGGTAGGTGGTGACATGGGCTAAAGAGATAAGTGAGGGGGCCCACGTGGGGACCACAAGCTACCAGGGCGCGCCTGGGGGTGCTGGCGCGCCCAGGTGGGTTGTGCCCACCTGGTGCACCCCCCTCTGGTGTTATTTGCATCAAAAATTCAGAAAAAAATTCGTATTGAATTTTTAGAGCATTCTGAGAACTTTTATTTTTGGGTCATTTTTTATTGCATGGGAAATTCAAAAAATAGATAAAACATGGCATTTTATTTTATTTAACTAATAAAAACATAAAACAAAAGGTAGGGACAGAAGGTAGTGCTTACTAAATTCATCAACTTAATACCTCTCAAAAATGATCCATTAATAAGGTTGATCAAGTCTTATTAACAACCACTTTTGATTAGCATGAAACCGAAGAACTTTCGTAAAACACTAAGTTACCTCAACGGGGATATGAATGTCCCCAACAATAAGCATTTCATATTTCTTTTTGGCAGTTGGTAGAGGTAGTTGAAAACTTCCAATAGTGATTGTCGAAGATTTTTCAATAACTTTAATACCATTCACTTGGAATTGTTTCTTCGGAAAGTGCACCGTGTGCTCATTACCATTGATATGAAAAGTGACCTTGTTTTTATTGCAATCAATAACAGCCCCTGCAGTATTCAAAAAGGCTCTACCAAGGATAATCGACATGTTGTCGTCCTCGGGCATCTCAAGTATAACAAAGTCAGTTAAGATAGTAACGTTTGCAACAACAACGGGCACATCCTCACAAATACCGATAGGTATGGCAGTTGATTTGTCAGCCATTTGCAAAGATATTTCAATAGATGTGAGTTTATTCAAATCAAGTCTTTTATATAAAGAGAAAGGCATAACACTAACACCAGCTCCTAAATCACATAAAGCAGTTTTGACATAATTTCTTTTGATGGAGCAAGGTATAGTTGGTATTCTCGGATCTCCAAGTTTTTTAGGTACTCCGTCCTTAAAAGTATAATTAGCAAGCATGGTGGAGATTTTAGCTTCTGGTATTTTTCTCTTATTGGTGATGATGTCTTTCATGTATTTTGCATAAGGAGGCATTTTTAAGATATCAGTCAAGCGGGTACGCAAAAGACTGGCCTAATCATTTTAGCAAAGCGTTCAAATTCTTCATCATCTTTCTTCTTAGTTGACTTAGGTGGAAATGGCATAGGTTTTTGAACCCACTGTTCTCTTTCCTTACCATGTTTTCTAGCAACGAAGTCTTTTATCATATCTTTTATCCTTGGGTTGTGGGTTATCAAGATCAACAGCTGGTTCTATTTCAACATCATTGTCTGGTTCTTTATTATTTGTTTGAGTGTCTTCATGAACCTCCTCATTATCTTTTTCATTGTCAGAAAGTGAGTGTTCATTACCAGATTGAGTTTCAGCATCAGAGATAGAAACATCATTATCATTATCAGGAGGTTTTTCTATTTCAGGTTCACTAGAGGCATGCAAAGTCCTATCATTTTTCTTCTTCTTTTTCTTTTTAGAAGGACTAGGTGCATCAGTGTTAATTCTTTGAGAGTCTTGTTCAATTCTCTTTGGGTGTCCCTCAGGATAAGGTGGTTCCTGAGTCATTCTACCTCCTCTAGTCATTACTCTAACAGCATGATCATTGATATTATTATTCATTTCATCAAGCAATTCTCTTTGAGATTTAGCAACTTGTTATAATTGAGTTTGAACCATAGAGGCATGCTTTCCTACACCTCTAACATCATTGGTAATTCTGAATAACAAGTCACTCAAGCGAGCAATCATATCGGAATTGTATTTCAACTATTTCATAACATTTGCATTGAAGTGATCTTGCTTCCTAATGTAATTATCAAACTCATAAAGGCATTGACTAGGATGCATATTATAAGGATTATCATTGTCATTGAATTTCATTAAGGAATTTACCTCTACCACCTTAGGTAGTGGTGGTGTTTCAAGCCCATGTATTTCTTCAATAGGAGGTAAATTTTTGACATCCTCAGCTTTAATACCTTTTTCCTTCATTGATTTCTTTGCCTCTTGCATATCCTCAGGACTGAGATATAAGATACCCCTCTTCTTTGGAGTAGGTTTAAGCGGTGGTTCAGGAAAAGTCCAATCATCATAATTTTTCAATATGTTATTCAATAGTTCTTCAGCTTGTTCAATAGTGCGTTCCCTGAAAACACAACTATCTAGGAAATCCCTAGAAGCATCGGTTAGTCCATTATAGAAGATATCAATTATTTCATTTTTCTTAAGAGGATGATCAGGCAAAGCATTAAGCAATTGGAGAAGCCTCCCCCAAGCTTGTGGGAGACTCTCTTCTTCAATTTGCCAAAAGTTAAATATTTCCTGTAAGGCAGCTTGTTTCTTATGAGCAGGAAAATATTTTTTAGAGAAGTAATAAATCATATCCTGGGGACTACGCACACAACCAGGAGCAAGAGTATTATACCAAGTCTTAGCCTCACCTTTTAATGAGAACGGAAATAATTTGAGAATATAATAATAGTGAATCTTCTCATCATGAGCAAAAAGGGTGGCTATGTCATTCAACTTAGTAAGATGTGCCACAACAGTTTCAGTTTCAGAACCATGGAAAGAATCAGATTCAACCAAAGTAATTAACTCTGGGTCGACAGAGAATTCATAATCCTTATCATCAACAAAGATAGGTGAAGTAGCAAACTTAGGATCATATTTCATCCTAGCATTCAGAGATTTTTCTTTCAATTTGCATAATAATTTCTTAAGATCATCCCTATCATTGCAAGCAAGAAAGTCTCTAGTTGTCTCCTCATCCATAACATAACCTTCCGGTATCTTAGGCAATTCATATCTAGGAGAACTAGATCTAATAGGTGTTTCAAGATTTTCAGCTTCAAGCTCTTCATCAGTCTCAACAATTTCATCAGTTTCAGCATTCTCAAAAGCTTTAGTTCTAGCAAGTTGTTCATCAAGAAATTCACCTAGTGGCACATTATCATCAAGCAAGGTACTAGCAATAACTTGTGACATATCAGGATTAATAGCATGTGGTGCTGTTGCAAGTCTACTTATAACAGAAGGTGAATCAAGTGCAGAGCTAGATGGCAGTTCCTTACCTCCCCTCATTTTAGAGGGAAAAATCTTAGTCTTAGCATCCTTCATATTCTTCATAATGATAATTTGATAATAATCCCAAGTGACTCAACAAATATAGCTATGTTCCCCGGCAACGGCGCCAGATAAAGGTCTTGATAACCCACAAGTATAGGGGATCGCAACAGTTTTCGAGGGTAGAGTATGCAACCCAAATTTATTGATTCGACACAAGGGGAGCCAAAGAATATTTGCAAGTGTTAGCAGCTGAATTGTCAATTCAACCACACCTGGAGATTAATTATCTGCAGCAAAGTGATCAGTAGCAAAGTAGTATGATAGTTTTGATAGTAGTAGCAACAGCAATAGTAACGGTAACAGTGATAGCAATGATTTTGTAGCAAGTGCAACAGTGACAATAGCAGTAGTAACTTAGCAAGAACAATATGAGAGAAATTCGTAGGCATTGGATCGGTGAATTCGTTGGATGGTATTCATCATATAACAGTCATAACCTAGGGCGATACGGCACTAGCTCCAGTTCATAAATATAATGTAGGCATGTATTCCGTAAATAGTCATACGTGCTTATGGAAAGAACTTGCATGACATCTTTTGTCCTACCCTCCCGTGGCAGCGGGGTCATATTGGAAACTAAGGGATATTAAGGCCTCCTTTTAATAGAGAACCGGAACAAAGCATTAACACATAGTAAATACATGAACTCCTCAAACTACGGTCATCACCGGGAAGTGTCCCGACTTCTGTCACTCCGGGGTTGCCGGATCATAACACATAGTAGGTGACTATAACTTGCAAGTTCGGATCTAGAACATAGATATAATGGTGATAACATAAACGGTTCAGATCTGAAATCATGGCACCCGGGCCCAAAGTGACAAGCATTAAGCATGGCAAAGTCATAGCAACATCAATCTCAGAACATAATGGATACTAGGGATCAAGCCCTAACAAAACTAACTCGATTACATGATGAATCTCATGCAACTCCTCACCGACCAGCGAGCCTACGAAGGAATTACTCACTCCCGGTGGGGAGCATCGTGGAATCGGCGATGGCGAAGGGTTGGTGATGACGAAGATCAAAGATCCCCTTCTCCGGAGCCCCAAACAGACTCCAGATCTGGCCTCCCGATGAAGAACAGGAGGTGGCGGCGGCTCCATCTCGTGAAATGCGATAATTCTTTCTCCCCGATTTTTTTTTCTCCGAAAATGTGATTTTATAGTATCAGGGTTAAGGTCTGCGGGGCCACCAGGTGGGGACAACCCACCTGGGCGCGCCCTGGTGGGTTGTGCCCACCCAGGTGCCCCCCTCCGGTGGTTCTTGGCTCCAGAAATTATCTTTTATTGTATAAAAAATTCCTCGCAAAGTTTCGTCCCAATCCGAGAACTTTTATTTCTGCACAAAAACAACACCGTGGTAGTTCTGCGGAAAACAACGTCAGTCCGGGTTAGTTTCATTCAAATCATGCAAATTAGAGTCCAAAACAAGAGGAAAAGCGTTAGGAAAAGTAAGTCTACTTTTCCTAACGCTTTTCCTCTTGTTTTGGACTCTAATTTGCATGATTTGAATGAAACTAACCCGGACTGACGTTGTTGATACGTCTCCAACGTATCTATAATTTTTGATTGTTCCATGCTATTATATTTTCCATCTTGGATGTTTTATATGCATTTATATGCTATTTTATAATATTTTTGGGACTAACCTATTAACCTAGAGCCCAGTGCCAGTTTCTGTTTTTCCTTGTTTTTGAGTTTCGCAGAAAAGGAATATCAAACGGAGTCCAAATGAGCTGAAAATTTACGGAGATTTTTTATGGACCAGAAGAAGCCCCCGAAGCAAAAGAGTTGGGCCAGAAGAGCCACGAGGCCTCCACAAGGGGAGGGCACCCCCACCCCCTAGGCGCGCCCTCCGGTCTTGCGGGCTCCTCGTGGACCCCCCTCCCCCCCCCCCCCCCCCCGACTTGTTCTCGACGCCAAAAATTCCTATAAATACAGAAACCCCCAGAAATAAACCTAGATCGGGAGTTCCGCCGCCGCAAGCCTCTGTAGCCACCAAAAACCAATCGGGACCCTGTTCCGGCACCCTGCCAGAGGGGGAAACCATCACCGGTGGCCATCTTCATCATCCCGGCGGCCTCCATGACGAGGAGGGAGTAGTTCACCCTCGGGGCTGAGGGTATGTACCAGCAGCTATGTGTTTGATCTCTCTCTATCGTGTTCTTGATTTGGCATGATCTTGATGTACCGCGAGCTTTGCTATTATAGTTGGATCTTATGATGTTTCTCCCCCTCTACCTTCTTGTAATGGATTGAGTTTTCCCTTTGAAGTTATCTTATCGGATTGAGTCTTTAAGGATTTGAGAACACTTGATGTATGTCTTGCATGTGCTTATCTGTGGTGACAATGGGATATTCACGTGATCCACTTGATGTATGTTTTGGTGATCAACTTGCGGGTTCTGTGACCTTGTGAACTTATGCATAGGGGTTGGCACACGTTTTCATCTTGACTCTCCGGTAGAAACTTTGGGGCACTCTTTGAAGTTCTTTGTGTTGGTTTGAATAGATGAATCCGAGATTGTGTGGTGCATATCGTATAATCAAACCCGCGGATACTTGTGGTGACATTGGAGTATCTAGGTGACATTAGGGTTTTGGTTGATGTGTGTCTTAAGGTGTTATTTTAGTACGAACTCTAGGGCTGTTTGTGACACTTATATGAATAGCCCAATAGATCGATCAGAAAGAATAACTTTGAGGTGGTTTCGTACCCTACAATAATCTCTTCGTTTGTTCTCCGCTATTAGTGACTTTGGAGTGACTCTTTGTTGCACATTGAGGGATTGTTATATGATCTAATTATGTTATCATTGTTGAGAGAACTTGCACTAGTGAAAGTATGAACCCTAGGCCTTGTTTTGAAGCATTGCAATACCGTTTTCGCTCACTTTTGTTACTTGCTACCTTGCTGTTTTTAATTATTGAGATTATAAAAATATATTTCTACCATCCATATTACACTTGTATCACCATCTCTTCGCCGAACTAGTGCACCTATACAATTTACCATTGTATTGGGTGTGTTGGGGACACAAGAGACTCTTTGTTATTTGGTTGCAGGGTTGTTTGAGAGAGACCATCTTCATCCTACGCCTCCCACGGATTGATAAACCATAGGTCATCCACTTGAGGGAAATTTGCTACTGTCCTACAAAACTCTACGCTTGGAGGCCCAACACGAGTCTACAAGAAGAAGGTTGCGTAGTAGACATCAAGCTCTTTTCTGGCGCCGTTGCCGGGGAGGTGAGTGCTTGAAGGTATATCTTTAGATCTTGCAATTGAATCTTTTTAGTTTCTTGTTTTATCACTAGTTTAGTTTATAAAAGAAAATTACAAAAAAATGGAATTGAGGCTGCCTCATATGCTTCATCTTTATAATGTCTTTCGTGAAAATGATGGAAAGGAAAATTGTGCTCAAGTGTTAGAAGAAGAAGTCTATAAAATGTTTGGCACCAAATTTTTGAATGATGAGGATGATTGCAATGTTGTTAGTATGAATTCTTTGAATATCCATGATGCTAATGATATGCAAAGCCATAAGCTTGGGGATGCTATGTTTGATGAAGATGATATTTTTAGTCCCCCAAGTTTTGATGAGAATATTTATTATGATGATAGCATGCCTCCTATTTATGATGATTATATTGATGAAAGTGGGTTTGGAACAGTGTCAACTTTAGGTAGTATTGATCCCACTATTTTGGAGGGTGTTGATTCTTATTTTAATAATGATGAAAGTGGATTTGGAGAGGTCATGACTTTATTTAGTGATGAATCCACTATTTTGGAAGAGGTTCCAATTGATTATGAGAATGAAGTTGCTATATATGATGATTATTGTGATGACATGTATGCTATAAAGAATAATGATAACCATAAAACTTGTCATCATGATTTTAATTTTCAATTGGATTATGCCTCACATGATAGTTACTTTGTTGAGTTCGCTCCCACTACTATGAATGAGAAGAATTTTGCTTATGTGGAGAGTAGTAAGTTTTCTATGCTTGTGGATCATGAAAAGAATGCTTTATGTGATAGTTATATTGTTGAATTCATTCATGATGCTACTGAAAATTATTTTGAGGGAGGAACATATGCTTGTAGGTATTGCAATAATATCAAGTTTCCTCTCTATGTGTTGAAAATCTTGAAGTTATGCTTGTTTTGCTTTCCTATGCTAGTTGATTCTTGTTCCCATAAACTGTTTGCTCACAAAATCTCTATGCATAGGAAGTGGGTTAGACTTAAATGTGCTAGTTATATGCTTCATGATGCTCCCGTTATGTTTCAATTCTTATCCTTTATGTGAGCATCATGGAAATCATCATGCCTAGCTAAAAAGGCATTAAAGAAAAGCGCTTGTTGGGAGACAACCCAATATTTTACCCTACTGTTTTTGTGTGTTTACATGATTAAGCTACTGTATTAATCATGTTTTATAGCTTTTGTTTCAATAAAGTGCCAAGTAAAGCCTTTGGGACAGTGTGGTTGATAGTTGACTTGATTCTGTGCAAAAACAGAAACTTTTGCGTCCAGTAAAGAAATTCCTTTCATTCACTGGAATGTGGAAAAACTCTGAATTTTTTACATACGATTGATATAAAAAGTTTCTACGTTTTCCTAATTTTTCAGAATATTTGGAGTTACAGAAGTATGACCTTAATTCAGATCCTTACAGACTGTTCTGTTTTTGACAGATTCTGTTTTCGATGCATAGTTTGCTTGTTTCCTAGTTTCTATGGCTTATATTGCTCAATATAAATTGTAGAATTGATAGGGTACAGTGGGTATCATGTGATAAATTTTTTGAATCTTGTCTTGATAGTACCAAAGTGAATGATTTGTTTTATCATACTAACCCATCTCACGAAGTTCCGTTAAGTTTTGTGTGATTGAAGTTTTCAAGTTTTGGGTGAGATATCGATATGATGAGAATAAGGAGTGGCAAGACCCTAAGCTTGGGGATTCCCAAGGCACCCCAAGGTAATATTCAAGGAAGATCCAAGTAACTAAGGGCATCCCCTCTTTCGTCTTCAACATTATCGGTAACCTTACTTGGAGCTATATTTTTATTCGTCACATGATATGCGTTTTGCTTGGAGCGTCATTTTGTTTTGTTTAGACTTGCTTGATGTTATTTAGAATAAGTTTTTGTATCTTTTATTTCAATAAAAGTGTCAAGTATGCCTTCACCATGCTTATTTTGCAAGTCTATATGTTGCTGTTTTGAAAACAGAAAGTTTTCTATCATTGTCTGAATTCTTATGGAAAGTCAGAACGTGGTAAAATCTTGAAATTTTTACACAATGAGTAAAAAAAAAATTATACAGTGTGGTAATTTTTCAGAATTTTTGGAGTTACAGAAGTATGAGTACAATTGCACTCTTTACAGACTGTCCTGTTTAGACAGATTGCTGTTATGTTTGCATTGTTTGCATATGTTTGCTTGTTTAACGATTCTATTTGAGGATAGGAGTATTAAATATGCAGAGGCATTTAGTATGAAATGTTAAAATAGTAATTTTAGTGATTTGCTACAGTAGAGAATGATAAGGTTTTGCATTTGATTTATACTAACTTTTCTCACGAGTTCTTGTTGAGTTTTGTGTGGATGAAGTTTTTAAGATTTAGGGAAACCGTGATATAAAAGGAATTAAGGAGACACAAAAGCTCAAGCTTTGGGATGCCCAAGGCATCCCTAGTTAATATTTCAAGAAGTCTTAAGCACCTAAGCTTGGGGATGCCCCGGTTGGCATCCCACCTTTCTTTTTCAACAATGATCGGTTAGTATCGGTTGAGCCTAAGTTTTTGCTTCTCCACATGATATGTGCTATCCTTGGAATGTCATTTTATTTTTTTCTTGCTATTTGAATAAAGTACTTGAGATCTGAAATTCTTTTATGAGAGAGAGTCCTCACATAGCAACATAATTATTTGACTACTCATTGATCTTCACTTATATCTTTTTGGAGTATTTTGTCATTTACTCACGTGCTTCACTTATATTATTTTGAGAGTCTTTAAACAGCATGGTAATTTGCTTAGGTTATGAATTTAGTCCTAATATGATGGGCATCCAAGAGGGATATAATAAAAACTTTCATATAAAGTGCATTGAATACTATGTGAAGTTTGATTCCTTATGATTGTTTTGAGATATAAAGATGGTGATATTAGAGTCATGCTAGTGAGTAATTGTGGATTGGTAGAAATACTTGTGTTAAAGTTTGTGATTCCTGTAGCATGCACGTATGGTGAACCGTTATGTGATGAAGTCGGAGCATGATTTATTTATTGATTGTCTTCCTTATGAGTGGCGGTCGGGGACGAGCGATGGTCTTTTCCTACCGATCTATCCCCCTAGCAGCATGCGCGTAGTACTTTGTTTCGATAGCTAATAGATTTTTGCAATAAGTATGTGAGTTCTTTATGACTAATGTTGAGTCCATGGATTATACGCACTCTCACCCTTCCACCATTGCTAGCCTCTCTAGTACCGCGCAACTTTCGCCGGTGCACTACACCCACCATATACCTTCCTCAAAACAGCCACCATACCTACCTATTATGGCATTTCCATAGCCATTCCGAGATATATTGCCATGCAACTTCCACCGTTCCGTTTATTATGACATGCTTCATCATTTTCATATTGCTTTGCATGATCATGTAGTTGACATCGTATTTGTGGCAAAGCCACCGTTCATATTTTCTATATACGTCACTCTTGATCATTGCACATCCCGGTACACCGCTGGAGGCATTCATATAGAGTCATATTTTGTTCTAAGTATCGAGTTGTAAGTAAATAAAAGTGTGATGGTCATCATTATTAGAGCATTGTCCCATGTGAGGAAAGGATGATGGAGACTATGATTCCCCCACAAGTCGGGATGCGACTCCGGACGAAAAATAAAAAAAAACAGGCCAGAAAAAAGAGAGAGCCCAAAAAAAATGAATGAGAGAAAAAGAGAGAAGGGGCAATGCTACTATCCTTTTACCACACTTGTGCTTCAAAGTAGCACCATGATCTTCATGATGGAGAGTCTCCTATTTTGTCACTTTCATATACTAGTGGGAATTTTTCATTATAGAACTTGGCTTGTATATTCCAATGATGGGCTTCCTCAAATTGCCCTAGGTCTTCGTGAGCAAGCGAGTTGGATGCACACCCACTTAGTTTCTTTTTGAGCTTTCATACACTTATAGCTCTAGTGCATCCGTTGCATGGCAATCCCTACTCACTCACATTGATATTTATTGATGGGCATCTCCATAGCCCGTTGATACGCCTAGTTGATGTGAGACTGTCTCCTTCTTTTTGTCTTCTCCACAACCACCATATTCTATTCCACCTATAGAGCTAGGTCCATGGCTCACGCTCATGTATTGCATGAAAGTTGAAAAGGTTTGAGAACATCAAAAGTATGAAACAATTGCTTGGCTTGTCATCGGGGTTGTGTATGATTTGAATATTTTGTGTGATGAAGATGGAGCATAGCCAGACTATATGATTTTGTAGGGATAGCTTTCTTTGGCCATGCTATTTTGAGAAGACATGATTGCTTTATTAGTATGCTTGAAGTATTATCGTTTTTATGTCAATATTAAACTTTTGTTTTGAATCTTATGGATCTGAATATTCTTGCTACAATAGAGAAGATTACATTGATAAATATGTTAGGTAGCATTCCACATCAAAAATTCTGTTTTTATCATTTACCTACTCGAGGACGAGCAGGAATTAAGCTTGGGGATGCTTGATACGTCTCCAACGTATCTATAATTTTTTTATTGTTCCATGCTATTATATTATCCATCTTGGATGTTTTATATGCATTTATATGCTATTTTATATTATTTTTGGGACTAACCTATTAACCTAGAGCCCAGTGCCAGTTTTTGTTTTTTCCTTGTTTTTGAGTTTCGCAGAAAAGGAATATCAAACGAAGTCCAAATGAGCTGAAAATTTACGGAGATTTTTTATGGACCAGAAGAAGCCCCCGAAGCAAAAGAGTTGGGCCAGAAGAGCCACGAGGCCTCCACAAGGGTGGAGGGCGCCCCCACCCCCCTAGGGCGCGCCCTCCGGTCTTGTTGGAACCCCCCCCCCCCCCCGACTTGTTCTTGACGCCAAAAATTCCTATAAATACAGAAACCCCCAGAAATAAACCTAGATCGGCAGTTCCGCCGCCGCAAGCCTCTGTAGCCACCAAAAACCAATCAGGACCCTGTTTCGGCACCTTGCCGGAGGGGAAAACCATCACCGGTGGCCATCTTCATGATCCCGGCGGTCTCCATGACGAGGAGGGAGTAGTTCACCCTCGGGGCTGAGGGTATGTACCAGTAGCTATGTGTTTGATCTCTCTCTCTCTCGTGTTCTTGATTTGGCATGATCTTGATGTACTGTGAGCTTTGCTATTATAGTTGGATCTTATGATGTTTCTCCCCCTCTACCTTCTTGTAATGGATTGAGTTTTCCCTTTGAAGTTATCTTATCGGATTGAGTCTTTAAGGATTTGAGAACACTTGATGTATGTCTCTCATGTGCTTATCTGTGGTGACAATGGGATATTCACGTGATCCACTTGATGTATGTTTTGGTGATCAACTTGCGGGTTCTGTGACCTTGTGAACTTATGCATAGGGGTTGGCACACGTTTTCGTCTTGACTCTCCGGTAGAAACTTTGGGGCACTCTTTGAAGTTCTTTGTGTTGGTTTGAATAGATGAATCCGAGATTGTGTGATGCATATCGTATAATCAAACCCGCGGATACTTGTGGTGACATTGGAGTATCTAGGTGACATTAGGGTTTTGGTTGATGTGTGTCTTAAGGTGTTATTTTAGTATGAACTCTAGGGCTGTTTGTGACACTTACAGGAATAGCCCAATAGATCGATCAGAAAGAATAACTTTGAGGTGGTTTCGTACCCTACAATAATCTCTTCGTTTGTTTTCCGCTATTAGTGACTTTGGAGTGACTCTTTGTTGCACGTTGAGGGATTGTTATATGATCTAATTATGTTATCATTGTTGAGAGAACTTGCACTAGTGAAAGTATGAACCCTAGGCCTTGTTTCGAAGCATTGCAATACCGTTTTCGCTCACTTTTGTTACTTGCTACCTTGCTGTTTTTATTTATTCATATTATAAAAATATATTTCTACCATCCATATTACACTTGTATCACCATCTCTTCGCCGAACTAGTGCACCTATACAATTTACCATTGTATTGGGTGTGTTGGGGACACAAGAGACTTTGTTATTTGGTTGCAGGGTTGTTTGAGAGAGACCATCTTTATCCTACGCCTCCCACGGATTGATAAACCTTAGGTCATCCACTTGAGGGAAATTTTCTACTGTCCTACAAAACTCTGCGGTAGGAGGCCCAACACGAGTCTACAAGAAGAAGGTTGCGTAGTAGACATCAGCTGTTTTTTACAGAACAACCATGGTGTTGTTTTTGTGCAGAAATAAAAGTTCTCGGATTGGGACGAAACTTTGCGAGGAATTTTTATACAATAAAAGAAAAATACTAGAGCCAAGAACCACCGGAGGGGGGGCCCCTGGGTGAGCACAACCCACCAGCGCCCCCCCCCCCTCCAGGCGCGCCCAGGTGGGTTGTCCCCACCTGGTGGCCCCGCAGACCCTGAAACTGATGCTATAAAATCACATTTTTCCAGAAAAAAATTAGAGAGGAAGAATTATCGCGTTTCACGAGGCGGAGCCGCCGCCACCTCCTGTTCTTCATCGGGAGGCCAGATCTGGAGTCCGTTTGGGGGCTCCGAAGAGGGGGATCTTTGATCTTCGTCATCACCAACCCTCCTCCATCACCAATTCCATGATGCTCTCCACCAGGAGTGAGTAATTCCTTCGTAGGCTCGCTGGTCAGTGAGGAGTTGGATGAGATTCATCATGTAATCGAGTTAGTTTTGTTAGGGCTTGATCCCTAGTATCCATTATGTTCTGAGATTGATGTTGCTATGACTTTGCCATGCTTAATGCTTGTCACTTTGGGCCCGGGTGCCATGATTTCAGATCTGAACCATTTATGTTATCACCATTATATCTATGTTCTAGATCCGATCTTGCAAGTTATAGTCACCTACTATGTGTTATGATCCGGCAACCCCGGAGTGACAGAAGTCGGGACACTTCCCGGTGATGACCGTAGTTTGAGGAGTTCATGTATTCACTATGTGTTAATGCTTTGTTCCAGTTCTCTATTAAAAGGAGGCCTTAATATCCCTTAGTTTCCAATATGACCCCGCTGCCACGGGAGGGTAGGACAAAAGATGTCATGCAAGTTCTTTCCATAAGCACGTATGACTATTTATGGAATACATGCCTACATTATATTTATGAACTGGAGCTAGTGCCGTATCGCCCTAGGTTGTAACTGTCACATGATGAATATCATTCAACAAATCGCCGATCCAATGCCTACGATTTTCCTACATATTGATCTTGCTAACTTACTACTGCTGCTGTTACTACTTTCACTGGTACAAAATTATTGGTATTACTGTTACCGTTGCTATTGCTGTTGCTACTACTATCAAAACTATCATACTACTTTGCTACTGATCACTTTGCCGCAGATAACTAATCTCCAGGTGTGGTTGAATTGACAACTCAGCTGCTAATACTTGCAAATATTCCTTGGCTCCCCTTGTGTCGAATCTGTAAATTTGGGTTGAATACTCTACCCTCGAAAACTGTTGCGATCCCCTATACTTGTGGGTTATCAATACCTTTTTCTGGCGCCGTTGCCGGGGAGCATAGCTATATTTATTGAGTCACTTGGGATTATTATCAAATTATCACTATGAAGAATCTGAAGGACGCTAAGACTAAGATATTTCCCTCTAAGACGAGGGGAGGTAAGGAACTGCCATCTAGCTCTGCTTTAGATTCACCTTCTGTTATAAGTAGACTTGCAACACCACCACATGCTATCAATTCTGATATGTCGCAAGTTATTGATGATGCTACTGTTGGGGAACGTGCAATTTCAAAAAAATTCCTATGTTCACGCAAGATCTATCTAGGAGATGCATAGAAACGAGAGGGGAGAGTATGTCCACGTACCCTCGTAGACCGAAAGCGGAAGTGTTAGCTTAACGCGGTTGATATAGTTGAATGTCTTTGCGATCCAACCGATCAAGCACCGAACGTACGGCACCTCCGAGTTCAGAACACGTTCAACTCGATGACGTCCCTCGAGCTCTTGATCCAGTTGAGGATGAGGGAGAGTTCCGTCAGCACGATGGCGTGGCGACGGTGATGATGAAGTTACCGGCGCAGGGCTTCGCCTAAGCACTACGACGATATGACCGAGGTGTGTAACTGTGGAGGGGGGCACCGCACACGGCTAAAAAAAATCTTGGTGTGTCTTTGGGGTGCCCCCCTCCCCCGTATATAAAGGAGGGAGGGAGAAAGGCTGGCCCTCCTAGGGGCGCGCCAAGTGTATGGAGTCCTACTAGGACTTCCAAGTCCTAATAGGAATCCCTTTCCCTTTTCGGAGTAGGAGAGAAGGAAAGAGGGAAAGAGAGAGGGAGTAGGAAAGGGCAAGGGGGGCACCGCCCCCTTCCCCTCGTCCAATTCGGACCCATGGGGGAGTGCGCGCCACCTCCCCTTTGGCCTGCCTCCTCCTTTTCCCGTATGGCCCAATAAGGCCCATTACTTCTCCCGGTGGATTCCCGTAACTCCCCGGTACTCCGAAAAATACCCGAATCACTCAGAACCTTTCCGATGTCCGAAGATAGCCTTCCAATATATAAATCTTTACCTCTCGACCATTTCGAGACTCCTCGTCATGTCCGTGATCTCATTCGGGACTCCGAACAAACTTCGGTCATCAAATCACATAACTCATAATACAAATCGTCATCGAACGTTAAGCGTGCGGACCCTACGGGTTCGAGAACTATGTAGACATGACCGAGACACATCTCCGGTAAATAACCAATAGCGGAACCTAGATGCTCATATTGGCTCCTACATATTCTACGAAGATCTTTATCGGTCAAACCGCATAACAACATACGTTATTCCCTTTGTCATCGGTATGTTACTTGCCCGAGATTCGATCGTCGGTATCATCATACCTAGTTCAATCTTGTTACCGGCAAGTCTCTTTACTCGTTCCGTAATGCATCATCCCGTAACTAACTCATTAGTCACATTGCTTGCAAGGCTTCATATGATGTGCATTACCGAGAGGGCCCAGAGATACCTCTCCGATACTCGGAGTGACAAATCCTAATCTCGATTTATGCCAACCCAACAAACACCTTCGGAGACACCTATAGAGCATCTTTATAATCACCCAGTTACGTTGTGATGTTTGATAGCACACAAAGTGTTCCTCCGATATTCGGGAGTTGCACAATCTCATAGTCAGAGGAATATGTATAAGTCATGAAGAAAGCAATAGCAATAAAACTTAACGATCATTATGCTAAGCTAACGGATGGGTCTTGTCCATCACATCATTCTCTAATGATGTGATCCTGTTCATCAAATGACAACACATGTCTATGGTCAGGAAACATAACCATCTTTGATAAACAAGCTAGTCAAGTAGAGGCATACTAGGGACGCTCTGTTTGTCTATGTATTCACACATGTACTAAGTTTCCGGTTAATACAATTATAGCATGAATAATAAACATTTATCATGATATAAGGAAATATAAATAACAACTTTATTATTGCCTCCAGGGCATATTTCCTTCAGCTACTTCTACTATGAATGCTACTCATGATGATGCTAGTACCTTGCTTGATGATAATGTGCCACTAGGTGAATTTCTTGATGAACAAATTGCTAGAGTAAGACAGCATGAGATTGTTGAAACTGATGAAGAGCTTGAAACTGAAAATCTTGAAACACCTATTAGACCTAGTTCTCCTAGATATGAATTGCCTAAAGTACCTGAAGGTTATGTTATGGATGAGGAGACAACTAGAGACATTCTTGCTTGTAAGGATAGTGATGATCTAAAGAAATTATTATGCAAACTGAGAGAAAAATCTTTGAATGCTAGAATGAAATGTGATCCTAAGTTTGCTACTTCACCTATCTTTGTTGATGATAAGGATTATGAATTCTCTGTCGACCCAGAGTTATTTACTTTGGTTGAATCTGATCCTTTCCATGGTTATGAAACCGAAACTGTTGTGGCACATCTTACTAAGTTGAATGATATAGCTACCCTTTTTGCTCATGATGAGAAAATTAGCTATTATTATATTCTCAAATTATTTCCATTCTCATTAAAGACTGATGCTAAGGCTTGGTACAATACTCTTGCTCCTGGTTGTGTGCGTAGTCCCCAGGATATGATTTATTACTTCTCTGAAAAATATTTTCCTGCTCATAAGAAACAAGCTGCCTTACAGGAAATATTTAACTTTGCGCAAATTGAAGAAGTGAGTCTCCCACAAGCTTGGGGGAGGCTTATCCAATTGCTTAATGCTTTGCCTGATCATCCTCTTAAGAAAAATGAAATACTCGATATGTTCTATAATGGACTAACCGATGCTTCTAGGGATTTCCTAGATAGTTGTGTTGGTTGTGTTTTCAGGGAACGAACTATTGCGCAAGCTGAGGAATTATTGAATAACATATTGAAAAATTATGATGATTGGACTCTTCCTGAAAACCCGCCTAAACCCACTCCGAAGAAGAGGGGTATCTTATATCTCAGTCCTGAAGATATGCAAGAGGCAAAGAAATCTATAAGAGAAAAAGGTATTAAAGCTAAGGATGTCAAAAATTTACCTCCTATTGAAGAAATACATGGGCTTGGTACACCACCACCACCTAAGGTGGTAGAGGTAAATTCTCTAATGAAATTCAATGATAATGATAATCCTCACAACATGCACCCTAGCCAATGCCTTTATGAGTTTGAAAATTACATTAGAAAGCAAGATCACTTCAATGCAAATGTTATGAAACAATTAAAATACAATTCTGATATGATTGCTCGCTTGAGTGACTTGTTATTTAGAATCTCAAATGATGTTAGAGGTGTAGGAAAGCATGCTTCTATGGTTCAAACTCAATTAGAACAAGTTGCTAAATCTCAAAGAGAGTTGCTTGATGAAATGAATAATAATATCAATGATCATGGTGTTAGAGTAATGACTAGAGGAGGTAGAATGACTTAGGAACCACTTTATCCAGAGGGACACCCAAAAAGAATTGAACAAGACTCTCAAAGAGTTGACACTGATGTACCTAGTCCTTCTAAAAAGAAAAAGAAGAAGAAAAATGATAGGACTTTGCATGCCTCTAGTGAACCTGAAGTAGAAAAACCTCCTGATAATGACAACGAAGTTTCTATCTCTGATGCTGAAACTCAATATGGTAGTGAACACTCACCTTCTGATAATGAAAAAGATAATGATGAGGTTCGTGAAGATACTCAAACAAATAATAAAGAACCAGACAATGAGGTTGAGATAGAACCAGCAGTTGATCTTGATAACCCACAACCCAAGAATAAAAGATATGACAAAAGAGACTTTGTTGTTAGAAAACACGGTAAGGAAAGAGAACCTTGGGTCCAAAAACCTATGCCCTTTCCACCTAAGTCAACTAAGAAAAAAGATGATGAAGAATTTGAAGGCTTTGCTGAAATGATTAGGCCAGTCTTTTTGCGTACTCGCTTGACTGATATCTTAAAAATGCCTCCTTATGCAAAGTACATGAAAGACATCATCACCAATAAAAGAAAAATACCGGAAGCTGAAATCTCCACCATGCTTGCTAATTATACTTTTAAGGGTGGAGTACCTAAGAAACTTGGAGATCCGGGAATACGAACTATACCTTGCTCCATCAAAAGAAATTATGTGAAAACTGCTTTATGTGATTTAGGAGCTGGTGTTAGTGTTATGCCTTTCTCTTTATATAAAAGACTTGATTTGAATAAACTCACACCTACTGAAATATCTTTGCAAATGGCTGACAAATCAACTGCCATACCTATCAGTATTTATGAGGATGTGCCCATTGTTGTTGCTAATGTTACTATTTGGACTGACTTTGTTATACTTGAGATGCCCGAGGACGACAACATGTCGATTATCCTTGGTAGACCCTTCTTGAATACTGCAGGGGCTGTTATTGATTGCAATAAAAGCAAGGTCACTTTTCATATCAATGGTAATGAGCATACGGTGCACTTTCCAAAGAAACAATTCCAAGTGAATGGTATTAATGTTATTGAAAAATCTCCGACAATCACTATTGGAAGTTTTCAACTACCTCTACCTACTATTAAAAAGAAATATGAAATGCTTATTGTTGGGGACATTCATATCCCCATTGAGGTAACTTAGTGTTTTAAGAAAGTTCTTCGGTTTCATGCTAATCGGAAGTGGTTGTTAATAAGACTTGATCAACCTTATTAATGAATCATTTTTTAGAGGTATGAAGTTGAAGAATTCAGTGAGCACTACCTTCTGTCCCTACCTTTTGTTTTCTGTTTTTATTAGTTAAATAAAATAAAATAAAATGCCTTGCCTGCTTTCTGAGTTTTCCGTGCAATAAAAAATGACCCAAAAATAAAAGTTCTCAGAATGCTATGAAAATTTAATACGATTTTTTTCTAAATATTTAAGAATTTTTAGTGCAAATACTATCAGAGGGAGGTGCTCCAGGTGGGCACAACCCACCTGGGTGCGCCAGCACCCCCAGGCGCGCCCTGGTGGGTTGTGGTCCCCACGTGGGCCCCCTCACTTATCTCTTCATCCCACATCACCACCTACCTCCAGAAAAAAATCACCATTGCTCTCTCTCTTGTGTTCTTGCTCCCGAACCCGCGGATTTCGATCTCTTTGCTCGAAGCTCCGTTTCCAAAACTGTTTCGGGGGATTGTTGCTTGGTATGTAACTCCTCCGTTGGTCCAATTAGTTTTTGCTTTAGTGGTTTTTGTTTTGAATAATTAGTTGCTCTTGGGGCTGTTGTAGATGAGCTTGCATGTTGAATTCTTAGAGTTCTAAGTAGTTTGAATGCTTGCTATGGTCTCTATGCATCCCTATGAGTAGTTGCTATCATTCTTATAAGCTTTTGTTGACAAAAATTTGTGACGCAAAATTTTTCAGAAAATTGTACGCGAATATGATGAACCTCTTTGGAAGGAGTTCTTCGAGGCGGAGGTCCTCAGAGGCATCTTCTAGTAGTAGCTCCGTTCGTCGGTCCTATGTTGAACCAAGTGAAAATTCCATTCGAGATGCCGCTACCAAATCATGTTTATGGCCATGCAACGATTATATGGTGCGTGTGGGCATTAAGGAAGAATTTGAGCAATATGTTCACAATGCCGAGCTCGGTCCCTAGATTGCAGATAAGTGCAACCAACACCTCAGCCTCACTGATTCATTTACCAAAGAATTTAAATTCCATACTCGTGAGTCCAGAGTATCATTTAAACTATATGACAATTCTTTTACTATACCTCTGGAGACATTTTCTAATCACTGCAAAATTCCATTTTGGGGTTCATTGGACGAGCCACCGAGGTCGGAGTTTGAGATATTCTTGACTAGCCTTTGCTATGGTGAGACTAAAGGAGTGACTCAAGGTAGAATAAAGAGCATTCATTTTCCCTCAATCCAATACTTTGCACTATTTAATGGAAAATGCGTTGTAGGCAAGCAAGATTGTAGTACACTTTGTGCTCCAGACTTGAGCCTTATCCGCACTGCTCTCACCGGTGACAAAAGTTATAACCTTGGAGCGATAGTGGCACGTAGATTGCAACACAACGCTGGTAGTGGATATTTTTATGGTGGGATTTATGCCACACGCTTAGCAAGAGAGCTGGGTGTTTCACCTTGGCCTTATGACCCCATCTTACCCACGCAATACCTTGACTTCGATGCTATGAAACGTCATAAGATCCTTAGTGGTGAACCCCATAATTTTACTTATAACCTGTTGTTTAATAAAAAATCCGTTGTGGACACCTTTTTGCCTGCACCTGCTCGCTTTGATGTTCACAGCGAGGGAAGATATTATGTTCTTGAGAGCGAAGCCCGAGCACTTAACGCAGCGGTTGTGGCTGCACGGCGAGCTGAGGTGTTTGCACCCCGAGCCTCCGTGAGCTATCACTCCGACCATTATACAGGCTGCTGATGGAGATCACCAAGTTAGGCCAAAAGCCTAAGCTTGGGGGAGTACGTATTCCCACCGACATTACATTCCTGTTCACACATTTCACTCCTTTTGTCGGTGTTCACACTTTTTCATTGTATTATCCATGCCAAATTTATTTTCTCGCTTTCTTCTTGTGTGTTTGAAAAACTTTGAGAAAATCCAAAAATATATTTCCTGCTTCTTTTCGATTTTTCTTCCTAGTTTAAATTGTTGTAGTACTAAAAAGAGAAAACCCAAAAAGATTTCCTTGTTCTTCTTTTACTTATTGGGAGCTTTCCCGTGTAAATAGTTTTTCTCGTTTTTGTTTTTCCCTTTTTGTTTGCTTGTTCAAGAAAAAACAAAAACTCTAAAAATATTTCAGTGTGTTTCTCTGAATTTCTTTTTCTTTTTATTGAGTCATGCTGAGGGGAAGACCACGATGAAAATATTGAGTGGCTCTCTTATGCATTATTGTTTGCAGATTCCAGCTTAGTTCATGGCACTCTTGCACTATTATTATTTTCATATCGTTCGGTCGTGCAAGTGAAAGGCAATAATGATGATATTTGATGAACTGACTGAGGCAAAGAGAAACGGGTATGAACTCGACTTGTTCTGTTTTTGTAAATATGTTTAATCTAGTATCCATGATTCGGCCTATTATGATCAAACATGTTTGCAATGACAATTAGAGATTATAGTTTCTCATGCCATGCATAATTAGCTAGGAGTGGATAATGATTTATCTTGGATGTCAAGATTGCGTTAAAATAATTGTGATGTAGTATGATGATATGGTATCCTCCTCTGAATGTTCGAGTGGCTTGACTTGGCACATGTTCATGCATGTAGTTGAATCAAAACCAACATAGCCTCTATGATATTTATGTTAATGGTGTTCATATCCTACTCATGCTAGTATCCAATGTTACTTATGCATAATGCATGTTCATGACCGTTGTTGCTCTCTAGCTGGCCGCTTCCCAACCTAATTGCTAGTCTTCGCCTGTACTAAGTGGGAATTCTGCTTGTGCATCAAAAACCTGAAACCCAAGTTATTCCAGATGAGTCCACCATACCTACCTATATGCGGTATTACCCTGCCGTCCTAAGTAAATTTGCATGTGCCACCTCTAAAAACTTCAAATAAATATCCTTTTTGTGTGCTTGGATTGTTCATAGAGCGACAGGAGGTAGTCAGTATCTTCCATGCTAAGCAGGTTATTCTCATGATGAGTGTTTATTCACTCGTCCTTGCACGAGAGGGGCGGTAATAGGGATTCCTAGTCCCGAACTTAAATTACAAATAATTAAACAAAACTCCCCCGGGACTGTTGTTGGTATGGATGTCACCCGTTGTTTCGGACAAGCCGTGGAGTGTGATTGTTGGTGGTGGGGGAGTAAACCTTTACTTTTATCTCTTGGGAACCGCCACTAATGTGTCTAGCATGGAAGATACCGATAACTAATGGTCGTGAAGTAAACAAGAAGGGTGCATTACCTGAAATTTCATTTACCTCTATTTTAAAAACTTGAGCTCTGGCACCTCTGCAAATCACTGCTTCCCTCTGCGAAGGGACTTTCTATTTACTTTTATGTTGTGTCATCATCTTCTCAAACAAGCGCCAGAACCTGAGAGCACTGTTGTCATGCCCATGCATTGTGTATAGCTAATATTGGGTGCATCATGACTGAATCTTTTCTACCATGAATTACAATGTTTAGTCGTTGCTCGGACTTTGGAGGTGCTCTGCATTTATGTTTTGCGGTCTTAGAAAGGGCTAGCGAGATACCACTATTGTTATATTATATCATGGTTGTTTTGACAAAGTGTTGTTGTTTGAGATATCTTATTATTGCTCACTAGTTGATTATGCCATTGATATGAGTTAATTTAATTTTTAAGAGTTATTGTCGACATGGTTAGTTATAATCTTTGCTGAAAACCTGGGTGCTACTTAAGCTTATTTATGTAAACAAGAGCAAAAGAGTTCATAAAAGTTTTTCTTTTTCACTTTCAGTTTATCAACTGAATTGCTTGAGGACAAGCAAAGTTTTAAGCTTGGGGGAGTTGATACGTCTCCGTCATATCTACTTTTCCTAATGCTTTTCCTCTTGTTTTGGACTCTAATTTGCATGATTTGAATGAAACTAACCCGGACTGACGCTGTTTTCAGCAGAACTAACATGGTGTTGTTTTTGTGCAGAAATAAAAGTTCTCGGATTGGGACGAAACTTTGCGAGGAATTTTTATACAATAAAAGAAAAATACTGGAGCCAAGAACCACCGGAGGGGGGCCCCTGGGTGAGCACAACCCACCAGGGCGCCCCCCCTCCAGGCGCGCCCAGGTGGGTTGTCCCCACCTGGTGGCCCCGCAGACCCAAAAACCGACACTATAAAATCACATTTTTCCAAAAAAAAAATTAGAGAGGAAGAATTATCGCGTTTCATGAGGCGGAGCCGCCGCCACCTCCTGTTCTTCATCGGGAGGCCAGATCTGGAGTCCGTTTGGGGCTCCGGAGAGGGGGATCTTCGATCTTCGTCATCACCAACCCTCCTCCATCACCAATTCCATGATGCTCTCCATCGGGAGTGAGTAATTCCTTCGTAGGCTCGCTGGTCGGTGAGGAGTTGGATGAGATTCATCATGTAATCAAGTTAGTTTTGTTAGGGCTTGATCCCTAGTAACCATTATGTTCTGAGATTGATGTTGCTATGACTTTGCTATGCTTAATGCTTGACACTTTGGGCCCGGGTGCCATGATTTCAGATCTGAACCGTTTATGTTATCACCATTATATCTATGTTCTAGATCCGATCTTGCAAGTTATAGTCACCTACTACGTGTTATGATCCGGCAACCCCAAAGTGACAATAGTCGGGACACTTCCCGGTGATGACCGTAGTTTGAGGAGTTCATGTATTCACCGTGTGTTAATGCTTTGTTCTGGTTCTCTATTAAAAGGAGGCCTTAATATCCCTTAGTTTCCAATAGGACCCCGCTGCCACGGGAGGGTAGGACAAAAGATGTCATGCAAGTTCTTTCCATAAGCACATATGACTATTTACGGAATACATGCCTACATTATATTTATGAACTGGAGCTAGTGCCGTATCGCCCTAGGTTGTAACTGTCACATGATGAATATCATCCAACAAATCGCCGATCCAATGCCTACGATTTTCCTACATATTGATCTTGCTAAGTTACTACTGCTGCTGTTACTATTGTCACTGCTACAAAATTATTGTTATCACTGTTACCGTTGCTACTACTATCAAAACTATCATACTACTTTGCTACTGATCACTTTGCCGCAGATAACTAATCTCTAGGTGTGGTTGAATTGACAACTCAGCTGCTAATACTTGCAAATATTCTTTGGCTCCCCTTGTGTCGAATCTATAAATTTGGGTTGAATACTCTACCCTCGAAAACTGTTATGATCCCATATACTTGTGGGTTATCACACCTCCAGGAATGTCAAACTCTAGCTCGTCATATCCCGACATCACTTCATCCACCCCGATACGAGCATAGCCAGATGGAATCGGATTACCATGGAAGGTTGCTTCAGGGGGATTTGGTAAACCATAGCCGTCCGCCACCTTCATGGATATGCTCTTCACTTTCATGTGTAGCTCACAAGGTGTCGTACCTTTGATATCATCCACGGGGTATCTAGCCAGCAGTGCATCATCGGCCGGGGTGGAACCCACGCTGCTTTTCGGCATAGATGGGACGGTGCTATCCAATGTTGGATCTGCTTGCTGTTGCCGCTGAGACGCCCTTTCCTGACTAAGTGAGTCGATCTGCTCCTGCTTCCGCATGAAAGCGCGTTCCAACTCCGCGTGCTTTGATTCTACCTGTTGAAGGTGGTCTGCTTCCTGCTTCCTCTGCTACTCCTCTGCTCCTCCTCTACTCCTCCTGCTGCTTCTTCTTTCTCGCACGGCTTCTGTAAGTGGGGTTCCAATCCGCAAACCCCTCAAACCACGGAACAACGCCTTTGCCTCGTGTTCGTCCCGGGTGTTCAGGATTCTTCAGGGCGCGTGTAAGCTCATCGTTCTCTCTCTCTCTCTCGGGCTTGAACGCCCCCGTTCGAGCCTCTTCTATTGCAATAAGTAAAGCGTCGGAGGCTTCTTTAAGACTTGCCCGCTCCCCTGTCTTTGGGTCCAACTTTCCCCCATGTGCATAAAACCAAGTCCTGCACCTGTCGGGCCAACCCAATGTTTTTGGAGTGACCCCTGCAGCAATCATCTGTTCCTCAGCTTCATCCCACTTAGGCCGGCCGACCTGGTAGCCACCTGGCCCCAGAGTATGGTGCCACTTTTTTTTCGCAGCATTAATCTTGTTTATTCTCGACCACTCCTGAGCTGCTTCTGATTCCTTGAACTTCACGAAAGAGTCCCAATGATCTTTTGCCTTCACCAGTGATCCCTTGAATTCTGGAGTCTGCTTTCCTGCTTCGACGTAGCCGGCCCATAATCTTTTCTTGTGGTTGCAGAATTGTGTGGCCATCTTCTTAAGAGCACTCTTCTTGACTTTCTCCCGTTCTGCATCTGTCAAATGATCTGGTAGGGTGAAATGTGACATGAGCGATTCCCAAAGTAGATCTTTTGCTCTTTCGGAGATAAAACTAACTCCTCGATCTCCCTTTGCTGGCTTATTCCATTCTTGAACGGAGATTGGGATTTGGTCCCTGACAATAACTCTGCACTGACATTTAAATTTGTCCGCATTCGCTTTAGGAGCAAGCGGCTCGCCGCATGGTTTAACCGCATCAATCTTGTACTTTATGCGAGCGGGCACCCTTTTGGCCGAGCCTCGTACTGCCCTGCTTGTAGAAGATTTGCTCGATCCGAAGGGCTAAAAGAAGAAAGATCGATTCGTTAATATATATATATATATATATATATATATATATATATATATATATATACAAATCAATTAATACATGTAATGATCATCAGAGGCCTTATATATACCTCGCTGGTCTTTGTTAATTGAAGATCATTTCCTTCGCCATCATTGTTTCTGTGGCCTTCGTCTGTTTGTTCTTCCTGAAATATTCCCTCACCGGAATTGTTCAGATATTGTGAGTCATCATCTTCGAATTCAGGTTCACCCTCAGTTGGGTTTTGGATCATGTCGAACAAGATCTCATTTTGATCATCGTCGTCTCTGCCGCTAGCGTCCATAGCTTAACTAATCCAGAAGAAAGATAAAAAAATTTAGTATTCAAATTAGAATGCATCTCGAATAACATCACTAATACATGCATCATCGAATATTATCGAATATAATCTCGAATATTATCACTAATACATCTCGAATAATCCAATTAATGCATCATCGAATATTATCGAATATAATCTCGAATACATCTCGAGTATTATCACTAATACATCTCGAATATTATCATATAACATCACTATTTAATACAGATCGAATATTATCGAATAATCTAGTTCACTCGTGGTTCCTGAGGCGCGGGCGGTGGACACCCAAAGAGAAGGAACCATCACAGGATCATAGCTCGGGTGAGATCCCTGAAGAACCTACCAGGTATTGGAGAACCTGACGCCCAACGCAACCATGTAGCGATGGACGTGCTCATCCTCCTCCCTGACTGTGACGCCCCCGACTCAATCGTACACTAATCATACACGCAAACGTGTACGATCAAGATCAGGGACTCACGGTAAGATATCACAACACAACTCTAAACACAATTAAACGGAGATCCACAAATATTACAGACCATGGATCATGAGGATCCGAATACATAAGTCAGTCATACAAATAATATCTGAGTACAGACATAGTTAGCCAAGGTTTGCCTTAAGAAGGCTAGCACAAACAATGACTCTAGATCGAAAGGCGAAGGCCTTCTGCCTGGGAGCCTCCGATCCTACTCCTGGTCGGCTGGCTCGATCTAGTAGTACGTGCCGTCAGGACCCATCTGATAGTAAGCTCCTGCAGTGGCATCTGGCTCTGGGGCTCCATCGTCTGAGGTATCACCAAATAGGGGAATATAGGGAAAAAGAGGAAGCAAAGCAACCGTGAGTACTCATCCGAAGTACTCAGCAAGCAAGGATCTACACTACATATGCAACATTATCAAAGGGGAAAGGCTGTATACGTGGACTGGACTGCAGAAATGCCAGAATAGAGAGAAGGCCTAGTCCTATCGAAGACTAGCATCTTCAAACAACTTCACGAAGCCACCATTTTGCAGCAATAGAAGAGAGTAGAATAGCATTTTATTAAGCAAACATGTGGAAGTAAGCCTAGAGATCCTTCCTCGACTCCCAGCGAGAAAGCGATCCCGAAGCTTCAATTAAGTAACAAGTATCCAGTTCAAGTAGTAGATCGGGATACACAAACTGAGCGTCCTTTACCGTAGGACCGGCTATCGATAGATTATTCTTCCCTGCAGGGGTGCACTACTGTTACCCAACACGCTCGATCAACTCTGGTCGGACACACTTACTGGGTAATGCCCGGCCTCGGAAGATCAACACGAAACAGCGCCCTACCTAGGCTCAGCAGATAGGTCAGCACGCCGGACTAACCTATGCACCCAGAGGTCTTGGGCCATCGCCCTGGGCACCCTGCGCATTGCGAGACTGGCCGGGGTGCAGGTGCGACACTAAACTCGTCAGTGAAGTATCCAGCCCATTCCCGACAATTAGCCCGCACGGTGAACCGTGACGTCTGAAGAGCTTTCGGGAGAAACGTACGACGTAGAGGGCCCCATAAACCATAATCCCGTGTGGTGGTAGTGCGTATAGGGCACGTCGACCCACTCAGATCAAATACCCAAATCCAATAGGCTCCTTTATTAACACGCGGAGACAATCAGAGTTTCTGAAGCTCCGCCACAATATCACACTCGAGTGCCCTTCCGGCACACCCGACATCATAGATCCCCTGCGGGTACCCATCAGGGTCGACCCGCCTGTAACAAAGGTCAAAGTAACCGTGTGGTCATAACATCAAGCGGGAAACCCCGAGGAATCACCCTCGGTGGATTCCACTCGATGAAATCATCAGGGTGAACGTATGAGGCATCACCCTCGAGGTTCACACTAAGGGGTTGCACGACAGAGTCGTAACGGAAGTGGAGAAGGAGGAATCACCCTCGATGACCACGACCAAACAGCTACACTGCAGAGTATTCATCAGGAGTGCGTTACGAGGTATCACCCTCGGCATTCGATAGTAACTATGCAGAGTCGTACAACTAAGGGGGTGAAGTGATGTGTCGGTCTCTGGTCGACGATCACATTGATTGAGTCGTCGATGATCAAGCAGGGGCAACAAGGGTAAGGTGGTGGGGGTCACTGATGGTTCACTACCAACCTATACTAAGCAGTTTAACATAGGCAAGTAAGGTAACAATAAACAGGTTACAAAAGTAGGCTATGCATCAGAATAGGAGCAAACATTAATAGTAGCAAAATCTAATGCAAGCAGGAGAAATGGAATGGGCGATATCTGGATGCTCAAGGGGGGGCTTGCCTGGTTGCTCTGGCAAGAAAGAGGGGTCGTCAACGGGCTGCTCGTCTATAGCGTAGTCGTACCCAGCTGCAACGGTGTCGGTCTCGGCGTCTATCGAGCGAGAAGGAGGGGGAGAGAAACAATAAATTCACGGCAAAATGCAAGCAATATGCATGACATGTCTAAATGATATGCCGGGGTGTTCTACTGCCTAACTAAATGATTTAGTTAATTTAGGAATTTATTTGGATCAATTTAATTAAAGTTGAGCATTATTCATTTATTGAAATCGGTCTAAAAGTTCCATGTTCATCTAGCTAGGGGCATCTGACAAGAATACGGAGAGCGTATTCAGATTCGTATCGAAATTCTGAGCAACTTTCATATATAAATTATTTCCATCGGAGTTACGGATTATTTTATATGATTTTCTAAAGTTTTAATCATTTTCTGAATTTATTTAATCCATTTAATCCAACATTATCCAGAATAGTGTATGATGACGCAAGCATGACATCAGAGTGATGTCAGCAGGTCAACTGGTCGGTTGACCAGTCAAACCAGACAGGTGGGTCCAGTGGGACCCACATGTCATTGACTGAGCTAACTAAACAGAGTTAGTTTAATCTAATTAAACTAATTAGCAGGTGGGGCCTACTGTCACTGAGTGTTTAGTAATCTAATTAACTAACTAATTAATTAACTAATTATCTATTTATTTTAAACAGTTTAATGGAGTGGGGCCCGCATGTCATAGACACAGGGGCGGCCATGTCAGCGCTGACCGAGGTCAACGGGGCCCAGTGGGGCCCATCGGTCAGTGGCACGAGGGCGGCCAGGTCAGCGCCACGTCGGGGCCGGCCGGAGACGCACCGGAGTTGGCTCCGGCGAGCCAAACGCGGCGGCGCGGCTCGGGAGGTGCTCGGGTTTCGCGCACAGGGCGTCTGCGGGGCTGCGGTTGGGCGCGTTCGACACGGCTCGGCGTCGCGCGTCGAATGGCGGCGGTGTGAGGTGCTGGAATGGTCGGAGTCGAGCGGCATGAGCTCGTCGGCGGCGAGGCGTTCGGGCGAGCTGCGGGGTCGGGGTTACAGCGTGCAAATGAACGAGGCGAGACGCTGGGGGCTCTACGGGGCACGGCGAGCAGGATGGACAGCAGCAGGGGACCAAATGGTCGCCGGACGGTCGCCGGCGACGAGGTCCACGGCGGTGAGCTCAGGCATCTCCAATGCGATCGCTACGGCGACGAGATCGAGCAGAAAAGGGAGGGGGAAGGCGACGACTGCTCACCGGGCCCTGTAGGTGTGCGAAAGCGGGCTCGAGGAGGGCTCGAGGCGGCGAACGACGGCGGCCGCAGGTTGAAGACGACGACGTGCAGCTCGACGTAGGGGCTCCCGGCTTCGGTTGAACGGCGGAGGGGAAGGAGGCGACGTCGAGGAAGCCGATGGACACGTCGGAGCGGCGGGGAGGCACAGTGGCCGCGAGCTTTACGGCGGCACGGCCATGGCGCCGCTCGGGTGAGTTGGGAGAGAGCGAGGGAGAGGGAGTGGTGCGGCTAGGGTTCGCCCACGGGGTCAGGGACGGGCACTTGTAGCCCATCGCGGTGCGCGGGTGGCCGCTGTCGACCGGGGACGAGGGAGGGGCCGATGCGCGCGCGTGCGGCAGGGGACGACAGCGAGCGCGCATGAACAGCGCGAGGTGAGAGGCGAGGCTAGAGGGGCTGGGCCGGGCACTGTGCACTCGAGGCCCAGGCGCAGTGGGCCTTTTTCTTTTTCCTCTTTTCCTTTCTGTTTCATTTCTTTTGTCTCTGTTTTTGCAATAATGTGTGGCCTCATATTTAGTTTTGTAAAATATGCGAACTAGCCACAAAACTCCAGTGCAACATCTACTAATGCCATAAAATGGTTTTGAGTTCATATCATTTCATTTGCAATTTTATAAAACTAAATGGGATTAAATATTGATGTTTTGACACTGTTAGAGTCACTTAATTTATTTAGTAAATATTGATTACAATTTTAGAATTGTCTCTGGAATATTTGTTATTTAATGAACATTTTAGTTTCTGTTTTGAACAACTTTTATTTTCCACTTTGAATTTAATAGAAGTTTGAACTAGGAGTTGAAATGCAATATGATGCAAATGATGATTATGCACTGTTAATCTAGCTAACTTGTCATTATCAAAAGTGATTATTGTGGCTAATGACATGGGGTGTTACACTGACACGGCGACGTACAACCTCCGCAGGGGCCAGCTGCCTCCGCACCGAAAGTGGCCCACGCGACCGCCACCAAAGAAGCTCCGGGTCGACGACGGGATTCCGGTTCCTCACCAAGCTGCGCGCCCCGGAAGGTAGCACCTCACAGTGCCAGCCCGGCGGAGCCTAGTCCCGGACATGGCGCCTCTCAAGCAGGTTGTCGCCACCGAGTCGACGACGAGGATGCGGACCGGGCATCGTCGATGCCAAAAATGTTTCTATGCAAATTTAACATTTTTTACATGCTTGATTATGATTTTTGTAATTCTTGTTCACTTGATTTTGCAAATACATGAAAAACTTTTGCAAATACAACATTAAAATATTTTTAATACATGGTCAACTTTTTTCTATGCTTGGTCAAAACTCCTCAAATGTTTTCTATGCAACTTTTTTCTATGCAAATTTTTTCTATACTATACATCTGGTCAACTTTTTCCTATGCAACTTTTTTCTATGCAAATTTTTTCTGTACTATACATATATAAGGTCAACTTTTTCCTATGCAACCGTTTTCTATGCAAAAAAATTCTATACTATGATACAACATTAAAAGTATAAAAAACTAAAATACAGAAAATTTATGAATACATATATACTAATTAATAAGCATCTAGTGAAAAAATCTAAAACATACAGACATATATACATACATACTAATTAATAAGCATCTAGTGAAAAAAATCTAATGAAATCTAATACATACATACATACATTGTATAAAAAAACATCTAGTGAAAAAAAATCGCTGGAGATCGAGGGGGTGGCGAGCTCACAGCGGGCGAGGTAGGCGACGACAAGGTCGAGGCCGGTGAGGAGGGCGCAGGCGGCATCGACGGGACGCGGCCGGGGGAGGAGGCGCGGGCGGCGTCAGGGAGGAGGCGCGAGCGGCCGGCGTAGAGGGCGGCGACGATCTCCGGCGACGGGGGAGGCGACGGCACAGTAGCCTGGCGGCATCGATCGAGAGAATGGAGAGAGTGGGGGGATTCCTAAGTCCGTGCTTATATACAAACACCTTTAGTCCCGATTGGTGAGAGCCACCAACCGGGACTAAAGGCCTGGGATTCCTGTCGCTAGTCCCGGTTGGTGGCTTGCACCGGGACTAAAGGGGGGCCTTTAGTCCCGGTTGGAGCCACCAACCGGGACTAAACGGTTGTGCTTCCCGGTGTCAAAAGTATAGTCCCACCTCGCTAGTTGAGACGAGCTCGCAGCGGTTTATAAGCCCCGTCGCGGCTTCCCTGTCGAGCTCCTCTCTAAAGCAGGCATGTGTGGGCCTAACGAACCTGTCACTGCCCTGTGGGGCCTACTTGCCCTGCGGGCCTGCATCCTGGCCCAACTAGTAGTTCGGTTTCTAGTCGTATGCAGGCCGTGGTAGATTTAATATTTGGCCCAACTATTAATTCATTTATTTTCCAGTTTTTTTTGTTTTTTGCTTTATTTATTTTCTTTTGTTTCTACTTACAGCCAAATATTTAGAGTTTTTGAGTGAATCTTTTTACTTTAGGTCACAAAAATTATAAACTTTCTGTTAGTGCCAGTAATTTTCAAATTTGAATAGTTTAAATTTGAATTCTTTGAAATTTATGTGAATCACTAGTTTGTGAATAACTTTACTTTAAAAATAGATTTTTGAGTGATTCTTTTTCCTATTGTTTAATATTGGTGTGTTTTATCATTATATTTGGTAATTTTTAGGTTATTTTAAATGGGTGTTTTAATCAAAAACAGATTTTGTTTAGCTCTTTTCGTTTTATAGCTCAAAAAATTCATTAAATGCATGAAAAATTGCGAATGAAATCAGAAAGGGTTGAAAATTGATGATGTGGCTTTGAATGGTGGATGTTGAATGCACAAAAAATCTGGAGTTGAAATAAGTTTAAAAAAATGAAATGCCTTTGTAACAGATGAGTTTTCGTCCGAAACCCTGATACTTCGAAAGAGATTGTCCATTTCGATCCAGTTTTTGCCGTAACCCTCTCAACTTTTTAGCATATGCTATGTGGGTGAAATGATGATACCATGCCAACTTTCAACCTTTTCAGAGTTCATTTGTAGTGCTTTTCAATTTCAGGGTCATTTAGCTCAAAAAAAGTCAGTAAATGCATGAAAAATAGCAAATAAAGTCAGAAAGGGTTGAAAATTAATGATGTGGCTTTGAATGGTGGATGTTGAACGCACAAAAAATTTAGAGTTGAAATAAGTGTAAAAAATGAAATGCCTTTGTAACAGATTAATTTTCGTCCGAAACCCTGATACTTCGAAAGAGATTGTCCATTTTGTACACGAAGTGCATCCAGTTTTTGCCGTAACCCTCTCAACTTTTTAGCACATGCTATGTGGGTGAAATGATGATACCATGCCAACTTTCAACCTTTTCAGAGTTCATTTATAGTGCTTTTCAATTTCAGGGTCATTTAGCTCAAAAAAATTAGTAAATGCATGAAAAAAATATTTCTTCGCGTTTCAAATGCCAAAACACATATATACCCTAACTATTACAAAGATTCCCTCCGGTTTGTCCGAAGTGGGACTTTCCAGATATATAAGTCCGAAAACTCACTAGAGAAGAAAGTGATGACGGTGAAGCCGGTCACATCCCAGAGTGGGATCTTGGGGTATAAAACTTTTTCTTCGCGTGTGTCCCTTTGCGCCATAACCATGGACAATCTTCATCATTTAACAGGATGCTTGGGTTAGTGTTCACTGTGAAGGGAGCAATTTCATGAAATTTTTCATAATCTTCTGACACGTCTATCTTGTCCTCCACTCCCACGATGTTTCTTTTTCCTGAAAGAACTATGTGGCACTTTGGCTCATCGTATGATGTACTCGCTTTCTTATCTTTTCTTTTTCTCGGCTTGGTAGACATGTCCTTCACATAGAAAACCTGCGCCACATCATTGGCTAGGACGAATGGTTCGTCTACGTACCCAAGATTGTTGAGATCCACTGTTGTCATTCCATACCGCGGGTCTTCCTTTACCTCGCCTCCTGTCAGATTGACCCATTTGCATCGAAACAAAGGGACCTTCAATTCATGTCCATAGTCAAGTTCCCATATCTCCTCTATGTAACCATAATATGTGTCCTTTGGCCTATTAGTGTTTGCTACATCAAAGCAGACACCACTGTTTTGGTTGGTGCTCTTTTTATCTTGGGCGATCATGTAAAATGTATTCCCATTTATCTCATACCCTTTGAAAGCCAATATAGTCAAAGATGGTAACTTGGCCAGCAAGTACAACTCATCTGCAACAGTGTCGTCATGCATGAGACGTGTGCAACCAACCGCCGAAAGTCCCCGTGTGTTCACGTGTAATTCAGTCGTCAGACTGCTCCGGGTGTTTGGAGCGTAGAATATTCTTGTGTTCCTCGATATACGGAGCCACCAAGGCGAAATTTTGTAGAACTGTGTAGTGTGCTTGCGCCCAAGAATGCCCGTCCATACATATTACTTGGTCCTTTCCTAGCATGTCTTTTCCACCCAGTCTGCTCTCATGTCACGATTCAGGAACAACAATCGGCTTAAGGTCAGGAATAAAGTCAACACAAAACTCAATGACATCCTCTGTTTTCATGGCCCTTGGAGATGCTTCCTTCTGGCCTAGCACGGTTATGAACATATTTCTTTAAGACTCCCATGAACCTCTCAAAGGGGAACATATTGTGTAGAAATACAGGACCCAGAATGGCAATCTCATCAACTAGGTGAACTAGGACGTGCGTCATGATATTGAAGAAGGATGGTGGGAACACCAACTCAAAACTGACAAGACATTGCACCAAATCATTCTGTACCTTGGTAGGATTTCTGGATTGATTACCTTCTGAGAGATTGCATTGAGGAAGGCACATAGCTTCACAATGGCTAATCGAACATTTTCCGGTAGAAGCCCCCTCAGTGCAACCGGAAGCAATTGCGTCATAATCACGTGAAAGTCATGAGACTTTAGGTTCTGGAACTTTTTCTCTGCCATATTTATTATTCCCTTTATATTCGACGAGAAGCCAGACGGGACCTTCATACTGAGCAGGCATTCAAAGAAGATTTCCTTCTCTTCTTTGGTAAGAGCGTAGCTGGCATGACCCTGATACTGCTTTGGATGCATGCCGCCTTTTTCGTGCATACGTTGCTAGTCCTCCCGTGCCTCCGGTGTATCTTTTGTCTTCCCATACACGCCCAAGAAGCCTAGCAGGTTCACGCAAAGATTCTTCGTCATGTGCATCACATCGATTGCAGAGCGGACCTCTAATTCTTTCCAATAGGGTAGGTCCCAAAATATAGATTTCTTCTTCCACATGGGTGCGTGTCCGTAAGCGTCATTCGGAACAGATTGTCCGCCAGGACTCTTTCCAAAGATTGCTTTTAAATCCTTGACCATATCAAGTATATCATGAACAGTACGGTGGCGAGGCTTCTTCCGGTGATCTGCCTCACCTTTGAAATGCTTGCCTTTCTTTCTTAAGAGATGCTTGATCGGAAGAAATCGACGATGTCCCAGGTACACATTCTTCTTACATTTATCCAAATATATACTGTCGGTATCATCTAAACAATGCATGCATGCGTGGTATCCCTTGTTTGTCTGTCCTGAAAGGTTACTAAGAGCAAGCCAATCATTGATGGTTACAAACAGCAATGCTCGTAGGTCAAATTCCTGCTGTTTGTGCTCATCCCACATACGTACACATTTTTTGTCCCACAGCTGTAAAAGTTCTTCAACTAATGGCCTTAGGTACACATCAATGTCGTTGCGCGTTGCTTGGGGCCTTGGATGAGCACTGGCATCATAATGAACTTCCGCTTCATGCACAACCAAGGAGGAAGGTTATAAATACATAGAGTCACAGGCCAGGTACTATGATTGCTGCTCTACTCCCCAAAAGGATTAATGTCATCTGCACTTAAACCAAACCATACGTTCCTTGCGTCATCTGCAAAGTCCTCCCACTTTCTCTCGATTTTTCTCCACTGCGACCCGTCAGTGGGTACTCTCAACTTCCCGTCTTTCTTACGGTCTTCTTTGTGCCACCGCATCAACTTGGCATGCTCTTTGTTTTGGAACAAACGTTTCAACCGTGGTATTATAGGAGCATACCACATCACCTTGGAAGGAATCCTTTTCCTGGGGCGCTCTCCCTCAACATCACCAGGGTCATCGCGGCTGATCTTATAGCACAATGCACCGCATACCGGGCATGCATTCAAATCCTCGTACTCACCGCGGTAGAGGATGCAGTCATTAGGGCATGCATGTATCTTCTGCACCTCTAATCCTAGAGGGCAGACAACCTTCTTTGCTTCGTACGTACTGTCGGGCAATTCGTTGTCCTTTGGAAGCATCTTCTTTAACATTATCAGCAACTTTTCAAATCCCTTGTCAGATACACCATTCTCTGCCTTCCATTGTAGCAATTCCAGTGTGGTACCCAGCTTTTTCTTGTCATCTTCGTAATTTGGATACAAAAATTTCGTGTGATCCTCTAACATGCGCTGCAACTTCAGCTTCTCCTTTTCACTTGCGCAGTTTCTCTTTGCATCAGCAATGGCCCGACCAAGATCATCAGCGTGCTCATCTGATGCCTCTTCTTCAGCTTCTTCCCCCATTGTAGTACCATCGTATTCAAGGAACCCATGGCCAGGATAGCTGTCATCATCCTCTTCTTCTTCATTCTCTTCCATTAGAACCCCTCTTTCTCCGTGCTTGGTCCAACAGTTATAGCCGGACATGAAACCGAACGTAAACAGGTGGACGTGAATGGTTCTTGAGTTAGAGTAATTATGATCATTCTTACAGACAGCACATGGACAACACATAAAACCATCCGCCCGCATGTTTGCCTCGGTCGCAACCAGAAAAGTATGCACGCCATTAATGAACTGGGGAGAGCATCGGTCATCGTACACCCATTGCCGGCTCATCTTCATTACACAACACTGAAAAGACCAAATTAATACAAGTTCATACATAAAGTTCATACACACTTATTCTCATAAAACAACATACAAAGTCACTAGCTAAAGCATTTAAATGCAACAACAAATGCGATCAAGATCACAACTAAGGTAACAATTGACCCAACAGCATAGTGATACCAAGCCTCTTTATTAACGGCATATTTTCTAATCTTTCTAATCTTCAAGCGCATTGCATCTATCTTGATCTTGTGATCATCGACGACATCGGCAACATACAACTCCAGTTTCATCTTCTCTTCTTCAATTCTTTTCAATTTTTCTTTCAAATACTCGTTTTCTTTTTCAACTAAATTTAACTTCTCGACAAGAGGGTCGGTTGCAATTTCCGGTTCACATACCTCCTAGATAAAAATATCTATGTCAACTTGATGGGCATAATTGTCATAAACACGAAATGCAACAAATAGTTATAAAAGAGAATATATATATACCATATCTGAATCATAAACCGGACGAGGGCCGACGGGGACGGATATCAAAACCATGCCACTATGTATAACAACATACAGGTAAGAAAATTATACAAGTAACTATCTAAATCATACAAACATGATTTTTTTTTTATATAAAAAGGATAAGAACAAGAGGCTCACGAAGGTGGTGCCGGCGACGGGACGGTGCGGGCAATCGACGGTTGTTAGGATGGGGACGGGAAGGCACTAAGTAAACCACACCTACATATGCAAACTAAGAAGTTAATTTGAGCTCAAATTGCATATAAATCAAATAAACTCCCACATATAATTACTCCCAAACTAAAACCCACAAATCACTATACTTATAGAGTATTGCACGAGCTAATTTAGCAATGAGAGATGAAAGGACAAAGTTGCTAACCTTAGTGAACACATGGATGGATGGGGTGCCTTCAAATCTTGACAAATTTTGGCAAAAATGGAGGATGAGCTCGAGCAAAGGGGAAGAACAGAGGAGAGGAATGAAAGGGGAAAACAGAGAGAATGGGCTCAGGCTGGACGAAGGGTTTATATAGTGACACCATTAGTCACGGTTGGTTATATAAACCGGGACTAAAGGTATACCTCTAGTCCCGGTTTGTGATAATGGGCTCGCGGGGGCCCCAGTCTGACGCCAGCCTGCCACAGTCTGACGCCAGCCTGCCACCACCCCTTTAGTCCCAGTTTGTGACACAAACCGTGACTATAGGTACGCCACGAATCGGGACTAATGATGCCCTCGCCCTAGCCGTTGGACTAATGATGCGAACGTAAGGTCGTTTTTCTACTAGTGTATTTGAGGGTGGTGATGCTGTGATGGTTTTGTTGCCTGAAGGTCATGGCATTCTTAGACTCCCATATCTTCCATAGAATAATGAGAAGCATGAAGTTCGATGGTGGGCAAGAGACAGTCCCATGCAATATATCTCATAAGAGTAGAAATTGAAATGTATAACAAGATTAGAAGGGCGGAAAGGGAGACAACTCTTACTTTGCAGCGAGGTGGCCGGAGTAGGAGTTCGACATCGCTTGGGGTGCGGGTGCAGGTGGAGCTTGAGTGGTTAGGTTTTGATCCAGGAAGAGAATGGGAACGAATATATGTGAGGTTAGGGTGGGCCAGAGTACGCTTCTCCATTGTGGGCTACTCTATTCACGCTAGATTTGGGTTGGATATGAGAAGTGGGTCAGTCTGGGCACTTGAGGCCGGTTTAACGAGCCTGTATAGGTCGTATTTTTTTTTATGGTTCACTGACCGGGCCGTCCGCATGCTCTTCAGACGATCTATTCGCGTCCGCATGCCCTTCGGACGATCTATTCGCGGCCAACGTGGTAGAACTGATGGACGTGACAGAAAACAGTGACCTGTTTTTCTGCAAGCGAGCCTGCCTACGTGTAACTTGTCCTGAGCACTATGCAGCAATACGACTTGAGATAATCACAGAGTCGGAGCCATGCCAGACAAAAATGTTGTAACAACCAGATATTCGCTTTCAAAGCACACTCACAAGAACTCGAGAATTTAACAGAGGCAACCACCAAAATTTACTTGCATGACTCCAATATAACCAGAAACACGTTATAGTACAGTTGGCCAAAAAGGAACAGATCCCAACCCACATAACAAGAGTAAAAAACACAAACAGGTCTTGAACAAGAAAAACGCCTCAGGGAGCCGCAAGCGTTCTTCTTATTCTCCGAGTGTCAAAATCAACCTCAAATAGATAAGACATGTTCCCACTGCAGTTCAAACTTCCAAGTGTTCAGGTGCCTCTGAAGGGAATACAGACCGCCGCAAACCCTAATCTCTGCTTTGCCTCAAAGGTATTACACGGAAGAGGCTATTCCCTTCCCAGCCAATCACATGAAGTCGAACTCGTCGGGATCATCAAAAGATGCACCCGGTCGGGCAACAAAGTCCTCCTCTCCTTTCTCTATATGGAGCTGCTTCTTTTTGGCTCCTGGATATTTATGGCAGACATCAGCATACAAGGCATATGATAGTAACAGCATTCCCATCCTAGCGCTGCATATTATGTTTGGCCAGAAACGGAAAGTGCCTAGATTAGGTCCAAGAATCTCACCTCCTTTCTTTTTGCCTGCTGCAGCTTCTTTCTCAGCCTTGATCTTTTCATTGGCAATTGCCGTGACAGAGGAGGATATTTCTTTCGCATCCGCACCTTTCAACGATGTCATGGAAAGTCTCATGACATTCTTAAGTAGACCCATGTAGTGAAAGCTTTTCTGTATACATGAGCCAAAGAGGTCAGTTCCTGAAGGAAAGGGAGTCTCAATATAAACCAAACAGAGAGCTCGGCAAACGTCGAACAGACCTCATAGGGGCGTATTTTGTTTGCGATAAGCTCAGCATATTCCGCAAAGTCGCTCTCAGACTTCGGGATGAAAGTCTCTAGTGACTTTTCACTGCCGTCCTTCTTTGCAAAAAGCTCAGCTGTTGCCTTAAAGTCAGCTTCTTCCACTAGCCTGTGACAAGTAAAGCATCAGAGTGAACAAACTGAATGGTAGGCACATCATACCAGAAGGCCATGGCAGGAAAAGAAACAGCAATACCTTTGTTGGCGAAGCTTCTCTGAAATAGGATCATCAAGAACATCATCTTCCACTACTTCAGTACTCGTTGAGGGCTGTTTGCCTTTTTTCACAGCAGCTTTAGCACTAGGTTTTGGAGCAGGCTTTTCTACAGGTGGTGGCTTAGGTTTCTGCATTGTATGTATTACAGAACCAGTGTTGAATCAATGACAATTCAATATTAGTAGCACATATCCAAATAAAAGCTTACTACTGACAGCATAGCATAAACATGAAGTTTTGGTAATTAATTTGCGCATCAGAATCAGTCATACACAAAAGAGCATATATGGTCACTGTTAAACAATTCACCAAACATATACTTGTTGAGGCAAAACGAATAGACCACACGAACAGACAGAACATAGTGCAAGAAGGACACGGCAGTTTGATTTGCTAGGGATTCATCTACATATTAAAGTGATATATTTTGAAATTCATGGCGACAATGAACACCAAGGATTACTTGGCGAATTTCCAGCAACAGTACAAAATTATTGGGGGTGGAATTAATGTTTGGCAAGTGGGCACATGCCACACATGTCCCTGATAACCCTCAGATTGGATGTTACTTTCTAGTTTCACATATTTGCAGTGTTAATAATACCCAGAAATAAATGACAAAATCTGAAAATAACCAGGTGATTCCCTTTTAAACTTTCTAAGAGCTACAAATGTGGGCCAGGGGGAGGTGTGCAAATCTTTCCAGTACCTCTTCCTCCTCTTCCCAAGATTCTTTGACATCATCTTCATCCACATCTTCATCTTCCCAGTTACTTTTAAGAGGTTGGGCTTTCACAACAGGTGCGATTGGTTGAAAATCATCATTCTCTGTAAATACAAAAAAAAAAGTGTCAAAGAATATTGTCAGAACAAACAAGCACCATAGATTCAATAAAAAGAAGTGACGATTTCAAGGCTTCCTAAAACCTGTTCTGATAATGCACTAAAGTTGTCTTTAATAAAATGTGGCAAGCACCATCAGGTATCACTCAACCTCCCAAAATAAATAAATTGTACAAACAGGAATTCAGCCGAATTCCTAGGTCACGAACTCGCAACATCGCATTAACCATCAAAATACTGCGTGTGCAATGATTTGGCTAACAAGTCCAAACAACATGGTACACATTTTGTAGCACGCCTAAGAACAGCCCAGGCCATCGCAATAATGTAACCTGTCAAGTGCTGCTCTAAGCAAGCATAGTTGCATATGCAAATTCAACTGCCTAGTTTCTACGACGAAATTAAGAACCCGCCCTAAATGCTCTACAGGTCTTCTAAATTGCCGACAGACAAACGCAGCACAAAATACTTCACGAAAGCACAAAATCAATACATTGTAGTACTGAAACAGAAACATGCAAAGTGCTAACTGATTACGGGCGGTGCCAGGGCTCAGAAAACAGCCTGCGCCTGGAACTGATCGGGGTACTCTGCAGAGTACACAAACAAGTATTCCGTACAAAATACCAAAAACCCAAATTCCTAACGATTGCGCCCAGAATCCTAAACGCAGTGGGATCTCAGCAGCAACGTGACCTGATCTCACGCACAATCGCAGCGCCCCAAATTCGCGATTATAATCGCACGCAAGCGGCCCACTAGGTCCGCCAATCGCCCGACAGACTGGTCGCGCCGGCGAAACAACCGGCGCCTAAGATTCGGCGACTCAAGGGAGGCTCGTCGCGAAAACGAACTGCTCGCATCGGGAATGAGTCGAGCGTCGGCTCCGGCGGACCGGAACCCGCAGATCGGGAGGCGCAGGAGAGAGAGAGAGAAGGGGGGGAGGCGCTCACCCCAGTCCTCCATCGTGGGCGGAAGTCGTCGAGATCTGAAGCGGCTGGCGGCGGCGATGGGCCGGCTGGCGGACGGGGGGAGGGGTCTAGGGTTTCCACGGCGAGGCGGCGGCGGCGGCTGGTGGCGGGGAGGGGAGGGGGCAGGAGGGAGGGTTCTGGAGGGGAAAGGATTGACGGCTCGGGCTCTGCCTCGCTGGCTCTCTGTGCTTGCCTCTTTGGGTCGCCTTCTCGGCCTGGCTGGCTGGTGGCTCGTGCTGCCTGCGTTGGGTGGGGGAGTGGCGGCTTTCGCACCGGCCGATGCGTAGCGTATATACGACGCGTGCGAGGAGGCGGAACGGAACGGATCCGGTCACCAGTTACGTCCGGGGCGTCCGGTTACTGCTCCATGAACTTTGATTGGAAAGTTCGTAGGGTTTTAGTCAAATCATGGTGGTATTTGTCTTTTACGTTTTAGCTCGGTATTTTTCATTGTTTTTTCATGGTAATACATGTCTCATTCATATGATAAAGATCAAAGTACAAGTCACGTAAGCACCGACATGACAAAACTGAAAAGATAGCATAACATCTCTGAGTTTGACACCGACGTCCATCACCTGCCTTCGGCACCACCACAGCAGTCACCGAAGAATAAAATGACGGATCACCTCCTCACACGAGCTCGACGCGGCTCCATCGCTGATATGCAGCTTTGCGGACCTTCATGGTGGCTTCCCAAAAGTGAAACCATTGCCGTTGAACGAATCAGACCGGGGCAACACCCCAGACACGCCATCGAACTCCAGATCTGACACCCCACCACGACTAAGACGCCGAAGGAGGAAATCACACCCGCCATCCATCAACCACGAACCTAGCACACATTCCGTCTTTCAGATGTCGTCGATGCAGACCACAATCTGCATAAGCTCCGCACCGACACTGGAGCAGACGCCGTCGCAAATGGCGGAGCCCGAGGACACATGTCCACCACGAGGATGCCACCGCCGCCACACCATCCTTGCTTGAACAGACTGGATTTTAAATCCATCCCCAACGATAGGACCAACCGTCTCATCGGAGTAGGATCTGAAAAATAATTATTCAGCGCCGTCGCCGAAGCCAAGACGATGAACAGCCTAAAAAATTAAGCTACTTTGGCCTAAAACTATCCACATGCGTGGATCCGGAGACCCCCCTCACCGCCGACGACCGAGGTCGTCGACGGAGGGGAGCCGCCGAAGAACGACAGCAGAGCGCGAGTCCCTGGCGGCGGCAAGCTAGATCGCTTTTCCATCTTCGGGAGGAAGATAGGAAAACGATATTTGGTATTTTTCGTTGTTATTCAGGCGGGAAGAACTCACACTTTAGCGCAATTCCCTTGCTAAATGCGTTGTAGTTGAAGAACTCGTCGTCCGTGTGATGTTATGAAATGGTCGGTGCGGATATGATCTTCCCCTCATCAAAAAAAGATATAATCATTGTTGTAGTTTGTCCAAAGATATGTGTCTCGTGAAGAATTCACCTAATCTAATCTAGTCAGAGGCCCTTGTAACATTGATACAGAATTCAATGGTGGTGTACAACATTCTTGTGATCATGGTGCGAAAAATTCAAAGCTATATGACTTGTGGAGAACGTGGTCAAAACTACATCGCAACATGCAAAAGCGAGAGGCAACAACACAGGAATTCGCAGTTCAATTTTTCTCGCGATTTGTAGAATAGTTGAATCTGGTACGAGGGCACAATAAAAAGGAAAATCTCTCAAAAAGCTTTAAGTTTCAACAATGAAACTTACGGTTTTTGCATCTAAAAATGCCCAGTTTCAATGAGTTTTAGATAATTTTAAGCATTTTTTTTTCGTCGGTCGTACACACAAAATAATTGATTTTTATCGATCGCTCGTACCAAGTTTCAACATTAAAACTTAATATATTTTTTAAAAGTAATCAAAATATATTCAAAATGGATCTTATTTCAAAGCGTTGGTCACGAGAAACACGAATATGAAAACAAAACTTAATTTGGAATTCTCGTTTAAAAGATATTGAACTTTGAAAATCGAAAGCCAAAATAAAAGGGCGGCACTAGGGACCTGAGTGCCCCTGCACGCGCGTGCCGCAAAAGGGAGCACCTGATATTCTCCTCGGCATGGGCAGATATGTGATGATATATGATGTAAGACTTCATTTCATATGGGCCATAAGAAGAATGACAACTTTTTGGTTAGATCTGCTTATCATTGTGCTTGGGACTATCAGCATGAGAGAAAGCTAGAGAGGACCAGTAACATTGGCTTGTTGTCCAGGAGCCCAATTTGGCAGTTGCTATGGTTTTGAGTCTTTGTTTGCAGGGCTCTAAAGGGTGCTATCCCATGCGAAGGAATTCTTGCCAACAGACATAATAGTTTGAGTGGTCAATGTTCTCTGTGCTCTATTGATTGTGAGAGTATTAACCATGCTCTATTTCGGTGCCCTAAGACGCAAATGATGAGGCTTATGCGCAAAGTGGGAATAGAGTATCTATGTTGGAAATATCATTTCCTGAGCAGCGATGTGGTCCCTCGCTACCCCTAGAGTGGGCTGGTGTGAACTTCTCGCGATCACCAGTTGGGGCCAAATTTAGTGTTTTGACCCTTTGTGCAAAGTTTAGCTGGACTTGACCCGGGTTTCAAAAAAAAATCGGGATCTGACCCCTTTTCCTACTGCCGAGGACCCTGCCGGTAGGCCACTTATCGACGTCAGCGCCAGTGAGGAGCATCGGCTCTCTCATCCCCTCCACTCCCCCTCTTATCTCCTCCGTTTCTCCACCATTTTTGCGGATCGAGATGGCTCCATGACGAGAGAAGTAAGCTCCTCCAATCCCTCCAAGTAGTTTTAGTCAAAATGTTTTTGTTTTGATGCATTATTTGACACAAGATGAACCCTAGTTCATCTAGTACTTTTAATTTTTGTTGATCCTAGGTTTATTTAGTTTGATTCAATATGATGGATGTGTTGAAGATGACCTCTAGTTCATATTGTAGTAACTAGTTTATTGATTTTGTCTAGTTTGAAGGTGAACCCTAGTTCATGTTATAGTTTTATTTTGAATGGTTCATTGATGTTTGATAAATATGATTGATGTGGTTGAATATGATGGATGTTGGTAAATGATTCATATGCATCTAGTAGAATGGTTAAGTATGATGGATTTTGGCAAATGATTCATATGCATATTTCAATATTGCTGATTATATCTTTATTTACAAATGTTGAATACGATATGATTGATGTTGGTTGAGTATGATTGATTATATCTTTATTGTCATTTATTTAGAATCTTTGATATGATGGATAAATATAATGGATGTTGGTTGAATATGAATGTTGATAAATAATTCATATGCATATATGCATATTTGAATGTTGTTGTGAATGAATGTTGTTGAATGTGAAGGAAATATGCCCTAGAGGCAATAATAAAGTTGTTATTTTATATTTCCATATTCATGATAAAGGTTTATTATTCATGCTAGAATTGTATTGATCGGAAAACTAAATACATGTGTGAATACATAAACAAACACCATGTCCCTAGTGAGCCTCTACTTGACTAGCTTGTTGATCAAAGATGGTTATGGTTTCCTAACCATGGACATGAGTTGTCATTTGATAACGGGATCACATCATTAGGAGAATGATGTGATGGACAATACCCATCCGTTAGCTTAGCATAATGATCGTTCAGTTTTATTGCTATTGCTTTTTTCATGTCAAATACATATTCCTTCGACTATGAGATTATGCAACTCCCGGATACCGAAGGAATGCCTTGTGTGCTATCAAACGTCACAACGTAACTGGGTGATTATAAAGTGCTCTACAGGTATCTCCGAAGGTGTTTGTTGAGTTGGCATAGATCGAGATTAGGATTTGTCACTCCGAGTATCGGAGAGGTATCTCTGGGCCCTCTCGGTAATACACATCATAAGCTTGCAAGCAAACGACTAAGGAGTTAGTCATGAGGTGATGTATTACGGAACGAGTAAAGAGACTTGCCGGTAACGAGATTGAACTAGGTATGAAGATACCGACGATCGAATCTCGGGCAAGTAACATACCGATGGACAAAGGGAATTACGTATGTTGTCATAACGGTTCGACCGATAAAGATCTTCGTAGAATATGTAGGATCCAATATGGGCATCCAGGTTCCGCTATTGGTTATTGACCGGAGAGGTGTCTCGGTCATGTCTACATAGTTCTCGAACCCGTAGGGTCCGCACGCTTAACGTTCGATGACGATATAGTGTTATATGAGTTATGTGATTTGGTGACCGAATGTTGTTCGGAGTCCCGGATGAGATCACGGACATGACGAGGAGTCTCGAAATGGTCAAGAGGTATAGATTGATATATAGGACGATGGTATTCGGACACCGGAAGTGTTCCGGAGGGTACCAGGTACATATCGGGTCACCGGAAGGGGTTCCGGGTGTGACACCCCTATGTAATTGCCACTGTGATCAGCTGAAGATAATGCCGAGTCATATCATTTGCAGTGCCTAAACATAGTGGTTAACCAAAGCAAATCAACTCCATTCTGAAAATCAACTCAAATTCAAAAGTGAAATATGAAGTTGATCAAACACTGTTGGGAAAATGTTCATTAAATGGCAAATAATCCAGGAACATTTGTAAAACCATCATCAATAAAGTTGGAGTTAGGCAAATGACTCAAACAAGTTGAAACAGCCCCAAAACAGCAATATTAAATACATTTAAAATCTTTGCTAATTCAAATGTAACCCAAATCTGTCCAAACCAGTTTTGGTGATGGGTAATATTGCATTACATTATTTGGGCCAAGTCCCCACAATTTACAAAAATGCATAAAGCCCTAAGTATTTCCAAAACAGCAAAGAAATAAAAAGACAGAAACAGAAAATAGAAAAATGGAAAAGGCCGAAGCCGCTTACCTGGCAGGCCCAGCCGAGCACTGCGCCTGGCCGCCCAGCTGGATGGCCCAGCCCACCTAGCTCTCCCTCTCTCTCTCCGTCGCCGTGTCGACGCCGCGCGCGCCCGAGCCGCCGATCGATGCCGTGTCGCGCATCCCACGGCGTCCCGACGAGGATAAGGCCGTCCTCGCCTCCCTCTCCAACCCTAGAGCCTCAGATCCCCTCCTCCCGCACCTCCTCCCTCTCGGTCCCGTCGACGCCCGAGCGGAGCCGTCGCCGCGACGGCGAGATCCCGCGACCACAGGCGCCGTCCCGACCGCTCGAGCTGTCCAACGGATCCGCCGTCGTCAGCTCGTTCGTCTGACGCCACCAGGTGGAGCTGAGGAGCACCGCTGGCGCCGCGCGACGCCGTCCCCTTCCGCCTCTGCTCCGACGTTCTCCGTCGTCTCCGGCGAGATCCTGCAGCTACTAAGCCTAACGAGGGCTTTTCTTAGCCGCGCGGTGAGCCACTCTACCTTCCCCGTCTTCCTTTTCGTCCTCGCACGCTCCCTAGCTGCCTTTTCCACGCATGACCGAACGCAACGCCGCGGGGCTCGTCGACGGCGAGTCTCCGGTGACCTTATGGTCACAAGCGAGTGCCCGTCAGACCCACCGCTCCGCGTAGATCCCGCCTAGCCATTTGAAATGCTCGAAGACGAGCCGTAGTGGAGTGCCGTGCGAGCCCGAATTCCGGCCTCCGCCGTCGACGATGTGGTCCACCTCCGGCCACGCCACCGCCCGGGATCGACGCGGCATTGCACGCGCGTTCGTACGCGCCCAACCGCGGGCCGAATGGAGCCCCGTACGTGATTTCCGGCCAGCTCCGGCGCTCTGCCGCCGCGGAAGCGCTCGTCGGAGCGATTCCGGCGGCCCCCGCCAGCGTGGCAAGGTGTGGGGCCCGCCCACGGTCGCTGCCAGTGGGCCCCTGGCCGCCGTTGACCCCGTTGACCAAGGTCAACGCGGGGGCACTGTTCACATGTGCCACTGACGTGTGGGCCCGTTCGGTTAATTAAGCTAATTAACTGGGTTTGATTAAAACTAATCAAGATTAGCCTAATGTCTCACTGACACCCAGGGCCCACACCCCTAAATATCTTAATTAGATTAGTTTAACCCACTGTTAGATAACAGAGGCTGACATGTGGGTCCCACTGGACCCACATGTCAGGTTTGACCTGTACAGCCGCTGTTGACTTGCTGATGTCAGCAATGGGACCCACATGTCAGGTTTGACCTGTACGGCCGCTGTTGACTTGCTGATGTCAGCAATGCATCATGCTGACGTCATAATTCCTTTTTCTGTAAATAAAAATAATTCCAGAAAATCATTTAAACTTTGAAAATTAATAACTTTTAAACCGTAGCTCAGATCGAAAAAGTTAAAACATGAAAGTTGCTCAGAACGACGAGACGAGTTTGATCGTGCCGTCTGTTTCTTTGCCGGAACCCCCTACGTAGAAGAACTCGTAACCCCGAGCCCGAATCCGATAGATGAATAGTACACACACACCGGTTAATAAATTCCAGAATAATCTTAAAATTAACTAAAATGACTTAGATGCATATTAGGCTACCCTGCACTGCATCATAGCATCGCACGCACTGTGTTGCATCTGATTGCATTATATTTACTTGTTTCCTCCCCCTCTTCTCTTTTGGTAGACCCCGACGTTGCCGTAGCTCCTGAGGCAGACGCCACTCCGGAGTACGACTACGTCCCCGACGACCCTGCCCTTGCCGTCGAGCAGACAGGCAAGCACCCCCATTTTGAGCATTCCGATATCACCTAATCTCTTCCCTCTTATGCTTGCATTAGATGTTACTGCTGCTGTTACCATCCTACATCTGTTGCATAGCCTGTTTAATTGTAGCCTACTGTTGATACCTGCCTGTTATCCTAAACTGTTTAGATAGGATGGGTAGAGCCTGATCAGAGACCCACTTGTCCCGACTGCCCCGCTGGACTCTCAGAAGACCCAATTATCGGGATCGAAGATCAGACCCGGGCACCGCACGTCACTTCCCCCTATGTTGCTCGACACTACTGGGTTACTATCGAGTGCCGAGGGTGATACCTCGTCAGCACTTCTGATGATAACCTTGTAAGTTAGTTAATCGGTTGTGGTAAGCGAGGGTGATTCCTCCTACACCACCCCCGATACCGACGCCGCCGCGCAACCTCTCAAGTGTGGACCTCGAGGGTGATTCCTCCTTCGTTCACCTTGATGATAACATCGAGCGGGAATTCCATCGAGGGTGATTCCTCAGGGTTCCCTTGGTGTCAGACACACGGATACTGTTGTTGTTATGACTTGCACTGTACCATGTTACTAAAGACGGGTCGGCCCTGAGGGGTACCCGCACGAGCATGAATGCGAAGTGATGTGGAGTCGGGTTGACCTGAGAGGTGCCCGCGAGATAACTACAAGGCGTGGCCGGGCATTCTTAGCCCTTGCCGCAAGTCCTCGAGACGGGGCGACGGGGTCACATCGATCGTGAGTCTCTGCTCGTTTCCGCGCGCTCCTAATCCACTACGGTTTGGATATTTGATCCGAGGGGCCTCTGGCCTGATAGCACTAACCATCACGTGGGCATAGTATGGGCGTTCTGCGTCGTACACTTCAGCCGAAGCTTAATGGACGTCAGCAAATGATGCGGCACACGCTGGGTTGGACTGGGAACGCAACTGCGCTTGTATAAGGGGTTACTAGGTCTGCTCACCGGCGGTGCACGTAACGTGCAGGAGTTCCCGGGGCGATGGCCCAAGACCCCTGGGGGCATAGATTAGTCTGGCATGCTGACCTCTCTGTTAAGTATTTGGTCGGGTTGCGGCATGTTGCTTAGCCGAGGCCGGGCATGACCCAGAAAAGTGTGTCCGGCCGGAGTTAAGCGAGCGTGGTGGGTAACTTGGTGCACCCCTGCAGGGAAGAAACTTCTATCGATAGCCTGTCCTACGGTAACGGACACTCGGAGTTGTATCCCGATCGGTACAACTAGAACATGACCTGAGATGAAAACTTGATAGTACGGCTCTGGGATTGCTTTCTCGCAGGGAGTCGAGGAAGAATCCCCGGCCGAGGTTGATGACATTACTGCTATACTTTACATTATGTTGGTCTGCTCTCTTTTAATGCTGCGAGACCGTTGAAGATGCTGAAGATGCTAGTCTTCGATAGGACTAGGCTTTCCCCCTCTATTCTGGCATTTCTGCAGCCCAGTCCATATATACAGCCCCCTTTGAAAATGTTGCATATGTAGTGTAGATCCTTGCTTGCTGAGTACTTCGGATGAGTACTCATGTTTGCTTTATTTTCCTTTTTCCCCCTTTATTCCTTTGTCGCATCCAGACGATGGAGCCCCGGAGCCAAATGTCCCCGTCGACGACCAGTACTACTACCAGCCCGGAGAGTACTACTACTACGAGGAGCCGTCTGACGACCAGGAGTAGGATCGGAGGGTCCAGGGCAGGAGGCCCACGCCTTTTCGATCGTAGTTTTTATTTTGCCCCGCCTCTGTGAAGGCTTATCTCTATGTTCTGTAATATATATCTGTACCCAGATATCTGACGCTTCCGCTGACACTTGTATGTCATCGAGTTATGTATTCGAGCCCTCGAGGCCCTGGCTTGTAATATTAAGCTTGTATGAATTTATTTATGTTTTAGACTTGTGTTGTGATATCTTCAAGTGAGTCCTTAGGCTTGATCGTGTGCATTTGCGTGTATGGTTAGTGCGCGATTAAGCCGGGGTCATCACACCGGGCACCCCCGGCAAAAGATATGGGCCAAGAGGGGAAACGCACCAGCCACAAGGGGCTGGTGCGCCCCCCATATGGGCCGGCCTAAGGAGGGGAAGGAAAGGTGAGAAGGGAAAGGAAAGTGTGGATTAGGATTCCCACTTCCTTCCCTCCCCCCCCCCCCCTATTTCCTTCTCCCTCGGTTAAATATGGCAGGGGGCGCCACTTGGGGAGGACCCCAAGTAGGATTCGGCCTACTTGGCGTGCCTCCTGGTTGCCTCCCCTCTCCCTCCCACCTATATATATGTGGGAGGGGGGCGCCTAGCACACCCCAGACAATTGCCTAGCCGTGTGCGGCGCCCCCCTCCACCGTTTACACCCCGGTCATATTTTCGTAGTGCTTAGGCGAAGCCCTGCGGAGATCACTTCACCATCACCGTCACCACACCGTCGTGCTGATGAAACTCATCTACTACCTCGACATCTTGCTGGATCAAGAAGGCGAGGAACGTCACCGAGCTGAACGTGTGCAGAATGCGGAGGTGCCATGCGTTCGGTACTTGATCGGTTGAAGCACGAAGAAATTCGACTACATCAACCGCGTTGTGAAATGCTTCCGCTTACGGTCTACGAGGGTACTGAGGGAGTCCTAGATTAAGGGGTCCTCGGGCGTCCGGGCTACGTAATGTGGGCCGGACTGATGGGCCATGAAGATACGAGACAGAAGACTCTCTCCCGTGTCCGGATGGGACTCTCCTTGGCGTGGATGGCAAGCTTAGCGTTCGGATATGAAGATTCCTTTCTCTGTAACCGACTTTGTACAACCCTAGCCCCTCCGGTGTCTATATAAACCGGAGGGTTTAGTCCGTAGGGACAATCATCATCACAATCATAGACAGGCTAGACTTCTAGGGTTTTAGCCATTACGATCTCATGGTAGATCAACTCTTGTAATACTCATATTCATCAAAGATCAATCAAGCAGGACATAGGGTATTACCTCCATAGAGAGGGCCCGAACCTGGGTAAACATCGTGTCCCCCGTCTCCTGTTACCATCGACCTTAGACGCACAGCTCGGGACCCCCTACCCGAGATCCGCCGGTTTTGACACCGACATTGGTGCTTTCATTGAGAGTTCCGCTGTGTCGTCACTAGAAGACTCGATGGCTCCATCAATCATCCACAACGATGCTGCCTTGAGGGAGGTCTTTCTCCCCGGCCAGATCTTCGTATTCGGCGGCTTCATGCTGCGGGCCAACTCACTTGGTCATCTAGAGCAGATCGACACCTACGCCCCTGGCCGTCAGGTCAGGTTTGGAAGCTTGAACTATGTCGCTGATATCCGCGGAGACTTGATCTTCGACGGATTCGAGCCCATGGCAGCCGCTCCCTGCCACCGCGATGAACATGACCTAAATCTGTCATCGGACCATATCCGGGAGATAGCTCCTGTGACTGCCCTGGCCCTAGATCCGGGGCAGATTGCGCCATCCGAGGATGGGAAGCTCAACCCCGCCACGGAAGCCGCAGACTCAGCGGCGTTGGAGCCGCACACAGACCCAACTTCGAATGAGAACTGTGTCACCGGAACCTCGGACTCGTCTCCGGCAACAGGTTCCGAACCGCGTGTGTCCGCGCCCGTCGAGCTCAATCGGGCACCGATCGTCGAGTTCAGCTCCACGGACATCTTCCGGCACTCACCTTTGGGCGATGTGCTTAACTCATTAAAAACCCTCTCCTTAGTGGGGGACTCGCAGCCGAACTATATTCGGTTTGAACTGGGGGCTGAGGACGGAGAATTTCGCTCCCCACCCACCGCCCACTTCCTTGCCACTGTCGAAGATTTAACCGACATGCTCGATTACGACTCCGAAGACATCGACGGTATGGACGCCGATGCCGGAGAGGAGCAGGCCCAAAACCCGCCGTTTACTGGGCGCTGGACAGCCACCTCCTCGTATGACATGTACATGGTGGACACCCCCAAAGAGAATAACGGCGATAACAAGAAAGATCCAGTCGAGGATACACCTCCTGAGACACGGCCAAAGTGCCGACGTCAGCGGCGCCGCTCTAAATCACGCCGTGGAAAAGACAGCAATACCGGCACGAGAGAGAACAACACTCCGGATGAGGCCGAAGACAAAGAAGATCCCGTCGAGCCGACTTTCGAACAGGACAATAGGGAAGATGGGCAAGCTAGCCCTGATGAACAGGCCATAAATGAAGACTCGGAGGACAGCAATTATCTTCCACCCTCCAAAGATGAGGTGAGCCTCGGCGACGAAGACTTTATCGTGCCTGAGGAACCCGTCGAGCAGGAGCGCTTTAAGCGCCGGCTAATAGCCACTGCGAAAAGCCTAAAAAAGAAACAGCAACAGCTTCAAGCTGATCAGGATCTACTCAACGACAGATGGACTGATGTCCTGGCAGCCGAGGAATACGGACTCAAGCGCCCCATTAAAAGTTATCTGAGGCGTAAACTGCTACCCCAATTCAACGACGAGGCACTTAAGCCCATGCCATCAACACATAATGCGGCTGACCGACCACCACGTGGCCGGGACAAAGCGGCAACTCAAGCCGAACACCAGCCCATACTACCTCGCCGCAAAAGCAAAGACATAACAGCCCGGGGTCATACATATGACCTGCGGCAGGATCTGGACAATAGAGCAGGTCAGTCCAGATCAATCTACGGATCGCGGGGGCATGCCCTGGCGCGCGATGACGGCTATCAAGCCAGACGTGACAAATATAACCACGCCCAGGCCGAAGACTGCCGACGAACTCAATCCGAGTTACGTCGCGACGTGGCCCGATATAGAGGCGCCGCACACCCCCTCTGCTTCACTGATGAAGTAATGGAGCACGAATTCCCAGAAGGGTTTAAACCCGTAAATATCGAATCATATGATGGAACAACAGATCCCGCGGTATGGATTGAGGATTTTCTTCTCCATATTCATATGGCCCGCGGTGATAACCTTCACGCCATCAAATACCTCCCATTAAAACTCAAGGGGCCAGCTCGGCACTGATTAAACAGTCTGCCTGAAAACTCTATTGGCAGCTGGGAGGACTTGGAAGACGCCTTCCGCGACAACTTCCAAGGCACATATGTACGACCTCCGGATGCCGGTGACTTAAGTCACATAGTTCAACAGCCTGGAGAGTCGGCCAGGCAATTCTGGACTAGGTTCCTAACTAAAAAGAACCAGATCGTCGACTGCCCGGATGCCGAAGCCCTAGCGGCCTTTAAGCATAGCATCCGCGACGAATGGCTCGCTCGTCACCTCGGCCAAGAAAAACCGAAGTCCATGGCAGCCCTCACGGCACTCATGACCCGCTTTTGTGCGGGTGAGGATAGTTGGCTAGCTCGCAGCAATAACACTGCAAGCGATGCCGGTACCTCTGAAGCCAAGAATGGCAATGGCAAGCCCCGACGCAGCAAACACAAGCGCCAAAGCAATGGTGGCACTGCCGATGACACGACGGTCAACGCCGGTTTCAGTGGCTCCAAGTCCGGCCAGCGGAAGAAGGCATACAAAAGAAACAATACGGGCTCATCCAGCTTGGACCGCATACTCGATCGTCCATGCCAGATTCATGGCACCCCTGATAAACCAGCCAATCATACCAACAGAGACTGTTGGGTTTTTAAGCAGGCCGGCAAGTTAAACGCCGAACACAAGGAGAAGGGGTCACAAAGCGAGGACGATGACGAGGAGTCCCGTCCGCCGAACACAGGAGGGCAGAAGAAGTTCCCTTCCCAGGTTAAAACGGTGAACATGATATACGCCACTCATATCCCCAAAAGGAAGCACAAACAAGCGCTCAGGGACGTCTATGCGATGGAGCCAGTCGCCCCAAAGTTCAACCCATGGTCTTCCTGCCCGATCACCTTCGATCGCAGGGACCATCCGACCAGTATTCGTCATGGCGGTTCAGCCGCACTGGTCCTCGATCCAATTGTTGATGGATTCCATCTCACGCGCGTCCTCATGGACGGCGGCAGCAGCCTGAACCTGCTCTATCAGGATACAGTGCGCAAAATGGGCATCGATCCCTCAAGGATCAAACCCACAAAAACTACCTTTAAAGGAGTCATACCAGGTGTAGAGGCCCGCTGTACGGGCTCAATCACACTGGAGGTTGTCTTCGGATCCCCGGACAACTTTAGAAGCGAAGAGTTGATCTTCGATATCGTCCCCTTCCGCAGCGGCTATCATGCACTGCTCGGACGAACCGCATTCGCTCGATTCAATGCGGTGCCACACTATGCCTATCTCAATCTCAAGATGCCGGGTCCACGCGGTGTCATAACAGTTAATGGAAACACGGAGCGCTCCCTCTGTACTGAGGAGCACACCGCAGCCTTGGCAGCGGAAGTACAGAGCGGCCTTGCCAAGCAGAATCTTAATTCAGCGGCCAAACTCCCGGACACTGTCAAGCGGATGCGGACTACCCCGCAGCATAACAGTCCGGATCGTAAGGAGTTAGACTAGCAGTCTGGCCTCCGTCTCCGTCCCGGCCAAATGGCGGCATACGTACCACGCGTACATAACTACACACTTAAAATACCATGGGCATAGATGGAGGCATAACTATATTGTGGTCCATAATACGGCTCGACCTCCCCTAGACACATGTACTCTCACTCTTTCTTTTTCATCCTTTTCAGGTTTTCCACAGGCCCCTCAAGACGGCCTGCTCATCGGTCCTTTCGAAGAATAGATACACCAAGATAGCAAGAAGCATTGCGGTATGCGGGAATCTCTAGGAAGTCTTTTTGACGGTCACTCTACCTGTTCTCAGGACCCTCACGCAGCTCTCCCTTGGTCATGGCATGTAAAATAGCCCTGTTGCTTATCGCACTACTTATACGCTTTTACGTATTCATAAATTTGTAATGGAAACAGTTCGCGGCCCAATTTCTGCGGCACTAGCTTACTACTTTTTCTTTCTTCTTGATAATCTTATCCATTGCACCCGTACACTTTGGTATGGCCTAAATTTGCCAGGGGCTTTATGGCGCCCCATAATACGGCAACAAAGTCCAAACACTTTTTATAGTATAGTTTGGCACCCCGAATTTAGCATTATATGCATTGGCTTCGAATCATGTCTTTGGTCAATAGTTGGGTTGCCCGGCTCCTGTGCTTGCTACCTTACATTCCGCTATATCGGCTAAGGTAGTAAAGGGAGAACTACTGCAATTGTGCCCTGGTTCGACCGGATGAGCACCTCAGTAGAGAAAGCCGAAAACTGACTGTCATGATGCGGCGTGAGCCGGTCAGCTCTTCGGAGGTTACAAATCTTTTGCGATTTTTTCCGCGTTATGCGACGAATCGGTCTTTACCCGATCCGGTGTTTACAGCACCCTAGTTCGGATTCACGAATGCTAGGGGCTGCGCCTAAATTTCTATAAAACTCCTATGGCTAAGTGAGGGTGATAAAGCCACATAGTCCGGTTGCCTGGTTCGTTGCGCTAAACACCTCCTTCAAGGACCAAACTTTGGATAAAGAGTGTTTAGATTTTATCCCGAACACCCCCGTACTACCTACGTGGGGGCTGAAGCCGACGACTGACCAACTCTCAGATTTAATAAAACGGCCGCACAGGAGGAAAAATCTTGATATAAACAACTAACATTATATTACATATCAGTTTCGTTTTATTGTGCAGGACAGGATAACATATTCATCCGAAGATAATGTCTTTTGCACACTACTCCGCTACAATGCGGGGTCCCTCCAGGACATCATCAAAATATTGCTCGGGCGTGCGGTGCTCCTTGCCCGCGGGCGGTCCCTCGGTCGCGAGCTTGACGGCGTTCATCTTCGCCCACTGTATCTTGACACGGGCGAAGGCCATCCGCGCACCTTCGATGCAGACCGACCGCTTGATGGCATCAAGCCGAGGGCAGGCAGCAACCAGTCGCTTCACGAGCCCGAAGTAGCTTTGGGGTATAGCTTCGGCAGGCCATAAGCGGATTATCAAATCCTTCATGGCCAATTCGGCTGCCCTATGCAGTTCGGTCAGCTGTTTCAGCTGATCGCTAAGGGGCACCGGATGCTCTGGCGCAAGGTATTGCGACCAGAACAGCTTCTCCGTTGAGCTCCCCTCTTCGGCTTGGAAGAAATCTGCAGCATCTGCAATGTTGCGCGGCAGATCCGCAAACGCTCCTGGAGAACTCCAAATCCGGGTCAGTAAGAGGTACCTTTTCTTCACAAATTTGCTTTGCATTATAAAAGCCTTACCAGCCGCAATTTTCCTGGCCTCTTGGATTTCCCGGAGGGCGCCCTGTGCTTCAACCCGGGCTTCTTGTGTGCTTTGGTGGGCCTTAGCAAGCTCGGACTCTTGATCCGTCATCTTGCGCTCCAAGGACTCGCATTTCTTTACAGCGTCCTGGAGCTCTTGTTGGACCTCACTGACCCTGGCCTCATGCTTTTCGCGGACGGATTGTTCCTCCGCCGCTCTCTTCTGGGCCTTGGCCAGCGCCTTTTTAAGGGCCTCCACCTCAGTCGTCGCTCCTACAAATATCATGGCACTATGGTCAATGCAAATCATCTATCCTTTCTGATATACAGAAGGTCATGGCATACCTTGCTTATCCTCCAGCTGCTTTTTCACATGGCCGAGTTCTTCCTCGGCCCGCTCCAGACTCTGCTTCAGTCCGGAGACTTCGGCAGCACGAGAGGTCACAGCCAGCAGCGACGCCTGCTTTTTCACATAGACATGTATGGTTAGTCTCCTGCGAAAATTGTTTGATCCTCTGTCCGGCTTTTCTTTTCGACCACCGGACAGTGTCTCAGGGGCTACTGTCTATACTGTGATATTCTTTTTACATAATTACATTTCATACCTCAAAACCTGTTAGAAGGCTTGTGCAGGCTTCGGTCAGTCCGCTCTCTACGGACTGAATCTTCCCAATCACTGTACCCATAAGGGCACGGTGTTCCTCTACAATGGAAGCACTTCGCAACGCTTCCAGTAGGGTGTTCGGTGCCTCTGGTTGGACAGAGGTCACCGGTGAAATGGGCACACCCCCTTCTTTCGAAGGAGGCTGCTTGCCGGATTCCGGAGCCGTATTGGTCTCCGGGATCGTATTCGGCTGGGGGCCGAATTGGACCTGGTCCCCATTGCCAGGCTCCATGGGGATTTGCTCCCCCATGTGTCCAGCGGCCGAGGTTTTACCCTCTGGCACCGCGCTGACGGCCTCCTGCGTCTCTCCCTGGCCTGGGATCCTTTGGGACAACACCTCGGTGTCCTCCATGGCCTTGGGAGAGGAGGCCGCCGGAAGGGACCCGCTGTCCATCACCTTCGGGTCCAGCGAATTTCCCGAGGAGGAGTATCGTTCGAGGTCGGAATGAACCGGACTGCAAGTACATGATTCAACATGTTAAAACTATGGAGACAAGAGGCTGGATATATGAATGCGTCAGGGTCTTTGAGTACTCACGATCCGGCCAGGGGCTTATCTCGGGGGCGCCGCTCTGGGCTGCTGTCGACATCCCACGCGGAGTTATCCGCGAGGGAGACCTTCCCCTTCTTGGACGCCTCCGCCTCCAGATTTATGGAGGCCGCCCTTTTCTTCCTTCCCCCCTCAAGGGGAGAGTTGCTTTCCTCCTCCTCCTTGTCGTCCTCTGCGGCGAAGGAATGAGTTTCGGCGTCTTCGGACGTCGCGTCTGAAGTTCCCTTGCGACGGAGGCCACTTCTGGTCTCCTTGGCCTTCTTCTCCGGCGCCTGGTAGGGCGCCGGGACCAGCACCTTCGTCAGAAGCGGGATGGCTGGTTCCTCGGGCAGCGGAGCCGGACACTTGATCCGCTCTGCCTTCTTCGTCCAGACCTGAAAAAAATAAATAGGGAGGCTTAGGCATTTTCCCTGAGCAAGCAAGTAAAGGATACACCTTGAAAGCACGAAAAGCTTACCGGACTGGCGGGATGGGCCAGGTCGTGCCCGCGGTCCTCGGTCGTCTCCGGCCATTTCTCGCTGGCCTTAAAAAGCACCTTCCAGATGTCTTCATGCGTAGTTCCGAAGAACTGTTGCAAGGTCTGGTGCTCGGCCGGATCGAACTCCCACAGATGGCAAGTCCGGCTTTGGCATGGAAGGATCCGGTGAACTAGCATCACCTGGATCACATTGACAAGCTTGATGTTCTTGTCTACCATGCTCTGGATACGCGCCTGTAGCGCTGTCAGCTCGTCCGACGATGACCAATTCAGGCCCTTCTCTAGCCAGGAGGTGAGCCGCATTGGGGCTCCGGACTTGAATTCAGGAGCCGCGGCCCAGGTAGCGTCGCGGGGCTCTGTGATATAGAACCACAGTTATTGCCACCCTTTGATGGTTTCTACAAAAGTACCTTTGGGCCATGTGACGTTGGGCATCTTGCTCACCATGGCGCCTCCGCACTCTGCGTGTTGACCATCCACCACCTTCGGCTTCACGTTGAAGATCTTGAGCCACAGTCCGAAGTGGGGTGGGATGCGGAGGAAAGCCTCGCACACGACAATGAATGCCGAGATGTTGAGGAAAGAATTTGGGGCCAGATCATGAAAATCTAGCCCGTAGTAGAACATGAGTCCGCGGACGAAAGGGTGGAGAGGAAACCCTAACCCGCGGACGAAGTGGGGGATGAACACCACCCTCTCATGAGGCTTGGGGGTGGGGATGATCTGTCCCTTGGCCGGAAGCCGATGGGCGATTTCCTTGGCCAAATACCCCGCCTCCCGGAGCTTCGTGATGTCCTTCTCCCTGACGGAGGAGGCCATCCACTTGCCTTGCGCTCCGGATCCGGACATGGTCGGAGTGCTTCTTTGAGGCGGAAAAGATGAGAACTTGGGCGTTGGGGCTCGAGAATGGAGAGGCAGAGAAAGAGAAGGCGTGGGTGAAAGGGGTGAATCCTTATCTCCTTATAAAGGCCGTGAATATCAAGCGCCTCCCCACTCGCCTTAAAACTCGCCTATTCCCAAGGGCCGTGCAGATGGCACGATTGGATTACCTACGCCCGTATTAATGAGAATCCCGTAATAAAGGAACACGATCTCTGCTGTGACAAGGCGTGCCACTGGAAGCTGCATCTTAAAGGAACGTGGTATCACATTATAAAAAGTTGTCAGCGGATTGGATTCGTGAAATATTATACTCTCTGCGGTTGTCTGCGGTACTTGTTTTGTAGAGCCGGACACGTTTTCTGCGCTCGAAATCTGTTTTGGAGTATTCGGAGGAGGAACCCGCCTTGCAATGCCGAAGACAATCTGCGTGCCGGACACATCGTCATTGAAGCCTGGTTCAGGGGCTACTGAGGGAGTCCTGGATTAAGGGGTCCTCGGGCGTCCGGGCTACGTAATGTGGGCCGGACTGATGGGCCATGAAGATACAAGACAGAAGACTCTCTCCCGTGTCCGGATGGGACTCTCCTTGGCGTGGATGGCAAGCTTAGCGTTCGGATATGAAGATTCCTTTCTCTGTAACCGACTTTGTACAACCCTAGCCCCTCCGGTGTCTATATAAACCGGAGGGTTTAGTCCGTAGGGACAATCATCATCACAATCATAGACAGGCTAGACTTCTAGGGTTTTAGCCATTACGATCTCGTGGTAGATCAACTCTTGTAATACTCATATTTATCAAAGATCAATCAAGCAGGACGTAGGGTATTACCTCCATAGAGAGGGCCCGAACCTGGGTAAACATCGTGTCCCCCGTCTCCTGTTACCATCGACCTTAGACGCACAGCTCGGGACCCCCTACCCGAGATCCGCCGGTTTTGACACCGACAGGTACGTAGACACACTCTCCCCCTCGTTGATATGCATATCCATGGATAGATCATTGCGTGTGCGTAGAATTTTTTTTGTTTTCCATGCAACGTTTCCCAACAGAATGTTGAATGAATATGATAGATGTTGGTTGAATATGTTGATAAATAATTCTTTAGTTAGTACTGTATTAGTGGATTATATGTTGATAAATAAATGTTGTTTTCAAAAATTTAACTTGAATTGGCAATTGTTTTAGGAGGGCCCCCCTTGCTCCGAACATCGGCACTAAGTATACCATGCTTGACCCTCGTTTGACAACGGTCATCGTGCCCGTTTTATCAAGAATGGAGTGGTAATAACTATGGTCACATTCTTACAAAAAAATTGGCTTCTTTTGCAAAAGTAAGGTACTTATAATTTTCATCTACATTTTGGCAGATGCTACCGCCATTGCGTATGAGAGGTCGCACGAAGGTCTGTCAAATGTAATACGACCATTGCTTCGAGTCGTACTTTAGGAGTCGGGCTGCTGATTTGTGCTTCAGTTCAAGTGTGCCCCGCTGACGCTCGTCCACACAGCTCTCACAGCTTTGGTGGACCGTTGGCGGCCCGAGACGCACACTTTCCATCCCCCATGCGGTGAGATGATGGTGACCATCGAGGACTTCGGCATGAGCACGGCCCTACTGCTCCAGGGCTGGGCTCTCACCGGGCGAGTGAAGAGGAACAACTGGCGGGAGAGGGTTGTCGATATCCGAACATCCGGTGTACCACTCATGTGGATCTAGAACAACCAGTCTGGATGCCCGCAAGATGCCGACGCACGGACCATGGAGCAGTACGCAAGGGCCTACTTGTGGTATCTTCTGACAGAGGTCGTGTTTCCAGACTGCTCAGGGAACATTGCCCAATGGATGTATCTGGACTTTCTGGCCGACTGGGAGGTAGAGTACAGCTCGGGGTCTGCCGGCCTCGCGTACCTATATCGTTCAGTAAGAATATATCTTAATATTCATTCATGGATGTGTGTATGCTTCTTTGAGTTGTGTCATCTAATCATGAATTGGCATTTGTAGCTGGACGACACAACGAAGAGGACTGAAACTACGTCCGATATGTGTGGATTTGCCTAGGCCCTCTCGATTTGGATGTGGGAGCGGTTGCCAGCGGATCATCCTGAGAAACTTAGATGGCGTCGAGGATTATGGCGAAGAAGGCGACAGTACTCGATACCCGACCGTCGCGTACTCTTGGGACAAGGTTAAAGTCTTCACGGGCAAGGCCACCGCGTTGTACAAGGCCTTCACCAATGAGTTGGACAACCTGACAATTCACCAGGTAAATTGCTTGCATCCTATGAATTTGAGCCAATGGTTTTGCTTTGTTGTTTTGATGCTATGAACTTGAACCCTACATGAACCAAAACCAAATGCCATGATCTTTATATGTTTCTTTTTCAGTTTGATCTTTGGGCTTACCAATCATTCTGCGGGTTAACTGGTGTCTGTATCGAGAAGCAAACCGGGGTTTCGAGCTGAACATGATGTGCACTTAGGACATGCTTATCTGGCGGTGTATTGTCCCATTGATATGCATGTATGTTGTCGAGTGACACTTACGCACAACGCGCGGCCTTGCAATTTGGTAAATTGCAACACATCCCACCAAAGCATAGCGACACTGGTAGTTTCGACCTTCACTGGTGAGAGGCCACTAATCTCTAATACCGTGTTTTCGTATGGTTTGTTGTTTTATGATTTTTATGTTTTGTTGATTTAGGAAGAGTAGGAAGAATTGTCAGTCGATATCAGACTAGGGGAATGAGCACGCGGAGCACGTGAAAGCGTGGGATGAGAGGAGGTATCGCAAAGATGGAGAGAATAGGGTTGTTGACTGGGAGGAGTATGATCGACATCTGCAATGGTATGATGATGGCGTAAAGTACCGTGTGCGTATGAGGCCACAGTGGACGGCAGCGGATATTGCATCACTACAGCCGGTTGACCCCGAGGATGAAGCCTACAATGCCAACGTCAGAGAGAACGAAGGTGAATTTAGGGAGTATGCACCCCTATTGAACAGGGTGGTAAGTTGTGTTGAATTGTTTTGAACCGACATTTAGATGAGAATCTACTTTAGTCTTTGTCACTAACTTATTCATGATGCTGATATTTGCAGGCTTCGAAGCTGAACAGAAGCAATTTCGAAGGCTCGGATGCACTACTCTACGACCCTGGGACGGCGGAATCTGACAGCAAGCTGAGGGAAGTGATGAAGGTAAGTTTGAGCCTCCTAGCCATATGTTCGAGTAACCACAACATTGGTCCATGTCATGTTTTTGTCACTTACTTTGAGCCTACTAGTCATAATCATAATCTAGTATAGTATTTATCACTACTATATCCATAACCATAAACTTGATCCATATCATGTTTTTGTTTATTTGTTATTCAAGAAGTTCATGAACCGTTGTCGCAAACTAGTGGGCATGCTTGGGTGCGCTAGCTCGGCTGATGTGCATGTTCCGTCGACACGTACCCTTGCTTCATCTAGTTGTGCCGGTGGAGGTTCCTCTAGCCATGCCACCTCGTCGTCTCCCATTGCTGAGGAGGGCGAGGAAGAAGAGGATGAGCAGCAAGCCGAAGGAGAAGCGGGGGGAGAAGAGGAAGGGGGTGACGAGGAGGAGTACTACGAGGATGACGGATCTCCACCCACTCAGCCAACCTAGGGCAAGAGGGTATCTCATCCACACAAGGATGTTTTGAACCCATCACCTTTCCAGAAAGAACATCCTCGTCGCCGAGCAACAAAGCAAGACCCACTCAAAGAGAAACGAGGAGTGTACCGCTAAGAGGGGGAGGAAGACCAAGTGATATGGTCATATGTCGAACTACGTGCTTTGTGTTGAGCTCAAGGAGAACTTGTTGGCTATGTTCAAGTAGTTGCTATCGTGGATTTGTTAAACAATTTGCCATGTTGAACTAGTTAAACTATTTGATATCATGGATTTGTTAAACTATTTGCTATGTTGAACTACCATTTATATTGATGTGTGATGCATGTTATGATGTGTGAGATCGTAATATTTTGATTTGCAAAATATATTACTGTGTGATGAATTTTTTGAATTGAAATGATTAAGTTTTGAAGAAAGAGAATAAAAATTTAAATGGGACAACACCCTACCGCCATAGTACCTGGCGGTAGAGTTGCATACCCTACCATAAAAAAAGTTTCGTTTTCAGATACAGTAGTTTTACCCCTATTGTACCACCCCACCGCTGTAGTCCCTGACGATAGTCATGAATAGCCTACCGCCGAGCAGCCTGGCGGTAGGGTTGCACTGCCTACCGCAGGAATTTTCACCTACCTAGCTGCAGTAGGGGTTTTTTTGGGGGTGGGGGGGGGGGGGGGTTGAATCCTACCGCCCGGTAGGGTTTACCAACCTACCGCCAGCCATATCGGCGCTAGGACGTTTAGTCCACGTCATCCCATACATCCACTTAACGGAGCCTGTTGTTACCCTACCGTCAAGGTCCTCGGCAGTAGGCTGTTATACCCTACCGCCAGCAACGAGCGACCCCGGCGGTAGGAAAAGGGTCAGATCCTGATTTTTTTTAAACCGAGATCAAATCCGGCTAAACTTTGTACAAAAGGTCAAAACACTAAATTTGACCACCAGTTTCCAGGTGCCGGCCCGATCAGCACAGGCTCTTCTAGCACTCTGCATGAATTATAGCAGTGCTAAAAAAGCAAGCTCGAGAATTGCGCTATTCTAGCATGAATTATAGCTAAGGCTAAAAAATCAAGCTCAGGAATTGCACGCCACGGATGGGAAAAACCGCAGGCAGATTTTGTTGCAATGACATAGCGAGGAGCTACAGGGGTGGTTATCATAGCTGATCATGGCAATGTGACAATGTTATTGCAGCCAATAGACGAGCAATTGCATTCGTCAATGATGCCCCGACAACTGAGGCCCTTGCTTTGAGAGATGGACTCCTAGCTTCAGACATTGGATGCACGAGGTTACTGGTGCAGTCTGATTGTATGGAGGTGGTGACAACAATGAGATGGGAGGAAATTCAACAGGGGTCACAACTATTTATTTATGAAGAGTGTAATTTTTGAACCCTCGTAACCAGCTAACGCCCACTCAGAGGCATGGCAATTGTGATCGATTTGCATGACAGTTTTTGTTGTCCGTAGATGACAAATTTAGTTGGCAAGCATGGCAAATCCCTCCGATTCTTTTTTTTTTTTTGCCAGGATTTTCCGTCCTTACTAACTAAGTTTGTCATCCTCGTGGCAACTAAATTTGCCCTAAAAAACCTTACGTTTTGCCATGCCTTCCCAAGGAAGGTCAGCACAATAACATTCCCCTATTTTTTTGTAGGGGCTTTGTAAAAGATCAAAAAGACAATTTCAGCGGCAAATTCAGCACTATGTTTCTCTTATCCCCAACTCAAAGATCTTCTAGGCTAGCAATAATCCGAATACAACACAGGGAAAAACAAAGCTCATCGCTGATCGCACGTCAGACTAACAAAACTATCTCCAACCTCCAAACTGAAAAGGGCCTAGACTGCTTATTTACACACCAAAAAGAACACGGGAGGAACCAATCAACAAAGGTCTACCGCACACCGAACGCCCTATGACGACTTGAGGACCGCACCTTCGGTTATCTTCCACCCTCCTGGTCCGGTGAAGGTCATCTCGTACCGGGTGGTGTACTTAGTGTCGTACAAATCGTTGTTCCTGGGGTCGGTTGCGTCGGTGAGCTGACCCACCTCCTCGATCGTCGCCTCCACGGTCGCCCGCCGTCCGTCCAGGGAGACGGTGATGCTGTCGATAGCCACGTCGGAGAGCGTGTAGTCCCAGAACCAGCCTTTGTGCTCGATCTCCGCTGCTCGGTCTGTCCATACCTTCAGCATGTTGCCATCAAGAACCTGTGGGCATCAGGGAAATGCCAATTTTCGGTTACCAACGAAGGGAGATAAGTTGGCAGTGAAAAGAACTCCCAAGAAATTATGTTGTGACAACAAGCCAGACAAGCAGGGTTACTAGCACGCATATTTATGAACAGTGTAACCTATATGACTATCTGAAGTGTCTAAGACTGCATAAGGTATCTTGTGAGTGGAAGTACAGGACCAGCAGCAGTGGCCAAAGTTTTGAACCTCACCTCTTGTAATGATGCAACAGAATGATCTGATCCCAAGGCCTTGGATTTGATGCTCTGCCACTTGCGAACAGTATCTTCTGCCAGCTTCGCATCCATTCTAGGAATCTGTATTGGCTCATCTAGTGCATCATCTTCAACAAATAAACATGTAAGGATTTTATCAGGTATGGTGCATACACAATAATAATTATATATGGATCAAACATTTGGTACACAGCTTTGGTGAAAACGTCAACCCAAAGCTGCTAATTGCTATCCCGAAAATGTAATGTCATTAGACATCAAGCATGCCCAGTAATAAACACACGAGAAGTTTTTTTTACTCTTGAAAGTAAAAGAGTTTCTACTTACCATCAACTGAGTCAACAACATTAGCAACTACCACGGACTCATGGTCGCTTCTGATAGCAGGGAGCACCCTCTTACGAGGCAAGTAATTCAGGCCTATTACTGTCATCAGAGCAAATAATGCACTGACAGAGACAATCTTCAGGGCAGCATTTTTGGAATCACGGATATCAAATCCCATAATAGTTTTCTGGTCAAATTTATTGACAGATTCCTCAAGGCCATCATTAGGATTCTCCATGGCTGATCGATCTAGCTGTTCTATCAATGGAAAAATCTTGTTGAATGCTTGGATAGCACTTGATTTCACGGTACCAAGCGCAGCTGTAGCTTGAGCACCGAGTTTTGCTATAGCAGCAGCAGCAGCCAAATGAGAAGCACCACCACCTTCCATCATTTCTAGGTAGCTTAAAACTTTTGGATCATCGTAGTAGTCTCCAAGTGTAAACTGCATGCCTCGAGTATCTCTGCTCCTAGGGAAAACCTCTGAAACAAGCCAAGTCTCCAAAAGCTTACACAGGCCTGGAAGAAGATCATTCTCCTGGTGGTCGATGCTAGAGTTGTTCACAATAAACTCTACAATTTTGGGATCTCTATGTGGTGAGGATTCATTATCAATCGCAAGCCAAGTTCTGCAGTTGCTAATGTCTCCCACAAGCAATGAACAAAGTGCCCTTTCCAACGCAAGATCCATCTCGTTATCATAAGCATATTGAGAACCTATATTGAACTTCTGGAGCTGTTCGAAAAGATCATCTGCCACCATGATGAGCTCTGGTCTTTTACTTACAATTGCTTGAGCAACATTTGCGAGTGCCACGCTATAGATTTCAAACCATTCAGGCGGTATGCTATTCGGTGTTTTTGAAAAGAAATCCATCTGTGATTTGTAATACAAATGAAACACATTCTCAAAACATGTGCTACAGCAACATGAAAAGGCTACTGCCTTATGAAAACTGGTGATAAGTACAAACCTGCTCCGCTGATGTCATCTGCAGAAAGGCCTCATTCATGTACGCTTCACGCGAAAATCCTCCTCCAACAGTAGCAATACCTCCTCTACCAACACTCCACAAAATATTTCTCACACCGCGAAGACCTTCTTGGCGTTTATTCTGGTGTTTTTCATCAAGAGGAAGGGCAAGAAGCTCCAAAACACAACGAGGTGTGATCTCCTCCAGAGTTTCATCAATTTGTGAAAGCAGATCAGGTGCGAGATTGATCGCCCCATCCTCCTAAAGGATAACATATATCTTAGTACTGCTTCCAGAAAATCTTTCTTAGCAACATAAAGCACATGCATTTCATACTGGTCTTCACATACTTATCTAAATCTATCCAATTCCAGTATTGTCGCAGCGAAAATATAAAATACAAAGACCTTTGTTTTTAGCCTTCTTTTTATACGTTTATTGTATAGTTAGACTTGTACATTTTATTATACTACTTATACAAACTTATTTAGTACTCCCTCCTTTCCGGTTTATAGGTCCTGCACGTATATCTAGGTCATCTATTTTAACAATGCAATGCACATTATATATCACAAAAATTATACCATTAGAAAATACTGTAGAACATTTGAAGTTTCTAATGATATAATTTTTGTGATATAAAACTCATATTACAGTGGTTAACTCGTGGACCTAGGGATACACATGGGCCTTCTAAATCGGAAAGGAGGTAGTGGGATCTGTCCCTGCTCTTCTGGAAGATATGGAAGCAGAAGTTCGATACATCCTAACTAATCGAAATCACATACAGAAATACTAAAGGAAGCCGTGCTGCATCTTATGTTTACCATAAGGGGACTTACTTATAGCCAAAGAAAAACAGAATTAATACTCAGCATGGACACCAATTAAATCAATAAAGACTACATAGTGTATACAGCAGTAAAAGAAGAAAAATTATGTTTTGACTTAAGTCAACATATAGCACTGGGATTAATAAATAAATGTTTGTGTAAAGCCACCATACACAGGGGCGGAGCTTCGTTGGGGCCCAACTGGGCCATGGCCCGCCCAAAATTTCTACACATTTGCTAGTATGCTTCGGTTGCCAGCACATCTACGGTCCACTGACAACCAGCGATCTCATGTATTATTATATCCAAAGCCTGAAAGCCTCCAAAGTCTTGCTCTCGCACCGTTGCACGAGCTTGTAGCAGCTCCCAAGCAGCGCCGCAGCTACTAGTCATGCATATGCTTTATTAATTTTCTAATCAGATGAGAAAATCGCACCGTAACACTCAGAGAAGAATTGATTGGTTATCTAATCTGATAACAAAATTGCTTCAAATGAGTCAAGCATATATATAATTTCAAATATTTTGTGCTCTCCTTTAGTCTGGCCCGCCCAACTTTTTCTTTCAAGCTCCGCCACTGACCATACACATGTTAAATCTGCAAGACAATTTTTTGACGGTGAAAATAGCTAACCTGCAAGAGCTTGAGAGCCCTTTCAAGCACCTCACAGCAGCGGATTACATCTGGAGGGTTAGCCGCCATTGCGTCCCTTGATATGTCCACATAAGCGAGCGCCATTGCCAGCACCACATCCTGCTTGAACCGCTTGGGCGGCCGGTCCTCCAGCAAGTGCTCTCCAATTGCGAGCACTGCCTGTGCCTCCCCAGCCTCCTGAAGGGCACACAGCACACCCGGAACCTGCTTGGCAAGACATCCAATTTAAGCAGAGATAACAAGCACATGCCAGTGCTATCTGAAATCCTGCAAGATCCAAGTGCACCGTTTACTGCCCCTACAGCCTCACCTTGTCCCAAGCAACATCCAATGTGAGCGCCGCATCACGGTCCTCAGAGAGCGCGCGGTCATACTCGGTGCGGGAGCTCTGGTTTGTGAGAGTATCATGTGCAATCTGCAGTATTTGCCGACGGCCAACAAGGGTATCGGTGTTGTAGCCGTACTGCGGTGGCTTGGCCGCACGCGCCTCGAATGCCCGCCTGACGCCGTCGCTGAGGAAATGCGGCTCGGCGCCGAGAACCTGAGCAGAGCAAGCGAAGTAATCAATTCCCAAACCAATTAAATGTTTGAGCAATTTCATCCATAGTTAATTTATCAGGTAAAAATGGGTCATGTTTTTTATGGGATTGAGTGGGACGATAACCTAGAGAGGAGTCTTTAGAATGGAAATTCTAGGCACAATGCTGGATGATACGGCCTTTCTGCGACAAATTACCATCACGTTTCAAGACTGATGCATCTTTATCTATCAGATGTATGTTACCAGGTTCGGTTCAGTTAAATCACACGAGATGCCCGTGAAGTAATAATGCTGTACGGGTCTAACCTTGTAGAAGTCGACCTGGAGGGGAAGGGAGCGGTCGGCGGCGTCGGGGAAGAGCGGGACGAAGGGGGACGCGGAGACGCCGGCAGGGGCCGCGGCGGCGGCGGCGGTGGGGAGGAGGTGGAAGTCGGCGAAGAGGCGGTCGGCCCAGCGGCTCGCGGCGCGGCAGGCGACGGGCGGCCTGCGGCGCGGGAGCGGGAGGGGGAAGGCGAGCGGCGCGGAGTTGGGGCGCGCAAGCAGGTTGTGGAGGCCCTCCATTGCCGGCGGCGGCGGCGGCGGCGGCGGCGGAGGGGGAGGGGGGTTTAGAAGGGTGGGCGACAGCGGCGTGCGCTGCGCCCGCGGCCTGGCTGTGCGCGTCTGCTGTCGACCTGTCGTTGTTTTGCGCTTCTACTAGGAGTAGTTCGGACGCACTGAGGTGACTCGCTGATGTTGAAGGCCGTTCTGCCCGAACTTTATCTGCAAGGTACATGTGAAATCCTCGTAGAATTAACAAATTTTGGCCACGGTGGCATGGAAATGTGCGGCACTGCTGGTTACTTTGGGCATGCTCGGTTGATTGGTCGGCATCTCTAGGGCGGACCCGCGAAACGCCCGCAGGTCCGAACCGCGGAAGCCATGTAACGCGGTTCTGTATCGGTCCGTGACGTGGTCGGAGCGTCATTTCTCCTCACATCGGAAACAAAAATGGGGAAGCTTTGCGGGAGTCCGGACACCAGACACGTTGGACTTCGACACCCCCAGCCCATCCAAAATCTTTTTCGAACCTCGTGCCTTCATCCTCCTCATTTTCTCTCCTTCTTCCTCTCTTTGCCTTCGCCGCCACGTCACACCCCTACCGGAACTCTACGTCTTCGTCACCTCCAGCGTTCCAGCCGGGCTCCACCCGGCTTCTCCTCCGTCGCCGTTCAACCCCTGTCCTCCGACCGCCCCGCCAGGTATCATCTGCTACTTGCCCGGCACTTGTTCAATGAATTGCCGGAGCTAAAAAAGTTGTTTCTTCTTCTTTCTAGCAATGGATTCCGATTTGAAGTACATATACGAGCACTATGTTGAGTCGTCCGATGGCTTGTCCGGCGAGGAGGAGTACTCGGATGAGACGGCGATAATGAAGGCGGTCCTTGAAAATGTGGAGCGTGCGGAGGAGCATGTTCTCAATTTCAATGGCTCGATCAAGGGTCATCGAGTGCTCAACCGCAACAGGGCGCGCGGCCATTTGACATTGATGGCCAACTACTTTGCCCCGGATGCACTCTTCGCTGACCATTTTCGTCGGCGTTTTCGAATGGTCGACTACTTTGCCCCGGCCATTTGAACGTGCGGACATAAAAAAAAGAGGGAGGTTAGATGTATGTGGTTACGATTGGATGACGGTCTCCCGCATTCGTGCCTGCGGACTGATCTCCCGTCCGCGAACGGATGCAGGAAGAAATTTGTGGGTCGCCGTTGGAGCTGCCCTTAGTTTGTCATTGTTTGATATACCTTTTTTCCACACTTGTTTAAGGCTAGGCAGTCAAAATTGACGCCACATTTGAGATAGCTTTGCCACGCTTTAATGAATCAATGACATGTGAGGTACAGTTCCCATGGAAAGAATCTTGCCACAATGTGACTTTAAACCAAACAGGGGTTGAATAAATAAAACTTGCCTGACTTATGACATGGCAAAAGGCGACAAGCTTAGTATGCCAACCAAACATGCCCTCTATCTAGACCCTTCAATGCAGTCATGGCAAAGATAGACACATGTGTCCTACAAAGTTATACCTTCTACTTACAACATTATACAAATACACTTTAAAGAATACAACTTACTTGCAAAAAATGTAGCAGGAGAGACTATCATGAGCAACTTTAGTGTGTTTTGGCCTTTTGCATCCAATGTCAATGCTAGAATATGTGTGCGTGCTACAGTGCCTCTAGTTCAGAGCATCTCCAGCCGCGCCCCCAACAGCCCCCCCCCCCCCCCAAGGCCCTTTTTTAAGTGCTGGCGCTAAAAAAAGGGCCCAGCAGCGCCACCAGAAGCTCATTTTTCGCCTGTTCGGCCCGAAATTGGCGCCGGCGGACCCAGGCCGAACCCGGCGCGCTGGGGGGCACCGGGGGAAGCGTTTTTGGCGCGAAAGCCCAGTGGGACCGCCGAGTCAGCGGCACACGGCGCATCGTCGTCCTCGTCGCCTCGTTTTCCCGCGGGGAATCAATGCCCAAGGTTGCCGCCGGTCAGCCTTCCGTTGATTCCCCACGGGCGGCGCAGTAATGGCCCGGCGACTCGGCTTCCCCCTCCCGCCACGCGTACACACACGCCTGCCACCCTCCCCCCCCCCCACCGGCGGTTATAAAAAGCCACCCTCCTCGCCGGTGGACGCACACTCCGTCGCCCTCCTCGCCGGTGGGAGCAGCAGGGACGGCGGCATGAAGAAGGAGGAGGCCGACGACGGCGGCGACGGCGACGACTACAGCGCCTTCGGCGCGTTCTTCGGCCTGTAGGGCATTTTCTAGTTTTTTTTATTATGTTTTTAAGACTTCAATGTACAAACATTAATGAAAAATTGTCTATTTTGCCCGATCTGTGTCGTGTGTGGCCGACTTTTTAATTAAAACATACCCTTACTGATCATTCTCGTCACAACGAGATTTCAGTCTCACGGTCACTTTTGTCGTGACTGATTCTTCCTGCAGATTAGTCTGGACCAACATAGGCATATGTGGCACGTGACAATAACCATACTTACTTATACTTCAAGTTTAAATGAGGATAAAATACCATCAGGGAATCATGCATGTATGACTAGTGATATGCAAATTTTGTATGGATTCAACATATTCATAATTCAACTACACTTGCAAACTAACAATTATGCATTCATCATATCATGTGTTCAAGATGCTTGCCTTGAGCATGTAGAAAGGTTGAGTGCACTCCAAAAGTTTTGAAAATTCTCTTCCCTCCATTTTTCCTATTTTCAAAATATTGCGATTACCACGTAGAGCCAAAACAATGCTAAAAACTTGTTTGGAAAATTTTGAAATAAATACTAAAATAAACTAGATGAAATTTGAGGAATAACAGAAAAAGAATCAAGTCATTTGGAGTTGTGGTTTAAAAACTAGAGCCGGTCAAAGTTTAGTCAAAATCTATTTTTAATTAAAGTTTATAAAAGAAAACGGTTCGAATGAAAATACGCTTTCAGAATAGGGAAGACGTACTTTGGAAAGTACGCTTCCACTTACAGACTTGGGCGCGACTTCAGGTCACTGGCGGTGGGTCCCGTGGGCCCACCAGTCAGGTATGGCTGCTCCACCCCGCTCCTCTCCCCCGCGACAGAACAGGGGCGGAGCTCCGACGCTCTCCGCCGGCGAATGGCGGCGCCCCTGGGGGTTTTGGGCCCACGAGCGTGCTCGGGACGTACTGGCAATCACGTGGAGGTAGGGCACGACAGAAGGGGTGCACGGGGCCGTCGACGGCGAGGTTGACCGAGGAGCTCCGGCGGAGGTGATTCGGGGCATTTGCCCACGGGATAGCCTAGGCGAAATTGAGGAGTGGGATGAATTCGTGAGAGCACCAGGAGGCTAATGGTGGAGATAATGGAGTGGGGGGGGGGGCTCTGGCTGTGTCAGATTTGATCGGAGGGTGGTGGCAGGCGCCTCGGCTGGAGTTGAGGAAGATGACCTCCTCCAGTCGCTTGGCTGCTCGAGGGGGCTCAGAGAGGGAGAGGGAGAGTGAGGTGGTGCTGGTCGAGGGCCTGGGGTGGATTTTATAGCCCGTCGAGGTCGGTTCCCACGGTTCCCGAAGATAGGCATGGTGGCGGTCACCATTGATGGGAAGGCGTGGCTGGTAGCGAGGTCGTTGGGGTCGGCGAAGTGGTCGGTTTGGACGCAGCTGTGCTCTAGTGAGCTGGCTGGCCAGGGGAAGTGCCAGGTAGCCTGGATGGCGCTGCCCCCAAGTGGATGGCGGCGGCGGCCATTAATGGCAAGCGAGGACGGTGGCGAGGCCGTTGGTGGACGGCAGGGTTCGGTGAGGACGGTGGCGGCTTGCAGTGATGGAGGGGCGCGCTGGCTGGCTCGAAGACGAGCCACACGTCTTAGGTGGTGGCATGTCCGAGACGGCGATGTTCTGGACGGCGGTGGCCGGCGCTAGGGGCCAAGGAGGGGGTGCAGAGAGGCTGCAGAAGGTGCGTGTGATCAGCTAGGGGTGGGGCGAGCCAGGGGAGGCAGCAGCTGCGGGGTGGGCAGTGCACAGGAGCGGCGGCGTCCAGGGCGTGCAATACACGCGCTTTGGACATGCAGTGCGTGCTCTAGACATGATTGCTAGGTGTTTGACGAAATGCCTATGGCATTTATAGCGACCCAATTGAGCTAACACTTGGCAGGGTCGCGTTTGCTAAGGTGTTAGTGATGAGGGACAAGCTGGTTTGGCTTAGGGCTCAAGTGCCATATGGAGTTCAGAAAGTTTTGCCAAATCCTGTCATGAGCTGAGGTGTTCGACGGAATGCTAGGGCCACCTAGAGGATTATGTTGAATGTGAAACTTGGCAGGATGATGCCTCCTTGAATGATAGTGTTGATGATGGAGTTGGTTTGGCAAAAAGAAAAACTTGTTAGTGCAAGTTTTGAGGAAAATCAGTTCTGGACAGATACTGTAGGAGATTCTTTGGTGGACTTGCAAGATGAAATTAGGGGATGAGCTCCTGGACTTAAGTGTTTTGTTGGAAGGACTATGGGATGGAAAAAGTTTCAGAATTATTTGGGCAAGAAAAATTAGGGTTGTAGTTATAACTGAAGAATGGGACAGAATTGAAAAGACCAAGTTTTTTTTTTTGCATAAAAGTGATATATAGGCATCACATGACCTCTCATAATTTTTGTGAAATTTTTAAGTAATTATTTATAAAGGTCTTAGTGCAACAGAAACATTTCAGAGATTGAACATGCTATTAAAAGAATTATTTTGGGGCAAATTTTATTATGAAAATATTTCCTACTGAATTTTAAAAAGGTGGATGAAATGATCAAGAAAACTTTCAAACCCACAATATTTCTCAAAAGTTTCTATATGGAGGGAAGGATTTTTGAAAACAGAAAGACATAAAAGGTTCTAAAATTAATAAAGGACTTAATATAATTCAAAATTTTGTTTCTAGCCAAAATTTACTTAATAAAATTATGGTTGAATTTTTGGGGGTTACACACCCCAACCCAACCCCACCACCAAAATTCATATTTTGGTTGAACGCCTCTTCGCCTGCATACATGATAGATCCTGATGCGACAACGGAAGAGATCAAAGTTACCGTGTTGTACGTTCTAGGGATAGTGTTGCCGAACGTCGTTACCATCCTCCTCAAAGATGCGAGGATCGGTAACTATGATGTGGCGCCCCCGGCTCGATCGTACACTAATCATGCACGCAAACGTGTACGATCAAGATCAGGGACTCACGGGAAGATATCACAACACAACTCTAAAACATAAATAAGTCATACAAGCATCATAATACAAGCCAGGGGCCACGAGGGCTCGAATACAAATGCTCGATCATAGACGAGTCAGCGGAAGCAACAATATCTGAGTACAGACATAGGTTAAACAAGGTGCCATAAGATGGCTAGCACAAACAGGGATACAACAGATCGAACAGGCGCAGGGCCTCCTGCCTGGGATCCTCCTAACTACTCCTGGTCGTCGGCGTCCTGGACGTAGTAGTAGGCTCCGTCCTGGTGGTAGTAGTCGTCGTAGGTGGCGTCTGGCTCCTGGGCTCCAACATCTGGTTGCGACAACCAGCAAGAAGGGAAAGGGGGAAAGGAGGGGGAAAGCAACCGTGAGTACTCATCCAAAGTACTCGCAAGCAAGGATCTATACTACATATGCATGGTATATGTGTAAAGAGGCAATATCGGTGGACTGAACTGCAGAATGCCAGAATAAGAGGGGGATAGCTAGTCCTGTCGAAGACTACGCTTCTGGCAGCCTCCATCTTGAAGCAATAGAAGAGATTAGTTGGAAGTTAACCAAACAACAACGTATAGCATAATCCTACCCGTCGATCCTCTCGTCGCCACCATGCGAGAGAGCGACCACCGGGTTATATCTGTCACTTGTAAGGGTGTGTTTTATTAAGTATCCATTTCTAGTTGTCATGAGGTCAGAATACAACTCCGGGTCGTCCTTTTACCGAGGGACACGGCTATTTGAATAGATAAACTTCCCTGCAGGGGTGCACCACATATTCCCCAACACGCTCGATCCCCTTTGGCCGGACACACTTTCCTGGGTCATGCCCGGCCTCGGAAGATCCACACGTCGCAGCCCTACCTAGGCTCAACAGAGAGGTCAGCACGCCGGACTAATCCTAGGCACTCTGGGGTCTGGGCCCATCGCCCAGTGCGCTCCTGCACGTTGCGTACGCGGCCGCGAGCAGACCTAGCAACCCACACGATCACGGCGGTTACGTTAGCGCGGTCCAACACGGCGCGCGCCGCTCAGTCGCTGACGTCAAGAAGGCTTCAGCTGATACCACGACGCCGGGATACCCATAACTACTCCCGCGTAGTTGGTTAGTGCGTATAGGCCAGTGGCCAGACTCAGATCAAATATCCAATCTCGTTAAGCGTGTTATTATGAAGTAAACGCGAACGCCGACCAGGGCTTGGCCCACCTGTCTCCTAGGTGGTCTCAACCTGCCCTGTCGCTCCGCCACAAAGATCCACTCAAAGGGCCGTTGGGACAAAGGTCCTTTCAGCCCCCAATCCGTGAATCACTCGCGGGTACTCTTCGAGCCGACCCGACTTTAGTCACCATTTGTATAGTATGCATATGTGTATAGTATACACCCGTGATCACCTCCCGAGTGATCACGGCCCGATAGTATAGCAAGGCAGACTGACAAGAATGCAGGGCCAATGATGATAAACTAGCATCCTACACTAGGCATTTAGGATTGCAGGTAAGGTATCAACAGATGTAGCAACAGTGTCAGGCTATGCATCAGACTAGGATTAACGGAAAGCAGTAACATGCTACACTACTCTAATGCAAGCAGTATAGAGGAGAATAGGCGATATCTGGTGATCAAGGGGGGGGCTTGCCTGGTTGCTCTGGCAAGTAGGGGTCGTCAACAACGTAGTCGGTCGGGGCACCAGCAGCTGCGTCGGTCTCGTAGTCTACCGAAGAGAAGAGGGGGAAGAAACAGTAAACACACGGCAATAATGCAACAGGGATGCATGACATGTCTAAACGCAGGGCCAGGGTGAAATACAGCCTAACTAAGCGATTTAGTTAATTTAGGAATTTATTCGGATTTATTTAATTAGGGTTGGACACTATTCATTTATCGAAATCGGTCTAATTGTTCAACGTTCTCATAGCTGCGGGCGTCTGACGGAGATACCGAGGGCGTATCCGGGTTCGTATCGTCGCTCTGAGCAAGTTTCATGTATAAAATATTTTCATCGGAGTTACGGTTTAAAAGATATGATTTTCTAAAGTTTTTATTAATTTCTGAAATTTTAATTAATTATTTAATTCAACATTATCCGAAACAGTAATTGATGACGTCAGCATGACATCAGCAGTCAACAGAGGCGTTGACTGGTCAACTGACGTGTGGGTCCCGTTTGTCATTGACTGAGATTAACTAAAACAGATTAATTACTTTAATCAGTAATTAGGTTAATCTAATCAGGATTAGTTAAGTTAATTAATTTAGTTAACTAATTAAATAAATAATTAATTAATATTCTTATAATTTTCTTTTAATCCTTTTTTTTTCTTTTTTTTTAAAATGTTCCAGGGGCTAGGCCCCACATGTCATTGGGTCAGGGGGGCCATAGCGGGTTCGGGCGTTGCGGGCGCCCGACCCGGGCGATGACCCGCGGGAGCGGAGGGGCGCCGACGCGGCGCGGGCGCCGAGCGCCGGAGATGGCCGCGGTGAGGCCACGGCGAGACTGGCGGCGCGCGCAGCAGGGGGCGACGGGCGCGGTCGAGTGGTGGACCGGAGCGGGGCGAGACCAGCGCGCGGCAGCAGCAGGAGCCGGCCATGGCGGGCGACCCAGGCAGTGGCGGGGGCGCGAGCACAGCCGCGGGACGCGGTGAGTGTGCCAAGGGGGAAGAAGGGAGCGGCCACGCAGCGGGGCAGCGGCGATGCGGCGAGTGCGCACGCGACGAAGGGCACCAGTGGGGAGGGCGAGTGACGGCAGGGCTCGCCGGCAGGGGCACGCGGGGGGGGGCGCGGTGGCGCGGGGCACGCGACGCACGAGGCCACCGCAGGCGGGCGACGCAAGCAGCGGCGCGGGGAGGGAGAGAGGAGGAGAGGGAGGGGCGCGGCTCACGGAGGGCGTAGGGATCGTGGCAGTAGCGCGCGAGGTGGATGACGGGGACGACGGCGGAGAGGAGAAGCAGGCCGGCGGGGGAGCGCTCCGGCGACGGCGTCCAACGGCAATGGCAACGGGGCGGCGTCGGGCGGCAGGGTCGGGGCGTCGCGGCGACCTCCACCTCTCGATCCCGATCCAATCGGGGGAGAGGGGGGGGATATATCGGGAGAGGGGGGAAGTGGGGTGGTGGCTGGTTAGGGTTTCCCCCCCCATGGGGATAAGGCAGGGGATGGGGCTGGGCCGGCCAGTTGGGCCAGGTGGGTCGGCCAGCTGGGCCGCCTGGCCCAGTTGGCCAGGGGGGCCTTTTCTTTTCTTTTGTTTTTCTGTTTTGTTCTTTCTCCTTTTATCTATTCCTATTTCCCTGCTTAGTAAAAAGTTAGGCCTCAAAATGATTTCTATACGACATGGCAATTGTTCCAGTAATTACTAGGCATTCCCTAACACTACCAGAAATTAGTTTGGAGACAATTGGAGCTCCCACAAATTTTACAATAATTAATATGCATTAATCCTAGCTGTTTTAACCATGTTAGTGCCACTTAAACATTTTACCATTTGTTGGTTTCAATTTTAGACTAGCCTCTACAATATTTGTTATTTACTGAGCATTTTAGTTTTTAGGTTGGACAACTTTTATATTTCACTTTCATTTAAATTTGAATTTGAGTTAGGAGTTGAAATGCAATATGATGCTAATGATGATTATGCACTATTTATCATGATGACATGGCCTCATCAAAAGGGTGATCTCTGTAGCTTAATACAGGGGGTGTTACAAATCTCCTCCACTACAAGAAATCTCGTCCCGAGATTTAGGAGGTAGAAAGAAACAAAGCGGGGTATTCATCGCGAAGACGATCCTCGCGTTCCCAAGTGGCTTCATCCTCAGAATGGTTTGACCACTGAACCTTGAGGAACTTGATAACCTTCTGGCGTGTGCGACGCTCGGCTTGATCGAGAATGCGGACCGGATGCTCTTTATAAGAGAGGTCTTGTTGCAGTTCAAGCAATTCGTGATCTACTCCGCGGATAGGGTCTTTGAAGCAGCGGCGGAGTTGCGATACGTGGAACACATCGTGAACCTGAGAAAGGTTCGGTGGAAGTTCCAACTGATATGCCACTCTACCACGCCTTTCAAGAACAGTGAAAGGACCAATATAGCGAGGAGCTAGCTTGCCCTTGATCCCGAATCGGTGTGTACCTTTCATCGGTGTGACTCGAAGATAAGCCTTTTCGCCAGGTTGATAGACCATATCTTTGTGTTTGCGGTCATACTGACTCTTTTGACCTGACTGAGCAGTCTTCAAATGCCCGCGGACAACGCGAACTTGATCTTCGGCAAGTTGGATAATATCCGGACCGAAGAGTGGACGTTCCCCAGTTTCTGACCAATTTAGAGGGGTTCGGCACTTTCGTCCGTACAATACTTCAAAGGGGGCCATCTTCAGACTGGCTTGATAGCTGTTATTGTAAGAGAATTCGGCATATGGGAGAGATTCTTCCCATTTCCTTCCGAAGGATATGACACAAGCTCGAAGCATGTCTTCGAGAACTTGGTTCACTCGTTCAACTTGCCCTTGAGACTGAGGGTGAAAAGCGGTGCTGAAGGACAGATGAGTTCCCATAGCTTCTTGGAAACTTGCCCAGAATCTTGAAGTGAATAAGCTGCCACGGTCTGAACTGATAACCAGTGGAATACCGTGAAGTGAAACAATTCTGGACATGTAGAGAGTTGCGAGCTGACTAGCAGTGATCGTCTCTTTGACGGCTAGAAAATGTGCAACTTTGGAAAGTCGGTCAATGACGACAAGAATAGCATCATTACCTTTCTGTGATTTGGGAAACCCAGTGATAAAGTCCATTTCAACATGGTCCCATTTCCATTCAGGAACAGCAATTGGTTGCAGAGTTCCGGCGGGCCTTTGATGTTCTGCTTTGACACGACGGCAAACATCACATTCAGCAACATAGCGAGCAATGTCTTGCTTCATGTTTGACCACCAGAATCTTTGACGGATGTCTTGGTACATCTTGGTACTGCCGGGATGAATAGACAACGGAGTGTCGTGAGCTTCTTGCATGACCTCCTGAGTCATACCCAGGTTACCTTTAGAGGGGACCACTAGACGACTTTTAAAGAACAATGTGCCAGTATCATCAATAGTGAAGAACGAAGGCCTTCCTTCAGCGAGATAGCGCTTAATCTTGTGGGCTTGAGAGTCATAACCCTGCAGCATCTTGATGCTGTCCACGAGATCTGGTTTAGCAACCAGGGTATTAAGAGAACCGTGGGAAACAACGTGGAGGTTCATTTTGTAGGAACCTTCAGGAGGGGGAGCGAGTGCTCCAGGAGGAACAATGTGGAGATTCAGCTTTCTGAATTCTTCAATAAGCGAAGGTTGAACTTCGTGAAACTGGAGGTGACTGCAATAAGACTTGCGGCTCAAGGCATCGGCCATTACATTAGCCTTGCCAGGGGTATAAGAAATACCCAAGTTAAAATCCGCTACGGTCTCCATCCATCTCTGTTGACGGAGGTTCAGGTCTGGCTGAGTGAACAGATACTTCAGACTTTGATGATCGGTGTAGATCTCGCAACGATTACCGAGAAGGTAATGTCGCCACTGTTTTAGTGCATGGATGACGGCAGCAAGCTCGAGGTCATGTACTGGGTAATTCTCTTCGTGCGGACGCAATTGACGCGAAGCATAAGCAATTACTCTGCGGTCTTGCATTAGGACACCGCCTAATCCTTGACGGGATGCATCACAATAGATGACAAAATCCCTCTGGGAATCAGGAGGGGCAAGCACTGGGGCAGAAGTCAGCTTGTCTTTGAGCGTCTGGAAACTTTCCTGACACTTTTCCGTCCAATCGAACTTGACGCCTTTATGAAGCAGGTTAGTCAGGGGGCTTGGCGATCTTGGAGAAGTTCTCGACAAATCGACGGCAATAGCTGGCGAGTCCGAGAAAACTTCGAACTTGCTTGACGTTCTTTGGAGGAGCCCAATCAAGAATAGCCTGAACTCGCTCGGGGTTGACGGCAATACCATCCTTGGAGATGACATGCCCAAGGTATGTTACTTCGGGAAGCCAGAATTCACACTTGGAAAACTTAGCATATAGTTGATGCTCTCGAAGTTTTTCCAGAACAAGTCGAAGATGTTCAGCATGTTCCTCTTTGTTCTTGGAGTATACTAGGATATCATCCAAGTAAACCACGACGAACTTGTCAAGGTATTCCATGAATATATAATTCATCAGGCGGGAGAATGTGGCGGGAGCATTGGTTAAGCCGAATGACATGACAGTGTACTCGTATGAGCCATATCGAGTAACGAAGGCGGTCTTTGGGATATCCTCTTCACGAACGCGGATCTGGTGGTAACCCAACCTTAAGTCGAGTTTAGAGAACACTGATGAACCCGCCAGTTGATCATACAGATCGTTTATCCGAGGAAGGGGATATTTGTTCTGGATGGTTGCTTGGTTAATAGGACGGTAATCTTGGACCAATCGGTTTGATCCATCCTTCTTCCTGACAAAGAGAGAAGGTGCTCCCCTCGTAGACGTACGACAGCGGAGTAGGCGGCATCATGGACTGCCATCTCAATCGTCACGCCTAATCCGTGAAAAAGGTGTAGCTCGGTGTCTGAGTTGTTCTGCTGATCATAAATCCGAACTTCAGCATAGTACTGTTCCTGGTTGAACTCGCGGTAAACCTCATAAACCAAGTACTCAGGGTACCAACGGTAGCCAAGTCTGGTCATGAGAGCGATTAGGACAGCTGGAAACCCAGGGGTATTACGAGCCCAAGTGCGAAGCACAAGCTGTGTCGTAGGACGCGGTGGAAACAAACGGTCCATCTGAAAATAGAGGAAATTCAGGTTTGTCAAAGGACAATAAGAGGTTTAACACAACTCGGAGAGAAAGGTTAAACAAAACAATGGAAAGGAAAATGATTATCAGACTAATCAGATCAACGACAGGGAAATCGCACAGATATCCAGCTCTCCGGGTAGACAGAATTTACGAGATCCTAAGTGTCGGCATTAGTAAACTTCATTTAACCCGAGTAGAAGAGAGATCAGAGTCCCAGAGTATAGACGAGGAATAAAAGATCCTAATACCACCCAGTTGGCGATGTGGGCCCGTAAGCCACACAGCCAAGTTAGTAAAACGGTTTCCTTTGTCTAGACTCAACTTCGGCCAAGGAATTGGAAAGGGGGATTCCTACAGGCAGTCGGCTCTGATACCAACTTGTGGCGCCCCCGGCTCGATCGTACACTAATCATGCACGCAAACGTGTACGATCAAGATCAGGGACTCACGGGAAGATATCACAACACAACTCTAAAACATAAATAAGTCATACAAGCATCATAATACAAGCCAGGGGCCACGAGGGCTCGAATACAAATGCTCGATCATAGACGAGTCAGCGGAAGCAACAATATCTGAGTACAGACATAGGTTAAACAAGGTGCCATAAGATGGCTAGCACAAACAGGGATACAACAGATCGAACAGGCGCAGGGCCTCCTGCCTGGGATCCTCCTAACTACTCCTGGTCGTCGGCGTCCTGGACGTAGTAGTAGGCTCCGTCCTGGTGGTAGTAGTCGTCGTAGGTGGCGTCTGGCTCCTGGGCTCCAACATCTGGTTGCGACAACCAGCAAGAAGGGAAAGGGGGAAAGGAGGGGGAAAGCAACCGTGAGTACTCATCCGAAGTACTCGCAAGCAAGGATCTATACTACATATGCATGGTATATGTGTAAAGAGGCAATATCGATGGACTGAACTGCAGAATGCCAGAATAAGAGGGGGATAGCTAGTCCTGTCGAAGACTACGCTTCTGGCAGCCTTCATCTTGAAGCAATAGAAGAGATTAGTTGGAAGTTAACCAAACAACAACGTATAGCATAATCCTACCCGTCGATCCTCTCGTCGCCACCATGCGAGAGAGCGACCACCGGGTTATATCTGTCACTTGTAAGGGTGTGTTTTATTAAGTATCCATTTCTAGTTGTCATGAGGTCGGAATACAACTCCGGGTCGTCCTTTTACCGAGGGACACGGCTATTCGAATAGATAAACTTCCCTGCAGGGGTGCACCACATATTCCCCAACACGCTCGATCCCCTTTGGCCGGACACACTTTCCTGGGTCATGCCCGGCCTCGGAAGATCCACACGTCGCAGCCCCACCTAGGCTCAACAGAGAGGTCAGCACGCCGGACTAATCCTAGGCACTCTGGGGTCTGGGCCCATCGCCCAAGTGCGCTCCGCACGTTGCGTACGCTGGCCGCGAGCAGACCTAGCAACCCACCGATCACGGCGGTTACGTTAGGCGGTCCAACACGGCGCGCGCCGCTCAGTCGCTGACGTCAAGAAGGCTTCAGCTGATACCACAGACGCCGGGATACCCCTAACTACTCCCGCGTAGTTGGTTAGTGCGTATAGGCCAGTGGCCAGACTCAGATCAAATATCCAATCTCGTTAAGCGTGTATTATGAAGTAAACGCGAACGCCGACCAGGGCTTGGCCCACCTGTCTCCTAGGTGGTCTCAACCTGCCTGTCGCTCCGCCCACAAGATCCACTCAAAGGGCCGGTGGGACAAAGGTCCTTTCAGCCCCCAATCCGTGAATCACTCGCGGGTACTCTTCGAGCCGAACGACTTTAGTCACCATTTGTATAGTATGCATATGTGTATAGTATACACCCGTGATCACCTCCCGATGATGATCACGGCCCGATAGTATAGCAAGGCAGACTGACAAGATGCAGGGCCAATGATGATAAACTAGCATCCTACACTAGGCATTTAGGATGCAGGTAAGGTATCAACAGATGTAGCAACAGTGTCAGGCTATGCATCAGACTAGGATTAACGGAAAGCAGTAACATGCTACACTACTCAATGCAAGCAGTATAGAGGAGAATAGGCGATATCTGGTGATCAAGGGGGGGGGGGGGGGGGCTTGCCTGGTTGCTCTGGCAAGTAGGGGTCGTCAACAACGTAGTCGGTCGGGGGCACCAGCAGCTGCGTCGGTCTCGTAGTCTACGAAGAGAAGAGGGGGAAGAAACAGTAAAACACACGGCAATAATGCAACAGGGATGCATGACATGTCTAAATGAATGCGGGGGGATATACCGCCTAACTAAGGATTTAGTTAATTTAGGAATTTATTCGGATTTATTTAATTAAAGTTGGACACTATTCATTTATCGGAATCGGTCTAATTGTTCAACGTTCTCATAGCTGCGGGCGTCTGACGGAGATCACGAGGGCGTATCCGGGTTCGTATCGTCGTTCTGAGCAGTTTCATGTATAAAATATTTTCATCGAGTTACGGTTTAAAAGATATGATTTTCTAAAGTTTTTATAATTTCTGAAATTTTAATTAATTATTAATTCAACATTATCCGAAACAGTTGCTGCGATGATGTCAGCATGACATCATGCTGATGTCAGCAGGGCCCGACAGGGTGGGTCCCACTGTATAGACTGTTAAATAATATAGGGTTAACTAATTATTTACTGTTTAAATAACACTAATTAGTTAATTAAATTAACCTAATCAGATTAATTAACTAATTAATTAATTATTTTTATTATTTTTATTTTTATTTTATTTCCTTTTTATTAAAACGTTCTGGGGCTGGGCCCCACATGTCAAGGGCCAGGGGGACTTAACGGGCGCTGGGTACGGGTAACGGCGGGCGAACCCGCTCGAACGGCACGGGCGATGGGGCGCGCCAGGGGCGCCATCGCCGGTCGCGGGAGATGGCCGCGAGGGTGCGCGGCCGGCGCCACGGCGCGGCGGAAGCGCGGGGGGGGGGGGGGGAAAGGACCGGTGGCGGAGGCGGCGTTAGGGGGCGAGGTGGGACTGGCGGCAGAGGTAGGCGAGGGTGAGCGCGGAGGCAGCGGCGCGGGGTGTGAGTAGGGGCGGCGAGGCAGAGAGGCCTCAGCGGGGCGAGGCGCTGGGCGCGGTGACCGCTGGGCGACGGGCACGGCCGGACGGCGCGGGCATGGCCAGGGCACGGCCGACAGCGGTGGGCGCGGGGCCGGAGCGCGCGCGGCGTGGTCCGGCCGGAGCGAGCAACGGTGGGCGCGGCGGGGAGCGGGCAGGCGAGCGAGAGAGGAGGACCGGGGGCCTCACCGCGGGAGCGTAGGGACGGGCAGTGGAGAGCCGAGGAGGAAGACGGGGACGACAGGCGGAGAGGAGAAGCAGGCCGGCGGGGTGAGCGCGGGATCCGGCGGCGGCGTCCAACGGCGACGGCGAGCGGGACGGTCGTGCCGCGAACGAGGGACGGGGTCGTTCCCGATCCGATCCCGATCTGGATCGGGAGGTGGGGGCTGACGAGGGGGGAGGCGGGCGACGGGGCGGGCGGGCGTCGGCGAGCGGACGTCGACGACGAGGCGGACGGGATCGGGCCTGCGCCCGATCCAGATGGGGGGGGGAGGGAGGAGGAGAGATCGAGGGGGAGGGGGGGGATCGGGGGTAGGGTTAGGGTTTGGCCGGGGGGGGTTGGCCGGTAAGTAGGTGCCGGCTGGGCCGGCTGCGGCCCGGTGGCTTGCTGGGCCGAGGCCCAGTCGGGGGGGGGGGGGGGGTTGTGGGGGGGGGGGGGGGGGTTGTTGCTCTCTTTTTTTTTCTTTTCTGTTTCTCTTTTTCTCTACTGTTAAATGTTTAGGCCTCAAATGGTTTTTGTAAAAAGTGTGACCTATTTCATAAATACCAGTGCATTATTCCTTAACACCTAAAATTAGTTTGGACAAAACATAATTCCATATTTATTTTAGATTTAATAAATGGTTATTAAATATTATCTTTATCCACTGTTTGAGGTTGTTCGAGTCACTTATCCAATTCCAATGATGTTGGTTTCAATTTTAGAATAGCCTCTGGAATATTTGTTATTTATCTGACATTTTAGTTTCTATGTTGGACAACTTTTATATCCCACTTTCATTTAAATTTGAATTTGACTTAGGAGTTGAAATGCAATATGATGCTAATGATGATTGTGCACTATTAATCATGATGACATGGCCTCATCAAAAGGGTGATCTCTGTAGCTTAATACAGGGGGTGTTACATATGACTAGTCGATGTCTTTTTAGGAAGGCGCTACCTCGAAAGTCCCTCAAAATTTTCAAAGGAAGATTCGGGCACTAGTTTCACTGATGGTGTTCGGTATGCCTTCGTCATCGTCCTACCCATGCAATTTTATAGCCAAAGATCTCATCCCAGTCGGGTGGAAGCCCGAGATGACTTACTATCTAGTTTGAGGCTACAGAGGGTGCGCGTTATGGTGCAGACTATAATATCTACTCTCGCGTAAATTGAGATATCTGAGAAGTACAAATTACTTAAAGAAATGTAGCACAAAAAAGTTATGGCGCAATTTTGTTTTCTTCCTTTGCTTTCAGTTTCATAATCAATGGACTCAACCGTTTCTACACTAGACACTCATATCCATTATAATTTCTTATGATGCTACATGTAGGATTGCAGTGTCCACAATAGAACTACACATTAATATATCTAAGGTACTAAAATGACCCCTAACACATAATCTATGCAACACATTACAATTGCATCTTAGGTACACATAATAGTTTATGTATATGAAACATACTTCGTTCCTATTAGCCCATTTTTTATTTTTAGTTTAAACCAAGCATAGCATTACTTTCCGTTAGAATAACTCCCTACATAATTATCTTATATACATCAAGTCGAGAACCAACACTTACTAAGCAATATTCAGATTTTTCATTAAGTATTTATTATGTAGATTTTTCACGTCTCATGATACTATAGTGGTCAAACCCATGCCCTCTTCCTTTCTTGTTGCTTTTGCTTATGATGATCGCCTCCGGTGACCCAAACAGTAAGGTAAAAGAAGCGAAAGAAGAAACATTAAATGGTAATCTAAGGAGAGGAAAAGATAATTCATACAGAACACAATGATATGAGACGATAGAAGAAGAGAAAAGGGGGAAAACAAAATTATGTAGGAGGTGATAAAAAATGAGCGATGTCACAACATTAGTGTCGGCGAGCTCGCCAACTTCACGAATTCAAGAGGATCTCAACATGGTCTGCCACCGGCTCGGGTGGGCGTCTTGGTGTTCATCAACGGCGGCTGGGTGTGGCTGGTCTAGCACCTTGCATCATTGGGCGGGTTGCTGGGCTGGACATGTGTGGATCCGGACAGGGAGCCATGGTAGGGCGTCACAGGGGTGGCGTATGGAGCGGTGGCGGGACGGATTGGTGGCTCCGATGAGGTTGGGCCACCCGTCACCGGCATAGGGGGTGCAGGTTGTGGACGAGTTCTACTTCTGCACTTTCACCTCTCCCCTGGCCTAGTTGCTCCTGGTCCCTGATCGCCATGGCCATGTTGGTCGATGCCGGTGGTCGGGGTATGTTGATCAATGCTTCGCCCGTGGCCTTGGATGGCCTCGAGTATGCCCGGTCTCCTGGATGGTGGCCCTGGTGGTGGGAGCCGCGGTGCTCGTGGGCTGACACCGGTGCTCGGGTGCACGCTAGTTACCATGGCTGTGGGAGTGGCATGTTGGTTGGTGGTTGGCGCTCTGTGATGGTGGTATGGCGGAGATTTCGTGTCTTGCCGCTAACTGACCGAAGGTGGAGCGTGCCAGGGTGAAAACCTTGTCTGGCTTTGGCTAAGCTGATGGAGGCGACGTCGTCTACTTCTTGAAGTCTTCGTCGTGGTTGCTCTGGATCATTCGTCGTGCTCCAGATGAAAATCTTGATCCTTTGGATCGGGCAGTGGCGACGCTCCGGTGTCGTGATCTTCTTGAAGACACCGCCTTGGAGCTCACGGCTTGTCGGCATTCACCTTCGCCTCTTCACGGTTGAGGGCTCCATCGACTCTGTAGTGCTGCTTAGTGTCTATTTGTGGTCTACTCGGAGTTGTACGGGGTGTTGTGGTTGATCTTTGGCACCCTTTTATCTTGCATCGTGTGTGTTGTGGCGTCGTGTTTGGTCCTGGTTTGCGTTGGGTTGTGATGTTTGGTCGCTGCTTTCTAAAGCGGGGCGAGAAGCCTTTTTCGATTATCCGGCAAAGGAACAAAAAAAGCCCTGCAAATTCGTGTTTTATTTACTCGTGACAGCAAAACTTCACACTCCAATGTCAGCTACGATCTTATGAACAGAGAGAGACGAATCAGACAACCCAGAACTCGAAGACCTTGCCGACGATCATGGCCTGCCTAGGTGGAGCTCATGGCCAGTTGGTGAACTCGAAGACCTTGCCGACGATCTCGAGCCCCGTGGGGATCTGCCAGATGAAGAGCAGGACGTTGATGGTGTTGAGCGCGATGTGCAGGCTCCTGGCCGTCTCGTTCCCCTTCTGCATCGCCGGCACCAGCGCCGCGGCCGCCGCCCAGAGCACTGTGATGGCCGCCCCCGCGAACAGGTGCGGGCCGGGGAAGAGCTTGCCGGTGCGGAGCCAGGTGTTGAGCGCGCCGCCGACGGACTCCGTCACGCCCAGGCCCAGCAGGATCGACCCCGCGTTGAAGTGCCGGTCCCGGAAGCCACCCTTCACCAGCTTCTTCCTCTCCTGCGTCGTCCATGCCGACAGAACAGAGCAATCAATCGCGGCGCCATTGCAGGAACGAACAACAGGTTGAACAAAGCTGGAATGGAAGGCGATTGCTACGTTAGTCACTTACCTCGCTGAGCTCCTCGATCTTGATCTCGGTGGGCGACTTGGCGGCGGGGGGCGGGGGCGGGGTGGCGGAGTCCCCGGCGCCGACCGCGGCGGGGGTGGCGGCGGCGGCCGGGCGGACCTGCTTCTTGAGCTCGGTGATCTCGTCCTGGACGGTGCGGACGCGGCGCCACTGCCAGCCGAGGTAGCCCGCCCAGAGCGTGTAGGCGAAGAGGCCGCCCATGATGGCCGGGTGCAGCAGCGCGACGGTCCGGCCCTCGATGATCCCCAGCTCGCCGCCCACCGCCAGTGCGTCCGGCGGCGGGAGCGCCGCCAGCAGCGGCACCGCCCCCGCCAACGTCACCGCCGCGGACCTCAGCGACGGCGCGGCAGCAGCAGCCTGCTGCGGCGGCGAAGATGACGACGACGACGAGTGTTTGGAGTTCTTGGGAGAAGAGGAGGAGGCGGAGCAGGAGACGGGGTGGAGGCGGGCGGCGCGGGCGACGGCCGTGAGCGGCGAGGCCATCGGCGCGGCCATGGGCGTTCGAGCTGCGTGCGTGCGTGCTTCCTGGACTGGTGGTGGGGAGGAGATAAGGAAATGAACGGACGGACGAGCTGGCTGGCTGGTGTGCTTTTGGCGAGCTGAGCGAGTGTGAGCTCGGTGTTGGTTGGGGGAGACGACAGGCGGCGTGGCGTCCAAGCGCGCGGCCAGAGCTTTTGGCTGGGCCTGGCTTCCGGCGTCTTCCGGGCCGACGGCGACGGGTATCGTCGTATCAAGCCGTCCCTGTCCGTTGGGCTTTTCCGGGCCGATCCAGACGATGGGGAAGCGAGTGGTGCGTGGGACTGACACGTTAGGACTGGTCTCCTCCACGTTCCCTTTTGAGTTTCGCCTCGCTCTCTCACCCTCTTACACCAATTTTGTATTACTATTTTTTGACAGCAAGAGTGGATTTTATGGATTCCGAATGAATCACCAAAAGATACAAACATAATAGTCCGACACTAGCCGATTCCGAATGAATCATCAAAAGATACAAACATAATAGTCTGACACTAGCCGTTAGTCGACCAGCACGAGCGACTGGTCGGTCGCCTCGAGAGCCGTTTGTTTGCCTTGCACACAACTGTTCAATCACTGTCAGCAACTGCTGTGCCGATTGACGATGTCTTGCCAGCCGAATCCTAGCGATGAGAGCAGTGGCGGAGCTTGCAGCCCAAAGGTGGGCAGGCCGAATAGAAAAAATAGCCTATGGGCTACTGTTTTAAGGTCCAAAATTAGATATATAGTGTATAAAATTCAATGGGCTGGGAGGGCCATGGCCCATTCAGCCTTGCTGAAGCTCCGCCATTGGATGAGAGAGTGCAAGGCTCTCCACAACGTTGGAGAAACCGTCGGATGCAGTTTGAGGACCACGCCACCACTTCTCTCTCGAATCTCAAAACCAAAGAAACTATTCGTTACCTAGGGTACCCTCCTGAAATCCAGGGGAAACAAACAATTCTTCATCACTCTAGGGTGTTTCCCCTGGAAACCTTGTCCCCTAGCACTTTTAGTCAATGATGATGGGAGAGCAACGTTGGAGACGCGACTATGGTTGAGGTAGTCGACTCTTCTCTGGTGTGTCCGCGGGATTCGTTCATCAGGTTTGTTGCTGTGAAGTCAAAATTGCAGTGGCGGGTCACAATGTTGTATGATGATGGGCAACGGGTGATTCGTTCGGTGATTTTCTGCGGCGCCAGCCATGCCAAGTTCTCCTTCATAATTCTCTGTCAGAGTCGGAGCTATGTTGTCTGGTCGCAGGTGGCTGAGTTCTGACGTGAATCTTCATGCAACTCCACACGGCCTCTACAATATGAGTTGAGTCGACAATCGCCTACGGCAAAGTCAGAGTCATTTGCTCAGGGTTTAGGGATGGCGACGACGCTTCCAAGTGAGGAGTGATGACGATGAGTGCCTCTTTGGACGCCGCTCAGTTGTTGTGATGTTTTTTGCTCGGCTATCCATAACTGAGCAATCTGGTTTTCGCTCGGTTTTCCTTAATTAACCAAACAACTATTTTCTTCTTAATAAATGCAGAAATCCTGCCATTTCAAATAAACCCAAATGATAAGTGCCACACATGTGGCACGAAGCAACATGGTCCAGACGCTTCCATTACCATCCATTTTGCCACATCAAACATATGATATCAGCGGAATCTTTTTGGTTTTTCGGACTTAAAAATGTTTTATCTCTTAAATAAAAAGATCCGATTAAAAATCCGTTTTCATCATTAAACCCGTGTCAAAGAGATCTTCAATACTAGATCCCATATTGATATGTTTCGTCAACCTTTTTTTAGCCAAATTTGTTATGATGTTACACTAAAGTTGCCATAGTGTTTACACTAAAGTTGTCGTTTCATCTATTTTTTTTTCTTCTAGATTTAAAGTTACCATTGTATTTCAACTACTTTTCATGGCAAATTTTATTAATTGACCATGGTAATTTTTGGTATTTAACCACGGCAAGTTTAATTCATGGATCATGGCAATTTTTAGTAATTCATCATGGAAAATTTAGTTTATAGATCATGGCAATTTTAGTTTATAGATCATGACAATTTTAGTATTTTGACCATGAAAATTATTTTTTGTATGAACCATGGCAAATTTTAGTGCATGTATCATGGCAAATTTAAGTAATTCACCATGGCAATTTTAGTTTTTGGTTCATGGCAAATTTGAGTCGTTGACTATGCATTTTTAAAGTAATTGATGATTGATTTCTTTTTAATTATGAACCATGTATTAATTCTCCTTTTTATAACATGTCAAATTTTACTTTAAACGTGGAAGAAAAAGTAGTTGAAACATATCATAGCAACTTTAGTGTAAACACACTGACAATTTATGTGCAATATACATGGTAACTTTTGGCTGCCAAAAAATATTATCGAAACATATCGATATTGGATCTAGTTTTGAAGTCCCCGTCACGACAGATTTAATGGTGAAAACAGATTTTCATTTGGATTTTTTATTTACGAGATAAAACATTTTAAAGTTTGAAAAACTCGAAAGATTCCCGCTGACATCATCTGTTGTTGTCCATATTTGCATGTATATGTGAAAAGAAACAAAAAGACTGACGTGCCACAATGAGTGGCTAAAGGGGCGTTTTGCCTAGTTGAAATATATTGTCCGCCTCTCTCCATCGGTTCAGACTTTTGGATGAGTTGGCTGGAGCATGAATTCAATATAGTATCAGAGCCAAGAGGTCTTGAGTTCAAGACCCTGTCAACACAGTATTAAAAAGGATTCTGCTGCCAATAAGCCCGACCTCCTTCAACCCACACGTGTGGACGAAATTGCTTCGTGCCACACGTGTGGCACTTATCAAGGTTCCAAATAAAAGGGTATCTGGCCATAGGGCTATTTGCATTGCTGCTTCCGGTCACTGCTTCGAGCAATATTCTGATGTAGTACATCTATGAATTCTTTTCTAACAGTTTTTGCACTCTAATATTAAATAAAAGTATTGAACATGTTGTGGGGGTTGGACATGCTACAGGCTGACTGTTTGTCATAAAAAAATGGCATAAGTTGTGGTGCTTTTGGGTAAAAAATGGATGTGTTCATGTCATAACATTACGCACAACATTTAAAAAAACTTCAGAACGCCTCAACTCAATGAGCCCCAGATAGAATGGCTTTCTTCCTCAATCAATCACTGAATTAATTCTGACAAGTCAAACCCATCTGAATCTTGTCCAAGGGCGCAGATCCATGAAGCACCACATGTTTTGGACTAGTGACAAATATGTGCACCAAGCTTTTGAAATGCTACCATATTTGGAAGAATTATCATTTATCAAGCAGTTTAGCTGCTGACAATATGGGAGCAAGAGAGAGATAATTCTCCTATCCACGGTCTGCTGTATTCCATCAGTAAAAGATATCGTCAGGGACATAAACATGCATCAAAGCTACAAATAAGGCATGTTTATCGATGTATCGCATATTCTCGTTTCACTTTGTTCTCCTGATGAGCTTCTGAGCAAGGTCTTTGAGTGCTTGCCTCGAGATCAGCACAACTCTGTCCCCGACCTCGGGAAGCGCATCAATTGCGCGTGCTGCCAGTTTCGCGTGTTCAGTAGCAAGCAACCTTGTCCTCTCGATTCCCTCGCTTTTCGCAAGGTATTCAAGGGCCTGAAATGTAAATGTGAGCACTCGTGGCATTGATCATTTCACAGCCAAATGTCTTCATTATATTACTTGAAAGAAAAAAAAAGGAGTTTTAACATTGACAGTAGCAACATCTGAAGGGTCATCGAATCCACGCTCTACGCTCTCACGTAGTTCGGGGATCTCTTCCATCGCGAACAATACAGGAGCCGTCACGATTCCCTGTACATATAAAGGCATATTATATCATTTCTCGCATATTCATAATTTCATATCTGAAAAAAAACATCCTAACAAGGAGACATCTGAAATGCAAAACTCGAAACAGTTGGCAGTTTTGTTTGTGCTAACTAAACAGTAATGCTTTGAGGAACACCAACAAAACAGCTCAAGACCTGTGCTTCCATGAGCCCACTCTAGTCATAACATGATAGCTCAGGTGGAATAATCACTCAGCAATAGAAAGTTAAACAACTTTCAGTGTGGAAGTGGCCAAGAGAAATGCTATTACTTGATGGATATCAGACAAGGAGCCTTTGCCTAGTGAAGTGGATGTGCCCGTGAAATCAAGGATGTCGTCGATCAGCTGATATGCTATACCCTGACAGAGTGATAGGGGATAGTAGAACATAGGTTATCTTAGTAGTTCATGTATGGTTAGCAAGCAAAAGAAGAGATTGTGGGCACGAAAAATTCAACTAACCAAGTGCCTGCCATACTGATAAGCAAGAGCTGCAACCTCTGCTGTTTGGCCAGCAAGAACCACAACGGCTTTGCAGCTATTTGAAATCAATGCAGCTGTCTTGTAGTATGTCTTCTGCAAATAGTAATCCATGCTGCACATTCATCGTGAACAATAAGTCAGGTGGCAAATTAAGTAAAAAAAAAACTACTTTGCTTGGTTTCCTTGGATCTGGAACAAGGCCACCTCAAGCTTTTAAGGTTGACATTTTAGAACCAATGATCTATTTAAAATATGAATGTTACAAGTATGAGAAGTGCTTCCACACTCTTTTGGATTTGCTGGTGTCTGATACATAGTTACATACTATAAAGGAGTTAGCCATATCAATCATATTAACATTCTTTCTTGCTCTTTGTGTGCTTCATTACTAGTAAAAACAGTACTTAAAGGATATTTATGCTAGAAAATCAATAAAATTGAATTGGATATCTACCTGCAGCGTTGTGCTGGAGTTACGTTCATCTGCATAAGCTCACCTGTCACAAGGTTATTCAGAGCTGTTGCTAGTAACGATACAACCTGCAGCGAAAAATAAAAAATAAAGAGGGGAGGAAAGATCATGGGTATCTTAATGCTATCAAGATTTGAAATAACCTTTTCGCAAAAAATAAAAACTACTTTGAAACACCCATTGTGAAAAACAACTGATAAAATCTGTTGTTGAAAGAAGTGGAGAAAGTCGCAGGGTGTCATGAGAGGTGACATGCTAAAAGAAAACCTTTTTTTTTCTCCTTTGTGGATGTCCTTGATTGCATTAGCATTCACAGGTCACTTTATCCTATCTAACATCATCAACTGAATTAAGCAAGGAATTATTGGGCTATGAAAAAAAATGGATAAACATCACACCTCAGCATTGTCAAGAGACCCGGCAGCAGAAAATGCCCTGAAAAGTAGGAAATCACCAGCCAATATCGCAAGCTGCAAGATAGCATCAGTTTTCCTAATTGTTTGGAAGGCACTGTAGATATGAGAATTAAACATAATTTGAGTTGCAGGCCACAAAACTGATAGCTAGGCTGACTCAGTATCGGTCAAATTGTTTGTTTTTGAAGCACAAAGTCTGTATTTATGAACATGTACTGAATAAAAAGGTTTGCTTGCATATGTAAGACTACAAGAGATTGCTATAATATTTTTCTATTTGAGAAAGTCTAGATAGCTAAAATGAAGGAGTACAATCGAAGCTACTGAACAACAGTCTTATGAAATTGAATCTCCACCTGCTTACTCGCCCATAATAAGCCAAAAACAGATTTAGTGCCATATCATGCTCTCTCTGTAAAAATTGAACGGAATGCGAATCGGAACATCTGGAGACAAATTGCCCAACCTATGGAGCAGAGTGATGATAGAGCATTATTTTTTTCTATCCTGTAGCTCTGTAGCAATGCACGGGCGCATTACTAGTATACATGAAATGTTTGGTTACCTTGTTTCCCACTGCAGAGTTCAGGGAGTCCATACCACGTCTGGTATCAGCAAGATCCAAAACATCATCATGGATAAGGCTTGACACCTAACATGGGAAAGAAGTTAAGTCATTGAAATAAATAATCCTGTTATCTTATAGAGAGATCAAGGAAATAAGACAGGTTATGATGTGTACATGAATCATTTCAGTTATCTCAGCAATGCGCATCTGTCTTGCACGAAGCTCGTTCCTTGAACCAACAATGGAGTCAGGAGTGTCCGTTCGTATAGCTGAGGCCATCAGTAGTAGAACCTGACACGCCGATTATCAATAACTTACATGGATGCGACAAGGACAGGTACATACATCATACTCCCTCCGATCCAAAATAAGTGTCGCGGTTTTGCACTAAGGTTAGTTCAACCTTAGTTCGAAACCGCGACACTTATTATGGATCGGAGGGAGTTCATACTTATGTGCCTAAGAAAACAGCAACACAAGTCTTGATGTAATGACAGGATGTTAAGTACCACCCTGAGGTCTGGTCTTACAGTAGGGCATGTTCTTTTCCCTTCAGCTCCAGCTCTGAAGAAGTATCCAGCTGCTGATGTCAATTCAGGAGCCTGCAGCCATACATACATGTTGGAGATACAAGATTAACAAAGCACACAGCGCGCACGGTGTAATTGAAGATAAGGGTGCAGTTTAGAGCATGCACCTCTGATACCACCGTCGAACGCAGTCTGTTGGAGATTTCCGACACTTCATCTTTAACCAGTGCAAAGGGATCCAGCATCTCCTCTTATACAGAAAAAGAAGAGGTTTCTGTTAGGAGAACAGAGTTTTGCGCAAATATGCATGAACTGTCTTCATAATAATGCTCAATCGGATCAAATCTTTCATATTTCAATCCAAGAGTTTGTTTATCTCTACCTTGGCTGTTGACCCTGCTCCTCCACAAGTCTGATGCCTAGAGCTGTCAGAATAACACGAACTTGAAAGGAACCTTTCTCTGACATTCTGTGAAGCAAGAAGGCGATTTCAGCGCATTATGCTATACACGGATTTAATGATTTTTGTGACACCTAGAAACATCATTACACCTAGAAAGAAATCCAAGAGTGCGCGCATACATGTGAGTAGATTCAAGCACGAAATCAAAGGGCATTGTGAAGAAAACGAATCACAAGTTAACAGCAGCGTGATCTGCGGGACAGAAGTGACAAATTCTAGAGGCATAGTTTAATAAGCAGAAAAGCAGGTCTAGAACTAGGTAGCAAATGGCAGGCTTACTTTCACAATAAAAAAGCATAGCGCTAGGTAGCGACCACAACTGCAGATCCAGATCGTTCAGCATGATGAACAAGCGAAAGGTTGACCAAATCATGAGCTATGAGGAGCAGTATCGTCTCACCTCTGGCCTTGGGTAAACGGGGGAAGAAGTGGAGGTTGGCCGCAGAAGGCCGGCGACGAGAAGGCGCCTCGGAAGCATCACGGCCGCAACCTTGGGGCACCGCCGCCGCCGAGATCGTCGCCCGGAGCTGGACTGGCGGAGCGGATCGGTCTGAGGATGCTGAGCCAGCGGCAATTTTAGAAAGGAAGATGAAAAAAAGGGGAGCGAGTGAAGTGCGGTCTGGTCGTTTTTTTTAATCAGGTCTGGTCGTTTTCTTGGCTCCGATAGGAAGCGTTTTTGGTCGGTGCTAGGCGCCCGTCGGCCGGCCGCCCTCGCGATCAAGACAATCTCAGTCGTTAGATTTTTTTAGGAAAGATTTCAAATAAATGTTACATGGAAATGTTCAAAGAAGAGAATAAGAGCTATACAAGCAAAGCAAAAAGGTAAAAAAAAAACAAATGCAGAAAATACAATAGTTACAACAAAGCTGTCCAAAGTCCTATCTGAAAGCCTGAACCCAGTCTACGAGACCAGCGAGCTCCTTTCTCTTAGCCCTGTATGTAAGCCACTTGAATTCCTCCCTAAATCGACGCCTGCAATTGTTAAGATTTGGAGAAATGTGCTTGAAGACGAAGTTGTTCCTTGTGGTCCAAATTACCCATGAAATCAGAATAATTATCTCCATGGCAAAAAGCAGGTTCAGCAACTGCTTGAGCTGGAAAATTTCATCCTGGATTCCTATCCCAGTAGGGTTCCACGAAGGGCAAACATACTGCCAACAATATTTTTCAAATGGGCAGAGGGAGTACAAGTGATCTCTACAATCGGCAAGGTAGAGATAGCTTGGCACGCTGCAATCGGCAAGGTAGAGATATTCCTCTGGTTTCTAAATAGAGGCGTCGTCTTAACTAGAGATAACTAAGCACGTTGCAATCGATAAGGTAGCAAGACATGTATCTTTTACCCACATGAAGAGTCTATTAAACACCTATTTTTCAGTGTAAGTTTGCTCGTGTGGTGTGGGCCATTGTTCTACTAGCTTCAAATCCTTATCCCACGTAGTGCTCGTTATATGTTCGACAATTGGTTGCGGGGTATCGACAGACAATTTTCTGCGCATATTCTTGTGGGGCCGCTGCCTGATTTTGGGCATTGTGGCCTACCAGGAATGATGTGGTTTTTAATAACAAATGTGTTTCATCTCCTGTGCAGGTTATTCATGCATGTATGTGATGGCTCCGTACTTGGTCTATCCTACAGAAGCCGGAGGCCAGAGACCTTCTTATGATGGCGTGTACACGGCTGGAGCATATAACCAGGGAGGTTTTCTCCCTTCATGGATGGCAGTATTGTTGGGGAACGTAGTATGCAATTTCAAAAATTTCCTACGCTCACGCAAGATCTATCTAGGAGATGCATAGCAACGAGGGAGAGAGTGTGTCTACGTACCCTCGTAGACCGTAAGTGGAAGCGTTTCACAACGCGGTTGATGTAGTCGAACTTTCTTCGCGCTCCACCGATCGAGTACCGAACGTACGGCACCTCCGAATTCTGTACACGTTCAGCTCGGTGACGTCCCTCGCCTTCTTGATCCAGCAAGGTGTCGAGGTAGTAGATGAGTTCCGTCAGCACGACGGCGTGGTGACGGTGATGGTGATGTGATCCGCGCAGGGCTTCGCCTAAGCCCCGCGAGAATATGATCGGGGGTGTAAACTGTGGAGGGGGGCGCCGCACACGGCTAACAATTGATGTTGTGTCTCTTTGGTGTGCCCCCTCCCCTCTATTTATATATGTGTAGGGGCTTGGAGTAGAAGGAATAGTGCCACGTGAACAGTAACCATGAATAGCAACACGTGGACTTGGACTCCAAGTCCAATCCTATTCCTACTAGGACTCCTTCCCTTTTTGCCTTCCCTAGCCACATGGACTTTTGAGGACTTAGTGCGCCTAGCCCAATAAGGCCAGGGCGCCTCCCCTTAGCCCATGCCAGCCCTTGGGACGTGGTGGACCCACTTGTGGACTTCCGGACCCCTCCGGAATCCTCCGGAACCTTTTGGAAGCTTCCCGGTACAATACCGAAAAAACTGCACTTTTTTTCCGGAACCCAAAATATGACTTCCCATATATAAATCTTTACCTCTCGACCATTCCGAGACTCCTCGTCATGTCCGTGATCTCATCCGGGACTCCGAACAACATTCGGTCACCAAATCACATAACTCATATAATACAATATCGTCATCGAACATTAAGCGTGCGGACCCTACGGGTTCGAGAACTATGTAGACATGACCGAGACACCTCTCCGGTCAATAACCAATAGCGGAACCTGGATGCTCATATTGGCTCCCACATATTCTACGAAGATCTTTATCGGTCGAACCGTTATGACAACATACGTTATTCCCTTTGTCCATCGGTATGTTACTTGCCCGAGATTCGATCGTCGGTATCTTCATACCTAGTTCAATCTCGTTACTGGCAAGTCTCTTTACTCGTTCCGTAATATATCATCCTGCAACTAACTCATTAGTCACTTTGCTTGCAAGGCTTCTTATGATGTGCATTACCGAGAGGGCCCAGAGATACCTCTCCGATATTCGGAGTGACAAATCCTAATCTCGATCTATGCCAACCCAACAAATACCTTCGGAGATACCTGTAGAGCATCTTTATAATCACCCAGTTACGTTGTGACGTTTGATAGCACACAAGGCATTCCTCCGATATCCGGGAGTTGCATAATCTCATAGTCAGAGGAATATGTATTTGGCATGAAGAAAGCAATAGCAATAAAACTGAACGATCATTTATGCTAAGCTAATGGATGGGTCTTGTCCATCACATCATTCTCTAATGATGTGATCCTGTTCATCAAATGACAACACATGTCTATGATCAGGAAACATAACCATCTTTGATAAACAAGCTAGTCAAGTAGAGGCATACTAGGGACACTCTGTTTTTGTATGTATTCACACATGTACTAAGTTTTCGGTTAATACAATTATAGCATGAATAATAAACATTTATCATGATATAAGGAAATATAAATAACAACTTTATTATTGCCTCTAGGGCATATTTCCTTCAGTCTCCCACTTGCACTAGAGTCAATAATCTAGTTCACATCGCCATGTGATTTAACACCAATAGTTCACATCTTTATGTGATTAACACACATAGTTCACATCGCCATGTGACCAACACCCAAAGGGTTTACTAGAGTCAATAATCTAGTTCACATCGCTATGTGATTAGCACCCAAAGAGTACTAAGGTGTGATCATGTTTTGCTTGTGAGAGAAGTTTAGTCAACGGGTCTGCCACATTCAGAGCCGTATGTATTTTGCAAATTTTCTATGTCTACAATGCTCTGCATGGAGCTACTCTAGCTAATTGCTCCCACTTTCAATATGTATCCAGATTGTGACTCAGAGTCATCCAGATCGGTGTTAAAGCTTGCATCGACGCAACTCTTTACGACGAACTCTTTATCACCTCCATAACCGAGAAATATTTCCTTAGTCCTCTTAGGTAACTAAGGATAACATTGACCGCTGTCCAGTGATCCACTTCTGGATTACTATCGTACCCCTTTGCCAAACTCATGGCAAGGTACACAACAGGTTTGTTATACAGCATGGCATACATTATAGAACCTATGGCTGAGGCATAGGGAATGACTTTCATTCTCTCTATATCTTCTGCCGTGGTCGGGTTTTGAGTCTTACTCAACTTCATACCTTACAACTCAGGCAAGAACTCTTTCTTTGACTGATCCATTTTGAACTCCTTCAAAATCTTATCAAGGCATGTACTCATCGAAAGTCTTATCAAGTGTCTTGATCTATCTCTATAGATCTTGATGCCCAATCTGTAAGCAGTTTCACCGAGGTCTTTCTTTGAAAAACTCCTTTCAAACACTCCTTTATGCTTTCCAGAAAAAAATTCTACATCATTTCCGATCAACAATATGTCATTCACATATACTTATCAGAAAGACTGTAGTGCTCCCACTCACTTTCTTGTAAATACAGGCTTCACCGCAAGTCTGTATAAAACTATATGCTTTGATCAACTTATCAAAGCGTATATTCCAACTCTGAGATGCTTGCACCAGTCCATAGATGGATCGCTGGAGCTTGCACACTTTGTTAGCACCTTTAGGATTGACAAAACCTTCTGGTTGCATCATATACAACTTCTTCTTTAATAAATCCATTAAAGAAATGCAGTTTTGACATCCATTTGCCAGATTTCATAAAATGCGGCAATTGCTAACATGATTCGGACAGACTTAAGCATCGATACGAGTGAGAAAATCTCATCGTAGTCAACACCTTGAACTTGTCGAAAACCTTTTGCGACAATTCGAGCTTTGTAGATAGAAACACTACTATCAGCGTCTGTCTTCCTCTTGAAGATCCATTTATTATCAATGGCTTGCCGATCATCGGGCAAGTCAACCAAAGTCCATACTTTGTTCTCATACATGGATCCCATCTCAGATTTCATGGCCTCAAGCCATTTCGCGGAATCTGGGCTCATCATCGCTTCCTCATAGTTCGTAGGTTCATCATGGTCTAGTAACATGACTTCCAGAACAGGATTACCATACCACTCTGGTGCAGAACGTACTCTGGTTGACCTACGAGGTTCGGTAGTAACTTGATCTGAAGTTTCATGATCATCATCATTAGCTTCCTCACTAATTGGCATGGGCATCACTGGAACTGATTTCTGTGATGAACTACTTTCCAATTCAAGAGAAGGTACAATTACCTCATCAAGTTCTACTTTCCTCCCACTCACTTCTTTCGAGAGAAACTCCTTCTCTAGAAAGGATCCATTCTTAGCAACAAAATCTTGCCTTCGGATATGTGATAGAAGGTGTACCCAACAGTTTCTTTTGGGTATCCTATGAAGATGCACTTCTCTGATTTGGGTTCGAGCTTATCAGGCTGAAGCTTTTTCACATAAGCATCGCAACCCCAAACTTTAGGAAACGACAGCTTAGGTTTCTTGCCAAACCACAGTTCATGCGGTGTCGTCTCAACGGATTTAGATTGTGCCCTATTTAACGTGAATGCAGCTGTCTCTAATGCATAACCCCAAAATGATAGTGGTAAATCGGTAAGAGACATCATAGATCGCACCATATCTAATAAAGTACGATTACGACGTTCGGACACACCATTACGCTGTGGTGTTCCAGGTGGCGTGAGTTGTGAAACTATTCCACATTGCTTTAAATGAAGGCCAAACTCGTAACTCAAATATTCGCCTCCGCGATCAGATCGCAGAAACTTTATTTTCTTGTTACGATGATTTTCCACTTCACTCTGAAATTCTTTGAACTTTTCAAATGTTTCAGACTTATGTTTCATTAAGTAGATATACCCATATCTGCTCAAATCATCTGTGAAGGTCAGAAAATAACGATACCCGCCGCAAGCCTCAACACTCATCGGACCGCATACATCAGTATGTATTATTTCCAATAAGTCAGTTGCTCGCTCCATTGTTCCGAAGAATGGAGTTTTAGTCATCTTGCCCATGAGGCATGGTTCGCAAGTATCAAGTGATTCATAATCAAGTGATTCCAAAAGCCCATCAGCATGGAGTTTCTTCATGCGCTTTACACCAATATGACCTAAACGGCAGTGCCACAAATAAGTTGCACTATCATTATTAACTTTGCATCTTTTGGCTTCAATATTATGAATATGTGTATCACTACAGTCGAGATTCAACAAAAATAGACCACTTCTCAAGGGTGCATGACCATAAAAGATATTACTCATATAAATAGAACAACCATTATTCTCTGATTTAAATGAATAACCGTCTCGCATCAAATAAGATCCAGATATAATGTTCATGCTCAACGCTGGCACCAAATAACAATTATTCAGGTCTAAAACTAATCCCGAAGGTAGATGTAGTGTGCGATGGTGATCTTATCAACCTTGGAATCACTTCCGACACACATCGTCACCTTGTTATTAACTAGTCTCTGTTCATTTTGCAACTCCTGTTTCGAGTTACTAATGTTAGCAACTGAACCAGTATCAAATACCCAGGGGCTACTATGAACACTAGTAAAATACACATCAATAATGTGTATATCAAATATACCTTTGTTCACTTTGCCATCGTTCTTATCCACCAAGTATTTGGGGCAATTCCGCTTCCAGTGACCATTTCCTTTGCAGTAGAAGCACTCAGTTTCAGGCTTAGGTCCATCTTTGGGCTTCTTCACGGGAGAGACAACCTGTTTGCCATTCTTCTTGAAGTTCCCTTTCTTTCCCTCGCCCTTTTTCTTGAAACTAGTGGTCTTGTCAACCATCAACACTTGATGCTATTTCTTGATTTCTACCTTCATCGATTTCAGCATCGCGAAGAGCTTGGGAATCGTTTTCGTCATCCCTTGCATATTATAGTTCATCACGAAGTTCTAGTAACTTGGTGATAGTGACTAGAGAACTCTGTCAATCACTATTTTATCTGGAAGATTAACTCCCACTTGATTCAAGCGATTGTAGTACCCAGACATTCTGAGCATATGCTCACTGGTTGAGCTATTCTCCTCCATCTTATAGGCAAAGTATTTGTCAGAGGTCTCATACCTCTCGACACGGGCATGAGTCTGAAATACCGATTTCAGCTCTTGGAACATCTCATATGCTCCGTGGCGTTCAAAATGTTTTTGAAGTCCCATTTCTAAGCCGTAAATCATGGCGCACTAAACTATCAAGTAGTCATCATATCGAGCTTGTTAAACGTTCATAACATTTGCATCTGCTCCTGCAATAGGCCTGTCACCTAGCGGTGCATCAAGGACATTATTCTTCTGTGCAGCAATGAGGATAATCCTCAGATCACGGAACCAGTCCGCATCATTGCTACTATCATCTTTCAACTTAGTTTTCTCTAGGAACATATCAAAAATAAAATAGGGGAGCTATACGCAAGCTATCAATCTACAACATAATTTGCAAATACTACCAGGACTAAGTTCATGATAAATTAAAGTTCAATTAATCATATTACTTAAGAACTCCCACTTAGATAGACATCCCTCTAGTCATCTAAATGATCACGTGATCCATATCAACTAAACCATGTCTGATCATCACGTGAGATGGAGTAGTTTTCAATGGTGAACATCTCTATGTTGATCATATCTACTATATGATTCACGTTCGACCTTTCGGTCTCAGTGTTCCGAGGCCATATCTGCATATGCTAGGCTCGTCAAGTTTAACCCGAGTATTCCGCATGTGCAAAACTGTCTTGCACCCGTTGTATTTGAACGTAGAGCCTATCACACCCGATCATCACGTGGTGTCTCAGTACGAAGAACTGTCGCAATGGTGCATACTCAGGGATCATCTTATAATGCTACCGTCGTACTAAGCAAAATAAGATGCATAAAAGATAAACATCACATGCAATCAAAATATGTGACATGATATGGTCATCATCATCTTGTGCCTTTGATCTCCATCTCCAAAGCACCGTCATGATCTCCATCGTCACCGGCTTGACACCTTGATCTCCATCGTAGCGCCGTTGTCGTCTCGCCAACTATTGCTTCTACGACTATCGCTACCGCATAGTGATAAAGTAAAGCAATTACATGGCGATTGCATTTCATATAATAAAGTGACAACCATAAGGCTCCTGCCAGTTGCCGATTACTTTTACAAAACATGATCATCTCATACAATAACGTATATCACATCATGTCTTGACCATATCACATCACAGCATGCCGTGCAAAAACAAGTTAGACATCCTCTACTTTGTTGTTGCAAGTTTTACGTGGCTGCTACGGGCTTCTAGCAAGAACCGTTCTTACCTACGCATCAAAACCACAACGATTTTTCGTCAAGTGTGCTGTTTTAACCTTCAACAAGGACCGGCCGTAGTCAAACTCGATTTAACTAAAGTTGGAGAAACAGACACCCGCCAGCCACCTTTGTGCAAAGCACGTCGGTAGAACCAGTCTCATGAACGCGGTCATGTAATGTCGGTCCAGGCCGCTTCATCCAACAATACCACCGAATCAAAGTAAGACATTGGTGGTAAGCAGTATGACTATTATCGCCCACAACTCTTTGTGTTCTACTCGTGCATATCATCTACGCATAGACCTCGCTCGGATACCACTGTTGGGGAACGTAGTATGCAATTTCAAAAATTTCCTACGCTCACGCAAGATCTATCTAGGAGATGCATAGCAACGAGGGAGAGAGTGTGTCTACGTACCCTCGTTGACCGTAAGCGGAAGCGTTTCACAACGCGGTTGATGTAGTCGAACTTTCTTCGCGCTCCACCGATCGAGTACCGAACGTACGACACCTCCGAATTCTGCACACGTTCAGCTCGGTGACGTCCCTCGCCTTCTTGATCCAGCAAGGTGTTGAGGTAGTAGATGAGTTCCGTCAGCACGACGGTGTGGTGACGGTGATGGTGATGTGATTCGCGCAGGGCTTCGCCTAAGCACCGCGAGAATATGACCGGGGGTGTAAACTGTGGAGGGGGGCGCCGTACACGGCTAACAATTGATGTTGTGTCTCTTTGGGGCGCCCCCTCCCCTCTATTTATATATGTGTAGGGGCTTGGAGTAGAAGGAATAGTGCCACGTGAACAGTAACCGAGAATAGTAAACACGTGGACTTGGACTCCAAGTCCAATCCTATTCCTACTAGGACTCCTTCCCTTTTTGCCTTCCCTAGCCACATGGGCTTTTGAGGACTTAGTGCGCCTAGCCCAATAAGGCCAGGGTGCCTCCCCTTAGCCCATGCCAGCCCTTGGGACGTGGTGGACCCACTTGTGGACTTTCGGACCCCTCCGGAATCCTCCGGAACCTTCTGGAAGCTTCCCGGTACAATACCGAAAAAACTGCACTTTTTTTCCGGAACCCAAAATATGACTTCCCATATATAAATCTTTACCTCTCGACCATTCCGAGACTCCTCGTCATGTCCGTGATCTCATCCGGGACTTCGAACAACATTCGGTCACCAAATCACATAACTCATATAATACAATATCGTCATCGAACATTAAGCGTGCGGACCCTACGGGTTCGAGAACTATGTAGACATGACCGAGACACCTCTCCGGTCAATAACCAATAGCGGAACCTGGATGCTCATATTGGCTCCCACATATTCTACGAAGATCTTTATCGGTCGAACCGTTATGACAACATACGTTATTCCCTTTGTCCATCGGTATGTTACTTGCCCGAGATTCGATCGTCGGTATCTTCATACCTAGTTCAATCTCGTTACTGGCAAGTCTCTTTACTCGTTCTGTAATACATCATCCTGCAACTAACTCATTAGTCACTTTGCTTGCAAGGCTTCTTATGATGTGCATTACCGAGAGGGCCCAGAGATACCTCTCCGATATTCGGAGTGACAAATCCTAATCTCGATCTATGCCAACCCAACAAACACCTTCGGAGATACCTGTAGAGCATCTTTATAATCACCCAGTTACGTTGTGACGTTTGATAGCACACAAGGCATTCCTTCGGTATCCGGGAGTTGCATAATCTCATAGTCAGAGTAATATGTATTTGACATGAAGAAAGCAATAGCAATAAAACTGAACGATCATTTATGCTAAGCTAACGGATGGGTCTTGTCCATCACATCATTCTCTAATGATGTGATCCTGTTCATCAAATGACAACACATGTCTATGGTCAGGAAACATAACCATCTTTGATAAACAAGCTAGTCAAGTAGAGGCATACTAGGGACACTCTGTTTGTCTATGTATTCACACATGTACTAAGTTTCCGGTTAATACAATTCTAGCATGAATAATAAACATTTATCATGATATAAGCAAATATAAATAACAACTTTATTATTGCCTCTAGGGCATATTTCCTTCAAGTATAATCTCCGGATATGAAAGCCTAAAGTCCTATATGAAAGCAGAAAGTACAGTAGTTACAACAAAGGTGTCTGAAGTCCTATATGAAAACCTAAACCCAATCTATGAGACCAACAAGCTCCTTTCTCTTAGCCCTGTAGGTAAGCCACTTGAGTTCCTCCTTAAATCGACGCCTGCAATTGTAAACATTTGGAGGAATGTGCTTGAAGATAAAGTTGTTCCTTGTGGTCCAAATTGCCCATGAAATCAGAATAATTATCTCCATGGCAAAAGGCAGGTTCAACAACTGTTGAGCTGGAAAATTTCATCCTGGATTCCTATCCCGGTAGGATTCCATGAAGGGCAAACATACTACCAACAATGTTTTTCAAATGGGCAGAGGAAGTACAAGTGATCTCTGCAATCGGCAAGGTAGAGATAACTTGGCACGCTGCAATCGGCAAGGTAGAGATATTCCTCTGGTTTCTAAATAGAGGCGTCATCTTAACAAGAGATAACTTGGCACGTCGCAATCGATAAGGTAGCAAGACATGTGTCTTTTACCCACATGACGAGTCTATTAAACACCTATTTTTTAGTGTAAGTTTGCTCGTGTGGTGTGGGCCATTGTTCTACTAGCTTCAAATCCATACCCCACGTAGTGCTTGTAATATGTTTGGCAATCGGTTGCGGGGTATCGATAGACAATTTTCTACACATATTCTTATGGGGCCACTGCCTTATTTTGGGCATTGTGGCCTACCAGGAATGATGTGGTTTTTAATAACAAATGTGTTTCATCTCCTGTGCAGGTTATTCATGCATGTACGTGATGGCTCCGTACATGGTCTATCCTACAGAAGCCGGAGGCCAGAGACCTTCTTATGATGGCGTGTACACGGCTGGAGCATAAAACCAGGGAGGTTTTCTCCCTTCATGGATGGCAGTATAATCTCCGGATATGAAAGCCTAAAGTCCTCTATGAAAGTAGAAAGTACAGTAGTTACAACAAAGGTGTCTAAAGACCTATATGAAAGCCTGAACCCAATCTATGAGACCAACAAGCTCCTTTCTCTTAGCCCTGTAGGTAAGCCACTTGAGTTTCTCCTTAAGTCGACGCCTACAATTGTAAAGATTTGGAGGAATGTGCTTGAAGATAAAGTCGTTTCTTGTGGTCCAAATTGCCCATGAAATCAGAATAATTATCTCCATGGAAAAAGGCAGGTTCAGCAACTGCTTGAGCTGGAAAATTTCATCCTGGATTCCTATCCCAGTAGGATTCCACGAAGGGCAAACACACTACAAACAATGTTTATCAAATGGGCAGAGGAAGTACAAGTGATCTCTGCAATTGGCAAGGTAGAGATAACTTGGCACGCTGCAATCGGCAAGGTAGAGATATTCCTCTGGTTTCTAAATAGAGGCGTCATCTTAACAAGAGATAACTTGGCACGTTGCAATCGATAAGGTAGCAAGACATGTCTCTTTTACCCACATGACGAGTCTATTAAACACCTATTTTTTAGTGTAAGTTTGCTCGTGTGGTGTAGGCCATTGTTCTACTAGCTTCAAATCCTTACCGACGTAGTGCTCGTAATATGTTCGGCAATTGGTTGCGGGGTATCGACAGACAATTTTCTGCACATATTCTTGTGGGGCCGCTGCCTTATTTTGGACATTGTGGCCTACCAGGAATGATGTGGTTTTTTAATAACAAATGTGTTTCATCTCCTGTGCAGGTTATTCATGCATGTACGTGATGGCTCCGTACTTGGTCTATCCTACAGAAATCGGAGGCCAGACACCTTCTTATGATGGCGTGTACACGGCTGGAGCATACAATCAGGGAGGTTTTCTCCCTTCATGGATGGCAGTATATTCTCCGGATATGAAAGTCTAAAGTCCTATATGAAAGCAGAAAGTACAATAGTTACAACAAAGGTGTCTAAAGTCCTATATGAAAGCCTGAACCCAATCTATGAGACCAGCGAGCTCCTTTCTCTTAGCCCTGTAGGTAAGCGACTTGAGTTCCTCCTTAAATCGACGCCTGCAATTGTAAACATTTGGTGGAATGTGCTTGAAAATAAAGCCGTTCCTTGTGGTCCAAATTGCCCATGAAATCAGAATAATTATCTCCATGGCAAAAGGCAGGTTCAGCAACTGCTTGAGCTGGAAAATTTCATCCTGGATTCCTATCCAGGTAGGATTCCACGAAGGGCAAACATACTACCAACAATGTTTTTCAAATGGGCAGAGGAAGTACAAGTGATCTCTGCAATCGGCAAGGTAGAGATAAATTGGCACACTACAATCAGGAAGGTAGAGATATTCCTCTCGTTTCTAAATAGAGGCGTCATTTTAACTAGAGATAACTTGGCACGTTGCGATCGATAAGTTAGCAAGACATGTGTCTTTTACCCACATGAAGAGTCTATTAAACACCTATTTTTTAGTGTAAGTTTGCTCGTATGGTGTGGGCCATTGTTCTACTAGGTTCAAATCCTTACCCCACGTAGTGCTCGTAGTATGTTCGGCAATTCGTTGCGGGGTATCAACAGACAATTTTCTGCACATATTCTTGTGGGGCCGCTGCCTTATTTTGGGCATTGTGGCCTACCAGGAATGATGTGGTTTTTAATAACAAATGTGTTTCATCTCCTGTGCAGGTTGTTGATGCATGTACGTGATGGCGCCATACTTGGTCTATCCTACAGAAGCCGGAGGCCAGAGACCTTCCTATGATGGCGTGTACACAGCTGGAGCATACAACCAGGGAGGTTTTCTCCCTTCATGGATGGCAGTATAATCTCCAGATATGAAAGCCTAAAGTCCTATATGAAAGCAGAAAGTACAGTAGTTACAACAAAGGTGTCTAAAGTCCTATATGAAAGCCTGAACCCAATCTATGAGACCAGCAAGCTCCTTTCTCTTAGCCCTGTAGGTAAGCCACTTGAGTTCCTCCTTAAATCGACGCCTGCAATTGTAAAGATTTGGAGGAATGTGCTTGAAGATAAAGTCGTTCCTTGTGGTCCAAATTGCCCATGAAATCAGAATAATTATCTCCATGGCAAAAGGCAGGTTCAGCAACTGCTTGAGCTGGAAAATTTCATCCTGGATTCCTATCCCAGTAGGATTCCACGAAGGGCAAACATACTACCAACAATGTTTATCAAATGGGCAGAGGAGGTACAAGTGATCTCTGCAATCGGCAAGGTAGAGATAACTTGGCACGCTGCAATCGGCAAGGTAGAGATATTCCTCTGGTTTCTAAATAGAGGCGTCATCTTAACAAGAGATAACTTGGCACGTTGCAATCGATATGATAGCAAGACATGTGTCTTTTACTCACATGACGAGTCTATTGAACACCTATTTTTTAGTGTAAGTTTGCTCGTGTGGTGTGGGCCATTGTTCTACTAGCTTCAAATCCTTACCCCACGTAGTGCTTGTAATATGTTCGGCAATTGGTTGCGGGGTATTGATAGACAATTTTCTGCACATATTCTTGTGGGGCCGTTGCCTTATTTTGGGCATTGTGGACTACCAGGAATGATGTGGTTTTTAATAACAAATGTGTTTCATGTCCTGTGCAGGTTATTCATGCATGTACGTGATGGCTCCGTACTTGGTCCATCCTACAGAAGCCGGAGGCCAGGGACATTCTTATGATGACGTGTACACTGCTGGAGCATACAACCAGGGAGGTTTTCTCCCTTCATGGATGGCAGTATAATCTCCGTATATGAAAGCCTAAAGTCCTATATGAAAGCGGAAAGTACAGTAGTTACAACAAAGGTGTCTGAAGTCCTATATGAAAACCTGAACCCAATCTATGAGACCAACAAGCTCTTTTCTCTTAGCCCTGTAGGTAAGCCACTTGAGTTCCTCCTTAAATCGACGCCTGCAATTGTAAACATTTGGAGGAATGTGCTTGAAGATAAAGTCGTTCCTTGTGGTCCAAATTGTCCAAGAAATCAGAATAATTATCTCCATGGGAAAAGGCAGGTTTAGCAACTGCTTGAGCTGGAAAATTTCATCCTGGATTCCTATCCCGGTAGGATTCCACGAAGGGCAAACATACTACCAACAATGTTTTTCAAATGGGCAAAGGAAGTACAAGTGATCTCTGCAATAGGCAAGGTAGAGATAACTTGGCACGTTGCAATCGGCAAGGTAGAGATATTCCTCTGGTTTCTAAATAGAGGCGTCATCTTAACTAGAGATAACTTGGCACGTTGCAATCAATAAGGTAGCAAGACATGTGTCTTTTACCCACATGAAGAGTCTATTAAACACCTATTTTTTAGTGTAAGTTTGCTCGTGTGGTGTGGGCCATTGTTCTACTAGCTTCAAATCCTTACCCCATGTAGTGCTCGTAATATGTTCGGCAATTGGTTACGGGGTATCGACAAACAATTTTCTGCACATATTCTTGTGGGGCCGCTGCCTTATTTTGGGCATTGTGGCCTACCAGGAATGATGTGGTTTTTAATAACAAATGTGTTTCATCTCCTATGCAGGTTATTCATGCATGTACATGATGGCTCCGTACTTGGTCTATGCTACAGAAGCCGGAGGCCAGAGACCTTCTTATGATGGTGTGTACACGGCTGGAGCATACAACCAGGGAGGTTTTCTCCCTTCATGGATGGCAGTATAATCTCCGGATATGAAAGCCTAAAGTCCTATATGAAAGTAGAAAGTATAGTAGTTACAACAAAGGTGTCTAAAGTCCTATATGAAAGCCTGAACCCAATATGTGAGACCAGCAAGCTCCTTTCTCTTAGCCCTTTAGGTAAGCCACTTTTAGTTCCTCCTTAAATCGACGCCTGCAATTGTAAAGATTTGGAGGAATGTGCTTGAAGATAAAGTCGTTCCTTGTGGTCCAAATTGCCCATGAAATCAGAATTATTATCTCCATGGCAAAAGGCAGGTTCAGCAACTGCTTGAGCTGGAAAATTTCATCCTGGATTCCTATCCCAGTAGGATTCCATGAAGGGCAAACATACTACCAACAATGTTTTTCAAATGGGCAGAGGAAGTACAAGTGATCTCTGCAATCGACAAGGTAGAGATAACTTGGCACGCTCCAATCGGCAAGGTAGAGATATTCCTCTGGTTTCTAAATAGAGGCGTCATCTTAACAAGAGATAACTTGGCACGTTGCAATCGATATGGTAGCAAGACATGTGTCTTTACCCACATGATGAGTCTATTAAACACCTATTTTTTAGTGTAAGTTTGCTCGTGTGGTGTGGGCTATTGTTCTACTAGCTTCAAACCCTTACCCCACGTAGTGCTTGTAATATGTTCGGCAATTGGTTGTGGGGTATCGACAGACAATTTTCTGCACATATTCTTGTTTGGCCGCTGCCTTATTTTGGGCATTGTGGACTATCAGGAATGATGTGGTTTTTAATAAAAAATGTGTTTCATGTCCTGTGCAGGTTATTCATGCATGTACGTGATGGCTCCGTACTTGGTCCATCCTACTGAAGCCGGAAGCCAGAGACCTTCTTATGATGGCGTGTACACTGCTGGAGCATACAACCAGGGAGGTTTTCTCCCTTCATGGATGGCAGTATAATCTCCGGATATGAAAGCCTAAAGTCCTATATGAAAGCAGAAAGTACAATAGTTACAACAAAGGTGTCTAAAGTCCTATATGAAAGCCTGAACCCAATCTATGAGACCAACGAGCTCCTTTCTCTTAGCCCTGTAGGTAAGCCACTTGAGTTCCTCCTTAAGTCGACGCCTGCAATTGAAAGATTTGGAGGAATGTGCTTGAAGATAAAGTCATTCCTTGTGGTCCAAATTGCCCATGAAATCGGAATAATTATCTCCATGGCAAAAGGCAGGTTCAGCTACTGCTTGAGCTGGAAAATTTCATCCTGGATTCCTATCCCGGCAGGATTCCACGAAGGGCAAACATACTACCAACAATGTTTTTCAAATGGGCAGAGGAAGTACAAGTGATCTCTGCAATCAGCAAGGTAGAGATAACTTGGCACGCTACAATCGGCAAGGTAGAGATATTCCTCTGGTTTCTAAATAGAGGCGTCATCATAACTAGAGATAACTTGGCACGTTGCAATCGATAAGGTAGGAAGACATGTGTCTTTTACCCACATGAAGAGTCTATTAAACACCTATTTTTTAGTGTAAGTTTGCTCGTGTGGTGTGGGCCATTGTTCTACTAGCTTCAAATCCTTACCCCATGTAGTGCTCGTAATATGTTCGGCAATTGGTTACGGGGTATCGACAAACAATTTTCTGCACATATTCTTGTGGGGCCGCTGCCTTATTTTGGGCATTGTGGCCTACCAGGAATGATGTGGTTTTTAATAACAAATGTGTTTCATCTCCTGTGCAGGTTATTCATGCATGTACGTGATGGCTCCGTACTTGGTCTATCCTACAGAAGCCGGAGGCCAGAGACCTTCTTATGATGGCGTGTACACGGCTGGAGCATACAACCACGGAGGTTTTCTCCCTTCATGGATGGCAGTATAATCTCCAGATATGAAAGCCTAAAGTCCTATATGAAAGTAGAAAGTACAGTAGTTACAACAAAGGTGTCTAAAGTCCTATATGAATGCCTGAACCCAATCTATGAGACCAGCAAGCTCGTTTCTCTTAGCCCTGTAGGTAAGCCACTTGAGTTCCTCCTTAAATTGACGCCTGCAATTGTAAAGATTTGGAGGAATGTGCTTGAAGATAAAGTCATTCTTTGTGGTCCAAATTGCCCATGAAATCAGAATAATTATCTCCATGGCAAAAGGCAGGTTCAACAACTGCTTGAGCTAGAAAATTTCATCCTGGATTCCTATCTCAGTAGGATTCCACGAAGGGCAAACATACTACCAACAATGTTTATCAAATGGGCAGAGGAAGTACAAGTGATCTCTGCAATCGGCAAGGTATAGATAACTTGGCACGCTGCAATCGGCAAGGTATAGATATTCCTCTGGTTTCTAAATATAGGCGTCATCTTAACAAGAGATAACTTGGCACGTTGCAATCGATAAGGTAGGAAGAGATGTGTCTTTTACACACATGACGAGTCTATTAAACACCTATTTTTTAGTGTAAGTTTGCTCGTGTGGTGTGGGCCATTGTTCTACTAGCTTCAAATCCTTACCCCACGTAGTGCTCGTAATATGTTCGGCAATTGGTTGCGGGGTATCGACAGACAATTTTCTGCACATATTCTTGTGGGTCCGCTGCCTTATTTTGGGCATTGTGGCCTACCAGGAATGATGTGGCTTTTAATAACAAATGTGTTTCATCTGCTGTGCAGGTTATTCATGCATGTACGTGATTGCTTCGTACTTGGTCTATCCTACAGAAGCCGGAGGCCAGAGACCTTCTTATGATGGCGCGTACAAAGCTGGAGCATACAACCAGGGAGGTTTTCTCCCTTCATGGATGGTAGTATAATCTCTGGATATGAAATCCTAAAGTCCTATATGAAAGCAGAAAGTACAATAGTTACAACAAAGGTGTCTAAAGTCCTATATGAAAGCCTGAACCTAATCTATGAGACCACCGAGCTCCTTTCTCTTAGCCCTGTAGGCAAGCCACTTGAGTTCTGTGACGACCCCGGCTTAATCGTGCACTAATCATACACGCAAATGCGCACGATCAAGCCTAAGAACTCACTTGAAGATATCACAACACAACTCTAAAACATAAATAAAGTCATACAAGCTTTATATTACAAGCCAGGGCCTCGAGGGCTCGAATACATAGCTCGATGGCATACAAGCGTCAGTGGAAGCATCAGATATCTGGGTACAAATATTTTACAGAGAGAGAGAAATAGGCCTTCACAGAGGCGGGGTAAAATAAAATACTACGATCGAAAGGCGTAGGCCTCCTGCCCTGGACCCTCCGATCCTACTCCTGGTCGTCAGTCGGCTCCTCATAGTAGTAGTACTCGCCAGGCGGGTAGTAGTACTGGTCGTCGGCTGGGGCGTCTGGCTCAGGGGCTCCGTCGTCTGGTGGCATCAAATGGAATATGGGGGAAAAAGAAAATAAAGCAAACGTGAGTACTCATCCGAAGTACTCAGCAAGCAAGGATCTACACTACATATGCAACATTGTCAAAGGAATGGCTGTATATGTGGACTGGGCTGCAGAAATGCCAGAATAGAGGGGGAAAGTCTAGTCCTATCGAAGACTAGCATCTTCAACAATCTTCGACAGTCTTGCAGCAATAGAAGAGAGCAGATCAACATAATGTAAAGTAGTAGTAGTATCATCAACCTTGACCTGAGATCCTTTCTCGACTCCCTGCGAGAAAGCAATCCTAGAGCCGTGCTATCCATTTCTCATCACATGTTCTAGTTGTACCGATCGGGATACAACTCCGAGTGTCCGTTACCGTAGGACAGGCTATCGATAGAAGTTTCTTCCCTGCAGGGGTGCACCAAGTTACCCACCACGCTCGCTTAACTCCGGCCGGACACACTTTTCTGGGTCATGCCCGGCCTCGGCTAAGCAACACGCCGCAACCCGACCGAATACCTAACAGAGAGGTCAGCACGCCGGACTAAACCTATGCGCCCACGGGTCTTGGGCCTTCGCCCCGTGAACTCCTGCACGTTGCGTACGCGGCTGAAAGCAGACCTAGCAACCCCTTATACAAGTGCGATTGCGTTTCCAGTCCAATTCAGCGCGCGCCGCTCAGTCGCTGACGTCTATTAAGCTCCGGCTGAAGTATACGACGCAGAACGCCCATACTATGCCCACGTGATGGTTAGTGCTATCAGGGCAGAGGCCCCTCGGATCAAATATCCAAACCATAGTGGATTAGGAGCGCACGGAAACGAGCAGAGACTCACGATCGATGTGACCCCGTCGCCTCGTCTCGAGGACTTGCGGCAAGGGCTAAGAATGCCCGGCCACGCCTCGTAGTTATCTCGCGAGCACCATCCAGGTCAACCCGACTCCACATCACTTCGCATTAAGCTCGCACGGGTACCCCTCAGGGCCGACCCGTCTTTAGTAACATGGTTTAGTGCAGGTCATAATATCCAAGATAATTGTGTGTCTGACACCGAAGGGAACCCTGAGGAATCACCCTCGATGGAATTCCCGCTGATGTTACCGTCAAGGTGAACGAAGGAGGAATCACCCTCGAGGTCCACACTTGAGGTGTTGCACGACGACGTCGTTATCGGGGGTGGTGTAGGAGGAATCACCCTCGCTTACCACGACCGAGTAACTAACCTACAAGGTTAACATCAGAAGTGCTGACGAGGTATCACCCTCGGCACTCGACGGTAACCCAGCAGTGTCGGCAACTAAAGGGGGAAGTGACGTGCGGTGCCGGGGCCTGGTCTTCAATCCCGATGATCGGGTCTTCTGATATCCAGCAGGGCAGTCGGGATCAAGTGGGGGTCCCTGTCGTGTCTCTACCCATCCTATACTAATCAGTCTAGGATAACTAGAAAGGTAGCAAGGCAGGTTACAATAATCAGGCTATGCAGCAGATATAGGAAAACAGTAGCAGTAGCAGTTCTAATGCAAGCATAATAGAGAAGAGAATAGGCGATATAGGCATGCTCAAAATGGGGTTGCTTGCCTGTTTGCTCTGGGGCAAGGGCAAGGTCGCCTGTGGTGTCGTCGGGGACGTAGTCGTACTCCTGAGATGTGTCTGCCTCAGGAGCTACGTCAACGTCGGGGTCTACCGAGAGAGAAGAGGGGGAAGAAACAGGTAAACATAATGCAATACGATGCGTGTGATGCTATGATGCAGTGCAGGGTTGCCTAATTATGCATCTAAGTCATTTTAGTTATTTTTAGAATTAATCTGAGATTTATTTACCGAAGTGTGTGCATTATTCATCAGCCGGATACGGGTCCGAAGTTACGAGTTCTTCTACGTAGGGGGTTCCGATGAAGAAACAGACGGCACGATCAGACTCGTCTCGTCGTTCTGAACAACTTTCATGTTTTAACTTTTTCGATCTGAGCTATGGTTTAAAAGTTATTAATTTTCAAAGATTATTTGAATTTCTGGAATTTATTTATTTAACAGAAAATGAATTATGATGTCAGCATTGCGTCACAGTGATGTCAGCGGTCAACAGCGTCGCTGACCAGTCAAAACATGACATGTGGGTCCAGTGGGACCCACATGTCAGTCTCTGTTAAGACTAACAGTGGATTATTTCAGTTAACAGAGTGATTAGAGGGGTGGGCCCCACATGTCAGTGAGACATTAGGCTAATCTAATTAATTTTATTTAATTAAATATTTAATTAGGTTAATTGAACGAGGGGGACCCACATGTCAGTGGCACTGTGCTGCCACGTCAGCGCGTTGACTCAGGTCAGCGCGGTCAACTGGGCCCCTGGACCCACTGGTCAGTGAGCCAGGGTGACCCACGTGGCAGCCACGTCGGCGGCCGGCGCCGGAGTAGCGCCGGCGACCAAAAACGCGGCGGCGCGTCACCGGAGTTGCTCGGATTCGCGCTACAGAGCTCGGTTCGAGCCGTGGTTAGGTTCTTTTGAACGGGCGTTCAACGCCGCGTCCAACCGTGGCGGTGGTGTGGCCGGAAACGGCGTGTAGCGACGGCGGCGAGCATCGCGGCGGACGCCGGAGTTCGGTCGTCGTCGGATTCGTAGCTAGGGGGCACGGGAGAGCGCGTGCGCGGGCGCGTTCGACTCCTGGAAGCAGCAGGAACACGACGCCGTGCTCAGACGCGTGTGTCATAGGCCACAGCGACGACGTCGAGCTCGTCGGCGGCGTCGAGCTTCGGTCACAGTGGCAGCTGCGGCTAGAGGCGCGACGAGGCGAGGAAGGAGAGGGGAGAGGACGGAGTGAAGCTCACCGAGCGGCTACGAAAAGCCCTTGGTGGCTTAGGAGCAGCAGACGGCGCCGGAGACGGAAGGGGATCGTCGGCGACCGAGGAAGAAGACGACGTCGATGCGCTCGATGCTGGCAATCCGGGCTTCTCCAAGTGGCACCAGGCGACGCGGCAGTCGACGACGGGGACGTAGGACACGGCGGAGCATCGACCGGGGCTCGGTGGCCGCGAGGACGAACGGGGATGGCGGCGATCGCGTTCGGCCGCGGTGGATCTGAGGGGGAAGGAGGACGAAGCGAGCGAGGAGAGGACGGGGAAGTGAACGAGGGAGCCAGGGGAAGCGGTGGAGCTCAGCCTTATCCCCTCCTCGCCTCCCTGTAGCGTCGGTGGCGGCGACGTGTCGGCGCCGCGCCGGCGCGCGCGCGCTCGACCAGCGGGAGGACGACAACGCGAGGGTGAGAGGTGAGGTGGGCCTGCTGGGCCAGGGTTCGGGGCACTGTGCACTAAGGCCCAGTGCACAGTGCCTCGTTTTTATTTTTCTGTTTTTGTTTCTCTTGTTCTTTATTTCATTTCCTGTTTCGAAATAGTTAGGGCACTTTTACATTTTTGTAAAATGTGGGACTTAGTCCAAATATTACAGTGCCATTTTAGCTCTCACCAAAAATTGGTTTGGACAGATTTGGAAACCATTTGTATTTGAAATGATTTAAAATGGATTTAAATATCCTATTTTGATGCTGTTTTATCTAGTTAGAGTCACTTATCTAACCCCAACTTTATTGATGATGATTTTACAAATGTTCCTGGATTATTTGCCATTTAATGAACATTTTTCCATCAGTGTTTGATCAACTTCATATTTCACTTTTGAATTTGAGTTGGTTTTCAGATGTGAATTTGAATTGGATCATTAACCCATATGACTTGGCAGTGCAAATGATCATGACTTGGCAAGATTAATAGAGTGTCACAGAGCTTATTACAAGGGGGTGTTACAAGTTCTCCTCCTCTAAAAGAAATTCTCGTCCCGAGAATTTAGGAGGTAGAAGGAAAGAGTCCGGGATATTCTTCCCGAAGATGATCCTCGCGTTCCCAAGTGGCTTCATCTTCAGTGTGATTCGACCACTGCACTTTTAGGAACTTGGTCGTCTTCTGACGAGTTCGACGTTCAGATTCGTCGAGGATGCGGATCGGATGCTCCTTATAGGAAAGATCATCTTGTAGCTTGAGCATCTCATGATCCACTGCACGGTGCGGAGATTCCTTGAAGCACTTACGGAGTTGCGACACGTGGAAGACATCATGAATATGGGAGAATTGCGGTGGCAACTCCAATTTATATGCCACCTGTCCACGTCTAGCCACGATGCGGAAAGGACCAATATAGCGAGGAGCTAGCTTGCCCTTGATTCCGAAACGACGTGTGCCCTTCATTGGAGTGACACGAAGATAAGCTTGATCACCAGGTTGATAGATCACACCCCATCGCTTACGATCATAATTACTCTTCTGACGGTCTTGAGCTGCTTTGAGATTCTCCCGGACAATTCTGACTTGTTCTTCGGCATGTTGAATAATGTCCGGTCCAACAAGAGGTCGTTCCCTAGTTTCTGACCAATTCAGAGGGGTTCGACATTTACGGCCATAAAGAACCTCAAAGGGGGCCATTTTCAAGCTGGCTTGATAGCTATTGTTGTAAGAGAACTCGGCATACGGGAGAGATTTCTCCCATTTCTTACTGAAGGATATAACACAAGCTCGAAGCATATCTTCAAGCACTTGATTAACGCGCTCAACTTGACCTTGGGATTGGGGATGATAAGCTGAACTCCAGGTAATATGAGTTCCCATTGCTTTCTGGAAACTTTCCCAGAAATGGCCAGTGAAAATGCTGCCACGGTCTGAACTGATTTCCTTGGGAATACCATGGAGTGAAACAATTCTGGAGATATATAGCTCTGCTAACTAACTAGCAGTAATAGTCTCCTTAACTGGCAGAAAGTGTGCAACCTTGGAAAGTTGGTCAACGACGACAAGAATAGCATCGTGACCCTTCTGAGACTTGGGAAGACCAGTAATGAAGTCCATTTGCACTTTATCCCACTTCCATAGAGGAATAGGGAGCGGTTGCAGAATTCCAGCAGGTTTCTGATGTTCTGCCTTCACGCGACGACAAACGTCACACTCGGCAACATAACGAGCAATATCTTGCTTCATTCTAGACCACCAGTACCTTTGACGAAGATCTCGATACATCTTGGTACTACCCGGATGGATAGATAGCGGTGTATCATGGGCCTCCTTCATGACTTTGTCAGTCATCAGCTCGAAGCGAGGTACTACAATGCGGTCTCGGAAGTACAAGGTTCCATCTTCAGCAATCGAGAAATCCCTGTACTTTTCAAGGTGAAGCTCTTTCTTCATTAGACCAATTTCGGCATCTTTAGTTTGCGCAATCTTGACAGCTTTCTCAAGATCTGGTTGTATCACAAGGTTATTAAGAGAACCTTGCAGGATGATGCAGAGATTCAGTTTGCGCAATTCTTCATACAGCTGGGGTTGAGCTTGCTTAACCATGAGGTTACTACAATATGACTTGCGGCTCAAGGCATCAGCCATCACATTAGCTTTGCCGGGAGTGTATGAAATTCCACAATCATAATCTGTGATTGTTTCCAACCAACGCTGCTGACGAAGGTTCAGTTCCGGTTGAGTAAATAAATACTTCAAGCTCTGATGATCGGTGTAAATATCACACCGATTACCAAGGAGGTAATGACGCCACTGCTTCAAAGCATAAATCACCGCAGCAAGTTCGAGGTCATGCACTGGGTAATTCTCTTCATGTGGACGCAGTTGTCGCGAAGCATAAGCAATTACTCTTCGCTCTTGCATTAGGACGCAACCTAGTCCTTGGCGAGAGGCCTCGCAGAAGATCACAAAATCTTTGCGAGAGTCTGGAGGAGCAAGGACTGGAGCAGAAGTCAGCTTGTCCTTGAGGGTCTGGAAGCTTTCCTGACATTTGTCTGTCCACTCAAACTTAACGCCTTTGTGGAGCAGATTAGTCAGGGGCTTGGCAATCTTAGAGAAATTTTCGATGAATCGGCGACAATAACTTGCAAGCCCGAGGAAACTTCTGACTTGCTTGACATTCTTCGGAGGGGTCCAGTCAAGAATAGCCTGAACTCGTTCCGGGTTAACTGCGATACCATCCTTGGAGATGACATGTCCAAGGTAGGTTACCTCAGAAAGCCAGAATTCGCACTTAGAGTACTTGGCATATAATTGGTGCTCTCGAAGTCTCTCCAGAACAAGGCGAAGATGCTCAGCATGTTCTTCTTTGTTCTTCGAATAAACCAGAATATCATCCAGATATACCACGACGAATTTGTCGAGGTAATCCATGAATATATAATTCATTAGGCGGGAGAAAGTAGCTGGAGCGTTTGTTAAGCCAAATGACATGACTGTGTACTCGTAAGAGCCATAACGAGTAACGAATGCAGTCTTCGGAATATCCTCTTCACGGACAAGGATCTGGTGATAACCCAACCTCAAGTCGAGTTTAGAAAACACCGAAGATCGATCAACTTGCTGGATCCTACTCTCCGTGTGCACTCTGATGCAGAATCCGGTCTTATCGAATGACAACTCGGAGTATAATACAACTCGGAGAGAAAGGTTAAACAAAACAATGGAAAGGAAAATGATTATCAGACTAATCAGATCAAAGACAGGGAAATCGCACTGAATCCAGCTCTCCGGGTGGATAGAATTAACGAGAACCTAAATGTCGGTGTTAGTAAATTTTATTAAACCTGAATAGATGAGAGATTAGAATCCCAGAGTAAAGATGAGGAATAAAAGATCCTAATACCACCCAGTTGGCGACGTGGGGCCATAAGCAACACAGCCAAGTTAGTAAAACAGTTTTTGACCACTAGACTCAACTTTGGCCAAGGAATTGGGAAGGGGGATTCCTAGAGGCAGTCGGCTCTGATACCAACCTGTGACGACCCCGGCTTAATCATGCACTAATCATACACGCAAATGCGCACGATCAAGCCTAAGGACTCACTTGAAGATATCACAACACAACTCTAAAACATAAATAAAGTCATACACACTTTATATTACAAGCCCGGGCCTCGAGGGCTCGAATACATAGCTCGATGGCATACAAGCGTCAGCGGAAGCATCAGATATCTGGGTACAGATATTTTACAGAGAGAGAGAAATAGGCCTTCACAGAGGCGGGGTAAAATAAAATACTACGATCGAAAGGCGTAGGCCTCCTGCCCTGGACCCTCCGATCCTACTCCTGGTCGTCAGTCGGCTCCTCGTAGTAGTAGTACTCGCCAGGCGGGTAGTAGTACTGGTCGTCGGCTGGGGCGTCTGGCTCAGGGGCTCCGTCGTCTGGTGGCATCAAATGGAATATGGGGGAAAAAGAAAATAAAGCAAACGTGAGTACTCATCCGAAGTACTCAGCAAGCAAGGATCTACACTACATATGCAACATTGTCAAAGGAATGGCTGTATATGTGGACTGGGCTGCAGAAATGCTAGAATAGAGGGGGAAAGTCTAGTCCTATCAAAGACTAGCATCTTCAACAATCTTCGACAGTCTTGCAGCAATAGAAGAGAGCAGATCAACATAATGTAAAGTAGTAGTAGTATCATCAACCTCGACCTGAGATCCTTTCTCGACTCCCTGCGAGAAAGCAATCCCAGAGCCGTACTATCCATTTCTCATCACATGTTCTAGTTGTACCGATCGGGATACAACTCCGAGTGTCCGTTACCGTAGGACAGGCTATCGATAGAAGTTTCTTCCCTGCAGGGGTGCACCAAGTTACCCACCACTCTCGCTTAACTCCGGCCGGACACACTTTTCTGGGTCATGCCCGGCCTCGGCTAAGCAACACGCCGCAACCCGGCCGAATACCTAACAGAGAGGTCAGCACACCGGACTAAACCTATGCGCCCACGGGTCTTGGGCCTTCGCCCCGGGAACTCCTGCACGTTGCGTACGCGGCTGAAAGCAGACCTAGCAACCCCTTATACAAGTGCGATTGCGTTCCCAGTCCAATTCAGCGCGCACCGCTCAGTCGCTGACGTCTATTAAGCTCCGGCTGAAGTATACGACGCAGAACGCCCATACTATGCCCACGTGATGGTTAGTGCTATCAGGCCAGAGGCCCCTCAGATCAAATATCCAAACCGTATTGGATTAGGAGCGCGCGGAAACGAGCAGAGACTCACGATCGATGTGACCCCGTCGCCCCGTCTCGAGGACTTGCGGCAAGGGCTAAGAATGCCCGGCCACGCCTCGTAGTTATCTCGCGGGCACCATCCAGGTCAACCCAACTCCACATCACTTCGCATTAAGCTCGTGCGGGTACCCCTCAGGGCCGACCCGTCTTCAGTAACATGGTTTAGTGCAGGTCATAATATCCAAGATAACTGTGTGTCTGACACCGAAGGGAACCCTAAGAAATCACCCTCGATGGAATTCCCGCTGATGTTACCGTCAAGGTGAACGAAGGAGGAATCACCCTCGAGGTCCACACTTGAGGTGTTGCATGACGACGTCATTATCGAGGGTGGTGTAGGAGGAATCACCCTCGCTTACCACGACCGAGTAACTAACCTACAAGGTTAACATCAGAAGTGCTAACGAGGTATCACCCTCGGCACTCGACGGTAACCCAGCAGTGTCGGCAACTAAAGGGAGAAGTGACGTGCGGTGCCGGGGCCTGGTCTTCAATCCCGATGATCGGGTCTTCTGATATCCAGCAGGGCAGACGGGATCAAGTGGGGGTCTCTGTCGTGTCTCTACCCAGCCTATACTAATCAGTCTAGGATAACCAGAAAGGTAGCAAGGCAGGTTACAATAATCAGGCTATGCAGCAGATATAGGAAAACAGTAGCAGTAGCAGTTCTAATGCAAGCATAAGAGAGAAGAGAATAGGCGATATAGGCATGCTCAAAATGGGGGTGCTTGCCTGTTGGCTCTGGGGCAAGGGCAAGGTCGCCTGTGGTGTCGTCGGGGACGTAGTCGTACTCTTGAGCTGCGTCTGCCTCGGGAGCTACGTCAACGTCGGGGTCTATCGAGAGAGAAGAGGGGGAAGAAACAGGTAAACATAATGCAAACAAATGCAATACGGTGCGTGTGATGCTATGATGCAGTGCAGGGTTGCCTAATTATGCATCTAAGTCATTTTAGTTATTTTTAGAATTAATCTGGGATTTATTTACCGAAGTGTGTGCACTATTCATCAGCCGGATACGGGTCCAGAGTTTCGAGTTCTTCTACGTAGGGGGTTCCGATGAAGAAACAGACGGCACGATTAGACTCGTCTCGTCGTTCTGAACAACTTTCATGTTTTAACTTTTTCGATCTGAGCTACGGTTTAAAAGTTATTAATTTTCAAAGATTATTTGAATTTCTGGAATTTATTTATTTAACAGAAAATGAAATATGACGTCAGCATTGCGTCACAGTGACGTCAGCGGTCAACAGCGTCGCTGACCAGTCAAACATGACATGTGGGTCCAGTGGGACCCACATGTCAGTCTCTGTTAAGACTAACAGTGGATTATTTCAGTTAACAGAGTGATTAGAGGGGTGGGCCCCACATGTCAGTGAGACATTAGGCTAATCTAACTAATTTTATTTAATTAAATGTTTAATTAGGTTAATTGAACGAGGAGGACCCACATGTCAGTGGCACTGTGCTGCCACGTCAGCGCGTTGACTCAGGTCAGCGCGGTCAACTGGGCCCCTGGACCCACTGGTCAGTGAGCCAGGGTGACCCACGTGGCAGCCACGTCGGCGGCCGGCGCCGGAGTTGCGCCGGCGACCAAAAACGCGGCGGCGCGTCGTCGGAGTTGCTCGGATTCGCGCTACAGAGCTCGGTTCGAGCCGTGGTTAGGTTCTTTCGAACGGGCGTTCAACGCCGCGTCCAACCGTGGCGGTGGTGTGGCCGGAAATGGCGTGTAGCGACGGCGGCGAGCATCGCGGCGGATGCCGGAGTTCGGTCATCGTCGGATTCGTAGCTAGGGGGCACGGGAGAGCGCGTGCGCGGGCGCGTTCGACTCCTGGAAGCAGCAGGAACACGACGCCGTGCTCAGACGCGTGTGTCATAGGCCACAGCGACGGCGTCGAGCTCGTCGGCGGCGTCGAGCTTCAGTCACAGCGGCAGCTGCGGCTAGAGGCGCGACGAGGCGAGGAAGGAGAGGAGAGAGGATGGAGTGAAGCTCACCGAACGGCTACGAAAAGCCCTTGGTGGCTTAGGAGCAGCAGACGGCGCCGGAGACGGAAGGGGAACGTCGGCGACCGAGGAAGAAGACGACGTCGATGCGCTCGGTGCTGGCGATCCGGGCTTCTCCAAGTGGCACCAGGCGACGCGGCAGTCGACGACGGGGACGTAGGACACGGCGGAGCGTCGACCGGGGCTCGGTGGCCGCGAGGACGAACGGGGACGGCGGCGATCGCGTTCGGCCGCGGTGGATCTAAGGGGGAAGGAGGACGAAGCGAGCGAGGAGAGGACGGGGAAGTGAACAAGGGAGCCAGGGGAAGCGGTGGAGCTCGGCCTTATCCCCTCCTCGCCTCCCTGTAGCGTCGGTGGCGGCGACGTGTCGGCGCCGCGCCGGCGCGCTTGCGCTCGACCAGCGGGAGGACGACAGCGCGAGGGTGAGAGGTGAGGTGGGCCTGCTGGGCCGGGGTTCGGGGCACTGTGCACTAAGGCCCAGTGCACAATGCCTCGTTTTTATTTTTTTGTTTTTGTTTCTCTTTTTCTTTATTTCATTTCCTGTTTCAAAATAGTTAGGGCACTTTTACATTTTTGTAAAATGTGGGACTTAGTCCAAATATTACAGTGCCATTTTAGCTCTCACCAAAAAGTGGTTTGGACAGATTTGGAAACCATTTGTATTTGAAATGATCTAAAATGGATTTAAATATCCTGTTTTGATGCTGTTTTATCTAGTTAGAGTCACTTATCTAACCCCAACTTTATTGATGATGATTTTACAAATGTTCCTGGATTATTTGCCATTTAATGAACATTTTTCCATCAGTGTTTGATCAACTTCATATTTCACTTTTGAATTTGAGTTGGTTTTCAGATGTGAATTTGAATTGGATCATTAACCCATATGACTTGGCACTGCAAATGATCATGACTTGGCAAGATTAACAGAGTGTCACAGAGCTTATTAAAAGGGGGTGTTACAAGTTCCTCCTTAAATCGACGCCCGCAATTATAAAGATTTGGAGGAATGTGCTTGAAGATAAAGTCGTTCCTTGTGGTCCAAATTGCCCATGAAATCGGAATAATTATATCCATAGCAAAAGGCAGGTTCAGTATCCATCGTATCTATAATTTTTTATTATTCCTTGCCAATATTATACAACTTTTATATACTTTTGTTAACATTTTATATTATTTTTTGGGACTAACATATTGATCCAGTGCCCAGTGCCAGTTCCTGTTTGTTGCATGTTTTTTGTTTCGCAGAATATCCATATCAAACGAAGTCCAAACGCGATAAAAATTTACAGAGAATTATTTTAGAATATATGTGATTTTTGGGAGGTGGAATCAACGCAAACGGAGGCCCACGGCCTCCACAAGACACCAGGGCGCGGCCTCCCACCCTGGCACGCGGTGGTGCCTTGTGGGCACCCCGTAAGTCGGTTGGGGCTCTATTTCGGTCGCAAGGAAGCTTATATTCACAAAAAAATCGTGTTATAATTTCAGCGCAATCGGAGTTACGGATCTCCGGATATTTAAGAAACGCGCCAGAAAACAGGAACGCGAAAGAGAAGATAACAATGAGAGAGATCCAATCTCGGAGGGGCTCCCGCCCCTCCGCCGCCTTGGAGGTCAAGTACCAGAGGGGAAGCCCTCCTCCCATCTAGGGGGGGGGGGGGCGCTAAGGAAGAAGAAGAAGGAGGGGGGCTCTCTCCCCCTCTCTCCCGGTGGCGCCGGAGTGCCACCAGGGCAAGGATCGTGACGATGATCTACACCAAAAATCTTGCTACCGTCAACCCCAACTCTCTCCCCCTGTATGCAGCAGTGTAACCTCTCTATTCCGGCTGCAATTCTCTACTTAAACGTGGTGCTCAACACTATATATTATTATCCAATGATATGTGGTTATCCTATGATGTTTGAGTCGATCTGTTTTGTCCTATGGGCTGATTGATGATCGTGATTGGTCTGAGTTGTATATTTTATTTTGGCGCTATCCTATGGTGCCCTCCGTGTCACGCAAATGTGAGGGATCCCCATTATAGGGTGTTGCAATACGTTCATGATTTTCTTATGGTGGGTGGCGTGAGTGACTGAAACACATACCCGAGTAAGTGGGTTGTTGTGTATGGGATAAAGAGGACTTGATACTTAATGCTATGGGTGGGTTTTACCTTAATGATCTTTGGTAGCTGCAGATACTTGCTAGAGTTCCAATCATAAGTGCATATGATCCAAGTACGGAAAGTATGTTAGCTCATGCCTCTCCCTCATACAAAATTGCAATAATGATTACCGGTCTAGTTATCAATTGCCTAGGGACAAATAACTTTCTTGTGTGAAAAAAAGCTCTCTACTAAACAACTAACTTTTATTATCTTGCAATTTATTCGTAGTTTTATTCTCGCAAAGTACTTGTAGTTTTATTCTTGTTCTAGGTAAAGCAAGTGTTAAGTGTGCGTAGAGTTGTATCGGTGGTCGATAGACCTCGAGGGAATATTTGTTCTACCTTTAGCTCCTCGTTGGTTTCGACACTCTTATTTATGGAAAAAAGGCTACAAACGATCCCTTATACTTGTGGGTTATCAAGACCTTTTTCTGGCGCCGTTGCCGAGGAGCAATAGCATGGGGTGAATATTCTCGTGTGTGCTTGTTTGCTTTGTCACTAAGTGGTTTTTATTTTCTATTCTAAGTTGTTCTCTATCTTTAGTTATGGATATGGAACATGAAATACCAACACAATTAGTTGTACTTGCTACTCATGGAGATGGGGAACCTCATAAAACCCTCGATGCTTGTTATGTGAAAAATATTAAACACTACTTTGATAATCCTGAGAAAACCCCATTCAACTTGATAATGGGAGACACGTTGGATCAACGTGGATACTTTAGAGATTATCGCTTGACTCAAAAAGGGAAACTCTTATGGGATCAAATTGATTATTTGCAATGGTATGCGTGGAATTTATGCTTGAGATATGATTATACTTGTTGCTCTAGGATGAAGGCTCGACACCTTCCCTTTTCATGTGAATTTAATGATAATGAAACCTTGGCTGCTTATGCTAATGGTAGATATGATTACTATGATTTGGAACGAATAGAAGAATTTGTTGCTTTTAAGGGTGCTTATGAAATTGAATCTTTGTTTAAAAAGTATGAAGATTATGATGATGCTGTTTATAGACCTGAAAATTTTGCTATACTTAAATATTGTTATGAGAATTATAAATACAATGCCGATATTGATGAATTTATTAAGAAAGTCTCCGCTGTCCAAGAAGAGACTAATATTTTGCAGGAATCTATGGAAAAAGAAATCGATGAAATTGTGAGCTCATTGGATGAAAAAGATGATGAGGAGAGCAAAGAACAAAAGAAGGAATAGCGGATTAGCTACCCATGCCCACCTTCTAATGAGAGTAACTCTTCAACTCATACATTGTTTAATGTCCCTTTGTGCTTACCGAAGGATGAATGCTATGATAATTGCTATGGTCCCATTGATTCGTTTGAAATATCCCTTTTTGATGAACTTGATACTTGCTATGCTTGTGGCCATGATGCCAATATGAATTATGCTTATGGAGATGAACTTGCTATAGTTCCTTATGTTAAGAATGAAATTGTTGCTATTGCACCCACGCATGATAGTCCTATTATCTTTTTGAATTCTCCCAACTACAGTATATCAGAGAAGTTTGCGCTTATTAAGGATTATATTGATGGGTTACGTTTTACCATTACACATGATGATTTTGATAAATTTAATATGCATGTGCTTGCTGCTCCTAATTGCAGTTATTATGAGAGAGGAACTACATCTCCGCCTCTCTATGTTTCCAACATGATAAAATTGCAAGAAACTGCTTATGCTATGTATTGGCCTTTTACTTGATGTGCATGAATTGTTCTTTTATGACAGCCGATGCATAGGAAGAGAGTTAGACTTCGTTGTTGCATGATATATGTTGCTTTGTGCTCACTACTAAATGCTAAATCATTGTTAATTAAAATTGGCTTTGATATACCTTGGGATCTGGGTGGATCAATTACTTGAGCACTTTATGCCTAGCTTAATGGCTTTATAGAAAGCGCTGCCAGGGAGACAACCCGAAAGTTTTAGAGAGTCATTTTATTCTGTTGTGTGCTTTTATAAAGTTTAAAAACAAAAAAATATAGAGGGGAACTTAAAACTTTACAAAAAGAAAAGTGAAAGTGAGAAAGACAAGCACCGTGGAAGCGGGAGCATGCCTTGAACTTTGTTCATGCCCATGGAAACTTTGTGAATCTTGAATTACAGAAACTTTTCAACAAAAATAATTATCCCCTTGTATAAATCCATTGTATTATGAAAATAATGTGCCAAGATTTGCCTTTAAGATGATTAGATTGTTATTCAAAGATCGAGGAGGTCTCGATATGAGGAGAAGGAGGAGAGGCAAGAGTTCAAGCTTGGGGATGCCCAAGGCACCCAAAGTAAATATTCAAGGAGACTCAAGCGTCTAAGCTTGGGGATGCCCCGGAAGGCATCCTATCTTTCTTCAACAAGTATCGGTATGTTTTGGTTTTCGTTTTATTCACATGGTATGCGTAAATTCTTGGAGCGTCTTTTGTGTTTATCTTTCCCTTTTTGTTTTATGCACCATGCTGGTATGAGATAGTCCTTGGTTGATTTATAGAATGCTCTTTGCACTTCACTTATATCTTTTGAGTATGTTATAGAATGCTTCATGTGCTTCACTTATATCATTTGAAGTTTGGATTGCCTGTTTCTCTACTTATAGAAAACCGTTATTTGTAGAATGCTCTTTTGCTTCACTTATATTTGTTAGAACATGGTGTTTTGTAGAAAGAATTAAACTCTCATGCTTCACTTATATCTATTTAGAGAGTCAACATGAATTGGTCATTCACATGGTTAGTCATAAAATCCTACATAAAACTTGTGGATCACTGAATATGATATGTTTCATTCCTTGTAATAGTTTTGCGATATAGAGATGATAATATGTGGGAGGTACTAGTAAACGGTCATGGTTAGTAGGAATATTGGTGTTAAGGTTTGTGATTCCCGAAGCATGCACGTATAGTCTCTCGTTATGCTATGAAGTTGGAGCATGATTTATTATTGATTGTCTTCCTTATGAGTGGCGGTCGGGGACGAGCAATGGTCTTTTCCTACCAATCTATCCTCCTAGGGGCATGCGTAGTAGTACTTTGCTTCAAGGGCTAATAAACTTTTGCAATAAGTATGTGAGTTCTTTATGACTAATGTGAGTCCATGGATTATACGCACTCTTACCTTTCCGCAATTTGCTAGCCTCTACGGTACCATGCATTGCCCTTTCTCACCTCGAGATGTGGTGCAAACTTTGCAGGTGCATCCAAACCCTGTGATATGATACGCTCTATCACACATAAGCCTTATTATATCTTCCTCAAAACAGCCACCATACCTACCTATTATGGCATTTCCATAGTCATTCCGAGATATATTGCCATGCAACTTTCACCGTTCCGTTTTTATGACTTGAGCATTCATTGTCATATTGCTTTGCATGATCGTAGGATAGCTAGCATGATATTTTCATGGCTTGTCCGTTTTTTGATATCTTTGCTATGCTAGATCATTGCACATCCTGGTACACCACCAGAGGCATTCATATAGAGTCATACTTTGTTCTAGGTATCGAGTTGTAATATTGAGTTGTAAGTAAATAGAAGTGTGATGATCATCATTATTCATTATTAGAGCATGTCCTAGTGAGGAATGGATGATGGAGACTATGATTCCCCCACAAGTTGGGATGAGACTTCAGACAAAATATAAAAAAGAAAGAAAAAGAAAAAAAGGAAGAAAAAAGAAGAAAAAAGAAAAAATGAGAGAAAAAGAGAGAAGGGGCATGCTAATTCCACACTTGTGCTTCAGAGTAGCACCATGTTTTTCACGTAGAGAGTCTTCTATGTAGTCAGTTTCATATACTAGTGGGAATTTTTCATTATAGAACTTGGCTTGTATATTCCGATGATGGGCTTCCTCAAATGCCCGAGGTCTTCATGAGCAAGCAAGTTGGATGCACACCCACTTATTTTTCATATTGATCTTTCATACACTTATAGCTCTTAGTGCATCCGTTGCATGGCAATCCCTACTCCTTGCATTGACATCAATTGATGGGCATCTCCATAGCCCGTTGATTAGCCGCGTCGATGTGAGACTTTCTTAATTTTTTGTCTTCTCTATGTTTACCCCTATCATCATACTCTATTCCACCCATAGTGCTATATCCATGGCTTGCGCTCATGTATTGTGTGGGGGTTGAAAAAGCTAAAGCGCGTTAAAAAGTATGAACCAATTGCTCGACTTGTCATCGGGGTTGTGCATGATAAATACTTTGTGTTAAGAAGATGGAGCATGACAAGACTATGATTTTGTAGGGATAGCCTTCTTTAGCATTGATATTTTGAAAGACATGATTGTTTGCTGGGATGCCTGAGTATTGATGTCTTTATGTCAAATTATAGACTATTGCTTTGAATCACTCGTGTCTTAATATTCATGCCATGATTAGATATATGATCAAGATTATGCTAGGTAGCATTCCACATATTTTTTTTATCATTTACCTACTCCAGGACGAGCAGGAATTAAGTTTGGGGATGCTGACACGTCTCTATCGTATCTATAATTTTTTATTGTTCCATGCCAATATTATACAACTTTTATATACTTTTGACAACATTTTATATTATTTTTTGGGACTAACATATTGATCCAGTGCCGAGTGCCAATTCCTGTTTGTTGCATGTTTTTTGTTTCGCAGAATATCCATATCAAACGAAGTCCAAACGCGATAAAACTTTACGGAGAATTATTTTCGAATATATGTGATTTTTGAGAGGTGGAATCAACGCAAACGGAGGCCCACGGCCTCCACAAGACACCAGGGCGCGGCCTCCCCCCTGGCACGCGGTGGTGCCTTGTGGGCACCCCGTAAGTCGGTTGGGGCTCTACTTCAGGCGCAAGGAAGCTTATATCCGGAAAAAAATCGTGTTAAAATTTCAGCGCAATCGGAGTTACGGATCTCCGGATATTTAAGAAACGATGAAAGGCCAGAAAACAGGAACGCAAAACAGAAGATAACAGAGAGAGTGATCCAATCTCGGAGGGGCTCCCGCCCCTCTGCCGCCATGGATGCCAAGGACCAGAGGGGAAACTCCTCCCTTCTAGGGGGGATTCCAAGGAAGAAGAAGAAGGAGGGGGGCTCTCTCCCCCTCTCTCCCGGTGGCGCCGGAGTGCCATCGGGGCAAGGATTGTGACGGCGATCTACACCAACAATCTTGCTACCGTCAACACCAACTCTCTCCCCCTCTATGCAGTGGTGTAACCTCTCTATCCCCGCTGCAATTCTCTACTTAAACATGAGGCTCAACACTGTATATTATTATCCAATGATATGTGGTTATCCTATGATGTTTGAGTAGATCTGTTTTGTCCTATGGGCTGATTGATGATCGTGGTTGGTTTGAGTTGTATATTTTATTTCGGTGCTGTCCTATGGTGCCCTCCATGTCACACAAACATGAGGGATCCCCGCTGTAGGGTGTTGCAATACGTTCATGATTTACTTATGGTGGGTGGCGTGAGTGACTGAAACACATACCCGAGTAAGTGGGTTGTTGCGTATGGGATAAAGAGGAGTTGATACTTAATGCTATTGTTGGGTTTTACCTTAACAATCTTTGGTAGTTGCGGATGCTTGCTATAGTTCCAATCATAAGTGCATATCATCCAAGTACGAAAAGTATGTTAGCTCATGTCTCTCCCACATATAAAATTGCAATAATGATTATCGGTCCAGTTATCAATTGCCTAGGGACAAATAACTTTCTTGTGTGACAAAAAGCTCTCTACTAAACAACTAACTTTTATTATCTTGCAATTTATTCGTAGTTTATTCTCGCAAAGTACTTCTAGTTTTATTCTTGTTCTAGGTAAAGCAAACGTTAAGTGTGCGTAGAGTTGTATCGATGGTCGATAGAACTTGAGGGAATATTTGTTCTATCTTTAGCTCCTCGTTGGGTTCGACACTCTTATTTATCGAAAAAGGCTACAAACGATCCCCTATACTTGTGGGTTATCATGGGCCATTGTTCTACTAGCTTCAAATCCTTACCCCACGTAGTGCTCGTAATATGTTCGGCAATTGGTTGCGTGGTATCGACAGACAATTTTCTGCACATATTCTTGTGGGGCCGCTGCCTTATTTTGGGCATTGTGGCCTACCAGGAATGATGTGGTTTTTAATAACAAATGTGTTTCATCTCCTGTGCAGGTTATTCATGCATGTACGTGATGGCTCCATACTTGGCCTATCCTACAGAAGCCGGAGGCCAAAGACTTCTTATAATGGCGTGTACACGGCTAGAGCATACAACCAGGGAGGTTTTCTCCCTTCATGGATGGCAGTTCTGGATAGGATCTACCCCACCTTAGGCTGGACTTATTATTATTGTTGTAAAATGATATTTTATTTTTGGTTGTGTTGGCTGTGTGCATCGTGCTAGGCAGATGTCGAGCTTTCTTTTATTGTGGTTGTATCATCTCGATATATCAATTGAATAAAATGACCTTTATCAAAAAAATGTATATGCCACGTTGATTAGTATAAGAAGAGCATGATTATTCTTCCAATTAATTCAGAGTACTCAATAATCCTGCAATATCAACCAAGAGTCAAGCGAGAGACAAAGGGCATTATCTTCCAAATATCTATACCTAATAACTATAATAAAGGACGATGTGTTTCTTTGATTTTTTTTGGTCCTTTCACTTACCCTAAACTGCTCATAAAATTGAAGTAAATTACCGATCATGCCATTTGTATGTGAAAAAACTCTTTGTTTCTCTGATTTTTTCGTTTGTCTTCGAAACTTCACCAAAGTTGAAGTAAATTACCCACCCCACGATCCGTAAGTGGGAAAAACTCTTCGTTAATTGTTTCTTCTTCGATTTTTTGGTCCGTCCACTTACCCTAAGCTACCTATAAAGTTAATGTAAACTAGTAGTGTGCCCCGTGCATTTGCGCGGCTAGATTTTTCACATGTTTGTATATGTGCTATTTATATTTTGATATGGCATGTAGATCAAAAGTCATATGACTATTTTCATGTGAATATGCTATATAAAATTATAGATGTTAGTATTGCAAGTGAATCATTGGTAAATTGATACATGCTATTACTATATTATAAGCTAATGTTACAAATTTCATATTTCTATTTCTTTTTGTATTTCAAATTTTATATTTATGATATAAAATGTTTGACCAGTTGACTCCAAATAGATTCATATATATGGTATATTTTGACGTTGAGTAACTAATTATTTCACATGCAAGAGTTCATACAAAAAAAAATATTGATTTTATTTCTTATTTAAAAAACATTATATTTCAGATGGATTAATGTATATGGTATTTTGATTTTAATTTTCATCATGAAATCTCATTGGTGAAAGTCATGTAAAAAACAAAATCAGAGCTCCAAAATGTGTTTGAATGTCACATTTTTGGAGCATAGATTTTGTTTTCTTTACCACGCGCTGCACCGATGTGATTTCGTGATAAAAAAATTCATGCAGTCCAAACATTCCTTAAAGTCTGCCACAAAAAGATTTCAGGTTTTTTTTTCTGAATTTACTATTCATCTAGGAGCATTTGAGCTCGAGATTAGAAAACGCACATCCATTGTATAGTGAGAATTTTTTTAATTGCAAAGTTGGCATTTTTCCTTTGGTGATACTCTTTTTTCTGGACCCCGATAACGCATGAATGTTCGGGATTTGGCAAATCGAACGTTTTTATGGCAATTTTTGGGACGCGAGGATGGCAAGTTTAGTTGGCAAGAATGATAAATCCGTGCCTAGTGTATTTTTTGCCAGGAAATTGCCGTCCGTGTCAACTAAACTTGCCATCCTCGCATTACTAAAATTGACACATGTGAACTGCACATGTTCTAGCCTAACTACAAATCTGTAACTTCCACAAATAAAATAAAAATCATAGGGTTCATTAAAAAAAACTAAAACCATAGGGAGGTTAAAAGGTACAAAAGGATAAAAGAAACTTAGGGAGAAGATTAATAATTTGCAAAGAAGAAAACACAGGATGAGGTAAACGATTGTACGCCAGGGTGCCACAGTACATATAGCAAATTGCTTCGGCTGCAACCATTTACTGCACTGCCGTAGCACATCTGACGACAGTGACCTTCGTTGGTGTGTGCCAGGTATGTACATTGTCATTGAAAACGTTCGATTCGCCATGACCAATCCCGAATGGAATTTATCATTTTTTTTTGTCAATGCCTTTGGTGCTCGTGTCCTACTCAGGAAGGCGAGATGGCGGCGACTTCCTGAAGATGGAATAAGGTCCTCCCCGCCTAGCCCCCGTCCGGTGATGCGTCTAGCATCGTCGGTGGGCGTGTGGAGGTTGGATCCTTCCGATCTACGTTACTCTTCAGCAGTGGCGGTTGTTGTTCTGGTGCGTTGGTCCTATGGGGCCTTAGCACGACGACTTCCCGACTGTCTACTACAACAAATTTTGCCCGCCTCCGGCGAGGAAGGGGCGATGACGGCGGCGCGCCTTCGGCTCGCTTCAGTGCTTGTAGTCGTCGCTAGGTGGTCTACGAATCTGGATGTAATTTTTTTTTGGTGTTCATTGTCCTGCCATAATTGAAGATGAATAGATCAGAAGTTTTCTTGCAAAAAAATGCCTTTGGTGCTCTTTTTTTTTTATGAACCAATGCCTTTGGTGCTACTCACGTAATCCCATACAACATGGACGTGTTGGTTTGATATTGCGAGGGATAATGTCATAGGCTGTGAAATAATGTCATTGTGTGTTTTGCCTTATCCATGTCCGAGTTTTGTTTGGTTTTCTATATTTCGTAGTGACCTTGCATTGTACGTGTGGCAAAGAAATCCTTCAGGCACACGTCCCATCTAAACATGTCCTTACTTTTCTTTTTTCCTTTCAGGTAAACCGGGTCTTGTAGCATATTTTCTATTACGTGATTAAGTCCATACGGTGCTAGATACTTTTCTTTGTAGCACTTCTTCATTTTGCCATCAAGTCCATACGTGCCAGATAAAAAAAAAGTGTCCAACTCATCAAAGGTAAAAAATATGTGTACGTGATATTTTTGCACAAACTCCTTTAGATTTCTATAATCTCGATCATCGAAATCAAGATCAATGGAATATCTATTTTTTAACCTATATATGGAGAAACGTCATGGCTTATTTGCCTATTGTTTTACGGCCAACGCTCAAGGCGTCCGCACTTTTTTATTTTCTTTTGTTATTATTTTAGTTTCTTTGGTAAACATATAGTTGTATTCTTCTCCTACATTGTAATATTTTTGTTACATTTTATTAAGTATTTCATACCAAGTTTGTACGGGAACAAAATCACTACTGTATTCATATTGCAATTTTTTTATTTATAATGTGGTTGCATTATTTATCCATACAATAAGTGTTTGAAATATTACAACTCAATTCAAATTTAGATATTTATAAATGTTACACAGAGTCATTCTAAAATAAATATTCTAGTAGTTTTTATTATAATGAATTTCGATATAAAACATAGTTGAATTATTTATTTATGTCATATAACTATCGATTGGACCGATGTGTGTATACCAGGGTTGTTAATCTTTATTTATGACCTAATATTCTTTTTTGCCCCCTGCTTTTGTCCCGAGAGGCCCATCCGATCTGGAGTATGTGAACTGGGCCTACAGGTGGTAGTTGGCCTTTATGTGGTCTGCTTGGTTTTTTCCTGCTATTTAGAATCTGAAAAGGAATTGATTGTCCCTTATTTACATGTACACACACGTAATGGTGGGGTAGTCAACTTTAAGGTTTCCTTCTCCGATCGTGGTTGCACTTTCCATCGTAGATATATGTACGTGCCGACTGAATAGAATTATATGTACTCGTGCCAGAGTTCTTATGTGCAAAACAATGCCTATACATAATATTTGTATGTAACGCTTTTGTCTTTAAACCTCACCCGTTTATATTAAAAATTAATGGTCAAGATAATTTAATCTGTGTGGATAAACGTAATAGCTTGTTTGCCTCTAGTTTTAATTATATAATAGATACATAGATAGATTACCCACCATGCCACTTGAAGTGAAAAAAAAAACTCTTCGTTAATTGTTTCTCTGATTTTTTTCGTCTGTCATCGAAACTACCCTCATGTTGAAGTAAATTACTCACTCCGTCACCCGTAAGTGAAAAAAAAAACTCTTTTTTAATTGTTTCTTTGAATTTTTAGCCTGTCGTCGAAACTGCCCCTAAATCCGAAGTATATTACCCACCCCGCCACCCCTAAAAGTAAAAAAAAAAAATGTTCCTCTAAATTATTCGTACGTCATATAGCCCTCCACTTTTTCATCCATTGTGAGACTGACATTTTCTTTTCTTTCTTATACACACATCGAGGATGTACTCAAAAAAATTATACACGCATCAAGGATCAAGTCCAACATCGATCCATTGTGAGCATGTTAGAATCCACGCGTCTTTCGTTCGCATGCGCCGGTTGGTGCACAAATATTCAAATATGTGTATGTACATGGAGTGTGAATAGTTAAAACTTGATTTAAAAACCACGATTTTATTATCCCGTTGCAACACACATGCTCTTTTGCTAGTATGCTCTAAAGTAATTAGGCTCCTCTTACCATCCGTCACTGGTGAGAATTTCGTAATCGCAGGCTCTAACCGTGGAGCCCTCGATAGTGTGGAACTTTCTAGGGTGACCAAACAGACTTAGACACCGGTTTGAGCTGACAAACATGGTGCGACCACCAATACTGATGATTGGTGGTAACACCTTGTTCACGGTGTCCAACTTGTAGACCATGGGGTAGGCATTGTCATCCCAACTCATCACAAACAACAATGGAACATATCTCCATCGGACTCCATGAGGTAGAAGGAATTGTGCCACATGCTCGTGGCAAAGTTGGGGCCTTGGTGCACACAGAGTTGTTGTCGTCTACCTTGGGTGCCTTCCTCGCCAGCAGTAGCAGTAGTAGTCGTGGTGGCGTCGGTGGGCAAGATGATGGATCCGCTATATCAGTGACATACACGTCACCGACGAAGGGGCATCATGCCCCAAAGATGTCCATGCCATATTGTGACGGCCTAAACTCTCCTTCGTGAAAGCTCTCTTTGCTTTGATCAATCCACCTCACGAAGTTGATGGGTTGACCGGAGACGAACACCCCTCGGGGACATCTTCATGGCAATTGTGCCTACCTCTTCCGTGGGTATCAGTGCCCTAAAGTGGACCATGACACACGTGAAGGGGTTGAGCACCCTAGTATGGTACGACTCCTCTCTTGCACAACATGAAGAAGTTGCATGTCATGATGCTGATGAAGTACTTGGAAATCACATGAGATATGTTCCTACATATGAAGTGGCTAGTGTTGAGGTTGACGACGATGACGTTTCTATCTTGGAACATGGAGTGATGTACCATGACCCACTTGCTCAGAAGGAATGTGGGGTGCATGGCATCCCCGTTGGTGTTGTGGGTTGCTTGGCACCAATCGTGGCAGGCGACCAAGAAGTCGACCTCACAATTGAGGTCATTCATCTCTAGAAAGCATTCCCTAATCTTCTTGATGAAGTCATTCGAGAAGGTGGAACATTACTCCTCCATACTTTGTTGTCGGTCGGCGATGGATCATCGAGGGCTTTGTTTTGTGTTGAACTTGAGAACTTGTACAAGGTGGCGGTGCTAATTAAGGGATTTTATGCTTTATGTGGTGATGATGATCGATGGATATGTATATACATCTGTTGGGTGCATCTCTTTCCATATGAAAAACTTTCAATCTTTCGAGTACAAAACATTGGGTGTGTGGAATGGTAGCGACATTCCATATATTTTGAAGATTAATATGTATGAAACTTACCAAGATCTGGCTTGGTGGTATTTTTGGAAGACATAATTATTTTACTTTCAGAAATATCACCTGACCAAATCTTGGTTATTTTCATACAGACTAATCTTGCCAACGCATGAAACCCAATTATTGTTTCACACACCCAAATGTTTTGGATTCAAATGTTTGAGAGTTCTTCAGGAGGGAGGAAACACAACAAGCAGATGTATATATAATCATATATGGCCATTGACCAATCGATCCATCATCAACACAAAAGTCATAAGACCATGTAGAACTACGACCTTTGTGCAGGTTCTCTAGCTCGATGCAAAAGAAAGCCCTCATTAATCCACCACCGGTCGGCAGCAAGATATGGCTGAGTACTGTCCACCCTCCCCATTGACCAATCAAGAAGACTGGTGATGCTTCATGGCCATGAATGACCTTAACTGCTTGTCGACTTCCGATCGCCTGCCGCGACAAGCGTTGTGCCACATCAATGCCAGGTGGGCACCACAAACCTCTAAATCCTTGCCATCAAGTGATCATGGTAGAGACCTCCATATTCCAAGATGACAACGTCACCTTTTTTAAGCTCCGCACCATTCGCTTCATCCATAAGAGCATCTCTCGTGTGTTCTACAAGTACTTCTTTGTTGGTGTCATGACAAGCAGCCTCTTTGTGTTGGGTGGAGAGAGAGAGAGATGTACTATACTAGGGTGCTCAACCCATTCACAGGCGCCATGGTCCACTTCAAGGCACTGATACCCGTAGAAGAGGTGGACGCGATTGCCTTGATGAAGATATCTCGGATGAGGGTGTTCCTCTCCAACAGACACATCTTCGTCAGATGGATCGACCAGAGAAGCGAGAGATTTCAGGAAGGAGATCTATAGCTGTCACAATGGTATGGACGTCTTGGGGGCATGACTCCCTTTACCATTGACATGCATATCACAGATATAGACGGATCCATCATCTCGGCAACCGACGTCATCACTACCTCTGCCGCTAGAAATGAAGACACCCAGGGTTGATGGAAGCAACGCTCCTTGTGCAGTGGGGTAACAACTTTGCGGCGGACATGCGCAAACACTTCCTTCTACCACATGGAGTCTTAGAGGGAGATGTTGCTCCTGATGAGTTGGTATTACAATTTCACCCTAGTATCAAGGAGATACATGAATATGTTCTACCTTATGGGAGGCATTACTTAATCAAGCTCCTTCTCTTCTCCCAACTCTTAATTGTTTATTCAACCTAGTTGAAGATGAACAACAAAGAAAGTATGGAAACACCCCAAAAACATTGTTCCTAAAAAATACACAAAAGTGGAACAACTAAAAAGTCACATATCCTTTTGAGATATTCGTTTTATTTTATGCAAGCGGTAAAGTAAGCATACTAATGAGAAAAATTTAAGAACAGAATGCATGCATCAGTATGCGCACCACCTCCGATAATCTCCAGCTTCCATTCTGATGTTGGCTATCATATATAGTGCATACACAAATCTAATTGCTAGTCTTCCTTAATATGGCCTTCTTTAATAGTTTAATTGAAACCACGATTTACTCTTGAGTTGTCCATCATCTCCGGGTGGGAGTTGTATCTTATTATGGGTAATTTGGAAGTGCCAGAAGGTCTATGTCTTCAATTGATCAAATGTTCCAAAAAAATACGAGTTAATTATCTTTAGGGCTACCGCGTGGATCAGTATGTGGTTCTTAGTTTAGTGCATAAACCCTTGGGAGCATATGAACTTTGGTGCAATAGTTTCGAGTCGTTAGCATGGAATTTATTCAACCAGTTTGGTTGGAGATTGGGAAGCTCATGGGTGATGCATGAAAAAGGAACAAACGATGTGGGAATTTAAGCCTAAGCATATCGACAGAAGTACCCTCGTTCATGAAGATTAAAAACGACTAAGCTGCCTAAGCATAGCATTTTGGATTTACTTAATGTATTACACCTTGTATCCAGTAGTACGATGTACCATAAAATTACCCTAAATCAAAGATCTGTTGCAAAGTACACAACCTAATGGTCATCTAAAAGACCCACCTCTCATCTGCTCAAGAGCAAGTGCGATTCGAGGTCATACGACTGTAGATCATAACTATGTGAGTGGGTTGCATGATATGTGAAGAACTGAAGACCCAGAACAACATAAATATATTCCGAAATCACTAATCAGAGGGTACCCTTTGCAAAGGCCACTCGCACCTTCAGTTGTGGTGATAAGTGGTGCACTGCATGTGCGACACTCGTGGCAACATGGGGTTTATGGTTTTATTTGTACATTTGTTCTTTCAAAACGTTTTATCTCTTGAACCATGTGTCGAAACCATGAACTGTTTTCAATTTTGCGTTTTATGCTTCACGTTGAAGCACAACTGTGTTTTTCATTTTTGGGAAGCACAGGTGTGCTGCACGCGAAAGCACAGTTATGTTTCACTGTGTTTTTTCACACGATGTTTTTCACGCAAGTAAATAAAAAGGAAACTATTTTTTCTGAGAAAACCTAGAAAAAACCAAGCAAAATCCAAAAGTAAAAAAAAGAAAAGAAAAAACCCCAAAACACGTGAAAAAGTGTTCCCGCAGGTGCACCCAGCGTGCGGCACGTGGCGGCAGTTGGGCACATCCACGCGGCGTGATCTCATGTGCCCATCGTGCGTGCTGGCAAGGCCCCTGGGGTAACCGTTGGTTAGTCGCTCTGAAGATATTCTTCATTTGTGTTCCAAACAATCTGATCATGAACTTACTGGTCACTAGGTTTGAACTATCTCTTTCCTCCACCATCTCGGTCACTTTAGGCCCACCTAAAGGCGCACAAATTCATGCCCAATCTAGACCCACATGGACCCAAGTTTAGCTGATGAAAAGCTGTATTTTTCAGGTTAGACAACATGTTTTAGAGAAAAACAAACAGGCAACAGCTTCTCGACCTCGTATCGTCTAACTCGGGTTGCTTGCACAGAGACAATCGTCCTTTCCTTTTTCCTCACCAACGATTTATAATTATGTGGCGTCAAACAATAGGTCAGTTTAGATGTTTTTTAAGGGATGTTCAGGTGACAAAGCTAAAATGGGACTCACCAGATCTTGGCATCATAGTTCCGTAAAAAGGCGAACGAGGGGCTCTAGTCCTGGCTGCTCCCTCATAGAGCTGGCCTGCAAATGCCATACATCGAAGCATTTTAATTAATCAAAACTATAGACATATATCGTCTCTTTCATTTTTCGAAGCATGATTTTGCAAATGCTCTTAGGATCTTCAAAGTAGGTACCTGGTTTGTCACGACTAATCTCGGTTTTTTCATTCTATCCAATTGTTCATCAAGATCCATCTTCGTCATTGGATTTATGTAGCGGAAATTCGCAAAGGCCCATCTAGACCCAGCGTGTGACAATTGTCTGAGGATCGGTGGTGGGCGATAATGACCGCCCAGGCTTTTGCCATCCATAGATCTTGGCCATACGATTATGTGTCATTAAAACCATGAAAATAAGCATATCTTTTAGGATATATCTGCTAATTGCATACCTCATTGGTCGTACTTGATTTCGTGGTTCTGATTCAATCTGGTGGGGCATCATGTCCCATTTTCGTTCGTTTTAGCAATTCATTTTCGTTGTTGGATTTACACCATGTGCATTCATCAAAGCCCACCTTAGATCTTGTGAGGTTGTGGTGGTATGAAGCTACGAAGTTGTTGACATTTGTATTGAGGATGCCACCGTCTATCTATATCTGGTGGCTTGCGGCCGACTCACGCTAAAACTAGGAGTAAGGACTCGAGGCTTTCAAATGGAGACAACCAGTTGATGTCGAGCAGTAGTGTCAAGGCTTCCGCTTGGCCATGGATTATGGTTGATGGTGGCAAGCTAGGGTGGCAACGTGGATATGGAGGCTATAGAAGGATTCAAGCATAATGTATAGAGTTTTTAGAAGCACCAGAGAGATGTGTGTGTGTTGGGGGGGGGGGGGGGGGGGGGGGGGGGGGGGGGGGGGGGGGGGGGGGGGGGGGGGGGGGGGGGGGGGTGGGGTGGGGGGTGGGGGTGTTGGTTGGTGGGTGTGGGGGGGGGGTGGGGGAGGGGTGTTTTTTTTTTGTTTTTTTTTTTTTGTTTTTTTGTGTTTTTGTATGTTTTTCTTTTTTTGTTTTTTTTTTTTTTTTTTTTTTTTTTTTTTTTTTTTGTTTTTTTTTCTTTTTTTTTTTTTTCATTTTTTTTTTTTTTTTTTTTTGTTTGTTTTTTTTTTTTTTTTTTTGTTTTTTTTTTTGTTTTTTTTTTGTTATCTTTTGTTCTTTTTTTTTTTTTTTTTTCTTTTTTTTGTTTTTGTTTTTTTTTGTTTTTTGTTTTTGTTTTTTTTTTTTTTTTATTTTTTATTTTTGTTTTGTGTTTTTTTTTTTTTTTTTTTTTATTTTTTTTTTTTTTGTTTGTTTTGGGGGGGGGTTTGGTTTTTTTTTTTTTTTTTTTTTGTTTTTTGTTTTTTTTTTTTTTTTTTTTTATTTTTTTGTTTGTTGTGGGGTGGGTTGTTTTTTGTTTTTTTGTGTTGTTTTTTTGTTTTATGTTTTTTGGTTGGTTGTTATTTTTTTTTTTGGTTTTTTTTTTTTTTTGTGTTTGATTTTTGTTTTTTTTTTTTTTTTGTGGTTTTGTTTTTTGTTTTGTTTTGTGTTGTGTGTTTTATTTTGTCTTTTTTTTTTTATTGCTTTTTTCTATTTTTTTTTTTTTTTTATTTTTATTTTATCCTTTTTTTTTTTTTGTATTTTTTTTTTTTTTTTGCTTTATATTTTTTTTTTCTTTTTTTTTTTTTATTTTTTTTATTTTTTCTTTTTTTCTTTTTTTTTCTTTTTTGTTTTTTTTTTTTTGTCTTTTATTTTTTTATTTGTTTTTGTTCATTTTTTTCTTGTTAATTTTTTTTTTTTTTTTGTTTTTTTTTTTTTTCTTTTTTTTTTTTCTGTTTGTCTTTGGTTTTTATCTTTTTTTTTTTTTTTTTTTTTTTTTTTTTTTTTGTATTTCAGTCTTTTATATATTTTTTTTTTTTTATTTTTTTTTTTTTTTTTTTTGTTTAAAATTTGTTTTTTTTTTTGTGTTGGTGTGCTGTCTTTTTTTTATTTGTAAGTTCAAGAGATTGTTGGTGTGTTTTTTTGGGGGGGGGGGGGGGGGGGGAGGGGATGAGCGAAGTGGGAGACATAGTAAGGATTTAGGGTTGGACCAACTCTTATACTAGTTCAGACGGATATTTTAGGAAATTCTATGCACATTTTTCTAAATAGTCCCTTCAACACGAAAATTGTTTTAAACATATTAATCATTGGAAAGAATAGGCTTGGTGATGTTGTTTTTTATGAGAAGATTCTTAAGGGGCCTACACTATAGTTTTGAAAAATTAATATCGCGTACAGAGTCATGAAGGGTATGCGATATGAATTGATTACAAGAGATTTCTCGTGCAAAATATATCCCAAATTAAAGATCGTGTAATATTACCAAGTGTAAAATCTTATGGGATAGAGAAGACACATACCACATCATCTATAACTCACAAAGTCTTGACAAAACATAGAGAAGAATTTTGCTATAACCGCATTTCCAATATACTCATAAACTAAGTGATGGTCTGTCCAGGTAAAATCATGGAGCGCTAGAACAACTGGTCGTAGGAAACTTTTTGTGATGGCACTTCAATATAGACCGTTAGTTTTGCATGTTCAAAATAGCAAGGTTAAACATGGACTTCCAACTGAAAACCAAATCATACAATAGTTTCGCAATTACAACATAATAATGATGACATTATCAGAAATATATCACGTAACAATGAAGTAAAAATGGGGTAGCCTTAGGTTTTTACGAATAGCATTATTGTCGTCGATCCTTCCCTGATCTCCAGAATTTGTGTTGTTGCGAGATTTGCCATCAATTCATTGATACATAAAATCTGTAGCATATTATTCATACCAACATCGCTACTTTTGGAGTTTTAGCAAATTACTCCAACCAAACTAGACAGGAAATGTTTTAGATAGGTCAAATTTTTTGTAATGCAATCTTTCTATGTTAGTTTACCCACTGCAAAAAAAAATGTATTCTATTTTTAAAAAAAAATATAACATGGAAAAAAATGTATTTTGTATTATTTTACTTTGCATCTACCCGGATCTCATTTGTTCAAACTCATGTAACCACAGCCTCAACTTACGGTTGCTAAAATAAGTTGTGTAAACCTCATTTGATAATCAAGTGTTAAAAATAGTCTTGAAAATTGGAAGTTCACTAGCTAACAATAAAATAGGAAAAATCTATTTAGATGAACGTGGTATCATAATCCACGACAACACCAAATGCCAACAGCAATAACATATGAAGTGTCCTTCTCAGCTCGATCTCATATGAGGTTGGGTGAACAGTAAAATCCAAAAAATTGTAAAAAAAATTAAAAGCATTCTGTATAGTTTTTTGACAAACGTTTTAAATGCTTGCAAAGTTTCATCATGAAATGACATTCGTGGAAGTCGTGGCAAAAAAATCGATGTTTCACAAAATTATATTTTGGAGAATCGATTTTGTTCTTTTCCCACGACTTCCAGGAATGTTATTTTATGATGAAACTTTGCAATCACTAAAAACATTTGTCAAGGTTTACCATAAAAATAATCATTTTTTAAATTTAGTTTCAATTTTTTGATTGTACTGTTCACCCGAGCTGACTGTTTACAGCCACTGGATTGCGACGTTTTTCACATAGTCTTGTTCCTCGTGTTGGTCAACGCGAAAAAAAATCCCCATTTCGTGCTCACGAGCGACGCGAGCTCCGTATGTGTACGCTCAGCGGAGGCAGCAGCATCCCCCGCTCCCCTCCTCGCGTCACTTCTGCTCGTCGCAGCTCTCGTCATAGTCCCCTCTGTCGCCTTCTGTTTGAGGCCGTGAGGTCGTCCGCTTGTCGTTGTTTCGTGGGTGCTTCCCGTCGTAGCGCCGTGCACCATGTTCGATAGGAAGCGTTTTTGGCCAGTGCTAGGCGCCCGTCGGCCGGCCGCCCGCGCGATCAAGACAATCTCGGCCGTTAGATCCTTTCTTTATTCTTTTCATCACGCCCGCCGCACATTCTGGAGCGTTGATCTACAAATCTCTTCGCTTCCCAATCGCGTCTGGCCACGGTGCTCGCTGCATAGCCGCCAACCTGCCGCCCTGCAGCTCGTCGGCGGTCACATTCCCATCTTCCCTGTTGCAGCTTTTTCCGATGCAGCAGCATCACACGCCGGTTCCAACTCCTCCTCCTGCTGGATGCCACTTCCAGCAATTCTATGCATCGGTAGCCCGACACAAAAAAAAACTGGCTCGCCGCTGTTGACTTGCATCCATTCTACCGACAAGTAATAAAAAAAAGAGTAAATTCTGGTTTTTATCCCCTATTTTGACGTTTTTGACACTAATTACCCTATTTAGCGAGATTTCGTTCGTTTTACCCCATTTAGCAAAAGTTCTGCCACAATTTACCCTGTTTAATTTTTTTGTAAGCGTTCTGACCAATAGGTTCCAATTGTCATGTCCAGCTGGCATGCCACATAGACGGTTTTTTCCTGCCTATTTTTCTCCCTGCTGAACCAGTCCTCGCAGCTTATGCCGACCGGGACCGCCTGATGGTGGTGGTCGCTCGCATCGTGTCCAACACACAACGCCCAGTCGGCAGAGCGGCGAGCGCCACGCTCGCCTCTACTCGGTTCTCGCTTGCGTTGCTCGCCCCCAATCGATTGCATCACCTGTCCAGGCTTACGACTACATGCACTCGTCAGGCTCGCTCCAACCTAAGGTTAGGGATTGTCAGGCTGCGGCGACGATGACGGCAGCGGTGGCGGGTGCTGAGGTCCCGGCCGTGCGATTTCATACCTCCTCGAGCAGGGCTGTATGGCCACAACATCAAGGCAAGAAACGACCCCGTGGAACAGACGGTTCCGTCAAGCTCGCTGACGTCGGCGTAGTCCTCTGAATTTGATATACTTCAAAAACTAATCATGTACGTGACTCCATCAGGCTGTTCTCAGTTCTTCTTCCTACTTTGGCGACATAGTAGGGACCCTATTAGACTGTGCCCAGTTGATGGCGGGTCTATGGCGACGGCTGGTCCAACAGATCAGTGCGGTTGGTGAACAAAGAAGCCCTCTCAGTCGTACCCCATCCCACATGATTTTGACCATCTCTGTCATAGCAATTTGTGTATTCTAAAATTTTCCTGAGTCATGCATTGGCTGATTAGGCGTTTAATTCGGACAAAATTAAAATGCTTATTAGAAGATCACGTGTATACATATCACCCTTCTGCAACTGAGGTACATTGATTTAAAGTTTTTTTCAACATTTTGAATATTGACGAAATTCTTTTACTTCTTCAGTTTGATAAACCTTTGTCAGAATTGATTTCAGAGTAACCCAGATCTTCACCAGTGGTCGTAAGGCACATAGATGGTGGATGATTTTTATGGTTTGTGACAGCTCCTGGAAGTCATGGAGGACAAGATGATGTTAGCAATCCAGATGGAGAGCTTTGCAAGGTGTAGGAGCTAAGAAACGTGAAGACTGACAAGGTGTATGTGCCACTGCTACTGTTTGGTGTATTTTGTAGCTTGTGTAGTTGTGAACTAGTGAAGCTATCTATATATGTGATGTTATTCAGCTGTACTTTAAGGTCCTGGTGCTATCTATAAATGGAAAGCATCATTCAACCTGTTTTCAACATATGAACCCAGAGCAATCTGTAGCCTATATTAATCAGTTTTGATAGTAGTGTATTTCCATGATCTGTTGCAAATAATAGGAGAATGATCTGATTTATAAATAATAGGAGAATACCATCAACTCCAAAAATATTAAACATGGTAAATTGGGACAACACAATTGGACCTGCGTGTCAGAATGCTCACAAAATATTAAACTGGGTAAATTGTGACAACACTTTTGCTAAATGGGGTAAAATGGATGAAATCCCACTAAATGGGGTAATTAGTGTCAAAAATGTAAAAATAGGGGGTAAAAACCGGAATTTACTCTAAAAAAACATCTCTACCCAATTTTGCATAGCCCATGTACGAAGCCTACACAGATCCAACGTAATTTTTAGGCTCATTAGTAATTTCTTTTCTAAGTAAAACAGCCCATAGACCCAGGTCATCTACACAAAACTATCCTCTCTTCCCATGAAACGAAAAACACTTCTGCTTCGGTACAAAACCCCTAAACACATTAACTGAGGAGATCTCTCCATACCCTACATAATAAAGGGTAGGATGGTCTTTTTTGAAAATACGTCGCCCGCATCAAGTGCGCCCTGCGTACGTACCACCCGATCCTATTCAATGCACACCCCCTCCCTCCGGACCTGGCCCATTTACTCTTTTTCTTTTCTGTTAAAACACAAAAAGAATGTGAGGCGACGTGATTCAAACTCCCGACCTCCTGATTAAATGTAATTGTATTAACCAAGTGGGACAACTGACCCGACGTGCCTAGTCTACTTCTTTTTCCTTCTTCAAATCATCTGACCCGACGACTTTCTTGTTTGGTTTTCCTTTTGTTTGTCTGGTTTTTATTTTTGGGTGGGTTTCTCTTATGGTTTTGTTTTCATTTCTTCCTTTTTTTTATTTTATTTTTCGTTTCTAAAAATTCACAATTTTTCTTTTAAAATCATGTTTTTTCTTAAACATGAGCCTTTCAAAGTCGTGAACATTTTCTTAAATTTATGGGTTTTTTAAAACATCCATGAACTTTTTTCAGAATGCATGAATTTTTTTCAAATGCACGAATGTTTTTTTAAAATCCATGAACTCTTTTCAATTATTACGAACTTTTTACCAAAACCCATGAACTTCTTTCAAATACATGAACTTATTTTAATATTTGATAAGAAAATTAAATTCACAAACTTTATTTTCAAAATAGATGAAAATTTTTAGTGCTTTTTTGAAATCTGAATTTTTTTCCAAATCTGTAAACATTTTAAAAAATTGATGAACTTTTCAAACCTCCAATGCTTGGGCCGACCCATCACGCGCCCGATAGGAGTGATGCCGTCGCCTAGTCGGGCGAATACCCAAGCGTTTTCTTTTCTTTTTGTTTTTCGTTTATTCATATTTTGAATTTTTTAAATTTATTGTTTTTTGAAATTTGTTCAAAATTTTGAAATATTGTCTGGAATATCCAAAAATGTTCTTTTTTTCTAATATTGTTGAAAATTTCAAAAATTATTCTAGAATAAAAAAAACGTTTTGAATTGTTTGTTCACAAATTTAAGAAATGTTTGCATTTCGAAAAAAGTTGATAATTTTTTTAAAAGTATGTGGTTTACAAAAAAAATTCAAAAAATTCATCTATTGTTAGGAATTTTTAACAATTTTGGAAAAAGTGCTCGAGTTTATAATTTTTTTATACATAATTTGAAATTCCAAAATTGTTGGCAAATTTGAACAAATGTTTAGGACATAAGAAAATGTTCATGTTGATTTATAATGATGGAATTTGCAAATAAAAGAATGATTGTAATTAGAAAAAACCTACATGATCGTGGATGAACCTGTCTAGCCTAGTCAGGCACACTCCTCTAAACCCGTGGTTTTTTTACTATGAATAAATGACCCCAACTGTTGCAAGAAGGTGTGCATGCCCATGTTAGGCATCCATACCAGGTTCGAATAAATTCCTACACCGTTTACACATTGCGACACACCCAACCATTTATCGGTCTTTTTCACCGTGATGTCTCCAGAAAATGCAAAACTTGTTGAAAACCCAAACAACTTGACATGGTGTCTTGAATTGGTCATACAAGGCCATGAAACAATTGGGGCCATTTCAAAGATGTCAAGAAACAACGTGATGTCAGACGGAGCCTTCTACCTACCCGAACACCTTCCGTTTAACTGGTTTATTTTTTGACATCCTTCAAATGACCCTAGCTTTTGCAAGCAGGTGGACATGCTCATGGTAGGCATTCATGTTAGGGTTTAACGATTTCTGAGACCGTATGTAAATTGCGACACGTCCGACCATTTATCGGTCTTTTTTGACCGGGAAATCTGCTGAAAACGCAAAATTTGCCGAAAACAAAAATAACTTGGCATGGTGCCTTGAATTGGTTATACAAGGCCATGGAAACAAATTAGGATAATTTCAAGGTTGTGGAAAAAACAACGTGCTCTCAGACGGACCCTTCTGGCCTACCCGAAAATCGTGTGTCGAACATGCTCTATTTTTGAACATGCATGAGGTATACCTGGCCATGGGTAGCCCAGCCTGGTCGGCCCGACCTTGTCCACGGGCAGGGCCCAGGCCCGTCATATGTGCTGTTTAACGAAGAGGCCCGGCACGAGGCCCGAGGCCCGGCGGGCTTTTGCAGTGATGTGCCGGGCTTGGGCCTGTTTTTTAGGCCCGACGCCCGGGCCGGGCCGAGCTCGGGCCTGAGTTTTTTTGCTTCGGGCTTCTTCAGGCCCGGCCCGGGGGATGGCCAGGTATAGCATGAGGTAACCCCAACTTTTGCAAGAAGGTGGGCATGCCCGCGGTAGGCATTCGTGGCAGGTTTGGATGAATTCCGACACCGTATGCAAGTTGCGTCACGTCCGGCCATTTATTGAGCTTTTTTCACCGAGAAAACTCTAGAAAATGCAAAGTTGTCGAGAACCCAAAAAACTTGGCATGGTGCCTTGAATAGGTGATACACGACTATGAAAAAAATGGGGCCAATTGAAGGATGTTGAGAAACAGCGTGCTCCCAAACGGAGCCTTTTGGCCTCCCCGGACACCCTCCGTTGAATATGGTCTACTTTTGGATATTTTTTTAATGACCCCAACTTTCCAGCAGGTGGTCATGCCCATGGTAGTCATCCATGACAGGTTTGGGCGAATTCTGAGACCGTATGCAAGTTACGTCAGGTCCAACCATTTATTGGCTATTTTTCACCTAGAAAACTCAAGAAAATGCAATATTTGTTGAAAATTAAAACAACTTGGCATGGTGCCTTTAATTGGTCATAGAAGCTCTTGTAAAAAATTTGGAATTATTTGACGGATGCCAAAAAATGCGCTCTCAAATGGACTCTTCTGGCCACCCAAACACTCTTCATTGAACATGGTCTATTTTTTGACATGCATGAAATACCCCCAACTTTTTCGATCAGGTGGGCATGCTCATGGTAGGCATCCATGCCAGGTTCGAACAAATTCTGACACCCTATGCAAGTTGCGTCACGTGTGGCCATTTATCAGGCTTTTTTCATCGAGAAAACTTCAGAGAAAGCAAAACTTAACGAAAACCCAAACAACTTGGCATGTGTGCCTTGAATTGGTGATACAATGCTATAAAAATTTACGGCCAATTCAAGGATATCAAGAAACAACGTGCTTTCAAACGAAACATTCTGACCTACCCGGACAACCTCCGTTTAACATGGTCTAGTTTTGAACATTCTTGAAATGGCCCCAACTTTTTGCAGGCAGGTGGGCATGCCCATGGTATGCATCTATGCCAGGTTTGAACTATTTCCGTCATCGTATGCAAGTTGCCACACGTCCGGCCATTTATCGGCCTTTTTTGACCGAGAAAACTCTTGGAAATACCAAATTTATCGAAAATCGAAACAACTTGGCATGGTGACTTGAGTTGGTCATACAAGCTAACAAAAAAACTTCTGGCCTACGCGGACACGCTACGTTGAACATGGTAGTTTTTGGGACATTCTTGAAATGACCACAACTTTTGCCAACGGGTGGGAATGCCTAGGCATCCATGCCAGGTTTGAAGGATAAAAGTATTTAAAGTCATAATGTAAACAGGTACTTATAACTTTTATTTTAAGTTTTTACAAAACTAATAAATACAAAAGGATAAAATCGAAAACAGTAAATGCTTTTGATGAAAAAAGAATTTAAAATCATAATTTACAACATTTCCTTAAAACTGTTATTTTGGTGCACCAAACAATATTTCAAATATTTGAATTTGTTTCAAAAAAATAATAAATTATAAAAGGAGAAAATGAATTAACAAAAAAAAGAGAAGAATAAAAAAAACAATAGAAAAGAGAAAAAAAACGCTCAGGCCTTGGCCCAACTAAGCGACGGTATCGCTCTCATCGGGCGCATGTTGGGAATTTCTTAAACTATTTTCATTTTTAAATAATTGCTCACATTTTCGAAAAATGTTTGGAAATTTCAAAATTTGTTGATGTTATAAAAATATTGTTGATATTTCAAAACATGTTCGTGTTTTCAAGTTTTGTTCATAATTTTAAAAATATTTGGGAATATACAAAACGTTTGTGCTTTTCAAAAAAATCATAAATTTATAAAAAATTCTTATTTTCAATTTTTGTTCACAAATTCAAAAAATAGGGATTTCAAAAAATGTTCCCGCTTTAAAAAATTCTTCACATATCCTAAAAAGCTTCCTTTTTTCAAATTTTGGTCAGAGTTTCTAAAAATGTTCTTATGTTTTTTCTAAAAAATCATGTTTATAAAAATATTGTGTTTTTGAATTATTTTCATGTTTTTTCTAAAAATGTTTGGAATCTTCAAATTTTGTTTGCATTTCTATAAGCTGTCTAGGATTACAAAAAATGTTTATATTTTACAAAAAATGTTCGGAATCCTAAAAGTTCTTCACATTTTTCCAAAAAAAATTGGAATTAAAAAAAATCAATTTTTTCAAAAAGACTTTGGAGTTTCATAAATTATTTGCTTTTTCCAAGAGATATTTGACATTTCCAAATTTCTCAAAAAAAATTCAAGAAAAGTTTTGATACGTTTTTGATATGTTTTTATATATGAACACTGTTTTGTCTTCTTATATAGTTCGCGCTATATGAAATCATAGGCGGTTGCTGGGTTGAGTGGCAAGCAGCATGCACCAATAGTGCGAGGGCCCGAGTTGTCCCGAGTTCTAGTCCTGTGATCTACCTTTTTTGTAGTATTTTTTCTACATAAAACGGACAGACGTGACTTAATGGGCCTTCCGCTCAAACTTTAAATGGCCAGGTGCTTTGGATGATGGTGGCGCGGAGGCAATGAGGGAGCTCACAGATGAGGGGATAGCAGCAAGACGTGACAGCTTCTGCTGGCGGCTGTAAGTGTTACTGCAACCATATACGTTTCTATGTAGGAGAATGATCCAGAAATCAGAATAAGTTTTTATCATTCCACTGTTACACAATACTCATACCACACTTTTTAGCGTGGAGAAGTGCACTTATACTTGCCCTCTGATTTCTGCAGTAGAGAACATAGTAAAGCAACATATGGATCTACTTGAATTAAGTTTATCTAGACCTAGTAGCAATTCTTGCATCCAATTATTGATTGACAGTAAAAAAAGAGGAGGTTTACATAAACTTTTACTGATCTAGATAGCAAAAGCTTCAGCCTAATGTGAGACATGCATGCGCCTAGTTTCAGGTTAAGTTATTAAGTTCAGTGATTTACGTGTGGCTAGTCTTCTCGTTGGGGCAATGCTATATGGTGAACACACATGGTTTCTTATCTTCCTTATGTGCTTATGGAAGTTTCGAGGACTGAATAAAGGTTCGTGTCACTTCTACAAATGTTGTAAGGTCGTAGTACTCCTATGGTTTTGTACGCGTTTTTACTGTCTCGATTAGACAACCTATTGCGCACACAGGAGCCAATCTTGTTGTCTAATGGCACATTATGTCTTATAGTTTATCCATAGCACTACAAAGTGTTCTATTCTTTGTCTTATAGTTTATCCGTACTCCCTCGGTATAAGTCCTTTTAGAGATTCCAACATGGACTACATACGAAGCAAAATAAGTGAATCTACATTCTAAAGTATGTCTATATACATCCCTACGTAGTTCATATTGAAATCTCTAGAAAGACTTATATTTAGGAATGGAGGGAGTAGCTACATATAGTATGACCTTACTGTTTAATTATACTACAAAGTGTACACATATAGTCCGCCTTACTATTTTATTGATACGCTACTTATCCATTAATTTTCTGACAATTTTCTTCTTCTCCTAGGCTTTGTATTTTCTACTTTATCTTCCAGTTGTCCGCCTGTACTAACTTCAACTTCAACTGATTTCTTGTTCTTGAGGTCATATTTTTTCCTTTCTTTCTAGCACGCTTGTCTCGATGCATTCACCCGCTGACTAATCTGATTGTACAATAGATCTCAGACTACTCTTTTTGTTACTGCAGAGCTCACGTGGTGATAATATTTGGTCCCGACTCCTGTCTTTGCTAACAGTCATGTTGGTATCATGTGGTTCCTCTTTCATAGGCACCAGTGCACATCACTAGTAGAAAACAGATCTTTCGTCCGCCCCTTTAGTCCCGATTTGATTACGGCCCGGGACTAATGTGACCATTAGTCCCTGTTCCAACGGTTAGGACCTGCCGGGGGCACAGGCATCATTAGTCCCAGTTCGTTTGTTACCTATAGTCCCGGTTTGTCTCACAAACCAGGACTAAAGGGGTGGTGGCAGGCTGGCGTCAGGCTGGGGCCCCCACGAGCCTATTTAGTCCCGGTTCGTATCACAAACCAGGACTAGAGGAATACCTTTAGTCCCGGTTTGTATAACCAACCGGGCTAAAGATATCACTATATAAACCCTTCGTCCAGCCCGAGCCCATTATTCACTCTGTTTTCCCCTTTCTCTCCTCTGTTCTTCCCCTTGCTCGAGCTCATCCTCCATTTTTGCCAAGATTTAAAGGCACCCCATCCATCCAAGTGTTCACAAAGGTTAGCAACTTTGTCCTTTCATCTCTCATTGCTAGATTAGCTCGTGCAATGCTCTATAAGTATAGTGATTTGTGGGTTTTAGTTTAGAAGTAATTATGTGGGAGTTTATTTGATTTATATGCAATTTGAGCTCAAATTAACTTCTTAGTTTGCATATGTAGGTGTGGTTTACTTAGTGCCTTCCCGTCCCCGTCCTAACCACCGTCGATCACCCGCACCGTCCCATCGCCGGCACCACCTTGGTGAGCCTCTTGTTCTTATCCTTTTTATAAAAAAAAATCATGTTTGTATGATTTAGATAGTTACTTGTATAATTCTCTTACCTGTATGGTTGTTTGTTATACATAGTGGCATGGTTTTGATATCCGTCCCTGTCGGCCCTCATCCGGTTTATGATTCAGATGTGGTATATATATATTCTCTTTTATAACTATTTGTTGCATTTCGTGTTTATGACAATTATGGCCATCAAGTTGACATAGATATTTTTATCTAGGAGGTATGTGAACCGGAAATTGCAACCGACCCTCTTGGCGAGAAGTTAAATTTAGTTGAAAAAGAAAACGAGTATTTGAAAGAAAAATTGAAAAGAACTGAAGAAGAAAAGATGAAACTGGAGTTGTATGTTGCCGATGTCGTCGATGATCACAAGATCAAGATGGATGCAATGCGCTTGAAGATTAGAAAGATTAGAAAATATGTCGTTAATAAAGAGGCTTGGTACCACTATGCTGTTGGATCAATTGTTACCTTAGTTGCGATCTTGATCGCATTTGTTATTGCATTTAAATGCTTTAGCTAGGGAGTTTGTATGTTGTTTTATGAGAATAAGTGTGTATGAACTTTATGTATAAACTTGTATTAATTTGGTCTTTTCGGTGTTGTGTAATGAAGATGAGCTGGCAATGGATGTACGATGACCGACGCTCTCCCCAGTTCATTGATGGCGTGCGTACTTTTCTGCTTGCGGCTGAGGCAAACAAGCGGCCAGATTATTTTATGTGTTGTCCATGTGCTGTCTGTAAGAATGATAACAATTACTCTAACTCAAGAACCATTCATGTCCACCTGTTTACGTCCAGTTTCATGTCAGGCTATAACTGTTGGACCAAGCATGGAGAAAGAGGGGTTCTAATGGAAGTAAGGATGGCAATTTTACCCACGGGTACGGGTACCTGCGCGTACCGTACCTGCATGGGCAGGGTATGGGCACACTTTTATACCCAGGGGTAGTACCCATACCCTATCCATTTAAGTCATGGGTAGGGTACGGGTATAGCCTTATACCCGCAGGTATACCCATACCCTGCCCGTTTGTGAACTAATGCTAAGTTGTCGTCAATTAGTCATTAATTTGTCATGTGACTCGTGTGCTCCTATTGGCTTAAGAGTATGTTGTGATTTCTAAATTTTGATATTGGTCATTTATTCATCTACATGTTATTGAGCTGAGATAATTATTTTTTTGTCAAATGTGCTATCAATGAGCATAAAATTGTGAACAACTTGTGTACTATCTGTTCTATCCGCTAGGTACCCAATGGGTCCGGGTACCCGTCGGGTATGGATATGGGTAAGTTTCATACCCATGGGTACGGGTATGGGTAGAATTTTGTACCCACTAACTATACAGGTACGGGTATGGTATTGCTCTACCCTGACCATACCCTACCCATTGCCATCCTAAAATGGAAGAGAATGAAGAAGAAGAGGATGATGAAAGCTATCCTGGCCATGGGTTCCCTGAATACGATGGTACTACAATGGGGGAAGAAGCTGAAGAAGAGGCATCAGATGAGCCCGCTGATGATCTTGGTCAGGCCATTGCTGATGCAAAGAGAAACTGCGCAAGTGAAATGGAGAAGTTGAAGTTGCAGCGCATGTTAGAGGATCACAAGAAATTGTTGTACCAAAATTGCGAAGATGACAAGAAAAAGCTGGGTACCACGCTGGAATAGCTACAATGGAAGGCAGAGAATGGTGTATCTGACAAGGGATTTGAAAAGTTGCTGATAATGTTAAAGAAGATGCTTCCAAAGGACAACGAATTGCCCGACAGTACGTACGAAGCAAAGAAGGTTGTCCGCCCTCTAGGATTAGAGGTGCAGAAGATACATGCATGCCCTAATGACTGCATCCTGTACCGCGGCAAGGAGTACGAGAATTTGAATGCATGCCCGGTATGCGGTGCATTGCGCTATAAGATCAGCCGCGATGACCTTGGTGATGTTGAGGGCGAGAGCCCCAGGAAGAGGATTCCTGCCAAGGTGATGTGGTATGCTCCTATAATACCACGGTTGAAACGTTTGTTACAAAACAAAGAGCATGCCAAGTTGATGCGATGGCACAAAGAAGACCGTAAGAAAGCCGGGAAGTTGAGAGTACCCGCTGACGGGTCGTAGTGTAGAAAAAATCGAGAGAAAGTGGCGGGACTTTGCAGATGACACAAGGAATGTATGGTTTGGTTTAAGTGCAAATGGCATTAATCCTTTTGGGGAGTAGGGCAGCAATCATAGCACCTGGCCTATGACTCTATGTATCTATAACCTTCCTCCTTGGTTATGCATGAAGCGGAAGTTCATTATGATGCCAGTGCTCATCCAAGGCCCCAAGCAACCCGGCAACGACATTGATGTGTACCTAAGGCCATTAGTTGAAGAACTTTTACAGCTGTGGGGCAAAAAATATGTACGTGTGTGGGATGAGCACAAACAGCAGGAATTTGACATACGAGCGTTGCTGTTTGTAACCATCAATGATTGGCCTGCTCTTAGTAACCTTTCAGGATAGACAAACAAGGGATACCACGCATGCACGCACTGTTTAGATGATACCGAAATTATATATTTGGATAAAGGTAAGAAGAATGTGTACCTGGGACATCGTCGATTTTTTCCGATCAAGCATCTCTTAAGAAAGAAAGGCAAGCATTTCAAAGGTGAGGCAGATCACTAGAAGAAGCCTCGCCACCGTACTGGTGATGATATACTTGATATGGTCAAGGATTTAAAAGTAATCTTTGGAAAGGGTCCTGGCGGACAATCTGTTCCGAATGATGCTGATGGACACGCACCCATGTGGAAGAAGAAATCTATATTTTGGGACCTTCCCTATTAGAAAGACCTAGAGGTCCACTCTGCAATCGACGTGATGCACGTGACAAAGAATCTTTGCGTGAACCTGCTAGGCTTCTTGGGCGTGTGTGGGGAGACAAAAGATACACCAGAGGCATGGGAGGACCAGCAATGTATGCACGAAAAAGATGGCATGCATCCAAAGCAGCATCAAGGTCCTGCCAGCTACTCTCTTACCAAAGAAGAGAAGGAAATCTTCTTTGAATGCCTGCTCAATATGAAGGTCCCGTCTGGCTTCTCGTCGAATATAAAAGGAATAATAAATATGGCAGAGAAAAAGTTCCAGAACCTAAAGTCTCATGACTGCCACGTGATTATGACGCAATTGCTTCCGGTTGCATTGAGGGGGATTCTACCAGACAACGTTCGATTAGCCATTGTGAAGCTATGTGCATTCCTCAATGCAATCTCTCAGAAGGTAATCGATCCAGAAATCCTACCAAGGTTACAGAATGATTTGGTGCAATGTCTTGTCAGTTTCGAGTTGGTGTTCCCACCATCCTTCTTCAATATCATGACGCACGTCCTAGTTCACCTAGTCGACGAGATTGCCATTCTGGGTCTTGTATTTCTACACAATATGTTCCCCTTTGAGAGGTTCATGGGAGTCTTAAAGAAATATGTATATAACCGTGCTAGGCCAGAAGGAAGCATCTCCAAGGGCCATGAAACAGAGGAGGTCATTGAGTTTTGTGTTGACTTTATTCCTGACCTTAAGCCGATTGGTGTTCCCGAATCGCGGCATGAGGGCAGACTGGGTGGAAAAGGCACGCTAGGAAAGGATTCAGTAATATGTATGGACGGGCATTCTTGGGCGCAAGCACACTACACAGTTCTACAAAATTACGCCTTGGTGGCTCCGTATATCAAGGAACACAAGATTATTCTACGCTCCAAACACCCGGAGCAGTCTGACGACTAGATTACACGTGAACACACGGGGACTTTCGGCGGTTGGTTGCAAACACGTCTCATGCATGACGACACTGTTGCAGATGAGCTGTACTTGCTGGCCAAGTTACCATCTTCGACTATATTGACTTTCAAAGGGTACGAGATAAATGGGAATACATTTTTCACGATCGCCCAAGATAAAAAGAGCACCAACCAAAACAGTGGTATCCGCTTTGATGCAGCAAACACCAACAGGCCAAAGGACACATATTATGGTTACATAGAGGAGATATGGGAACTTGACTATGGACGTGATTTGAAGGTCCCTTTGTTTCGGTGCAAATGGGTCAATCTATCAGGAGGCGGCGTAAAGGAAGACCCGCAGTACGGAATGACAACAGTGGATCTCAACAGTCTTGGGTACACAGACGAACCATTCGTGCTAGCCAATGATGTGGCGCAGGTTTTTTATGTGAAGTACATGTCTACCAAGCCGAGAAAAAGAAAAGATAAGGAAGCGAATACATCATACGATGAGCCAAAGTGCCACATAGTTCTTTCAGGGAAAAGAAACATCATGGGAGTGGAGGACAAGACAGACATGTCAGAAGATTATGAAAAGTTTCATGAAATTGCTCCCTTCACAGTGAAGATTGACCCAAGCATCCTGTTAAATAATGAAGATTGTCCATGGTCACGGCACAAAGGGACACACGCCAAGAAAAAGTTTTATACCCCAAGAGCCCACTCTGGGATGTGACCAGCTTCACTGTCATCACTTTCTTCTCTAGTGAGTTTCCGAGCTTATCTCGAAAGTCCCACTTCGGACAAATCGGAGGGAATCTTTGTAATAGTTAGGCTATATATTTGTTTTGGCATTTGAAACGTGAAGAAATATTATGTCCAAACAAAATATTTCATGCATTATGTAGGACTTCATTTGCTATTTTTTTGAGCTAAATGACCCTGAAATTGAAAAGCAGTACAAATGAACTCTGAAAAGGTTGAAACTTGGCATGATATCATCATTTCACCCATATAGCATGTGCTAAATAGTTGAGAGGGTTACGGCAAAAACTGGATGCAGTTCGTGTACAAAATGGACAATCTCTTTCGAAGTATAAGGGTTTTAGACGAAAACTCATCTGTTACAAAGGCATTTCATTTTTTAAACTTATTTTAACTCCAGACTTTTTGTGCATTCAATATGCACCATTGAAAGCCACGTCATCAATTTTTAACCCTTTCTGACTTCATTTGCTATTTTTCATGCATTTTATGATTTTTTTTGAGCTAAATGACCCTCAAATTGAAAAGCGCTACAGATGAACTCTGAAAATGTTGAAACTTGGCATGGTATCATCATTTCACCCACATATCATGTGCTAAAAAGTTGAGAGGGTTACGGCAAAAAATGGATGCACTTCCTGTACAAACTGGACAATCTCTTTTGAAGTATCATGATTTCGAACGAAAACTCATCTGTTACGAAGGCATTTCATTTTTTTAAACTTATTTCAACTCCAGACTTTTTGTGCGTTTAACATGCACCATTCAAAGCCGCATCACAAATTTTCAACCCTTTCGGACTTCATTCGCTATTTTTCATGCATTTAATGAATTTTTTGAGCTAAATGACCCTAAAATTGAAAAGCACTACAAATGAACTCTGAAAAGGTTGAAACTTGGCATGGTATCATCATTTCACCCACATAGCATTTGCTAAAAAATTGAGAGGGTTACGGAAAAAAATGGATCCACTTCGTGTACAAACTGGACAATCTCTTTCGAAGTATCAGGGTTTCGGACGAAAACTCATCTATTACAAAGGCATTTCATTTTTTTAACTTATTTCAACTCGAGAATTTTTTTGCATTCAACATGCACCATTCAAAGCCATGATGTCTACTACGCAACCTTCTTCTTGTAGACTCGTGTTGGGCCTCCAAGCGCAGAGTTTTGTAGGACAGTAGCAAATTTCCCTCAAGTGGATGAGCTAAGGTTTATCAATCCGTGGGAGGCGTAGGATGAAGATGGTCTCTCTCAAACAACCCTACAACCAAATAACAAAGAGTCTCTTGTGTCCCCAACACACCCAATATAATGGTAAATTGTATAGGTGCACTAGTTCGGCGAAGAGATGGTGATACAAGTGCAATATGGATAGTAGATATAGGTTTTTGTAATCTGAAAATATAAAAACAGCAAGGTAACTAGTAACAAAAGTGAGCAAAAACGGTATTGCAATGCTTGGAAACAAGGCCTAGGGTTCATACTTTCACTAGTGCAAGTTCTCTCAACAATGATAACATAATTAGATCATATGGCAATCCCTCAACGTGCGACAAAAGTCACTCCAAAGTTCCTATTGCGGAGAACATAAGATGAAATTGCTTGTAGGGTACGAAACCACCTCAAAGTTATTCTTTCCGATCAATCCATTGAGCTATTCCTATAAGTGTCACAAACAGCCCTAGAGTTCGTAGTAAAATAACACCATATGACACAATCAATCAACCCTAATGTCACCACAAGTATCCGTGGATTAATTATACGATATGCATCAAACAACTTCAGATTCATAATATTCAATCCAACACAAAGAACCTCAAAGAGTGCCCCAAGATTCCTACCGGAGAAACAAGGACGAAAACGTGCATCAACCCCTATGCATAGATTACCCCAATGTCACCTCGGGAATCCGCGAGTTGAGTGCCAAAACATACATCAAGTGAATCAATAGAACACCCCATTGTCACCACGGGTATCCCACGCAAGACATACATCAAGTGTTCTCAAATCCATAATAGTATTCAATCCGATAATAGTGAAACCTCAAAGGTAAAACTCAATTCATCACAAGAAGGTAGAGGGGGAAGAAACACCATATGATCCAACTATAATAACAAAGCTCGCGGTACATCAAGATCGTGCCAAATCAAGAACACGAGAGAGAGAGAGAGAGATCAAACACATAGCTACTGGTACATACCCTCAGCCCCGAGGGTGAACTACTCCCTCCTCGTCATGGAGACCGCCGGGATGATGAAGATGGCCACCGGTGATGGTTTCCCCCTCCGGCAGGGTGCCGGAACAGGGTCCCGATTGGTTTTTCGTGTCTACAAAGGCTTGCGACGGTGAAACTTCCGATCTAGGTTTATTTCTGGAGGTTTTGGGATTTATAGGAGGTGTTGGCGTCGGGGACAAGTCAAGGGGGCCCACGAGGCGACGACAAAGCAGGGGGCGCGCCCTGGGGGGGGGGGGGGGGGGGACGCCCTCCACCCTTGTGGTTGCCTCGGGACTCTTCTCCAATATCTTTTCGTTCCAGTATTTTTTATATTTTCCAAAAATATTCTCCGGAAATTTTCAGCCCATTCCAAGAACTTTTATTTCTGCACAAAAAACGACACCACGGTAGTTCTGCTGAAAACAGCGTTAGTCCGGGTTAGTTCTAATCAAATCATACCAAAATCATATAGAATTGTTGTAAACATGGCATGAATACTTCATAAATTATAGATACGTTGGAGACGTATCAGCATCCCCAAGCTTAATTCCTGCTCGTCCTCGAGTAGGTAAATGATAAAAGAAATAATTTATGAAGTGTGAATGCTAGCAAGTGCACAAGTTTGATCAATGATAATTTAAATCACTTTTTCTAGCATCATTATATATCATAAACAGTAGCTCATCCCATAAAACTTCTCATGATCAAGTAGCAAGCTATTCACATGTTAAAGCATAGATCATAAACTTTCTTGAAAACTAACAAACTACGTTCTTAGTCATCAAACAATTGCAATTCATCTTATTTTCAGGAAGGGTCTATGTAAGAGCTTTGATTTAGCAAATTCCACATACTCAACTATCATATAGTCTACCATGATTGCTACCACTCAAAGCATATTTTTAGAACAAATAGCATCCATCGAACACAGAGAAAGATAGGGGCTTAGTGTTTCGCCTCCCAACTTATTTATCATATAGATAATTGTCAACAATAATAATTCATGATCAAATATATTTGAATGGCCATATATGCTTAGATCTTTCCCCACCACATGATGCTTGCCAACTAAAGAGTAGGTTGGAATGAGAAGGAATATTACCGACTCTTGCATAAAAGTAAAAGATAGGCCCTTCGCAGAGGGAAGCAGGGATTTGCAGAGGTGCCAGAGCTCGAAGCTTTTAAAACAGAGATGAATATAATTTTGAGAAGTATGCTTTCATTGTCAACATAACGACCGAGAGTTCCCAATATCTTCCATACTAGACACATTATAGGCGGTTCCCAAACAGAAAGGTAAAGTTTTTTACTCCCCCTCCACCAACAATCACACTCCACGGCTGGTCCGAAACAACGGGTACCGACCATACCAACAACAGTCCTGGGAGAGTTTTGTTTAAATTATTTGCGATTTTGTTTTTGATCTTTTGATCATAGGACTGAGCATCCCAATTACCAGCCAGTCTCCCGTGAATGATAAGTGAATAAACACTCATCGTGAGAATAACCCACCTAGCATGGAAGATACTGACAGCCCCTAGTCGCTACATGAGCGATTCGGGCATACAAAACATATTATTATTTGAAGGTTTAGAGTTTGGCACATGCAAATATCCTTGGAACGGCAGGTAAATACCGCATATAGGTAGATATGGTGGACACGCATGGAAGAAACTTGGTTCAAGGATTTTGGATGCACAAGCAGTATTCCCGCTTAGTACAGAAATTTTGGCTAGCAAAAGATTCTAAATAGCAAGCACCACATGTTGGAGGATCCATAACAATATAACTTCTATACAAATATACCCAAGCATAACTCATTATGTTGTCTTCCTTGTCCAACTTCAACTAATTTGATCAAGTTTAAAAATAATTAATGGGGCTCACAATCATAGAAGATGTCCAAGATAGTATATTTATATGTGAAATCTCTCTTCCTTCAATATTCTTTCATGAATTGTTCAAGTGACCAATACTATGTTTGCTAATTTTCAATAAATTTACCACCTATACTTCTTATATGTGAAGTCATTACTCCCCATGGGATAAGCATATGAAACATGTATAATTTCAGATTTATGATATTCAATTCATTAAACCATTTACTCATAGGATATAAGTGAAGCACACGATTGAATGACAAACTACTCCAAAAAGGATATAAGTGAACATCAATGAGTAGTCAAATAATTAGGTAGCTATGTGAAGACTCTCTCTCATTTAACAATTTCCGATCTTAAGTATCTTATTCAAACAGAAGCAAAACCTAATAAAATGACATTCGAAGGATAGCACATATCATGTGAAGAAGCAAAAACTTAGGCTCAACCAAAACTGACCGATCATTGTTGAAGAAGAAAGGTGGGATGCCAACCGGGGCATCCCCAAGCTTAATTGCTGAAATATTAACTAGGGATGCCTTGGGCATCCCCAAGCTTGAGCTCTTGTGTCTCCTTAATTCCTCTCATATCGCGGTTTCCCTAATTCTTAAAAACTTCATCCACACAAAACTCAACAAGAACTCGTGAGATAAGTTAGTATATATCAAATGCAAAACCTTATCATTCTCTACTGTAGAAAATCACTAAAATTATTATTTAACATTGCATACTAAATGCCTCTGCATATTTAATACTCCTATTCTCAAATAGAATCATTAAACAAGCAAGCATATGCAAACAATGCAAACATAACAGCAATCTGTCTAAACAGGACAGTCTGTAAAGAGTGCAATTGTACTCATACTTCCCTAACTCAAAAAATTCTGAACAATTACCACATTGTATAAAATTTGTTGTTACTCATTTTGTAAAAATTTCAAGATTTTATCATGTTCTTACTTTCCATAAGAATTCAGACAACGATAGAAAACTTTCTGTTTTCAAAACAGCAACATATAGACTTGCAAAATAAGCATGGTAAAGGCTATACTTGACACTTTTATTGAAATAAAAGATACAACACATTACTCTAAATAACAGCAAGCAAATCCTAATAAAATAAAATGATGCTTCAAGCAAAACACATATCATGTGACGAATAAAAATATAGCTCCAAGTGAGGTTACCGATAATGTTGAAGACGAAAGAGGGGATGCCATCCGGGGCATCCCCAAGCTTAGTTCCTTGTATCTTCCTTGAATATTACCTTGGGGTGCCTTGGTCATCCCCAAGCTTAGGCTCTTGTCACTCCTTATTCTCCTCATATCGATATCTCACCCAAAACTTGAAAACTTCAATCACACAAAACTTAACAAAACCTTCGTGAGATCCGTTAGTATAATAAAACAAATCATTCACTTGGGTACTGTCAAAGACAAGATTCATAATTGTTATCACACAATGACTACTGTAACTTATCATTTCTACAATTTATATTGAGCAATATAAGCCATAGAAACTAGGAAACAAGCAAACTATGCATCGAAAACAGAATTTGTCAAAAACATAACAGTTTGTGAAGATCTGAATTAAGCTCATACTTATGTTACTCCAAAAATTCTGAAAAGTTAGGAAAACGTAGAAAATTTGTATACCAATCAACTGTAAAAATTTCAGAATTTTTCACATTCCAGTAAAAGATAGGAATTTCTGTACTGGACGCAAAAGTTTCTGTTTTTGCACAGAACCAAATCAACTATCAACCACACTATCCCAAAGGCTTTACTTGGCACTTTATTCAAACAAAGGCTATAAAACATGATTACTACAGTAGCTTAATCATGTGAACACACAAAAACAGTAGGGGTAAATTTTGGGTTGTCTCCCAACAAGCGCTTTTCTTTAATGCTTTTTTAGCTAGGCATGATGATTTCAATGATGCTCACATAAAAGATAAGAATTGAAACATAATGGGAGTATCATGAATAATATGACTAGCACATTTAAGCCTAACCCACTTCCTATGCATAGGGATTTTGTGAGCAAACAACTTATGGGAACAAGAATCAACTTGCATAGGAAGGCAAAACAAGTGCAACTTCAAAAATTTCAACACATAGAGAGGAATCTTGATATTATTGCAATATGTAAAAGCATATGTTCCTCTCTCATAGTAATTTTCTGTAGCATCATGAATGAATTCAACAATATAACTAGCACATAAAGCATTCTTTTCATGATTCATAAGCATAGAAATTTTACTACTCTCCACATAAGCAAAATTCTTCTCATTCATCGTAGTGGGAGGAGCAAATTCAACAACATAACTATCATGTGAGGCATAATCCAATTGAAAATTAAAATCATGATAACAAGTTTCATGGTTATCATTATTCTTTATAGCATACATGTCATCACAATAATCATCATAGATAGCAACTTTGTTCTCATAATCAATTGGAACCTCTTCCAAAATAGTGGATTCATCACTAAATAAAGTCATGACCTGTCCAAATCCACTTTTATCAATATTGTGAAAAGATTCAACACCCTCCAAAATAGTGGGATCAATACTACCTAGAGTTGAAACTCTTCCAAACCCACTTTCATCAATATAATCATCATAAATAGGAGGCATGCTATCATCATAATAAATATTCTCATCAAAACTTAGGGGACTAAAAATATCATCTTCATCAAACATAGCATACCCAAGCTTGTAGCTTTGCATATCGTTAGCATTATGGATATTCAAGGAATTCATACTAACAACATTGCAATCATGCTCATCATTCCAAAATTTAGTGCCAAACATTTTATAGACTTCTTCTTCTAACACTTGAGCACAATTTTCCTTTCCATCATTTTCACGAAAGACATTAAAAAGATGAAGCATATGAGGCAACCTCAATTCCATTTTTTTGTAGTTTTCTTTTATAAACTAAACTAGTGATAAAACAAGAAACTAAAAGATTCGATTGCAAGATCTAAAGATATACCTTCAAGCACTCACCTCCCCGGCAACGGCGCCAGAAAAGAGCTTGATGTCTACTACGCAACCTTCTTCTTGTAGACTCGTGTTGGGCCTCCAAGCGCGGAGTTTTGTAGGACAGTAGCAAATTTCCCTCAAGTGGATGAGCTAAGGTTTATCAATCCGTGGGAGGCGTAGGATGAAGATGGTCTCTCTCAAACAACCCTGCAACCAAATAACAAAAAGTCTCTTGTGTCACCAACATACCCAATACAATGGTAAATTATATAGGTGCACTAGTTCGGCGAAGAGATGGTGATACAAGTGCAATATGGATAGTAGATATAGGTTTTTGTAATCTGAAAATATAAAAACAGCAAGGTAACTAGTAACAAAAGTGAGCAAAAACGGTATTGCAATGCTTGGAAACAAGGCCTAGGGTTCATACTTTCACTAGTGCAAGTTCTCTCAACAATGATAACATAATTAGATCATATGGCAATCCCTCAACGTGCGACAAAAGTCACTCCAAAGTTCCTATCGCGGAGAACATAAGATGAAATTGCTTGTAGGGTACGAAACCACCTCAAAGTTATTCTTTCCAATCAATCCATTGAGCTATTCCTATAAGTGTCACAAACAGCCCTAGAGTTTGTAGTAAAATAACACCATATGACACACATCAATCAACCCTAATGTCACCAAGATACTCCAATGTCACCACAAGTATCCGTGGGTCAATTATACGATATGCATCAAACAACTTCAGATTCATAATATTCAATCCAACACAAATAACCTCAAAGAGTGCCCCAAGATTCCTACCGGAGAAACAAGGACGAAAACGTGCATCAACCCCTATGCATAGATTACCCCAATGTCACCTCGGGAATCCGCGAGTTGAGTGCCAAAACATACATCAAGTGAATCAATAGAACACCCCATTGTCACCACGGGTATCCCACGCAAGACATACATCAAGTGTTCTCAAATCCATAATAGTATTCAATCCGATAATAGTGAAACCTCAAAGGTAAAACTCAATTCATCACAAGAAGATAGAGGGGAAAGAAACACCATATGATCCAACTATAATAACAAAGCTCGCGGTACATCAAGATCGTGCCAAATCAAGAACACGAGAGAGAGAGAGAGATCAAACACATAGCTACTGGTACATACCCTCAGCCCCGAGGGTGAACTACTCCCTCCTCATCATGGAGACCGCCGGGATGATGAAGATGGCCACCGGTGATGGTTTCCCCCTCCGGCAGGTGTTGACACCAGATTTTGGCACGGTCAAGAACTTATTTAAGATGACCTCAAATCGAAAAACCTTCAACATGAGAAAGCTTCATCTCGTCGAGCCGATCGATTTTCATATATAAATTGTCTCAATCCAAGGTCGTATGCGACCTGGAGAGGCATATCAAGACCAGGTTATATTTTCAGTCGAGAAATCCGAATAAAAAGCTTGCCAGCAAAAGGAAAAGCTTACCGGCGTGGAAGCTTGCTGGTGTGAAAGCTTGCCGGGATGGAAATCTTGCCGGTGTGAAAGCTTGACGGGGTAGAAATCTTGCCGGTGTGAAAGCTTGCCGGCGTGGAAACTTGCCGATGTGAAAGCTTGCCGGGGTAGAAACCTTGCCGGGGTGGAAACCTTGCCGGTGTGAAAGCTTGCCGGGGTAGAAACCTTGCCGGGGTGGAAACCTTGCCGGTGTGAAAGCTTGCCAGGGTGGAAACCTTGCCGGTGTGGAAAGCTTGCCGGGGTGGAAACCTTGCCGGCGTGGAAAGCTTGCCGGAAAAGTGGAAACTGTCAAAGTCAATCCGACCAGGAGTTGGAGATGGGCTCGAAAGGTTATTCAGATGACCTCGGATGGAAAATGTTCTACCGAAAGTTGTGCATATCGTCGAAACAATCAACTTTGCTTTTGGAGTCATCATCGTCGGAGATAGTATACGGCCTGCAAAGTTGTTACAAAACTCGAACAGTTCAGAAAACTGCATAATTGAATCCGACCCACAGTTAAAGATGGGCCCTAAAAGTCATAAAGACGGCCTTAAAAGGAGAAGTGACCCGCGCTGTATTAGGCAGATCATCGAGGCGGACAAGTTTGATGTTGAACTCGACTCCATCTGAGTTAATATGCGATTTCTACGGCCCGTGCAAGAAGCAGGACAGAAGTATGGGACAGATTCGGGCTGAATCCGAGTTGGACTGAAACTAGAACTGTAGAACGTGAATTGATGTAATTTTCTTGTAAGGAAAACCTAGATGAATCATTTACTTGTACGGGAAGTCCATCCGCCTCTTATATATGTTAGGGGTGACGGCCGATTGAAACAACACACAATCGAACAAATCAATATACTACTTTTTCTGTCTACGTTTTATCCCTCTATCGTTTTTCTCTCTCGTTCTTCGCTGTTCCTCGAGTTTGAGAGCTGCGAATCCCGAGGCTCTAGGGGCGAGCGAATCGACCTAGGGTAGCCCATAGCCGCCGCACTCCCTGACGGGGCCCCTCCCGGGAGTGTGGGGTTTCGGGTCTCAAAAGCGCCCGCCGACTGTCTTGCGTATCGCGCTGTCAGTCGGGTCTCCTTCGATGTGAGCTGCGGTGCATCACCCCCGGCGTCGAGGGTACACGTGACATGTTCGTGTGTCAACACACTTTTTGGTGACTCCGCTGGGGACTGAAGATCAATCATCATCATCCACCATGTCCGATCTTCCCAAGCCATCTGAGGTAGACGCCGATAACATCATTAAGCCCAGTCTTGATGAGATATCGGCCGATCATCGCCAAGTCTATGAGGAGTACAAGAAGGCGCGCGAGGAGAAGGACTTACAGGAGTTCCTTGCAAAGTTCAAGAAGGATCGCCAAGGCAACATCACTCCGATTGAAGAAATCAAGTACCCTCCTCTTCAAGCTGAGCAGGTTAAACCCTCTGTAAGTACTGCCTTTTCTCCTGAGCAGTGGGCTGAGATTGAGAGTCATATTGCTGAAGGTAACAATCTGGTTTATCAAACTTTCCTAGAAAATACTAATGCTCAGAAGAATATATCTCAATCATCTAGTGGTAATGGTGGTATAGCTGCTAGTGTGCAAAACCCTAATCTGGCTTTACCTATTTCATCGGCGCCTCCCGTGCCGATGACTTATTATCCTACCCAAACCAATCAGATTGTGGCTGCACCCATTAATCCTATCATGAGCATGCCAGGTTCGGTGGTAACGCCGAACCAAACCCTACCTACAGGTACAACCACTCGGCCACTACCGAACTATGGTTCGGCATACATGCCACAATTCCTACCTACAGCTAGTAGTCCTACTCCTCCTATGCCACTGCAACAAGCTTCATCGTCTACTACAGACGATGCCCTAGCTAATTTTAGAGAGGAGATGGCTAAGATGCTTAGATAGAATTTTAGAGTTGAGTTGCCTCGGAATCGGATTTACCAAAAGCCGTACCCCGAGTACTTTGATGCCATCCAGTGTCCTCCGGGATATAAAATTCCAGATTTTGTTAAGTTTAACGGAGAAGGCACAAAAACCACATGGGAGCATGTTAGTCAATATTTAGCACAATTAGGTGAGGCAGGCTCGCTAAATGAATTGAAAGTGCGTTTGTTTTCTTTATCATTAACTGGTACTGCATTTTCATGGTTTTCTTCTTTACCACATGGTTCCATTCGGGTTTGGTCGCAGCTAGAGCAGAAATTTCATGATCACTTTTATAGCGGCGACAATGAACTCAAGTTGTCACATCTAACATCGGTTAAACAGAAGCATGATGAATCGGTCTCCGATTACGTCAAGAGATTTAGAGAAACAAAAAACTGGTGTTATAGTTTGGTGATAACCGAGAGAGACTTGGCAGACCTAGTGCTGAGTGGTTTGAGAACTCCCATTAGAGAAAAGCTAGAAGGCTATGAGTTCTTAAATATCAACCAAGTCTTACAAAGGGCTTTGGCTCACGAAAGTCGAAGCAAAGATCTCAAAGAAGTGCACAGATATAAAGCTGATCGTCCTAAGATGAACATGGTTGAATATGATAGTGATCACTCGGACGATGAGGGTGATATCTATGCTACTGAATTTGTTTGGCCATCTAAGGCCAAACCCTTTACTTGCAATGATCTGAAACCAATTCATAAGAATCGTGATGAAGAGATGAAGTTTACTTTTAACATTGCCAAGTGTGATAAAATATTTGATGCTTTGCTGCAAGCCAAAATTATTAGAATATCTCATACTTTACCGCCGTTTGAAGAGCTGAAACGGCGCGCTTATTGCAAGTATCATAATTCTTTTTCTCATGCTACTAACGATTTTAATGTTTTTCGAAGGCAGATACAATCGGCCATTAATGATGGACGATTGAACTTTTCTGAGATGCAAGTTGATAAACAGCCCTTTCCAATGAATACCATGGAGTTGGAGGGGAAGAAGCTACTCATTCGGCCAGAGGTAGCCGAATCTGCTAATAAAGCTAATGTCATTGTTGGTGAGCCCAGGGAAGACAAGGAGAGTGGCAAGTTCTTGGGGAGACAGGTTGTGCTTGATAAGCAACCCGATGGCAAGGAGGTGATCAAAATCACCATCAAGAATCCTGCACTCAGGGGGCAACTGCAAGTGCAAGAAAATACTCATGTTAAATTTGTTAAACCCAAGAGTCCAGAGGTTGGCAAGTGGAAGACGAATGAAGCTAAAGTGCAGCACAAGAAAATCAAGCCAACTTTTGATATGTTGTTGTCCAAGTATGCCAGTCAAGCGGCCGGTTCTAGCTCTAACCGGTCATCAAATTTGAAGCACTCAAGGTCACCTCCTCGGGAAGAATTTCAGCATCATGCAAGGCCATATGGGTCATGGGCACCAGGACCATGGATGCCGCCACCCCCCTATGCGCCATACTACATGGGAGACTTCAATGGAGGATGGTGGCAGCCCCCAATGGCCCCTTATGCTTTTCATCCGGGTTGGGTAGAACCAAGGAGGCCCGTTCATGAGAGACTTTCTTATCCCACACGAGGCCGTTTGAACAATGGTGTCAATCGGCCAATGCAAGATAATCAAAAAAGGGTTGGCAAGCAAGTGTGGCGTGCTAAATCACCAAGTGCAGAAATTTCAGAGCCTAGCAAGCAAAAGGAGAAGAATACTAGTGCTGAAACTATTAGGATAGGCACTAAAGAATTGACAATCAAAAGCCGATTATTGTTGAAAAACCGGCTGGTTCCAATAAAGATGTGGCTGTTGTCCAGCAAGGTCCCATGGCTAATGATCATGAAGCTAGCATAAGCAAGGCCAAGTCGAGGGATCCAAAATATACTCAGCCTAAGTGGTGTCCTTCCGGTCTGACCAAGGCACAAAAAAGGAGACTGCAGCGCATGAGGAGTCAAGAGATGGCAGAACAGGAGGCCGAGAAGCAAAGAGATAAATTGTTCAATGACATTCAGCCCATGGTACCTACAAAACAAATATGGATGCCTAAACAAATACAAGGTGCAGTGGCTTCTACATCTGTCACAGCAGCACCTACACCACCAAAGGAGGACGATGCCACCACTATTACATCGTCCGCAACACCTATTGATCCCACTTCGCTCGGACAGATTCCAGAATCGATGAACACACCCGAGGAGGAAGATGATATGTTGGATTATGAGCCTACACCGGTCCGCGACGGTATGGATATCAATATGGTGTATTACTTACCCGCTGAATTTCGTGCTATAGATGAAGAAGGGGAAGTGGCGCAGCTAGATTTTGGTCCTAAAAATGCTATATTCGAGAAGCCAAAAGAACCGGTGATGCACTTGAAGCCATTGTTCCTTAAAGGTCATATTAATGGATCACCGGTTGCTAGAATGCTTGTCGATGGTGGTGCTGTGGTGAATCTTATGCCATATTCGGTCTTCAAAAAATTGGGGCTGCGTGACGAAGAGTTAATAAAGACCAACATGGTGCTTAATGGATTTGAAGGCAAAGAGAAAACTGAAGCCAAAGGTGTAATGTATGTGGAGCTTACGGTGGGAAGCAAAACTTTGGCTACCGCATTCTTTGTCGCCGAGGTGCAAGGTAACTACAATGTGATATTAGGCCGCGATTGGGTTCATGCAAACCAATGTGTGCTGTCTACTATGCACCAGTTTTTGATTCAATGGGTGGATGATGAAGTGGAGGTCATTCATGCGGATAATTCGGCTTGTGTTGCTTTGGCCGATGCATCAGTGGATTGGCAACATCCCAATGCTACTTGCTTGACGGGATGCGACTTATCAGAATTTGATTTTCTTAGCGCCACAAAAAGTGGTTTCGTGCCTGTTTCTTTAAAGCCGGTTGGTGGTAATCGGCTCCAAGGTATGATGTATTTGAATGGATTCTAACTCAGATTGGTTGCAAAAGCGTCTTGTTGAATATTGGTCCAATGAGAACGATATGTATGAATCTATAGAGGAGTTAGATGATATGGATAAATTAGGACAAGGTTTTACGTCGGCCGATCCATTAGAAGAGATAGACATAGGAGATGGTTCAATTCCTAGGCCGACATTTGTAAACGAAAATTTAAGAGCCGATCATAAAGCTAAGTTGATCGAGCTTTTGAAAGAATATGTTTGTTGCTTTGCATGGGAATATCATGAGATGCCAGGTTTAAGCCGAGAGCTAGTGGAGCATCGGTTACCTATAAAGGCTGGTTTTAGACCATACAAGCAATCGGCCAGAAAGTTTAATCCAAAAACATATGACCGGATCAAGGAAGAGATCGGTCGTTTGCTTAAAGCTAATTTTATTAGACCTTGCAGGTATGCCGAGTGGATTTCTAACATTGTACCAGTAGAGAAGAAAGGCTCCGGCAAGTTGAGGGTGTGCATTGATTTCAAAGATTTGAATAGAGCTACACCTAAAGATGAGTATCCCATGCCAATAGCCGATATGCTTATTAATGATGCTTCTGGACATAAGGTCATTAGCTTTCTTGATGGTAATGCGGGGTATAACCAGATTTTTATGGCCGAAGAGGACATGTCTAAAACGGCTTTTCGATGTCCTGGTTTCCTTGGTTTATTTGAGTGGACAGTGATGACCTTTGGATTAAAAAATGCTGGTGCCACGTATCAAAGGGCTATAAATTTAAGTTTTCATGATTTACTTGGCGTTATACTTGAAGTTTATATTGATGATATTGTTGTCAAATCGGATGCTTTTGAATCTCATCTAGCCGATTTGCGTTTAGCTTTTGAAAGAATGAAAAAATATGGACTGAAGATGAATCCTTTGAAGTGTGCATTCGGCGTGTCGGCTGGAAAGTTTTTGGGTTTCATTATTCATGAAGATGGCATAGAGATTGATCCCAAAAAGATAGAGGCCATACAGAAAGTGGAGGCTCCAACATGCAAGAGAGATATGCAAAAGTTCCTTGGCAAGGTCAATTATTTGAGAAGCTTCATAGCTAATCTGTCAAGGAAAGTTGATGCATTTACTCTTATCCTTCGGTTAAAGAACGATGTTGATTTCACTTGGGGGGCAAAACAGCAAGAAGCATTTGATATGATCAAGAACTATTTGTGCACTCCTCCGGTGATGAAAGTGCCCAAGCATAGGGAACCCTTTAAGCTTTACATTGCAGCAGAAGAAGGTGTTATTGGTGCTGTTTTGACTCAAGAAACCGAAGGAAAAGAGCATGCTATTACATATTTGAGCAAGCGTTTATTGGACGCCGAGACAAGGTATACATTTATTGAAAAACTATGCCTATGCTTATATTATGCTTGCACAAAATTGAGACATTATTTAGTACCGAGTGCTTGCATAGTAGCTTGTCAAACCGATGTCATTAAATACATGTTGCATAGGCCAATTCTTAGTGGTAGAATTGGCAAGTGGGCTTATGCTTTGATTGAATATGATTTGGCTTATGAATCTCTAAAATCCATGAAAGGCCAAATCATTGCTAATTTTATTATTGAGCATCAGATTAATGACAAGCATGATGTTGATATAAACCTTGTTTCATTAGTACCTTGGAGATTATATTTTGATGGTTCAGTTTGTAGCAATGGCCAAGGTGTTGGTATTGTTTATATATCTCCTCATGGTGCTATTTTTGAAGCCTCATGCCATTTAGAATATTTTTGCACAAATAATCAAGCCGAATATGAAGCATTGTTATTCGGCTTAGAGATGTTGCTTGCCATAGGTGCTACACATATTGAGGCTTTTGGTGATTCGTTATTAGTAGTGCAACAAATATCCAAAGTCTTTCAATGTTTTGACGAATCACTTAATGTTTATCTTGATAAATGTCTAGATATAATTTCTACTTTGGATTATTTTAGCATTGCTCATATATCTAGACATGACAATTGGAGAGCAAATGAGTTGGCACAACAAGCATCCGGCTGTCATGTTGATCATGGCATGTTTCATATTTTTCAAAGGCCGATGTCTAGTCTTGCCAACATAGGGGAGGCCGAACCGGAGCCCACCATTTCGGCCACTAATGAAATATTCAATGCAGGAGAAAATCAAGACTGGAGGAAACCTATCATTGATTATTTGTGTGATCCTAGTAGAAGGGTGGACAGGGCTGTTCGGCGTATGGCTTTTAAATATACGATGAGGGATGATGACCTTTATCGCTTTACAGTTGACGATGTTCTTTTAAAATGCTTGGACGAGGACCAAGCAATAGTTGCTATGGGAGAGGTACATGAAGGCATTTGTGGCACTCATCAGTCGGCTCCCAAGATGAAGTGGTTATTGCGACGTGCTAGGTTTTATTGGCCGACTATGATTAATGATTGCTTCAGATATTACAAGGGGTGTGAAGCTTGTCAAAAATTTGGTGATATTCAGTTGGCTCCTGCTGCTATGTTACATCCTATTATCAAGCCGTGGCCTTTCAGAGGATGGGGTTTAGACTTTATTGGAGAAATTCATCCATCTTCCTCAAAGGGGCATCGGTTCGTATTGGTGGCAACCGATTATTTCACTAAATGGTCTGAGGCAGTACCTCTCAAGAACATGACACATACAGAGGTAATCCAATTCATAACTAAGCACATTATTCATAGATTCGGCATTCCTCAAACATTAACTACAGATCAAGGTTCATCTTTCATGTCACATCAAGTCAGAGAATTTGCCGAATCTTATAACATAAAGTTGCTCAATTCCTCTCCGTATTATGCCCAAGCTAATGGACAAGCTGAGTCCAGCAATAAAATTTTAATCAAGCTTATCAAGAAGAAGATTGAGGATAATCCGAGTAGATGGCATGAGTTGTTGTCCGAAGCTTTGTGGGCACATAGGATCTCAAGGCATGGTGCTACGAAGGTGACTCCATATGAGCTAGTATATGGTCAAGAGGATGTTTTACCGGTGGAAGTAAATTTGAATGCTTTGAGAATAGCCAAACAAAATGATTTATCGGCAGTAGACTTTTATAACTTGATGATGGACAATATTGATGAGGTTGCCGATAAACGTTTGGCTGCTTTGGAGGCCATAGAGAGAGACAAGTTGAGGGTAGCAAGAGCTTACAATAAGAAAGTTAAGTTGAAGAATTTTCAAGTTGGCGATCTTGTCTGGAAAGTGATTCTACCGATTGGTTCAAGAGATAGAAAATTCGGGAAGTGGTCTCCGAGTTGGGAAGGTCCTTTTAGGGTTACAAGAGTAGTTCCTGGAAACTCTTATTTGGTGGAATCCGTACAAGGGGCACTGTTACCTCGAGCTCTCAATGGCAAGTACTTGAAGAAATACCACCCGAGTGTGTGGAAAGAAGCCTAAGTAGGCAATGGCCGATATATGATTATCGCCCTTAGCACAAACATGGCCGATACATAATTATCGTCCTGAGAAAAATAAATGGCCGATGGAGTGTTGACATCGTCCTTAGAACAAACAAGGTACAAATTATTTTTTGGCACACAAGCTTTGCCGAAAAACAGGGGGGCATGTGTTGACACCAGATTTTGGTACAGTCAAGAAATTATTTAAGATGACCTCAAATCGAAAAACCTTCAAGACAAGAAAGCTTCGTCTCGTCGAGCCGATCGATTTTCATATATAAATCATCTCAATCCAAGGTCGTATGCGACCCGAAGAGGCAAATCAAGATCATGCTATATTTTCAGTCGAGAAATCCGAGTAAAAAGCTTGCCAACAAAAGGAAAAGCTTGCCGGCATGGAAGCTTGCCGGTGTGAAAGCTTGCCGGGATGGAAATCTTGCCGGTGTGAAAGCTTGCCGGGGTGGAAATCTTGCCGGTGTGAAAGCTTGCCGGGGTGGAAATCTTGCGGTTTGTGATGATGTGAAAGCTTTCGTTGGCCGTGGGAAGCTTGCGAGTGTGAAGGAGCTTGCCGGGGTAGAACCTTGCCGGGGTGGGGTGGAAACCTTGCCGGTGTGAAAGCTTGCCGGGGTAGAAACCTTGCCGGGGTGGAAACCTTGCCGGTGTGAAAGCTTGCCGGGGTGGAAACCTTGCCGGTGTGGAAACCTTGCCGGGGTGGAAACCTTGCCGGCGTGGAAAGCTTGCCGGGAAAAAGCTTGCCGGAAAAGTGGAAGCTGTCAAAGTCAATCCGACCAGGAGTTGGAGATGGGCTCGAAAGGTTATTCAGATGACCTCGGATGGAAAAGTGTTCTACACGGAAGTTGTGCGTATCGTCGAAACGGTCAACTTTGCTTTTGGAGTCATCATCGTCAAAGATAGTATACGGCCTACAAAGTTGTTACAAGACTCGAACAGTTCAGAAAACTGCATAATTGAATCCGACCCACAGTTAAAGATGAGCCCTAAAAGTCATAAAGACGGCCTTAAAAGGAGACGTGACCTGCGTTGTATTATGCAGATCATCGAGGCGGACAAGTTTGATGTTGAACTCGACTCCATCCGAGTTAATATGCGATTTCTACGGCCCGTGCAAGAAGCAGGACAGAAGTATGGGACAGATTCGGGCTGAATCCGAATTGGACTGAAACTAGAACTGTAGGACGTGAATTGATGTAATTTTCTTGTAAGGAAAGCCTAGATGAATCCTTTACTTGTACGGGAAGTCCAGCCGCCTCTTATATATGTTAGGGGTGACGGCCGATTGAAACAACACACAATCGAACAAATCAATATACTACTTTTTCAGTCTACGTTTTATCCCTCCATCATTTTTCTCTCTCGTTCTTCGCTGTTCCTCGAGTTTGAGAGCTGCGAATCCCGAGGCTCTAGGAGTGAGAGAAGCGACCTAGGGCAGCCCATAGCCGCCGCACTCCTTGACTTGGTCCCTCCCGGGCGTGTGGGGTTTCGGGTCTCAAAAGCGCCCGCCGACTGTCTTGCGTATCGCGCTATCGGTCGGGTCTCCTTCGACGTGAGCTGCGATGCATCACCCCCGGCGTCGAGGGTACACGTGACGTGTTCGTGTGTCAATAGCAGGGTGCCGGAACAGGGTCCTGATTGGTTTTTCGTGGCTACAAAGGCTTGCGGCGGCGGACCTTCCGATCTAAGTTTATTTCTGGAGGTTTTGGGATTTATAGGAGGTGTCGGCGTCGGGGACAAGTCAAGGGGGCCCACGAGGCGACGACAAGGCAGGGGGGCACGCCCTAGGAGGGCGCGCCCTCCACCCTTGTGGTTGCCTCGGGACTCTTCTCCGATATCTTTTCGTTCCAGTATTTTTTATATTTTCCAAAAATATTCTCCGTAAATTTTCAGCCCATTCCGAGAACTTTTATTTCTGCACAAAAAATGACACCACGGTAGTTCTGCTGAAAACAGCGTCAGTCCGGGTTAGTTCTAATCAAATCATACCAAAATCATATAGAATTGTTGTAAACATGGCATGAATACTTCATAAATTATAGATATGTTGGAGATGTATCAAGCCACATCATTAATTTTCAACCATTTCTGACTTCATTCGCTATTTTTCATGCATTTAATGAAATTTTTGAGCTAAATGACCCTGAAATTGAAAAGCACTACAAATGAACTCTGAAAAGGTTAAAACTTGGCATGGTATCATCATTTCACCCACATAGCATGTGCTAAAAAGTTGAGAGGGTGACGGAAAAAACTGGATGCACTTCGTGTACAAACTGGACAATCTCTTTCGAAGTATCAGGGTTTCACACAAAAACTCATCCATTACAAAGGCATTTCATTTTTTTAAAGTAAAGTTACCAAATTGAATATAATGATAAAACGCACTAATATTAAACAGCAGGAAAAAAAATCACTCAAAAATCTATTTTTAAAGTAAAGTTATTCACAAACTAGTGATTCACACAAGTTTCAAAGAATTCAAATTTAAACTATTCAAATTTGAAAACTATGCCACTAATAGAAAGTTTTTAATTTTTGTGACCTAAAGCAAAAAGGTTCACTCAAAAACTCTAAATATTTGACTGTAAGTAGAAACAAAAGAAAATAAATAAAGCAAAAAACAAAAAAAAAGTGGAAAAAGTCCTTTAGTCCCGGTTGCCACCACAAACCGGGACTAAAAATTAAAAAAATAACAAAAAATGCCCGCGTACTAGGCCACCACGGCCTGCATACGACTGGAAACCCAACTATACATGGGCTAGGATGCAGGCCCGCGGGGCAAGTAGGCCCAACAGGCCAAAGAGAGGAAATTTAGACATGTACTGCCTGCTTTAGAGAGGAGCTCGAGGTTGCAGCCGGGACTAAAAAAAAAATGCCCGCCTACTAGGCCACCACGGCCTGCATACGACTAGAAACCCAACTATACATGGGCTAGGATGCAGGCCCGCGGAGCAAGTAGGCCCAACAGGCCAAAGTGAGGAAATTTAGGCATGTACTACCTGCTTTAGAGAGGAGCTTGAGGTTGCAGCCGCAGCGGGGCTTATAAACAGGTCTGGGCGCCCTTTGCTTGGCGAGGTTGGACTAAACTTCCACCGCCCCGCGGCTGTGACAGGAACATGCCTTTAGCCCCGGTTGGTGGCTCCAACCGGGACTAAAGGCCCCCCTTTAGTCCCGGTGCGAGCCACCAATCAGGACTAAAGGGCTGGGCTTCCCGCCGCTCGGCCTGGTGAAATTGACCTTTAGTCCCGGTTGGTGGCTCGCACCGGGACTAAAGGGGGGCCTTTAGTCCCAGTTGGAGCCACCAACCGGGACTAAAGGGTTTTGTATATAAAGGGCACTTGGAAAAATTCCAAAGGCAAGTTCGATCTCCCCGACGCGTGCCCACATACACGCCGCCGCCAGGCTACCAGAGCACGCCGCCGCCCTCGAGCCCGTCCTCGTCATCGCCGCCCCCGACGCCGGCCACCCGCGCCTCCTCCTCAAGCCTCGATGCCGCCAGGCTGTCGCTCGTCGCCATCGCGCCGCCGTTCCTCATCTCCCTCGACCTCGCCGTCTCCCTCGACCTCGTCGTCGCCTCGATGTCACCGCCGAGCCCGCGCTGTGAGCCCCATATCTCCTCCCTCTCCCCCCTCTCTCCTCCCTTTGAATCGATCGAAGCCCCGGCCCTCTCCCCGTCCGCCATTGCCGGCCGCCATCGCCTCAACCTCGCCAGCCGCCCTCCCGACCCGAGCCCATCCCCCACCTAGCCGCCGCCCCGTCCATATCCGGCGTAGGAGCCCCGCCGGCCGGTGCTGGATTGAACACACACACACACATAAAAAAATGAATGAGATGTATCTAATTTAGATGAATATATGTAAGTTAATTAGATGAATATATATAAGTTGGATGAACTTATGTATTTAATTTTGTGTGTAGATGAATGATGGATATGTAGAATGTTGTATATATGTTATGAAAAAAATGAAGAAGGAAAAGAAAACCAAATAAAAAATGATGTAATGTTAGAATGATCGATGGATGAATGATGGATGGACATGTAGAATGATGTATGTTATATTGATGTATGTGCTTGCAATTTTTTTTCATATGAGTACATAGCATAATAAAATGATAATTATTGCATAGGAATTTGTTTTCATAAGAATTTGTTCTCGACGTCGACGATGCCCGGCCCGCATCCTCGTCATCGACTCGGCGGCGAGAACCTGCTTGAGAGGCGCCATGTCCGAGACTGGGCTCCACCGGGCTGGCACTGGGAGGTGCTACCTTCCGGGGCACGCAGCTTGGTGAGGAACCGGGCTCCCGTCGTCGACCCGGAGCTTCTTTGGTGGCGGTCGCGTGGGCCACTTTCAGTGCGAAGGCAGCCTGCCCCCGAGGAGGTGGTACGTCGCCGTGTCAGGGAGGAGGACGAGCATGTCCGTCGCTACCTTGTTGCGTTGGACGTCAGGTTCTCCAATACCTGGCAGGTTCTTTAGGGATCTCACCCGAGCTATAATCCTGTGATGGTTCCTTCTCTTTGGGTGTCCATCGCCTGCGCCTCAGGAACCGCGAGTGAACTAGATTATTCGATAATATTCGATCTCTATTAGCTAGTGATGTTATCTGATAATATTCGAGATGTATTAGTGATAATACTCGAGATGTATTCGAGATTATATTCGATAATATTCGAGATGTATTTGAGATTATATTCGAGATGTATTCGAGATAATATTCGATGATGCATATTATCTGGATTATTTGAGATGTATTAGTGATATTATTCGAGATGCATATTATCTACTATGATTCAGTTTTTGCTTATTGAATGCATTCTAATTTGAATACTAAATTGTTTTATCTTTCTTCTGGATTAGTTAAGCTATGGACGATAGCGGCAGAGATGGAGACGAGATCATGTTCGACATCATACGCTCCCCGAGCCCAGGGAATGAACCTGAAGATGACGGCTCACAATATCTGAACAATTCCAGTGAGGGAATATTTGAGGAAGAACCAAGAGACGAAGGCCACACAAACAATGATGGCGAAGGAAATGTTCTTCAATTAATAAAGACCGACGAGGTATATATAAGGCCTCTAGTGATCATTACATGTATTAATTGATTTGTGTATATATATATATATATATATATATATATATATATATATATATATATATATATATAAATGAATCTTTCTTCTTTTAGCCCTCCGGATCGAGAAAATCTTCTACAAGCAGGGCAGTACGAGGCCCGGCCAAAAGGTTGCATCCTGGCATAAAGTACAACATCGATGAGATCAAACCATGTGGCGAACCGCTTGCTCCTAAAAAGAATGCAGATAAATTTACTCGTTAGTGTGGAGTTATTGTCAGGGACCAAATCCCGATCTCCGTTCAAGAATGGAATAAGCCAAAAGATCGAGGAGTTAGTTTTGTCTCCGAAAGAGCAAAAGATCTGCTTTGGGAATCGCTCATGTCACATTTCACCCTACCAAAATATTTGACATATGCAGAACGGGAGAAAGTCAAGAAGAGTGCTCTTAAGAAGATGGTCACACAATTCTGCAACCACAAGAAAAGAATATGGGCCGGCTATGAAGTAGCAGGAAAGTAGACTCCACAATTCACTAGAGCACTAGAGAAGGCAAGAGATCACTGCGACTCTTTTGTGAAGTTCAAGGAATCGGAAGCAGCTAAGGAACGGTCGAGGAAAAACAAGATTAATGCTGTAAAAAAAAGTTTCACCATGTTCTGGGGCCAGGTGGCTACCAGATCGGCCGGCTTAAGTGGGATGAATCTGAGGAATAGATGATTGCTGCAGGGGTCACTCCAAAAACATTGGGTTGGCCCGACAGGTGCAGGATTTGGTTTTATGCGCATGGGGGAAAGTTGGACCCAAAGACAGGGGAGATTATAGAGCGGGCAAGTCTTAAAGAAGCCTCCGATGCTTTACTTGTTGCAATAGAAGAGGCTCGAATGGGGGCGTTCAAGCCCGAGAGAGAGAACGACAAGCTTACGCACGCCCTGAAGAATCCTGAACACCCAGGACAAACACGAGGCAAAGGTGTTGTTCCGTGGGTTGAGGGGTTTGCGGAGTGGAACCCCACTTACAGAAGCCGTGCGAGAAAGAAGAAGCAGGAGGAGGAGCAGAGGAAGCAGGAAGCGGACCGCCTTCAACAGGTAGAATCAAAGCACGCGGAGTTGGAATGCGCTTTCATGCGGCAGCAGGAGTAGATCGACACACTTAGCCAGGAAAGACAGCGGCAACAGCAAGCAGATCCAGCATTGGATAGCATCGTCCCATCTAGGCCGAAAAGCAGTGTGGGTTCCACGGGGGTCCCGGCCGATGATGCACTGCTGGCTAGATACCCCGTGGATGATATCGAAGATACGACACCTTATGAGCTACACATGAAACTGAAGAACATATCCATGAAGGTGGCGATTGGCTATGCTTTACCAAATCCCCCTGAAGCAACCTTCCATTGCAATCCGATTCCAGATGGCTATGCTTGTGTCGGGGTGGATGAAGTGATGTCGGTATATGACTCACTAGAGCTTGACATTCCTGGAGGTCAAGAGGAGCGCACACTGGGAGACGCCATACGTGCTATCATTCTATGGAGAAAGGATTGCATAATCTTTCCAAGGCCACCGATTCCTCCTCCAAGTCCGTCACGTCAGCCGACTCCAACCCACCCCGAGACGGAGCGCGGCACTAGTCCGCCACCGCGTCAGCCAACTCCACCCCACCCCGAGATAGAGCCCATCAGCGCGAGTCCACCATATCGATCTCGGGCGCGTCAGCCTTCTACAAAGCAGAAGAGAGCACCAAGGAAGAAAGCCTCTCCTCCTGCCAAAAAGAAGTTGGGTTACGACATGACCGTCGAGGAAACCAATGCCCAAGTTGATGCCGAAGTGAAGGCCTTTTTTGCGAAGAAACCACCCCTGCCGCCAAAGGAGAAAATGTCTGAGAATTTCATACAACACTTTGTGGATCTTGCTAAACCGGCTGTGAAGAAAATCCAATCAGACTGTGAACGCTCTTTTAGCAAGTTATATCATGCACAAAAGATAAGGAGTCGAGCCTTACAGGTAGTGAGAAAAGCGGGAAAACTGTCCCCAACTGGGAGAACAGGCAGTTCAATCGATCCCCCCGCTCATTGTACGATCACATGTGAATACCGCCGATAAGCCGGTAATAACCGACGCTGCTAGAGAGATGGCTACAGAGGCTGGTGTCACTGTTGAACAACTCCTAGGCACCGAGGAACTTCCCATGATTCAAGAGGAGGAAGTAGCATGGAAATATGTCCCCGGCCAACATCTGGTCAGGCCTGAGGAGGTCCCGCTTCTATTAACGCAAATGCGCAGATTGCATGACTGGTACCTAAGAGAAATAAAGAACGGGCGAGAGAGCCTCATGGTGAAAGTCAAGGCAGAGCATTACTTCCATGAAAAAGGTTTGTGGGTTGAGTTTCAAGAAATGTTTCAGTTATTCAATCAAGACGCACTCGACAAATCTCTCGTCAGTTGCTATTGTCTGTAAGTGATTTCTTTCTGTAATTTAAGTCTCTAGATGTGCTCGTTCATTGCCTGTAATTATCCTCACTATATTCTTTTCTGTGGTAATATGCAGAATGAAGATTTATGAAATGAAAAGAGATGGAGTCTATGACATTGGGTTCATTGACCCAAATACCGTTAATGAAGGTGTGTACTATGAGGCAGGCGTCGGGTAACAATTTATGTGCGTACTATGTTTGCAAGAACATTCTCTTTATGACCGAAAGGAGCAAAGATGGAAGAAATCTTTTGGTACGTAAACACAATTCACAATTCTTTTTATCATGATCTAATATATATACACACAACTAATATATTCATATTGATCTCCTTCTTTAATAAAGATGCAAGAGATGCGGGATAAGCTCCTACCAACGGACCGCATACGAGCACTTCAAGAGGAAATGGCAGGATTTTTGCTTGACCAGGTCATAGATCCCAAAGGAGAATACCATTTCACCTAATGCCTGCATGTAATCTGCAAATTATAGGAGAAATTGTATATATATATATATGTGTGTGTGTGTGTGTGTGTGTGTGTGTGTGTGTGTGTGTGTGTGTGTGTGTATTCCAAATTGTATGTCCCGCCGCTTGGATAAAGAAAGGGCAACAGCAGCAAACAGAAGTCAGCTCCGTGGCACTTGCATGCACTATGTTGTCATCTTTCGCATGTGCCGCTCTGCTCGTGCTCTCGCAGTGGCACTTGACGACTGCAGTAGTGTAAAATATGTTTGAAATGAAAAAGAATTAAATGGAAAACACAAAATAAACCATAAACCCTATAAAACCCTAAACCTCTAGTCCCGGTTGGTGTCACCAACCGGGACTAAAGGTCCCCAGCCCCCGGCGCGCGCTGCCAGCCACGTGTAAGGGATTTAGTCCCAGGTCGTGGCTAACCGGGACTAAAGGGTGGGGGCCTTTAGTCCTGATTTATTAGTCCCGGTTGGTGAACCGGGACTAAAGGCCCTTACGAACGGGGACTAATGGCCGATCCTCTAATAGTTCATGACATTTTGCTAGGTGAAACTTTATTATTTCGTGACTGCAAATATGTACACATTTTAAACATATAGATATGTTTCTAAAAATCTAGAAGTGTGTATGATGAAAAATCAATCACCCTTCTATTCGGCATGTTTTCATGTTTTAGCAAGGCCTTCACCCATCAAATTCTATGAAACATATGTAAGATGACAGTTAGGACTTCGAAACACGACACTTACTTTTTGTTCAAAAAAACACCTGTACCTCCTAATAAGCTTTATCATCCAAGTAGTAACTCTCAAGCCTATCATTAGGCACATATGTACTTTTCACTGCATAATTTTGCATGTCGTAGGTGAGATTACTATCATTGATCCTGAATCAAAGATAAGTCTTCTTCCACACAGTGTTCTATAATCTTTGGCGAGTATTCATATTTCCCATCCAGTGAGTTTAGCAAATTAGAGACATACTCGCTCCGTCTCAAAATAAGTGTCTTAACCTTAGTGCAATTTTGTACTAAAGTTAGTACAAAGTTGAGACACTTATTTTGGGACGGAGGGAGTATGTATTAAGCAATCTTGCAGCCTCCTCGTCATAAAATGCAAATTGTAGCAAATTTGGAGTTGAATACGATACCTACCATAACATTGATGTTAGCATAGAGTTAATATAATAGAAATGTACTTGTTTATATTAGTAATATGCTTACTGAGGTGTTACCCTTTTTGGACACATACCCCAACTCTACAATAAAATTTGCTAGTTTCCTTGGTATTCAGCTTGTGATAACCATGACATGAGATCTACTACCATTGAATATTTTTCTTGTAACTGATCTATTGTATTCATTGTCGTGAACACAAAATTGTAAAAAAGCTGAACAATCAGCGTTGTGAATAAATTAAACATTAGTAAGTAATATGGTACCATTTTAACTAATATGAATAAATTGTCATTGTAGGCCTCAGAGACTCCTTATCCTTGAAAAGTGAAGATATCATATGTTAGGTTACTAATGCACTACCTGATTCGTCTATTTCTCTTTCTCATTCTAGTAAGTCCTTGTAATATTCTCCTCATGTAAGACATTTTATCCTCTAGTGTCCCTTGAGTACTTCTGTCTATCTTAATCATTTTTGGTAAAATTTCTTCACAGATATGGAGTAATTAAGAATATTTAGTTTACATTACTGAATAAACATGAGTCCACCCAAGCAAAGAAATAGTATATAATTGGTATTCATACTAACCATGAACCTACTCAGAAAATGCATGCAACGACAGAATATGGTAGTCGAAACTTGACAGCCAACGGGTAATATCTAAACTCATGTGCCACGAAAACCTTGTAAACTAAACTTGAACGGATAAACATGAGATTGAGTGCCACATAGGAAAACCTTATAAATTAAACTTGAACATATAAACATGAGACTGAGTCCAACCCTCACTAATCTTTCATTGCCATTGAACGGATAAACATGAGACTGAGAATAACATACAGAGATAAGGATTTTCACATAGCATCTTCTCGAAAAAAGCTGCACACAATACATCTATTGTAACTTATCGAGTATACCATAATCTACACGATTCATTTGCAGAGATAAGAATTTGCATACAATATCTTGTAGCAAAGAAATCTACACAGAACATCAACTACTATTACTTGAGAGTATAATATGCAGTGTTTTAAATAGTGGGCTATGGAAAATAGCGGCAGAAGCATTAGAGCGCTAAATTGGTGCTAAACGGCTTAGCATGATGCCCCTCCAAAAGCTATAGTGCCATTATACACTAGTAGAAAACAGACCTTTCGTCTACCCCTTTAGTCCCGGTCTGGTTTCGGCCCGGGACTAACGTGACCATTATTCCCGGTTCCAATGGCTAGGAGTAGACGGGGCCATGGGCATAATTAGTCCCGGTTAATTTTCCACCTCTAGTCCCGGTTTGCGATACAAACTGGTACTAAAGGGGTGGTGGCAAGCTGTCGTCAGGTTGGGGCCCCCACGAGCCCCTTTAGTCCCAGTTTGTATCACAAACCGGGACTAGAGGTGGACCTCTAGTACCAGTTTGTATAACCAACAGGGACTAAAGATGTCCCTATATAAACCCTTCGTCCAGCCCGAGCCCATTTCTCTGTTTTCTCTTCTCCATTCCCCTCTCTGTTCTTCCCCTTAGCTCGAGCTCATCCTCCATTTTTTTGCCAAGATTTGTCAAGATTTTAGGCACCCCATCTCTCCAAGTGTTCACAAATGTTAGCAACTTTGTCCTTTCATCTCTCATTGCTAGATTAGCTCGTGTAATGCTCTATAAGTATAGTGATTTGTGGGTTTTAGTTTGGGAGTAATTATGTGGGAGTTTATTTGATTTATATGCAATTTGAGCTCAAATTAACTTCTTAGTTTGCATATGTGTAGGTGTGGTTTACTTAGTGCCTTCCCGTCCCCGTCCTAACCACCGTTGATCGCCCGCACCATCCCGTCGCCGGCACCACCTTGGTGAGCCTCTTGTTCTTATCCTTTTTATAAAGAAAATCTTATTTGTATGATTTAGATAGTTACTTGTATAATTTTCTTACTTGTATGATTGTTTGTTATACATAGTGCCATGGTCTTGATATCCGTCCCCGTCGGCCCTCATCCGATTTATGATTCAGATGTGGTATATTCTCTTTTATAACTATTTGTTGCAATTCACGTTTATGACAATTATGCCCTTCAAGTTGACATAGATATTTTTATCTAGGAGGTATGTGAACCGGAAATTGCAACCGACCCTCTTGTCAAGAAGTTAAATTTAGTTGAAAAAGAAAGCGAGTATTTGAAAGAAAAATTGAAAAGAATTGAAGAAGAGAAGATGAAATTGGAGTTGTATGTTGCCGATGTCGTCGATGATCACAAGATCAAGATGGATGCAATGCGCTTGAAGATTAGAAAGATTAGAAAATATGCCATTAATAAAGAAGCTTGGTATCTGCTACTTCTTGAGCTTGCGTTGATTTTTCCCTTGAAGAGAAAAGGGTGATGCAGCAAAGTAGAGATAAGTATTTCCCTCAGTTAAGAACCAAGGTATCAATCGAGTAGGAGGCACAAGCAAGTCTCCAATCTATGCACCTGCACAAACTAACAAACACTTGCACTCAACACAAAAATGGGTTGTCAATCCCTTCACGGTCTCGAACAAGAGTGAGATCTAATAGAGATAGGTATAAAAGATAAATAAAAGAGCAAACTAAAGTAAATATAAATAAATTGCATCAAGGTATTTTTGGGTATTTTTGGTTTATAGATCTAAAAATATATGATGGAAAATAGACCCGGGGGCCATAGGTTTCACTAGAGGCTTCTCTCTTGAAGATAGCATACGGTGGGTAAACAAATTACTATTGAGCAATTGATAGAATAGTGCAAAGTTATGATGATGTCTAAGGCAATGACCATGAATATAGGCATCACGTCCGTGACAAGTAGACCGACTCCTGCCTGCATCTACTACTATTACTCCACACATCGACTGCTATCCAGCATGCATCTAGAGTATTAAGTTCATAAGAACGGAGTAACGCCTTAAGCAAGATGACATGATGTAGAGGGATAAACTCAAGCAATATGATGAAAACCCCATCTTTTTATCCTCGATGGCAACAATACAATACGTGCCTCGCTACCCCTACTTTGTCACACGGTGAGGACACCGCAAGATTGAACCCGAAACTAAGCACCTCTCCCATTGCAAGAAAAACCAATCTAGTTGGCCAAACCAAACCGATAGTTCGAAGAGAAATACAAAGATATCTTAATCATGCATAAAAGAGTTCAGAGAAGACTCAAATAATATTCATAGATAATCAGATCATAAATCCACAATTCATCGGATCTCAACAAACACACCGCAAAAAGGTATTACATCGAATAGATCTCCAAGAACATCGAGGATAACATTGTATTGAAGATCAAAGAGAGAGAAGAAGCCATCTAGCTACTAGCTATGGACCCGTAGGTCTATGGTAAACTACTCACACATCATCGGAGGGGCAGCAAGGTTGATGTAGATGCCCTCCATGATCGAATCCCCCTCCGGCAGATTGCCGGAAAAGGTCCCAAGATGGGATCTCACGGAAACAGAGGCTTTCGGTGGCGGAAAAGTATTTTGGTGGTTGCTTCTGGTGGTTTGGGATTATTTTGGAATTTATAGAGGCGTAGTTAGGGTTAGGAGACCCCCGAGGGACCCACAAGCCCTCAGACCCCTCCTAGGGCGCGCCTGGCAGGCTTGTGGTCGCCTCGCGAACCTTCTGGCCCCCTCTCCAAGTCCTATGGGTCTCTTCTCGTCCAAGAAAAAGCGTCGTAAAGTTTTATTCCGTTTGGACTACGTTTGGTATTCCTTTTCTCTGAAACTCAAAAATAAGGAAAAAATAGAAACTGGCACTGGGCTCTGGGTTAATAGGTTAGGCCCAAAAATAATATAAAATAGCATATTAATGCATATAGAACATCCGAAACATATAATATAATAGCATGGAACAATCAAAAATTATAGATACGTTGGAGACGTATCAAGCATCCCCAAGCTTAATTCCTACTCGTCCTCGAGTAGGTAAATGATAAAAACAGAATTTTTTATGTGGAATGCTACCTAACATATTTATCAATGTAATCTTCTTTATTGTGGCATGAATATTCAGATCCATAAGATTCAAAACAAAAGTTTAATATTGACTTAAAAACAATAATACTTCAAGCATAATAATAAACCAATCATGTCTTCTCAAAATAACATGGCCAAAGAAAGTTATCCCTATAAAATCATGTAGTCTGGCTGTGCTCCATCTTCATCACACAAAGTATTTCATCATGCACAACCCCGATGACAAGCCAAGCAATTGTTTCATACTTTTGATGTTCTCAAACTTTTTCAACTTTCACGCAATACATGAGCGTGAGCCATGGATATAGCACTATAGGTGGAATAGTATATGGTGGTTGTGGAGAAGACAAAAAGAAGGAGAAAGTCTCACATCAACTAGGAAAATTAATGGGCTATGGAGATGCCCATCAATTGATATTGATGCAAGTGAGTAGGGATTGCCATGCAATGGATGCACTAGAGCTATAAGTGTATGAAAGCTCGAAAAGAAACTAATTGGGTGTGCATCCAAGTTGCTTGCTCATGAAGACCTAGGGCAATTTGAGGAATCCCATCATTGGAATATACAAGCCAAGTTCTATAATGAAAAATTCCCACTAGTATATGAAAGTGACAAAATAGGAGACTCTCTATCATGAAGATCATGGTGCTACTTTGAAGCACAAGTGTGGAAAAAGGATAGTAACATTGTCCCTTCTCTCTTTTCTCTCATTTTTTTCTCTTTTGTTTTGTTTTGGGATTCTTTGGCCTCTTTTATTTTTTTATTTGGGCTTCTTTGGCCTCTTTTATTTTTTATAAAGTCCGGAGACTCAGCCCAACTTGTGAGGGAATCATAGCTTCCATCATCCTTTCTTCACATGGGACAATGCTCTAATAATGATGATGATCACACTTTTATTTACTTACAACTCAAGAATTACAACTCGATACTAGAACAAGATATGACTCTATATGAATGCCTTAAAAAAATGGACAAGCCATGAAAACATCATGCTAGCTATCTTACGATCATGCAAAGCAATATGACAATGATGGTGCGTGTCATAATAAAACGGAACGGTGGAAGTTGCATGGCAATATATCTCAGAATGGCTATGGAAATGCCATAATAGTTGGTATGGTGGTTGTTTTGAGGAAAGTTATATGGTGGGTTTAATGCACCGGCGGAAGTTGCGTGGTACTAGAGAGGCTAGCAATGGTGGAAGGGTGAGAGTGCGTATAATCCATGGACTCAACATTAGTCATAAAGAACTCACATACTTAATGCAAAAATCTATTAGCCATCGAAACTAAGTACTACACGCATGCTCCTAGGGGGATAGATTGGTAGGAAAAGACCATCGCTCGTCCCCGACCGCCACTAATAAGGAAGACAATAAAAAAAAAAATCATGCTCCGACTTCATCACATAACGATTCACCATACATGCATGCTATGGGAATCACAAACTTTAACACAAGTATTTCTACCAATCCACAATTACTCACTAGCATGACTCTAAAATCACCATCTTTATATCTCAAAATAAATGCAAGGAATCAAACTTCTCATAGTATTCAAAGCTCTTTATATGAAAGTTTTTATTATATCCCTCTTGGATGCCCATCATATTAGGACAAAATTCATTACCTGAGCAAATTACCATGCTGTTTAAGACTCTCGAAATAATATAAGTGAAGCATGAGAGTTCAACAATTTCTATAAAATAAAGCAACTGCCGTGCTCTAAAAAGGGTGAAGCACTAGAGTATTCTAATAAATTCACGATTAATGTGTGTCCCTCTCAAAAGGTGTGTACAGCAAGGATGATTGTGGAAAACTAAAAAGCAAAGACTCATATCATACAAGACGCTCCAAGTCAAACACATATCATGTGGTGAATAAAAATATAGCCTCAAGTAAATTTATCGATGGATTGAAGACAAAAGAGGGGATGCCATCCGGTGCATCCCCAAGCTTTGATGCTTGGTTGTCCTTGAATATTACCTTGGGGTGCCTTGGTCATCCCCAAGCTTAGGATCTTGCCACTCCTTATTCCATTTTCCATCAAATCTTTACCCAAAACTTGAAAACTTCACAACACAAAACTCAACAGAAAACTCATAAGATCCGTTAGTATAATAAAATAAATCACCACTTTTGGTACTGTTGTGAACTCATTCTTAATTTATATTGGTGTTATATGTACTGTATTCCAACTTCTCCATGGTTCATACCCCCCGATACTACCCATAGATTCATCGAAATAAGCAAACAACACATAAAAAATAGAATCTGTCAAAAACAGAACAGTCTGCGAAGATCTGAATTGTTCTCATACTTATGAACTCTAAAATTTCTGAAAAATTAGGAAATCGTAGGAAATTCATATATCAATCTTTTGTAAAACATTCAGAAGTTTTCCATGCTCCAGTGAATTTAAACAATTCTGTTACTGGAAACAAAAGTTTCTGTTTTTCAGCAAAATCAAATCAACTATCACCATAGATCATTCCAAAGGTCTTACTTGGCTCAAACACTAATTAAAATACCAAAACACAATTTCTACAGAGGTAATAATGTGTATTTTCATAAAACAGAAAATAAAAATATTGGGTTGTCTCCCAACAATCACTTTTCTTTAAAGCCTTTTAGCTAGGCGTTGATAATTTTAATGATGCTCACATGAAAGTCAAACAATTGAAGCACAAAGAGAGCATCATATAGCATGTGAAAAACAAGTTCAAGTCTAACATACTTCCTATGCATAGGAATTTTATAGGAAAACAAATTATCAAGACAAGCAACTTCTAACATATGCAAAGGAGAAGAATAAAGCATTGACGATACCAACATAACGAGAGGTAATTTAGTAACATGAAGATTTCTACAACCATATTTTTCCTCTCTCGTAATAATTACATGTAGGATCATAATCAAATTCAACAATATAGCTATCACATAAAATTTTCTCTACATTATCCACATGCATGCAAAGTTGACACTCTTCCAAAATAGTGGGATTAACATAGAATAAAGTCATTACTTCTCCAAGACCACTTTTATCAAAAATTTCATAAGATTGATCAAACTCCAAAGTAGTAGGATCATTATTTCCTAAAGTTGACACTCTTCCAAACCCACTTTCAATATCATTGCAAACATTATTATCATGAGGCTTAAATAAATTTTCAAGATCATAAGAAGCATCACCCCAATCATGATCATTGCAATAAGTAGTGGACATAGCAAAACTAGCATCCCCAAGCTTAGGGTTTTGCATATTATTAGCATAATTGACATTAATAGAATTTATAATAACATCATTGCAATCATGCTTTTCATTCAAGGAGCTATCCTGAATCACTTCATAAATTTCATCACAATTTTCAGATTCACGAATTTCAAGCAAAACTTCATAAAGATAATCTAGTGCACTCAACTCAATAGCAATTGGTTCATCAAAATTGGATCCTTTAAAAAGATTAGCAAGTGGATCAGATTCCATAAACTCTTTGCTTTCTGATTTTCAATAAATACACAATTATTCCAAGTGAACAAGCAAACAAACCAAGTAAGACATAAAATGCAAACAAAAAGAAGGCAAATAAAAAGGCAAATATTTTTGTGTTTTTCTGAAAACATTTTAGAAGTGGGGGAGAGGAAAACGAGAGGCAAATGGCAAATAATGTAATGCAAGAGAAGAGAGTTTATGATGGGTACTACGTAGGATTGATGTAGAACCTCCCCGGCAACGGCACCAGAAATTCTTCCTGCTACTTCTTGAGCTTGCGTTGATTTTTTCCTTGAAGAGGAAACGGTGATGCAGCAAAGTAGAGATAATTATTTCCCTCAGTTAAGAACCAAGGTATCAATCCAGTAGGAGGCACAAGCTAGTCTCCAATCTATGCACCTGCATAAACTAACAAACACTTGCACTCAACGCGAAAAAGGGGTTGTCAATCCCTTCACAGTCTCGAACAAGAGTGAGATCTAATAGAGATAGGTATAAAAGATAAATAAAAGAGAAAACTAAAGTAAATATAAATAAATTACAGCAAGGTTTTTTTGGGTTTTTTTGGTTTATAGATCTGAAAATATATGATTGAAAATAGACCTGGGGGCCATAGGTTTCACTAGAGGCTTCTCTCTTGAAGATAGCATACGGTGGGTAAACAACTTACTGTTGAGCAATTGATAGAATAGTGCAAAGTTATGACGATGTCTAAGGCAATGATCATGAATATAGGCATCACATCCGTGACAAGTAGACTGACTCCTGCCTGCATCTACTACTATTACTCCACACATCGACCGCTATCCAGCATGCATCTAGAGTATTAAGTTCATAAGAACGGAGTAGCGCCTTAAGCAAGATGACACGATGTAGAGGGATAAACTCAAGCAATATGATGAAAACCCCATCTTTTTATCCTCGATGGCAACAATACAATACGTGCCTCGCTACTCCTACTTTGTCACACGGTGAGGACACCGCAAGATTGAACCCGAAACTAAGCACCTCTCCCATTGCAAGAAAAACCAATCTAGTTGGCCAAACCAAACCGATAGTTCGAAGAGAAATACAAAGATATCTTAATCATGCATAAAAGAGTTCAGAGAAGACTCAAATAATATTCATAGATAATCTGATCATAAATCCACAATTCATCGGATCTCAACAAACACACCGCAAAAAGGTATTACATCGAATAGATCTCCAAGAACATCGAGGAGAACATTGTATTGAAGATCAAAGAGAGAGAAGAAGCCATCTAGCTACTAGCTATGGACCTGTAGGTCTGTGGTAAACTACTCACACATCATCGGAGGGGTAGCAAGGTTGATGTAGATGCCCTTCGTGATCGAATCCCCCTCTGGCAGATTGCCGGAAAAGGTCCCAAGATGGGATCTCATAGAAATAGAGGCTTGCGGCGGCAGAAAAGTATTTTGGTGGACGCTTCTGGTGGTTTGGGAATATTTGGGAATTTATAGAGGCGGCGTTAGGGTTAGGAGACCCCCGAGGGACCCACAAGCCCTCAGGCCCCCCCTAGGGCGTGCCTGGCAGGCTTGTAGTCGCCTCACGAACCTTCTGGCCCCCTCTCCAAGTCCTACGGGTGTCTTCTGGTCCAAGAAAAATCGTCGTAAACTTTTATTTCGTTTGGACACCGTTTGGTATTCCTTTTCTGTAAAACCCAAAAATAAGGAAAAAACAGAAATTGGCACTGGGCTCCAGGTTAATAGGTTAGTCCCAAAAATAATATAAAATAGCATATTAATGCATATAAAACATCCAAAACAGATAATATAATAGCATGGAACAATGAAAAATTATAGATACGTTGGAGACGTATCAGTATCACTATGCTGTTGGATGAATTGTTACCTTAGTTGAGATCTTGATCGCATTTGTTGTTGCATTTAAATGCTTTAGCTAGATAGTTTGTATGTTGTTTTATGAGAATAAGTGTGTATGAACTTTATGTATGAACTTTTATTAATTTGGTCTTTTCGGTGTTGTGTAATGAAGATGAGCCGGCAATGGATGTACGATGACCGACGCTCTCCCTAGTTCATTGATGGCGTGCATAGTTTTCTGCGTGCGGCTAAGGCAAACAAGCGGGATGGTTTTATGTCTTGTCCATGTGCTGTCTGTAAGAATGATAGCAATTACTCTAGCTCAAGAGTCATTCACGTCCACCTGTTTACGTCCGGTTTCATAACCGGCTATAACTGTTGGACCAAGCATGGAGAAAGAGGGGTTCTAATGGAAGAGAATGAAGAAGAAGAGGATGACGATAGCTATCCTGGGTTCCCTGAATATGATGGTACTACAATGGGGGAAGAAGCTGATGAAGAGGCATTAGATGAGCCCCCTGATGATCTTGGTCGGGCCATTGCTGATGCAAAGAGAAACTGTGCGAGTGAAAAGGAGAAGTTGAAGTTGTAGTGCATGTTAGAGGATCACAAGAAATTGTTGTACCCAAATTGCGAAGATGACAAGAAAAGGCAGGGTACTACACTGGAATTGCTGCACTGGAAGGCAGAGAATGGTGTATCTGGCAAGCGATTTGAAAAGTTGCTGAAAATGTTAAAGAAGATGTTTCCAAAGGACAACGAATTGCCCAACAGTACGTACGAAGCAAAGAAGGTTGTCCGCCCTCTAGGATTAGAGGTGCAGAAGATACATGCATGCCCTAATGACTGCATCCACTACCGCTGTGAGGAGTACGAGAATTTGAATGCATGCCTGGTATTCGGTGCATTGCGCAATAAGATCAGCCGCGATGACCCTGGTGACATTGAGGGCGAGCGCCCCAGGAAGAGGATTCCTGCCAAGGTGATGTGGTATGCACCTATAATACCATGGTTGAAACGTTTGTTTCAAAACAAAGAGCATGCCAAGTTGATGCGATGGCACAAAGAAGACCGTAAGAAAGACGGGAAGTTGGGAGTACCCGCTAACGGGTCGTAGTGGAGAAAAATCGAGAGAAAGTGGCAGGACTTTGCAGATGACGCAAGGAACATATGGTTTGGTTTAAGTGCAGATGGCATTAATCCTTTTGGGGAGCAGAGCAACAATCATAGCACCTGGCCTGTGACTCTATGTATCTATAACCTTCCTCCTTGGTTGTGCATGACGCGGAAGTTCATTATGATGCCAGTGCTCATCCAAGGCCCCAAGCAACCCGGCAACGACATTGATGTGTACCTAAGGCCATTAGTTGAAGAACTATTACAGCTGTGGAACAAAAAAGGTGTACGTGTGTGGGATGAGCACAAACAGCAGGAATTTGACCTACGAGCATTGCTGATTGTAACCATCAATGATTGGCCTGTTCTTAGTAACCTTTCAGGACAGACAAACAAGGGATACCGCGCATGCACGCACTGTTTAGATGATACCGAAAGTATATATTTGGATAAATGTAAGAAGAATGTGTACCTGGGACATCGTCGATTTCTTCCGATCAAGCATCTCTTAAGAAAGAAAGGTAAGCATTTCAAAGGTGAGACAGATCACCGGAAGAAGCCTCGCCACCGTACTGGTGATGATATACTTGATATGGTCAATGATTTACAAGTAATCTTTGGAAAGGGTCATGGCGGACAATCTGATCTGAATGACGCTGACAGACACGCACCCATGTGGAAGAAGAAATCTATATTTTGGGACCTACCCTATTGGAAAGACCTAGAGGTCCGCTCTGCAATCGACGTGATGCACGTGACGAAGAATCTTTGTGTGAACCTGCTAGGCTTCTTGGGCGTGTATGGGAAGACAAAAGATACACCGGAGGCACGGGAGGACCAGCAATGTATGCACGAAAAAGACGGCATGCATCCAAAGCAATATCAAGGTCCTGCCAGCTACGCTCTTACCAAAGAAGAGAAGGAAATCTTCTTTGACTGGCTGCTCAGCATGAAGGTCCCGTCTGGTTTCTCGTCGAATATAAAGGGAATAATAAATATGGCAGAGAAAAAGTTCCAGAACCTAAAGTCTCATGACTGCCACGTGATTTTGACGCAATTGCTTCCGGTTGCATTTAGGGGGCTTCTACCGGACAACGTTCGATTAGCCATTGTGAAACTATGTGCATTCCTCAATCCAATCTCTCAGAAGGTAATCGATCCACAAATCCTACCAAGGTTACAGAATGATTTGGTGCAATGTCTTGTCAGTTTTGAGTTGGTGTTCCCACCAGCCTTCTTCAATACCATGACGCACGTCCTAGTTCACCTAGTCGACGAGATTGCCATTCTGGGTCCTGTATTTCTACACAATATGTTCCCCTTTGTGAGGTTCATGGGAGTCTTCAAGAAATATGTTCATAACCATGCTAGGCCAGAAGGAAGCATCTCCAAGGGCCATGAAACAGAGGAGGTCATTGAGTTTTGTGTTGACTTTATTCCTGACCTTAAGCCGATTGGTGTTCCCAAATCACGGCATGAGGGCAGACTGGGTGGAAAAGGCACGCTAGGAAAGGATTCAGTAATTTGTATGGACGGGCATTCTTGGGCGCAAGCACACTACATAGTTCTACAAAATTCCAGCTTGGTGGCTCCGTATATCGAGGAACACATGGATAGTGTACGCTCAAAGAACCCGGAGCAGTCCGAGCCCTGGATCAGACGTACACACATGGCGTCATTCGGTGGTTGGTTGCAAACACGTCTCATGCATGACGACACTATTGGAGATGAGTTGTACTTGCTAGTGGAGGACAAGACAGACCTGTCAGAGGATTATGAAAAGTTTCATGAAATTGCTCCCTTCATAGTGAAGACTGACCCAAGCATCCTGTTAAATGATGAAGATTGTCCAGGGTTACGGCGCAAAGGGAAACACGTGAAGAAAAAGTTTTAGACCCCAAGATCCCACTCTGGGATGTGACCGGCTTCACCGTCATCCCTTTCTTCTCTAGTGAGTTTCCGGACTTATCTGGAAAGTCCCACATCGGACAAACCGGAGGGAATCTTTGTAATAGTTAGGGGTATATATGTGTTTTGGCATTTGAAACGCGAAGAAATATTATGTAGGAGTTAATCAATGCAATTATGTCCAAACAAAATATTTAACTATGTATTTTGGAAGGCTGATCATACGCGGTTAGCCACGTCATCAATTTTCAACCCTTTCTGACTTCATTTGCTATTTTTCATGCATTTAATGATTTTTTGAGCTAAATGACCCTGAAATTGAAAAGCACTATAAATGAACTCTGAAAAGGTTGAAACATGGCATGGTATCATCATTTCACCCACATAGCATGTGCTAAAAAGTTGAGAGGGTTATGGCAAAAATTGGATGCACTTCGTGTACAAACTAGACAATCTCTTTCGAAGTATCACGGTTTTGGACGAAAACTCATCTGTTACAAAGGCATTTTATTTTTTAAAACTTATTTTAACTCCAGACTTCTTGTGCGTTCAATATGCACCATTCAAAGCCACATCATCAATTTTCAACCCTTTCTGACTTCATTTGCTATTTTTCATGCATTTAATGATTTTTTTGAGCTAAATGACCCTAAAATTGAAAAGCACTACAAATGAACTATAAAAAGGTTGAAACTTGGCATGGTATCATCATTTCACCCACATAGCATGTGCTAAAATGTTGAGAGGGTTACGGAAAAAATTGGATGCACTTCATGTACAAACTGGACAATCTCTTTCGAAGTATTAGGGGTTCGAACGAAAACTCATCTGTTACAAAGGCATTTCATTTTTTTAAACTTATTTCAACTCCAGACTTTTTGTGCGTTCAATATGCACCATTCAAAGCCACGTCATCAATTTTAAACCCTTTCTAACTTCATTTGCTATTTTTCATGCATTTAATGATTTTTTAGCTAAATGACCCTGAAATTGAAAAGCACTAAAAATGAACTCTCAAAAGGTTGAAACTTGGCATGGTATCATCATTTCACCCACATAGCATGTCCTAAAAAGTTGAGATGGTTACGGCAAAAAATGGATGCACTTCGTGTACAAACTGGACAATCTCGTTCGAAGTATCAGGGTTTCGGACGAAAGCTCATCTGTTACAAAGGCATTTCATTTTTTTAAACTTAGTTCAACTCCAAACTTTTTGTGAATTCAACATGCACCATTCAAAGCACATCATCAATTTTCAACCCTTTCTGACTTCATTCGCTATTTTTCATGCATTTAATGAATTTTTTGAGCTATAAAACTAAAAGAGCTAAACCGAATCTATTTTTGATTAAAACACCTATTTAAAATAACCTAAAAATTACCAAATAGAAAATACTGATAAAACACACTAATATTAAATAGCAGGAAAAAGAATCACTTAAAAATCTATTTTTAAAGTAAAGTTATTCACAAACTAGTGATTCACGCAAATTTCAAAGAATTCAAATTTAAACTATTCAAATTTGAAAACCACTGGCACTAACAGAAAGTTTATAATTATTGTGACCTGAAGCAAAAACATTCACTCAAAAACTCTAAATATTTGGCTGTAAATAGAAACAAAAGAAAATAAATAAAGCAAAAAACAAAAAAAACTGGAAAAAGACCTTTAGTCTCGGTTGCCACCACAAACTGGGACTAAAGGTCCTCCTCCTGCGCTGAATTTGGGCCGCCCCCAAAACAGCCCTTTAGTCTTGGCCCGTGGCTGTAACCGGGACTAAAGGGTCCAGGTTTGAGCCACGCACCGGGACTAAGGGTCCTTTAGTCCCGGTCCGTGGATGGAACCGGGACTAAGGGTCAGTTCTTTTGAGCGGCTTACAAAATAAGCTGCCCCTCCCAAGCTTAAAAAATAAGCCACTGCCTAAATTTGTTGAGGCTTCTGAATTAGTTATCCCATAACTAGTTTAGAAGCCTCAGTAAATAAGAGAGGCGGCTTATGAAAAAAAAGCTGGGGAGGAGGTGGCTTATTTTTTAAGCTGCGAAAAGAACTGGCCCTAAAGGTCCTTTCTATATAACCTGGCACTTCGCATTTTCAGCCTCCACCGCCCGGGGAGATCAAATCGAGAAGCAGAGATGCCGCCAGGCTGCCGCTCATCGCTGTCACGCGCTCCTCGTCGGCCCCGGTGCCTTCTCTGTCGACTCCGACCGCCTTCTCCGTCGACTCCGACCCCGACCATCGTGTGCAACCCGGTGGGCTCCCCCGCGTCGATCTCCTCTCTCCCCTGTTGTTCCCGAGCTTGCCGCCGCCAGCCATGTCGCCACCAGGGTCACAGCCCTCGCAGCCCGCGTCCAGCACGGCCACGAGCCCCTCTGTTCACCCTCCCGAGCCCCATCGCCGCTAGCCCGACCGTGCTCGAACACACCACCACCGCTCGCCATTTGAAGAATTTTGTTAGTTTGAGGAATTTTGACTAGCTAGTTTCAGAAATTTGGATATGTAGATAGTTTGAGGAATTTGGATATGTAGATAGTTTGAGGAATTTTGACTAGCTAGTTTGAGGAATTTTGACCAAGCATTTGAAAATTATTAAATGTTTATAGAGAAAAATTGATCATGTACGAAACATTTGAGGAATTTTGACCAAGCATTTGAAAATTGTTAAATGTTTATAGAGAAAAATGTTAAATTTGCATAGAAAAAAGTTGACCATGTATTAAAAATATTTTAATGTTGTATTTGCAAAATATTGATCAAAAACATGTTAATATCTTATTTGGAAAATGTTAATATCTTAATGTTGTATTTGCAAAAGTTTGTCATAACAAAAAGTTATTTATGTGCAAAACAAAAAGCTATATGAGTAGCATAATAAAGTTATTTGTTATAATCAAGCATTTAAAAAATGTTAAATTTGCATAGAAACATTTTTTGCGTCGACGATGCCCGGCCCGCATCGTCGTCATCGACTCGGCGGCGACCTTCTTGAGAGGCGCCATGTCCGGGACTCGGCTCCGCCGGGCTAGCACTGGGAGGTGCTACCTTCCGGGGCGCGCAACTTGGTGAGCAATCGGGCTCCCGTCGTCGACCCGGAGCTTCTTTGGTGGCGGTCGCGTGGGCCACTTTCAGTGCGAAGGCAGCCTGCCCCCGAGGAGGTGGTACGTCGCCATGTCAGGGAGGAGGACGAGCATGTCCGTCGCTACCTTGTTGCGTTGGACGTCAGGTTCTCCAATGCCTGGCAAGTTCTTCAGGGATCTCACCCGAGCTATGATCCAGTGATGGTTTCTTCTCTTTGGTTGTCCACCGCCCGTGCCTCAGGAGCCGCGAGTCAACTGGATTATTCGATAATATTCGAGCTGTATTAGTGATGTTATATGATAATATTCGAGATGTATTAGTGATAATATTCGAGATGTATTTGAGATTATATTCGATAATATTCGATGATGCATTAACTGGATATATATATATGATGATATTGCTAGCTAAAAAAATTAATCCTCCTCGCCATCCATAGCCCCTCAGATCGAACCTCTTCGGCGGCTGACTACTATGATTCAGTTTTTGCTTATTGAATGCATTCTAATTTGAATACTAAATTGTTTTATCTTTCTTCTGGATTAGTTAAGCTATGGACGCTAGCGGCAGAGATGACCATGATGCAAACGAGATCATGTTTGACATGATCCGAAACCCAGAGGGTGAACCTGAAGATGACGGATCACAATATCTGAACAATTCCAGTGAGGGGATATTTCAGGAAGAACCAAGAGACGAAGGCCACACAAACAATGATATCGATGGCGAAGGAAATGTTCTTCAATTAACAAAGACCGGCGAGGTATATATAAGGCCTCTGGTGATCATTACATGTATTAATTGATTTGTATATATATATATATATATATATTAATGAAACGATCTTTCCTCTTTTAGCCCTTCGGATCGAGCAAATCTTCTACAAGAGGGGCAGTACGAGGCCCGGCCAAAAAGTTGCAGGCTAGCATAAAGTACAACATCGATGAGGTCAAACCAAATTGCGAACCGCTTGCTCGGAAAAAGAATGCGGACAAATTTGTACGTCAATGCGGAGTTATTGTCAGGGACCAAATCCTGATCTCCGTTCAAGAATGGAATAAGCCAAAAGATCGAGGAGTTAGTTTTGTCGACGAAAGAGCAAAAGATCTGCTTTGGGATACGCTCATGTCACATTTCACCCTACCAGAGCATCTCACAGATGCAGAATTGGAGAAAGTCAACAAGTGTGCTCTTAAGAAGATGGCCACACAATTCTGCAACTGGAAGAAAAGATTATGGGTCAAGTACGTCGACGCAGAAAAGCAGACTCCAGAATTCACTGGACCACTGGAGAAGGTAAAAGATCACTGGGACTTATTTGTGGAGTTCAAGGAATCGGAAGAAGCTAAGGAACGGTCGAGGAAAAACAACATAAATGCTCAGAAAAAAAAAAGCCCCACCATGTTCTGGGGCCAGGTGGCTACAAGACTAGCCGGCCTAAGTGGGATGAATCTGAGGAAAAGATGATTGCTGCAGGGGTCACTCCAAAAATAGTGGGTTGGCACGACAGGTGCAGGACTTGGTTTTATGCGCATGGGGGAAAGTTGGACCCAAAGACAGGGAAGATTATGGTGCAGGCAAATCTTAAAGAAGCCTCGGAAGCTTTACTTGTTGCAATAGAAGATGCTCGAACGGGGAGGTTCCAGCCCGTGAGAGAGAATGACGAGCTTACACGCGCCCTCAAGAATCCTGAATGCCCGGGATGAACATGAGGCAAAGGCGTTGTTCCGTGGGTTGAGGGGTTTGCGGAGTGGAACGCTACTTACAGAAGCCGTGCAAGAAAGAAGAAGCAGGAGGAAGACAAGAAGAAGCAAGATGCAGACCGGCTTCAATGGGTAGAATCAAAGCACGCGGAGTTGGAACGCACTTTCCTGTGGCAGCAGGAGCAGATCAACACACTTACGCTGGAAAGGGCATCTCAGCGGCAGCAACAAGCAGATCCAGCATTGGATAGCACCGTACCATCTATGCTGAAAAGCAGCGTGGGTTCCACCGGGGTCCCGGCCGATGATGCACTGCTGGCTAGATACCCCGTGGATGATATCAAAGAGACGACAACTTGTGAGCTACACATGAAACTGAAGAACATATCCATGAAGGTGGCGGTCGGCTATGCTTTACCAAATCCCCCTGAAGCAACCTTCGATGGCAATCCGATTCCATCTGGCTATGCTTGTGTCGGGGTGGATGAAGTGATGTCGTAATATGACTCACTAGAGCTCGACTTTCCTGGAGGTCAAGGGGAGCATACACTGGGAGAAGCCATACGTGGTATCATTCTATGGAGAAAGGATTGCATCGTCTTTCCAAGGTCACCGACTCCTCCTCCAAGTCCGCCGCGTCAGCCGACTCCACCCCACCTCAAGACGGAGTGGAGCGCTAGTCCGCCACCGCGTCAGCCGACTCCAACCCACCCCGAGACGGAGCCTAGCGCGAGTCCGCCATATCGATCTCTGGCGCGTCAGCCTTCTCCAAAGCGGAAGAGAGCACCAACAAAGAAACCCGAACCTGCTGCCAAAAAGAAGTTGGCTTATGAGAGGACTGATGAGGAAAACAAGGCCCAAGTGGCTGCCGAAATGAAGGCCCATTTTGCACCGAAACCGCCCCCGCCGCCAAAGGAGAAAACACCTGAGAAAGTCATACAACACTTTGTGGATCAAGCTAAACCGGCTGTGGAGAAAAGACAATCAGACTATGAGCGCTCTATTAAGAAGTCATATCGTGCACAAAAAGATAAGGTGTCGAGCCTTACAGGTAGTAATAAAAGCGGGAAAACTGTTCCCCAGCTGGGAGAACAGGCAGTACAATCGACCCCCCCGCTCAATGTGAGTACCGATAAGCCGGTAATAACCGACGCTGCTAGACAGATGGCTAGAGAGGCTAGTGTCACTGTTGAACAACTCCTAGGCATCGAGGATCTCCCCACGATTGATGATGAGAATGAACTAGCATGGAAATATGTCCCCGGGAACCCTCTGGTCAGGCCCGAGGAGGTCCCATTTCTATCAACGCAAATGCGCAGATTGCATGACTGGTACGTGAGAGAAATAAAGGCCGGGCGAGAGAGCCTCATGGTGAAAGTCAAGCCAGAGCATTACTTCCATGGAAAATATTTGTGGGTTGAGTTTCCCAAACTTTTTCAATTATTCAATCACGACACACTCGACAAATCTCTCGTCAGTTGCTATTGTTTGTAAGTGATTTCTTTCTGTAATTTAAGTCTCTAGCTCAGCTCATTCACTGCATGTAATTATCCTCACTATATTCTTTTGTGTGGTATTATGTAGAATGAAGATTTTTGAAATGAAAAGAGATGGAGTCTATGGCATTGGGTTCATTGACCCAAATACCGTTAATGAAGGTGTGTTAAATCTCAGCCCAAAAGACACAGAGAATAGCTTGCTAATGTTTTTGAAGGAACTAAATACCAGACCAGAAATACTACTTCCTTACAACTTCGGGTGAGTGTAACTGTCTTGTACTATAAATTCTATTTTGCTTACTAGATGTTAAGTGTAGTTGATGAGTTATGCACATGCCCGCTTATACAAATGTGTGCGCAGTTTCCACTGGATCCTGCTAATCATTGAAATTGATGAGAGAAAAGTTCAAGTACTGACTCACTACTTAGAGAACCTAAAGAATACACCACCCTGAAGTTGATGCTCGACAGGTAATTTCAATCATTATCGCACTATGTCGGCCTCTTTAGTTCATTCCTGATATCAAGTAATTAATAACTCCTTTATTCATTTTCTTTGCTGGGAAGGGTTTGGAAAAAAGTTCATCAAAGAGGTTGTCAGCCCATGGAAACCAACGCTGAAATGGTGGCGACCCAGGGTAATTAAGTAGTACTAGCTACATCCGCGCATCTCTTTAATTCTAGTTTCAATACCATTATCATGCTTGATTATTATCTGATTGAATTCTATTCTCGTAAAGTACATGAGGCAGGCGCCGGGGACTAATTTATGTGCATACTACGTTTGCGAGAATATTCGCTTTATGACTGAAAGGAGCAAAGATGCAAGAAATGTTTGGGTACGTAAACACAATTCACAATTCTTTTTATCATGATCTAATATATATACACACAACTAATATATTCATATTGATCTCCTTCTTTAAAGATGCAAGACATGCGGGATCAGCTCCTACCAACAGACCACATACGAGCACTTCAAGAGGAAATGGCAGGATTTTTTTGCTTAACCAGGTCATAGATCCTGACGGAGAATACCATTTCACCTAATGCCTGCATGTAATCTGCAAATTGTAGGAGAAATTGTATATATATATATATATATGTGTGTGTGTGTGTGTGTATGCATGGTCGTACGAGAAATTCTATGATATATGTGATTGGTTCTACGAGAAATTCTATTATATATGCATAACGTGTATAGTATGTAGTAGCAGTGGAGGTGTTGTCATGCCAGTCACTAAACCATAAACCCTAAAACACAAAAATGAAAAAGAATTAAGTGGAAAACACAAAATGAAATAAAACCCTAAACCTCTAGTCCCGGTTGGTGTCACCAACTGGGACTAAAGGTCCCTAGCCCCCGGCGGGCGCTGCCGGCCACATGGAAGGGATTCAGTCTCGGGTTCTGGCCAACCGGGACTAAAGGGGGGGGGCCTTTAGTCCCGACTTATTAGTCCCGGTTGGTGAACCGGGACAAAAGGCCCTTACAAACCGAGACTAAGGGTCGATCTTCTACTAGTGATAGCTCCAAGGAAGCACGCTATTTAAAACTTTGATAATATGGCATGCATCATATCCTAAATTCAGGACCTTTAGCATTGCCTCAAAGGGTATGTTGTTAGATTTTACATATAAGTCTATCATTTGTCAACTTTAGTACTCCACAATCATGTGAAAAGAAATAAACATTACTATCTACTTTATTGAGGCATTACCTCAAACGCATGGCGAGAAAGTCCAAGGATGACTGGAATTGAGCAGAGGAGATAAGGGCATGTAGCAAAAGTTTATTTTATTGGGCGGGGAGGAGCGATGCTTGCAGCCGGGTATCAATTTCATACTCTTGTCATGTCGTTGATAGCAAAGTGAAGTTTCTTCCGTTTGTAAGGCACATGCACAGTGGGTTTCTTGTCGTGGTTGCAGCCACACTAATCTTTCCCTATATATCTCAGTCCATTCATGGAAAAAAAACTATGGCTTGCATATCGCGAACATACTCTGAAATGCATACATGGACCGAATATGGAAGTAGAGAATTAACGACCTTCGGGTAATATGTTAACTCTGTAATGAATCTAGTTCCACCCCTTATTGGTTTTGAAGTATTTGATGATAAACTTGGTTAAGGGACTAATGTGTTTGTGAGTATACACATGATAACACAGATAGATGTCCCTGGAGATTTGGTTTAACTACCGAAGACGGCCCCTAAAAATGTCTGAAGACATTGACTTTGGTGGTACGCGAAGACATAGTCGTTTGTAGTTTGATTTTGTTCTTTCTTGAGTCATAGGAACCACCACACTGTTAAGTGGGGTCGAGGTGATATGAAGTCAGAAACTGACATGATGCTCAACCTAAAATCCTATGTCTTCCAGTGAAGACTTTGAGAGGAAATCTCTTCTGAGTTAGTTGAACCAGCTTTGCTTATTGCCTAAGCAAAGTTGCCGCGTGTGTTTGAAATTCGACCGTTGGTACAGTCCAAGGTATTTTGTCAATCCAGAGGATGCTAGTAAGGGTGCAAACTTTAGAGTTCCAGCGATGGACAGAAGAGAGCAAAGTGGAGTTGGAATCTTTGTGTTTTGATGAAATGGTCAAAGGAGTTTTGACTTCATCAATGGATAACGAAGATGCTTGTAATTCAAGAAAGTAAGTGGGAGCCTAATAACATTTCTAAAAACCTTGTGTGCTTGACACATTGTTAATTGGAAATAAAATTCTTGACACGAATTAGGACTTCATTTGAAAATAGTTTTTCGATGAAGTGCTTGGGCTAAATAGCCTTAATATTAGGCATGATGATCTATGAAGATAGATTTACCTAATGGGGCTAAGCAATAAATACATATTGACAAGATGCTAAAACTTTTTAGCATTTAAAACGCCAAGGAGTGATTCTTGCCGAAGTCACATGGAAAGAGTTTTTGCAAGACTCGGTGTCCCAAAAACACTGATGAGCAAAATACATGATGGAGATTCCACACACCTTCGTGTTTGGATTAATCATGCATTCCATGGTATGTAAAACAACCAGATATGTCCAATACTCCAAAGTTGTTACGAGTATAGATACCAAAGTGATCAAAGTACTGATCATGGGACAACAGTGAAAAAGGGTCATTGAGTACTATAGTAGCACTGATGACATGTTTTCTCGCAAGTGAAGATCATGAAGAGTTCGTTGTAAAAGGTTACATCGATACAGTCTTCATCATTTCTCCATGCGATTTTCGATTTAAATTGAGGGTTTTGTGCAATACACAATATGGTGGCACGGTAGTTGGAAATTGTTCCAAACAAGTTACTGTGGCGAATTCTATAACAGAGGCAAAGTATGTTGCCGCTTTTAAAAGCAACAAAGAAGATGTTGAATCATATAGTTCATTCATGAACTTAGTATGGTTCCAAGATGGCTTTTGTCAATGGGACACTACTACAGGTAGTTGCTCCATAACTCAGTCTGAGGAATCCAGGTTCGACCTGTGATTCACATACATACAAAGCCAAGTCCACACAAAATATGAATTTTGTGAAAGCGTAAAAACGCGAGGATACGCAAAGATACACACGGAGCTGAAGTCGTCAGATCCGTTGGACATCAGGCTATACCACATGCGAAGCATATTTGCACCGGTGTGCCACAGGTGAAAAGTGCATTAGCATTAACTAGATTATTGACTCTAGTGCAAGTGGGAGTCTGTAGGAGATATGCCCTAGAGGCAATAATAAATGTTATTGATTATCTCCCTGTTCATAATTAGGTTTATGTTCCATGCTATAACTGCTGTGGTTCTCGAGTCTACAATAACCACGAGGCTCGGAGGAAGACTCATATGCACGTGTGGAATAATAAACGGTAAAATGTATTCCTAGTCAAGCCTCTATGACTGGCTCAAGTGTTGCATGATGGTTCTGTTTTCCTGATCATGGGCATGTCTATGCCAGCAACTTTGAGGGCACAATGTTAGAAGAACATTTGTGTTGAATCGACCCGAATTGATGTTATGCTATGAGATTCTTTCGTCACAAGTTAATGGTTAATAACACAGAGATGGTTAACGTTTGCATGATTCCTCAGACCATGAGAGTATCGAGTTTCTTCATGCTTGATTCATGAACTTTGGGGTTTGTTAAACGTCATCCGTAACTGGATGGCTATTACGGCGGCTTACGGGTTCATGGGAAAGTATGTTAAGTAACTTGATAGCTCAAGATTGGGATTTGCTCCTCCGACGATGGAGAGATATCTCTAGGCCCTCTCGGTGTTACGGTATCCATCATCGTCTGGCCAGACACTTTGTGATTTGATCACGGGGATGCCGGAACACGGTAACGAGAAAAGAGAACAATACCGGTAACGAGGTAACTAGCATAGTGGACAAGTTGTTGATCCACGGGAATGCCATCATGTCTCACCTCGGGTATTTGTAACATATCGCGAAGCAACAGGAATAGCACACGGCAACTGGAGGTTCACTCGAATATTCATTCGTGTGGGTATAGGGGTCAATATGGGTGTCCACGGCTCCGATGTTGATCATTGATCGGAAGGGGTTCCGGGTCATGTCTATACTTCACCGAACCTATAGGGTCACACGCTTAAGGGTCATCTATCTGCTGAATACTAGACAGGGAGTCTGAGAGAAAATCACCGAAAAAGTTTCGGACACCGAAAAAGTTTCGCAGAGAGAGGTCACCGGATGAGTTCCGGTGAAACTGAAAAGTTATTTCAGAGGATACCATAAAGTCAAATTGGTTTCGGCACATGCCCGATAATTCTTGGAGGGTGCCAGAATCATTCTGGAAACTTTTGGGAATTTTCTGAAAGAAAAACCGGAAATGTTCCGGAGCTGCCGGAACCACTTCAGATGCTTTTCGCAGATGAAAATCATTAATCTGGAATTGTTCCAGAATGCGTTGAAAATTATTTTAGTGGGTACTGGAAATGTTCTAAGCCCACATAAATATTTTCAGTTCGAACGGACGCTGAAAAATGTCGTCGTGAATAGTGAAAGTGCTTTTTGGGTGGCTTCTTGGAGAAGCCACCTTGAGGGTCCTTTGGTATATTTCCCCTTGGCTTCTTGGAGAAGCCACCCTTGGGCTTGGCCTATAAATAGGGGTGGAGGAGGCTGCCTAAAGACTCACTCTTTCTCACATATACATGCCATTGCAATGATCTGGCTTCTCTCTCCCTCCCACGAAAAGAGTTTCGTAGAGCCGAAAGGTTGTCTGGGTTCCGGTGGGAACTAGTTCTGGACGGCGAAGCCCTGCCGGATAGATGACACCGTATGTGTGCAACTCTGTAGAGAGGTCATAGTTTCGATCTTAGTGCCCGAGGGGCTGTTCGTGAGTGCCTCCCGAAGGGCTGTCCAAGTGACGGTCCAAGTTCTGTGAGTCCTCCCGAAGGGCTGTCCGAGTGACCGTTTGAGTTTCGAAGGTCCTCCCGAAGGGCTGTCCGCGACACCATCCGGGGGACTGTTCGACCGCCTCCCAGAGGGCTGTCCGAAGGGAAGACGAGGGTATACATCCTCGCGGTTGGGAGGTTGTAAATCCTAGCTGCGGGGATCTGCACCGCCGATCGTCATCGACTCTACTTCCGCTGCGCTACGAGTCGGTAACGAAAATGATCAAACCTTGTATGCAGTCTCCATAGTGGTCCTGGGCTGGTGCGTAGGTCAGAAATTTTTTGTTTTCTGCTGTGTTACCCTACACTGACTTGTTCTCGACGCCAAAAATTCCTATAAATATAGAAACCCCCAGAAATAAACCTAGATCGGGAGTTCCACCGCCGCAAGCCTCTGTAGCCACGAAAAACCAATTGGGAGCCCATTCTGGCACCCTGCCGGAGGGGGAAACCATCACCGATGGCCATCTTCATCATCCCGACGCTCTCCATGATGAGGGGGGAGTAGTTCACCCTCGGGGCTGAGGGTATGTACCAGTAGCTATGTGTTTGATCTCTCTCTCTCTCTCTCGTGTTCTTGATTTGGCACGATCTTGATGTACCGTGAGCTTTGCTATTATAGTTGGATCTTATGATGTTTCTCCCCCTCTACCTTCTTGTAATGAATTGAGTTTTCCCTTTGAAGTTATCTTATCGGATTGAGTCTTTAAGGATTTGAGAAAACTTGATGTATGTCTTGCATGTGTTTATCTGTGGTGACAATGGGATATTCACGTGATCCACTTGATGTATGTTTTGGTGATCAACTTGTGGGTTCTGTGACCTTGTGAACTTATGCATAGGGGTTAGCACACGTTTTCGTCTCGACTCTCTGGTAGAAACTTTGGGGCACTCTTTGAAGTTCTTTGTGTTGGTTTGAATAGATGGATCTGAGATTGTGTGATGCATATCGTATAATCAAACCCGCGGATACTTGTGGTGACATTGGAGTATCTAGGTGACATTAGGGTTTTGGTTGATGTGTGTCTTAAGGTGTTATTTTAGTACGAACTCTAGGGCTGTTTGTGACACTTATAGAAATAGCCCAATAGATCGATCAGAAAGAATAACTTTGAGGTGGTTTCGTACCCTACCATATTGCACTTGTATCACCATCTCTTCGCCGAACTAGTGCACCTATACAATTTACCATTGTATTGGGTGTGTTGGGGACACAAGAGACTCTTTGTTATTTGGTTGTAGGGTTGTTTGAGAGAGACCATCTTCATCCTATGCCTCCCACGGATTGATAAACCTTAGGTCATCCACTTGAGGGAAATTTGCTACTGTCCTACAAAAATCCGCACTTGGAGGCCCAACAACGTCTACAAGGATAAAGTTGTGTAGTAGACATCAGGGGGGCGAGGGTGTGTTTGAGGAAATGATGCGGCTACTAAAATTTTTACTACGCGGGAGTCAAACGTGGGAGTGAAATGCCGGGGCTATTGAAAATTTGTATGATGGTGCATCGCACATGGTCCGGAAATAACAACCGTGTGTTATGAAACAGAAAAACCCTCGAGGCGGGCAGATATTTTCGAGGGATGCAGGCGGGAGCGGGAACAACAAACATCACACACGGTCGAAACATAATAACCGTGTGTTATGAAATAGAAAAAACCTGCTGGAGGGTAGATATTTTTGAGAGGGGAAGCCTCGTGGAGCCCAATGTACTGTGCGGATGTGCGTGACAGGGGCACCGGCGTGGCACACTGTTAGTGTGAGTGAACTGTGTCTGTTGCATCATCCGACTCGTCTAATGTTCATAAATTTGGCGAAAATGACGCGGGAAAGGGTCAAAACACGAACACACTTGCATGTGGACCAAATATATGTATGAAAAGGGTGGTTTGATGTTCAAATACCAAATGCAACTTCGATGTGGCACCTATCTTGCAAAGCGCATGGTATTGCTTGCCCCCCCCCTCGTGTCGGCAGGAGGGGAATCCTAAGCTATGAACGCTGCCCGCCCGCCCCCCCCCCCCACGGAGGTTCACCTAGCAAAGTGCGAAGTAGCATCCCCCCATCACACACACACACGCGCGCGCGCACACACACACACTTTCAGTCAGCGGGCCGGAGAGGGCATCTCACCCAGATGTATCATAAAACGGACCAAGAATAATCCACCTTGGTCGTACAACCTCTCTCTTGTTGTTGGTCAAAGTGATGGCCATCCATACAACCCCAGAGATAGGCTAGCTCGCCTATAATCACGCAAGTAGCTAGTCCCCGAAGACAACCACTGCCTGCGCGTGGCCCAAACATATGTATGGAGAGGTGTTGATGTTTGAATACACAATGGAACAACTTTGATGTGGCACCGTGCTTTCGAACCAGAAATCCCCACACGGAGCGAGGATTAGTTGACGATGCATATGTATGTCACACCACACTTCGAGCCGATGACGGGGATTCATGCATGCATGCGTGCATAGTATGCACTCAAACTTAATTAGGTCTGAATCTCACCATGACCTATAGTATGATAACATGAACCAAAGGAAGAATCCGCCATGGTAACCTATCTTGTTGTCGGTCAAAGTGATCATGGATGTCCACGCGGGCCCATGAATATATAGGCTTGTCGCCGATAACCACGCGAGGGAGTGTACCATTCGAAGACAACCACTACATGCATATGTATGGAGGTGATGCGTGCATGCATGTTTGAATACCATTCACAACATTGATGTGGCGCGTGCATCGAAAATCATACAGTCCCCACACAGAGTGAGGTCGGTTCATGACGTGTCATGGTACTAGCCACCTCGACTCGATGGGAGGGCCGGATTCATGTGTACACATGCATGTTTGTGCTCAAACTGTATCATGTCATCCCAGAGCATGACCTATATATATACCGTATTACAAACAAAAAAATAATCCCCTCCTAAGTCAAATTAACCTCTCTTGTTGTCAGGCAAAGTAGTGATGGACCAAGCGGGCCCACAGATGGAAAGCATCGATATCGCTGATAACCGCGTGAGTGGGTGCGAGAGGACAACCACCAGCATTTTGCATGTGGGCCAAACATATGTTGAATACCCAAAATGCACAACTTTGATGTGGCACATGCCTCGAAAACCATAAAGTCCCCACACAGAGCGAGGTTCATGAAGCGTACTACATATGATGGTCCCCTTCCCCCTCTTCGACGCATACTATATGATCCTACCATAATACAACCCAAAAAGAATCCTCCTTGATGGTGAAATTAATTAACCTCTCCCGATGTAGGTCAAAGTGATGCATGCATCGACGATGACCTCGCGGGCCCACAGATGGAAGCGTCACACGTGAGTGTCCTAGGATAACCACCGCCTGCATGCATGTGGACCAAAGAGGTGTTGTGTGATGTTTGAATAGCCAATTCACAACTTTGATGTGGCATGTACCTCGGAAACCGAAAAGTCCCGACACTGAGTGAGGTGTACTTGGTTCACGGACGCGTACGTATAGTATATATATGCTAGTCCCCTCCCACCTCTTCGACGCGTACTATATACTCCCACCATAACACAAACAAAAAATATTCTACCTTGCTGGTCAAATTAACCTCTCTGCCGACTATTGGTCAAAGTGATGGACGACGATCGCGGGCCCGCAGAAAGCGTCACACGCGAGTGAGTGCCGTGTAGGACAACCACCGACTGCATGTGGCCAAAACATGTATGTATGAAAGGGTTGTGTAATGTTTTAAATAACGAATTCATGACTCTGTTGTGGCACCTGCCTCACAAAACGGCCACACGGTGGCTCACGACTCGTAGTGTACTGCCAGCCACCCCCCACCCACCAGACACGCGCGCGCGCACACACACACACACACACCACGCATCCACCGCAACTACGATGCATGTTAAATTTCCCCGCGGTGAACATATGTTACCAAAGGAGAGACGTTTTAATTTAAAAAAAACAGAGATCATTAAGATGTTTTAGTACATTGATTGCTTTTCTAGGGGTATAATGTGCAAAAATTAAATTTGAGCTACATGCACACGTGACAGTGCACCTAAATGGATTGGAAAAACACATGTGTCTCACTGGGTGCATGTTTACTCCCCGTGCAAGAAATTTCGAACATTGAGAATCTTGATTTTTAAATTCTAGTATATCCAAAACTTATTTGAAATTCAAGAAACTTATCGTGTTGTCATATGCACACCAATACAAAGTGGCATTGTACTTTTTTTTGTCAAATTTGAGACCAGTTTTGATGTAATCTTTATCTTCTTACAAACGGGAGATTATTAATAATTGGGAACCAATATCGCAAACGGATTATTTATTCGAACCGTGGGCGTTAGACCAACAATGGATACGTGCCATGCTTCGGTTAAGCAATAAAGTGGCAGCATTAATCATCAAAATAGAAAAACAATATACGTGCCGCCACGCGACCAGTCCGTCGTGCAGGCAGACAGATACGTATCCAACGTATCTATAATTTTTGATTGTTCCATGCTATTATATTATCTGTTTTGGATGTTTTATATGTATTAATATGCTATTTTATATTATTTTTGGGAATAACTTATTAGCCTAGAGCCCAGTGCCAGTTTCTGTTTTTTTCCTTGTTTTAGAGTTTCGCAGAAAAGGAATATCAAACGGAGTCCAAACGGAATAAAACTTTCGCGATGATTTTTCTTGGACCAGAAGACTTGGAGTCCAAGCCAGAAGACCCACGAGGCGGCGGCAATGGTGGAGGGTGCACCCTAGGGGGTCGCGCCCCCCTACCTTGTGGCCCCCTCGGGAGTCCCCTGACCTACTTCTTCTTCCTATATATTGTGGCGCCCCCGACTCAATCGTACACTAATCATACACGCAAACGTGTACGATCAAGCACAGGGACTCACGGGAAGATATCACAACACAACTCTAACACAATTTGGACGGAGGTCCACAATATTACAGACCAGGGATCCGAAGATCCGAATACATAAGTCAGTCATACAAATATTATCTGAGTACAGACATAGTTAGACAAGTTTTGCCTTAAGAAGGCTAGCACAAACAACGACACTAGATCGAAAGGCGTTGGCCTCCTGCCTGGGAGCCTCCGATCCTACTCCTGGTCATCTGGCTCGATCCAGTAGTAAGTACCCTCTGGTCCCTCCTGGTAGTAAGCTCCGGTGGTGGCATCTGGCTCCTGGACTCCATCGTCTGTTTGTATCATCAAGGTGGGGTATATGGGGAAAAGAGAAAGTAAAGCAACCGTGAGTACTCATCCGAAGTACTCAGCAAGCAAGGATCTATACTACATATGCAACATTATCAATGGATAAAGGCTGTATAAGTGGACTGGGCTGCAGAAATGCCAGAATAGAGAGAAGGCCTAGTCCTATCGAAGACTAGCATCTTCAAACATCTTCACAAGGCCATCATCTTGCAGCAGTAGAAGAGAGTAGAAAAGCATTTTATTTAGCAAACATGTTGAAGTACAGCTTAAAGATCCTTCCTCGACTCCCAAGCGAGAAAGTGATACCGAAGCTTCAATTAAGTAACAAGTATCCAGTTTAAGTAGTAGATCGGGATACACAAACTGAGCGTCCTTTACCGTAGGACCGGCTGTCGATAGAAGATTCATCCCTGCGGGGGTGCACTACTGTTACCCAACACGCTCGATCAACTCTGGCCGGACATACTTGCTGGGTAATGCCCATCCTCGGAAGATCAACACGAAGCAGCGCTCTACCTAGGCTCGGCAGAGAGGTCAGCACGCCGGACTAACCTATGCACCCAGAGGTCTCGGGCCATCGCCCTGGGCACCCTGCGTGTTGCGAGACTGGCCGGGGTGCAGGCACGACACTGAACTCGTCAGTGAAGTATCCAGCCCAATCCCGACAATCAGCTCGCACGGTGAATCGTGACGTCAGACGAGCTTTCGGAGAAACGTACTTCGCAGAGGGTCCCATAACCATTATCCCGCGTGGTGGTAGTGCGTATAGGGCACGTCGACCCACTCAGATCACACACCCAAATCCAATAGGCTCAATTAGTATCACGCGGAGACAATCAGAGTCTCTGATGCTCCGCCACAATGTCACACTCGAGTGCCCTTCCGGCACACCCGAAAATCATAGATCCCCAGCGGGTACCCACCAGGGTTGACCCGCCTGTAACAAGGTCAAGTAATCATGTGGTCATAACATCAAGGGGGAAACCCGAGGAATCACCCTCGACGGATTCCACTCGACGAAATCATCAGGGCGAACGTATGAGGTATCACCCTCGAGGTTCACACTGAGGGGTCGCACGACAGAGTCGTATCGGAAGTGGAGAAGGAGGAATCACCCTCGATGACCACGACCGAACAGCTACACTTCAGAGTATTCATCGGGAGTGCGTTACAAGGTATCACCCTCGGCACTCGATAGTTACTACGCAGAGTCGTACAACTAAGGGGGTGTGAAGTGAGGTGTCGGTCTCTGGTCGACGATCACGTTGATCGAGTCGTCGATGTTCAAGCAGGGGCAACAAAGGTAAGGTGGTGGGGTCACTGATGGTTCATTCCAACCTAAACTAAACAGTTTATCATAGGCAGGTAAGGTAGCAATGAACAGGTTACAACAGCAGGCTATGCATCAGAATAGGAGCATATATTAACAGTAGCAAAATCTAATGCAAGCAGGAGAATAGAATGGGCGATATCTAGAATGCTCAAGGGGGGGGGGCTTGCCTGGTTGCTCTGGCAAGAGAGAGGGGTCGTCAACGGGCTGCTCGTCGGTAGTGTAGTCATACCCAGGTGCAGCGTCGTCGGTCTCGGCGTCTATCGAGAGAGAGAAGGAGGGGGAGAGAAACAATAAATTCACGGCAATAATGCAAACAATATGTATGACATTCCTAAATGATATGCCGGGGTGTTCTACTGCCTAACTAAATGATTTAGTTAATTTAGGAATTTATTTGGATTTATTTAATTAAAGTTGGACACTATTCATTTATTGAAAACAGTCTAAAAGTTCAATGTTCATATAGCTAGGGGCGTCTGACAGGAATACGGGGGACGTATTCGGGTTTGTATCGAAATTCTGAGCAAGTTTCATATATAAATTATTTTCATCGGAGTTACGGTTTATTTAATATGATTTTCTAAAGTTTTTATTAATTTCTGGAATTTATTTAATTATTTAAATCAACATTATCCGAAATAGTGTTGCGATGACATCAGCATGACCTAAGCATGACGTCAGTAGGTCAACTCTGGCTGACCAGAGTCAAACCTGACATGGGGGACCCACATGTCATACACTGTGGCTTAATCAGAGAGGTTAATTTAATTATTTGAGTTAATTAACAGGTGGGGCCCAGCAGTCAGTGACTGATTAGTATTTAATTAACTAATTATCTAATTAACTAATTATTTATTTATTTAAAACCATTTAAATGGGGTGGGGCCCGCGTGTCATAGACACGGGTGGCACAGTCAGCAGCGCTGACTGGTCAACAGGGCCTAGTGGGGCCCGTGGTCATTGACAGGGAGGCGGGGCCCGTGGTGCCAAGTGGCAGCCACGTCGGCACCGGCCACCGGAGCGCGCTGGCGAGCCCGAACGCGGCGCCGAGCTCCGGTGAGCTCGGGATTTGCCCACAGGGCATCTCCGGAGGCGTGATTGGGCTCTAACGAACGAGCGCGGCGAGCCGCATCACGTGGTGGTGGTGGATGGTCACGGGGGTGGCCGGAACGGTGGCGACATCGGTTCTAGTGGCGGCCGGAATACGGCAAGCTCGGGGTCGAGCCCAGGGGCTCGCCCGAGATGATCTACTGCACGCACGCGAGGCTTGGGCTCTCCAGAAACACGACGGAGGCGACGGCTTAGCACGGGGTGGACGAGGGCGCGAGCCACGAGCTCCACGGCGGAAGCAGGGGCACGGCAATGGCGGCAGCTAGCAACGGCTTGTTCTAGCGCGAGATGGAGGAAAGGGAGGATGCGGAGCTCACCGAGGAGCTTACGGAGTGCTCGTTGATCAGTTTAGGAGCAGCAGAGCAGGGGATCAACGCGGCGAAGTTTTGGTGGCCGCGGGCGTTGACGGAGACGATGCGGTGATGGTGCTGCTCCCCAAGACGAAGCAGGGCAGCAGCTTGACGGAGACGAGGGCTCCAGAGCTCCTGGACAAGTCGCGGGGACGAGCGGGGCACGGCGGCCGCGAGCTTCAGCGGTGGCCGACCATGGCGGCGCCGGGCGAAGCGGGGAGCGAGAGAGGAAGGGGGAACTGGGCTAGGGTTCGCCAGGGGGGAGCGCGGGGTTTCCCTTTAACCACCGCGCGGCGCGGCGCGTTGTCGATTGCTTGGAGGGGGGGGCCTGGCGTGCGCGCTCCAGGTGCTCGACAGCAGCGGCGTGAGCAGTGCGCGAGGTGGCGGAAAGCGCGGGAGTGGGCTGGGCCGCGGCTGTAGCGGTAGGCCAAGTGCACAGTAGACGCTTTAGGCCTTTTCCTTTTTCTCTTTTCTGTTTCTTTTTCTTTTCTGTTCTGTTAATTGTTTAGGCCCCAAATGGTTTTTGTAAAAAGTGTGACCTAGTCCATAAATACCAGTGCTTTATTCCCTAACACCTAAAACTAGTTTGGGCAAAATATCATTTCACAATTGTTTTAAACAAATTAAAAGGTTGCTAAATATTATTCTCAGCCACTGTTTGAGGTTGTTTGAGTTACTTACCCAATTTACTAAATGTTGGTTACAATTTTAGAATGGTCTCTGCAATATTTGCTATTTACTGAACATTTTAGTTTTTATGTTGGACAACTTTTATATTTCACTTTCATTTAAATTTGAATTTGACTTAGGAGTTGAAATGCAATATGATGCCAATGATGATTATGCACTGTTAAGCTTGCTGACAAGTCATTATCAAAAGTGATTACTGTAGCTAATGACAGGGGGTGTTACAATTCTCCTCATCTATTAAGAATTCTCGTCCCGAGAATTAAGAGGAAGACTGAAAGAAAGAGGGGTATTCTTCACGAAGACGATCCTCGTGTTCCCAAGTGGCCTCATCTTCAGAATGATTTGACCACTGAACCTTGAGGAATTTGATTGACTTTGACGAGTCCGACGTTCAGCTTCATCAAGAACACGGATGGGATATTCTGGATAAGACAGATCTTCCCGTAATTCAAGCACTTCGTGATCCACAGCTCTAATAGGATCCTTGAAGCAGCGACGGAGTTGGGATACATGAAAGACGTCATGTACTTGAGAAAGATTTGGCGGCAATTGCAATTGATATGCCACTTCTCCTCGACGGGCAAGAATACGGAACGGGCCAATGTAGCGAGGAGCTAACTTGCCTTTGATTCCGAACCTATGAGTGCCTTTCAACGGAGTGACGCGGAGGTAAGCTTGCTCGCCAGGTTGATAGACTATTTCCTGGTGCTTTCGGTCATAGTTGCTCTTCTGACGAGACTGAGCAGTTTTCAAATGTTCACGGACAATGCGGACTTGGTCTTCTGCTTGCTGAATAATGTCCGGACTGACGAGTGAGCGTTCCCCAGTTTCTCACCAATTTAGAGGGGTTCGACACTTACGACCGTATAGAACTTCAAACGGTGCCATCTTCAGACTAGCCTGATAGCTATTGTTGTAAGAGAATTCAGCATACGGGAGAGATTCCTCCCATTTCTTACCGAAGGAGATGACGCAAGCTCAAAGCATATCTTCGAGCACTTGATTAACTCGTTCAACTTGACCCTGAGACTGAGGGTGAAAAGCGGTACTGAACGACAGATGTGTTCCCATAGCTTCTTGGAAACTATTCCAGAATCTGGAGGTGAAGAGGCTGCCACAATCAGAACTGATCTCCAACGGAACACCATGGAGTGACACAATTCGGGAAACATACAAGTCTGCTAACTGGCTAGCAGTGATTGTCTCTTTAACTGGCAGAAAGTGAGCAACCTTGGAGAATCGGTCAATGACGACAAATATAGCATCATTACCCTTCTGAGATTTGGGAAAACCAGTAATGAAATCCATTTGGACCTTGTCCCATTTCCATTCAGGAATTGCAAGGGGTTGTAGAGTTCCTGCGGGCCTTTGATGTTGAGCTTTAACGCGGCGGCAAACGTCACACTCAGAAACATAACGAGCAATATCTCGCTTCATATTAGGCCACCAGTATCTCTGACAAATGTCGCGGTACATCTTTGTGCTATCAGGATGAATTGACAGAGGAGTGTCATGAGCTTCCATCATAACGTGTTCTCTCTCATCCTTGAACTTAGGTACGAAGAGACGGTGTTGGAAAAATAGGATCCCATCATTATCAAGATGGAACTCCGACGGTTTTCCTTTTTCAAGGTACCGCTTGATCCTTTCAACTTCAGAGTCATACCGTTGCATAGTCTTGATGTTGTGTCCTAAATCTGGTTCGACAACGAGGGTATTGAGATAACCCTGTGGAACAATATGGAGGTTTAATTTACGAAACTCTTCATAAAGAAGAGGTTGTGATTCCTGAACCATATGGTTGCTGCAATAAGCCTTATGGCTCAACGCATCGGCCATTACATTTGCCTTGCCAGGGGTGTATGAGATATTCATATCATAATCGGCAATTGTCTCGAGCCATCTTTGTTGACGAAGGTTCAGATCCGGTTGAGTATATAAATACTTCAAACTTTGATGATCCGTATATATCTCACAACGGTTACCGAGAAGGTAATGTCGCCATAGCTTCAGGGCATAAATAACCGCAGAAAGTTTGAGATCGTGCACTGGGTAATTTTCTTTGTGAGGACGCAATTGTCGGGAGGCATAAGCAATCACTTTGCGTTCTTGCATTAGGACACAGCCTAATCCTTGACGGGAGGCATCACAGTATATCACGAAATCCTTTTGGGAATCCGGGGGTGCTAACACTGGGGCAGATGTCAATTTATCTTTTAGTGTCTCAAAGCTTTCTTGACATTTTTTGGTCCACTCAAACTTAACACCTTTGTGAAGCAGATTTGTCAATGGTTTTGCAATCTTGGAAAAGTTCTCAACGAATCGACGGCAATAACTAGCAAGTCCGAGAAAACTTCTGACTTGCTTAACATTCTTCGGGGGAGTCCAGTCAAGAATAGCCTGAACTCATTCGGGGTTAACAGCAATGCCATCCTTGGAAATCACATGTCCAAGGTAAGTTACTTCAGAAAGCCAAAATTCACATTTGGAATACTTGGCATACAACTGGTGTTCTCGGAGCCTTTCTAGTACCAAACAGAGGTGTTCAGCATGTTCTTCTTTATTCTTAGAATAAACCAGAATATCATCCAAATAAACCACGACAAATTTGTCGAGGTAATCCATGAATATATAATTCATCAGACGGGAGAACGTAGCTGGGGCATTCGTTAGGCCAAATGACATGACGGTGTATTCATAGGAGCCATAACGAGTGACGAATGCAGTCTTGGGAATATCCTCTTCACGGACACGGATCTGGTGATAACCCAACCTCAGGTCGAGTTTAGAGAACACCGATGATCCACCGAGTTGATCATAAAGATCATTGATCCGGGGCAGTGGGTATTTATTCTAGATTGTGGCTTGGTTAATGGGCCGATAATCCTGAACCAAACGGTTAGTTCCATCCTTCTTCTTAACGAAGAATGAAGGTGCTCCCCAAGCAGAGGAACTGGGGCGGATGAAACCACTCTTAAGTGACTTGTCGATTTCTTCCTTAAGCTCGAGTAGGTGATGCGGAGGCATCTTATAAGGTCGCTTGGCAATAGGGACGGTGCGAGGCTTCAAGTCAATGGCAAACTCGACAGCTCTAGCCGGGGGTATTCCTGGAAGTTCTTCTGGAAAGACGTCTGGAAAATCTCGAACGACAGGAACGTTCTCGATTCCTTCCAGAGGTGAGGCGTTCAAAGCATTCAGAGCATATATCTGAGCTTCGGCGTCCCGAGTAATGCGGGCGGTATAGTTCACTATCTCATCGGTGGGGTGAAGAAGTTGGACGACTTTAGTGGCACAATTGATCGAAGCAATGTGAGCTTTCAACCAATCCATTCCGAGTATAAGGTCTATGGTGGAAGATTTCAGGACGATGGGCGATGCAAGGAATTCCAATCCTTTAATTTCGATGGTAACGTCAGGTGCTATCACGTCAGCATGACAGTGACCTCCGGGAGTTTTAATGACTAACGGGGTATGCATTTTCTCATATCGAATGCCATGCATGAATGCAAATTTTCTAGAGAGGAATGAATGTGATGCTCCTGAATCAAATAAAACAGAAGCGGGTACTGAGTTAACAAGAAGGGTACCCATCACAGTAGCAGGTTGATCCTGGACTTCTTCAATGTCAATGTTGTAGGCGTGTCCACGACCATGTGCAGCAGACCCAGTATTATAGTTGCGGGTCTGGTTGTTGCCACGACCATTGCCACGGCCAGTATGAGGAAAGGCTAACTGATTCTGATTCTGGCGGCAGTCTTTAGCCTGGTGTCCTGGTTTGCGGCACTTGAAGCACAGACCATCTTCAGGACGAAGAGGAGCATTGTTTTGAATAGCTTGAGCTTTTGGCTGCCTCGGTGGTGGAGGAGGCAGACGTGGTGCAGCATAGTTGTTCTTTTGCGTAGAGGCATTGGAACGGAATGCATTGTTGGGAATCCAAACTCGACGCTTCGATGCTGAGCCCGAAGATGAGCCAGCATCACGATAGCGCTTCTGTGAGTCCTTGTATTCCATCTGAGCGGTCTCAACAAGAATAGCCTTGTTCGTCAGAGTTGAAAAGTCATTGAAGTCTTGAGCAGCTAGTGCAAGCTTGAGGTCGGGGTGTAGTCCATTACGGAACTTCTCTTGTCTGCGTGCATCTGTGGCGATGTCTTCTTCGGCATAGCGGGAGAGGTCTAGAAATTCCCGCTGATAAGCTTCGACAGTCTTGTTGCCCTGAGTGAGGTTACAGAACTGGGTCTTCATGCATTCCATAATTGCCTGAGGGATGTAACGTGTACGGAAAGCAGCCTGGAACTCATACCAGGTGATGACTGTTCCAACAGGCAGAGTACGCTTGTGTGTGTCCCACCATTGAGCAGCGGGGCCCTTTAAGAAAAAGGCCGCGAAGTTGACGTAGTTGGCAGGGGCGACATTAGCTGACTCCATCTCGTGAGTGATGTCGCGGAGCCAGTCATCGGCATCCAGTGGCTTGTCAGAATTGCGGAACTGCGTTGGGTTGAGTCGCATAAACTCTGTCAAAGTTATTGAAGCTGGGTTCTGGTTCTGGTTGTTCTGATGCGGAAACTGAGCCATGATTCCAACCATGAACTGGCGGTTAAGCTCAAACTGTTGCATCATAGCCGCCATATAGTCTGGCGGTGGTGGGCGTTCGGGGGCACGACCACGACCACCTGGTCTAACCATCCTGCTAAGTATCAACAGGGGGTAGTTTAGTAAGAGCAATTGCGAGCGTTTAGTGACAAACATGATGTAACTCGACAACAATTTAAGTAGTGTAACAGATACATAACAGTAGTCGATTAAGACATACAGATCCATACACAGAGTCGGGTACATGCGGACAGCATAACGGCGCAAATTCAAAAGCTAGACATACTAGGCGGCGCGCAGGCACGCGGTAAGGAAGTACACAACGAGACATAGCAAAGGCTACATCAACGTCGGAGAAAACCACCAAAATGGGGTAACTGCAAGTGCTGACGATGAATGTTCGTCGTGGAAGGATCCTGCGCTCCATGTGCACTCTGATGCAGAATCCGGTCTCGAGCTGTAAGAAGAGGTCCACGTGCAGGTGTATGACCTCCAACAGCAGGCCAATCAATACCAGCATACATCTGAGTCCTGCGCGGGTAAAGGATGTGCTCCGGATGTATCCCTGCACGAACAGCGGGTAGCAACTGCGTCATAGCATCGTAGAGACGTGCTCGAGTGGCAACCAACTCGACGGCAAGAGCCCGAACAGTGCGATCCAGAGCCTGAGTGCACTGAATCAGAACGCGCGGGTCATAGCGACGAGGCTCGAACGGGGCACAGATAGCTGTGTAATATCCCGTAGCATCTCCAGCAGGGGCATACGAAATGTATCGGAACTCAGAGTCATCCAAGATATCGCTGAACTGTCCTCGAAGACATGCGACGGCAGAGTAGGCGGCATCATGGATTGCCATCTCAATCGTCACGCCAATACCGTGGAAAAGGTGTAGCTCGGTGTCTGAGTCATTCTGCTGATCATAGATACGAACATCAGCATGGTACTGCTCCTGATTGAACTCGCGGTAATCCTCGTAAACCAAGTACTCAGGGTACCAACGGTAGCCAAGTCTGGTCATGAGAGCGATCAAGACAGTTGGAAACCCAGGGGTATTACGAGCCCAAGTGCGAAGCACAAGCTGTGTCGTAGGACATGGTGGAAACAAACGGTCCATCTGAAACAGAGGAAATTCAGATTTGTCAAATGACAATGAGAAGTTTAACTCAACTCGGAGAGAAAGGTTAAACAAAACAATGGAAAGGAAAATGATTATCAGACTAATCAGATCAATGACAGGGAAATCGCACAGATATCCAGCTCTCCGGGTAGACGGAATTTACGAGATCCTAAGTGTCGGCGTTAGTAAAATTTATTTAACCCGAGTAGAAGAGAGATCAGAGCCCCAGAGTATAGACGAGGAATAAAAGATCCTAATACCACCCAGTTGGTGACGTGGGCCCGTAAGCCACACAGCCAAGTTAGTAAATCAGTTTTTCGGTTTCTAGACTCAACTTCGGCCAAGGAATTGGAAGAGGGCTTCCTACAGGCAGTCGGCTCTGATACCAACTTGTGGCGCCCCCGACTCAATCGTACACTAAACATACACGCAAACGTGTACGATCAAGCACAGGGACTCACGGGAAGATATCACAACACAACTCTAACACAATTTGGACGGAGGTCCACAATATTACAGACCAGGGATCCGAAGATCCGAATACATAAGTCAGTCATACAAATATTATCTGAGTACAGACATAGTTAGACAAGTTTTGCCTTAAGAAGGCTAGCACAAACAACGACACTAGATCGAAAGGCGTTGGCCTCCTGCCTGGGAGCCTCCGATCCTACTCCTGGTCATCTGGCTCGATCCAGTAGTAAGTACCCTCTGGTCCCTCCTGGTAGTAAGCTCCGGTGGTGGCATCTGGCTCCTGGACTCCATCGTCTATTTGTATCATCAAGGTGGGGTATATGGGGAAAAGAGAAAGTAAAGCAACCGTGAGTACTCATCCGAAGTACTCAGCAAGCAAGGATCTATACTACATATGCAACATTATCAATGGATAAAGGCTGTATAAGTGGACTGGGCTGCAGAAATGCCAGAATAGAGAGAAGGCCTAGTCCTATCGAAGACTAGCATCTTCAAACATCTTCACAAGGCCATCATCTTGCAGCAGTAGAAGAGAGTAGAAAAGCATTTTATTTAGCAAACATGTTGAAGTACAACTTAAAGATCCTTCCTCGACTCCCAAGCGAGAAAGCGATCCCGAAGCTTCAATTAAGTAACAAGTATCCAGTTTAAGTAGTAGATCGGGATACACAAACTGAGCGTCCTTTACCGTAGGACTGGCTGTCGATAGAAGATTCATCCCTGCGGGGGTGCACTACTGTTACCCAACACGCTCGATCAACTCTGGCCGGACATACTTGCTGGGTAATGCCCATCCTCGGAAGATCAACACGAAGCAGCGCTCTACCTAGGCTCGGCAGAGAGGTCAGCACGCCGGACTAACCTATGCACCCAGAGGTCTCGGGCCATCGCCCTGGGCACCCTGCGCGTTGCGAGACTGGCCGGGGTGCAGGCGCGACACTGAACTCGTCAGTGAAGTATCCAGCCCAATCCCGACAATCAGCCCGCACGGTGAATCGTGACGTCAGACGAGCTTTCGGAGAAACGTACTTCGCAGAGGGTCCCATAACCATTATCCCGCGTGGTGGTAGTGCGTATAGGGCACGTCGACCCACTCAGATCACACACCCAAATCCAATAGGCTCAATTAGTATCACGCGGAGACAATCAGAGTCTCTGATGCTCCGCCACAATGTCACACTCGAGTGCCCTTCCGGCACACCCGAAAATCATAGATCCCCAGCGGGTACCCACCAGGGTTGACCCGCCTGTAACAAGGTCAAGTAATCATGTGGTCATAACATCAAGGGGGAAACCCGAGGAATCACCCTCGACGGATTCCACTCGATGAAATCATCAGGGCGAACGTATGAGGTATCACCCTCGAGGTTCACACTGACGGGTCGCACGACAGAGTCGTATCGGAAGTGGAGAAGGAGGAATCACCCTCGATGACCACGACCGAACAGCTACACTGCAGAGTATTCATCGGGAGTCCGTTACGAGGTATCACCCTCGGCACTCGATAGTTACTACACAGAGTCGTACAACTAAGGGGGTGTGAAGTGAGGTGTCGGTCTCTGGTCGATGATCACGTTGATCGAGTCGTCGATGATCAAGCAGGGGCAACAAAGGTAAGGTGGTGGGGTCACTGATGGTTCATTCCAACCTAAACTAAACAGTTTATCATAGGCAGGTAAGGTAGCAATGAACAGGTTACAACAGCAGGCTATGCATCAGAATAGAAGCATACATTAACAGTAGCAAAATCTAATGCAAGCAGGATAGAATGGGCGATATCTGGAATGCTAAGGGGGGGGGGGGCTTGCCTGGTTGCTCTGGCAAGAGAGAGGGGTCGTCAACGGGCTGCTCGTCGTAGTGTAGTCGTACCCAGGTGCAGCGTCGTCGGTCTCGGCTGTCTATCGAGAGAGAGAAGGAGGGGGAGAGAAACAATAAATTCACGGCAATAATGCAAACAATATGTATGACATGCCTAAATGATATGCCGGGGTGTTCTACTGCCTAACTAAATGATTTAGTTAATTTAGGAATTTATTTGGATTTATTTAATTAAAGTTGGACACTATTCATTTACTGAAAACGGTCTAAAAGTTCAATGTTCATATAGCTAGGGGCGTCTGACAGGAATACGGGGGACGTATTCGGGTTCGTATCGAAATTCTGAGCAAGTTTCATATATAAATTATTTTCATCGGAGTTACGGTTTATTTAATATGATTTAATAAAGTTTTTATTAATTTCTAGAATTTATTTAATTATTTAAATCAACATTATCCGAAACAGTGTTGCGATGACATCAGCATGACCTAAGCATGATGTCAGCAGGTCAACTCTGGCTGACCAGAGTCAAACATGACATGGGGGACCCACATGTCATACACTGTGGCTTAATCAGAGAGGTTAATTTAATTATTTTTGTTAATTAACAGGTGGGGCCCAGCAGTCAGTGACTGATTAGTATTTAATTAACTAATTATTTATTTATTTAAAACCGTTTAAATGGGGTGGGGCCCGCGTGTCATAGACACGGGTGGCACAGTCAGCAGCGCTGACTGGTCAACAGGGCCCAGTGGGGCCCGTGGACAGTGACAGGGAGGCGGGGCCCGCGGTGCCAAGTGGCAGCCACGTCGGCACCGGCCATCGGAGCGCGCCGGCGAGCCCGAACGCGGCGCCGAGCTCCGGTGAGCTTGGGATTTGCCCACAGGGCATCTCCGGAGGCGTGCTTGGGCTCTAACGAACGAGCCGCATCACGGGGGTGGCCGGAACGACGGCGACATCGGTTCTAGCGGCGGCCGGAATACGGCAAGCTCGGGGTCGAGCCTAGGGGCTCGCCCGAGATGATCTACTGCACGCACGCGAGGCTTGGGCTCTCCAGAAACACGACAGAGGCGACGGCTTAGCACGGGGTGGAAGAGGGCGCGAGCCACGAGCTCCACGGCGGAAGCAGGGGCACGGCAATGGCGGCAGCTAGCAACGGCTCGTTCTAGCGCGAGATGGAGGAAAGGGAGGATGCGGAGCTCACCGAGGAGCGTACGGAGTGCTCGTTGATCAGTTTAGGAGCAGCAGAGCAGGGGATCGACACGGCGAAGTTTCGGTGGCCGCGGGCATTGACGGAGACGATGTGGTGATGGTGCTGCTCCCCAAGACGAAGCAGGGCAGCAGCTTGATGGAGATGAGGGCTCCAGAGCTCCTGGACAAGTCGCGGGGACGAGCAGGGCACGGTGGCCGCGAGCTTCAGCGATGGCCGACCATGGCGGCGCCGGGCGAAGCGGGGAGCGAGAGAGGAAGGGGGGAACTGGGCTAGGGTTCGCCAGGGGGGAGCGCGGGGTTGCCCTTTAACCACCGCGCGGCACGGCGCGTTGTCGATTGCTCGGAGGGGGGGGGGGGGCCTGGCGCGCGCGCTCCAGGTGCTCGACAGCAGCGGCGTGAGTAGTGCGCGAGGTGGCCGAAAGCGCGGGAGTGGGCTGGGCCGCGGCTGTAGCGGTAGGCCGAGTGCACAGTAGACGCTTTAGGCCTTTTCCTTTTTCTCTTTTCTGTTTCTTTTTCTTTTCTGTTCTGTTAATTGTTTAGGCCCCAAATGGTTTTTGTAAAAAGTGTGACCTAGTCCATAAATACCAGTGCTTTATTCCCTAACACCTAAAACTAGTTTGGGCAAAATATCATTTCACAATTGTTTTAAACAAATTAAAAGGTTGCTAAATATTATTGTCAGCCACTGTTTGAGGTTGTTTGAGTTACTTACCCAATTTACTAAATGTTGGTTACAATTTTAGAATGGTCTCTGCAATATTTGCTATTTACTGAACATTTTAGTTTTTATGTTGGACAACTTTTATATTTCACTTTCATTTAAAGTTGAATTTGACTTAGGAGTTGAAATGCAATATGATGCTAATGATGATTATGCACTGTTAAGCTTGCTGACAAGTCATTATCAAAAGTGATTACTGTAGCTAATGACAGGGGGTGTTACATATATTCACATATATTCCCAAACCATCAGAGAGAGCCACGAAAATACTTTTCCACCGCCGCAACCTTCTGTTCCCGTGAGATCCCATCTTGGGGGCTTTTTCGGCATCCTGCCGGAGGGGGATTCGATCACGGAGGACATCTACATCAACCCTATTTCCCTTCCGATGAAGCGTGAGTAGTTTACCTCAGACCTACGAATCCATAGCTAGTAGCTAGATGGCTTCTTCTATCTATTTGATTCTCAATACCATGTTCTCCTCGATGTTCTTGGAGATATATCCGATGTAATCTTCTTTTGTGGTGTGTTTGTTGAGATCCGATGAATTGTGGATTTATGATCAATTTATCAATGAATATTATTTGAATCTTCTATGAATTCTTATATGCATGATTTGATATCTTTGTAACTCTCTTCGAACTATCGATTTGGTTTGCCCAACTAGATTGGTTTTTCTTGCAATGGGAGAGGTGCTTAGCTTTGGGTTCAATCTTGCGGTGTCCTCACCCAGTGACATAGTAGGGGTAGCGAGGCACGTATTGTATTGTTGCCATCGAGGATAAAAAGATGGGGTTTACATCATATTGCTTGAGTTTATTCCTCTACATCATGTCATCTTACTTAAGGCGTTACTCCGTTCTTTACGAACTTAATACTCTAGATGCATGCTGGATAGCGGTCGAGGTGTGGAGTAATAGTAGTAGATGCAGACAGGAGTCGGTCTACTTGACATGGACGTGATGCCTATATGCATAATCATTGCCTTGGATATCGTCATAACTTTGCGCTTTTCTATCAATTGCTCGACAGTAATTTGTTCACCCACCGTATTATTTGCCTTCAAGAGAGAAGCCTCTAGTGAAACCTATGGCCCCCGGGTCTATTTTCCATCATACATGTTTCCGATCTACTATTTTTTAATCTTTTATTTTTAGATCTATAAACAAAAAAACCCAAAAATATTTAGTTATCTTTTATTCAGTTTTATCTATCTCTATCAGATCTCACCTTTGCAAGTGACCGTGAAGGGATTGACAACCCCTTTTTCGCGTTGGGTGCAAGTGTTTGATTGTTTGTGTAGGTGCATCTATTGGGGACTTGTGCGTTTCTCCTACTGGATTGATACCTTGGTTCTTAACTGAGGGAAATACTTATCTCTACTGTGCTGCATCACGCTTTCCTCTTCAAGGGAAAAACCAACGCAAGCTCAAGAAGTAGCAGGAAGAATTTTTGGCGCCGTTGCCGGGGAGATCTACGTCAAGCCTACCAAGTACCCATCATAAACTCTCATCTCTTGCATTACATTATTTGCCATTTGCCTCTCGTTTTCCTCTCCCCCACTTCTAAAACAATTTTCAGAAAAACACAAAAAGATTTGCCTTTTTATTCGCCCTTCTTCCGTTCGTCTTTTTGTTTGCCTATTGGTTGCGTGCGTGACTAGACCGTCCACTTTCATGGCTAGTCTTTCCACTATCGCTAGTACTCCCAAGGGTGAAGTTCTTCATTTTAAGCAAAGGGAGGGAGAAAATTTAAAAGATGCTTGGTATAGAATTTGCGATACTCAAAATAGATCTACTCGTAAGCAATCTACTACCATTCTCCTTCGTAATTTTTATGTGGGAGTTACTCCTTGGAATAGATATGTTCTAGATACCATTACTGGGGGGAATTTTTTGGGAAGCCACACCGCGGATGCTTATAATGCTATGATAGATTTGGTAGGCTCACCACCCCTTATGATTAATGAAACTGTTTTGACTTTAGAACATGTGATGCAAAGACTTGATATTATTGATAATAAAGTTGCTACCGTAGAGCTCATTGAAAACTTGGATAAAAAGATTCATAATCAAATCACTCAATATGGATCTAAGGTAGGAGTCACTTTAAAGAATTTAAAGGAAAAAGAACCCATAGTTAATGAAAAGATAGATCAAGATTCTACTAGAATTGGCAAGCTAGAAGATATTATTACCAACTTGCGTTCTGCTTTTGCTTCTGTTAAAACTACTCCCAATTTTCCTCCTACAAAATCTGCCAAGTTTATTTATGTTCCTAAGAAAAAAGGTGAAACTTCTATTAAGGAAAAAGAGGGTCTTAAGATGATAAGTGTTCACCCTAATTTTGTCAACATTATTAAGGAACCGATTGCTACGAGTGAATTCCTTGATTTCTTGCCTAGGAGTGTGATTATTGATAAAATTGAAGAAACTCTTAGGGTTTATAAGTGTGCAATCGAAGAGTTGCATACCAAAGGTGACAATACCTAGATCTATTGCGTTATGCCTAGCTAGGGGCGTTAAACAATAGCGCTAGTTGGGAGGCAACCCAATTTTATTTTTGTTCTTATTTTTTTGGTTCTGTTTTTCAATAAATTTTTCATCTAGCCTTTGGTTAGATGTGTTTTTATGTTTTAATTAGTGTTTGTGCCAAGTAAGACCTTCGGGATGGCCTACGGTGATAGTTGATTTGATCTTGCTGAAAAACAGAAAATTTTGCGTCCAGTCACAGAATTGTTTAAATTCACTGGAGCGCGGAAAAACCCTGAATGTTTTACACAAGATTGATATACAAATTTACTATGTTTTCCTAATTTTTCAGCATTTTTGGAGTTACATAAGTATTATAACAATTCATATTTTCACAGACTATTCTGTTTTTGACAGATTCTGTTTTCTATGTGTTGTTTGCTTATTTTGATGAATCAATGGGTAGTATCGGGGGGTATGAACCATGGAGAAGTTGGAATACAGTAGATATTACACCAATATAAATAAAGAATAAGTTCACAACAGTACCAAAAGTGGTGATTTCATTTTCTTATACTAACGGATCTCATGAGTTTTCTGTTGAGTTTTGTGTTGTGAAGTTTTCAAGTTTTGGGTAAAGATTTGATGGACTATGGAATAAGGAGTGGCAAGAGCCTAAGCTTGGGGATGCCCAAGGCACCCCAAGGTAATATTCAAGGACAACCAAGAGCCTAAGCTTGGGGATGCCCCGGAAGGCATCCCCTCTTTCGTCTTCGTCTATCGGTAAATTTACTTGAGGCTATATTTTTATTCACCACATGATATGTGTTTTGCTTGGAGCGTCTTGTATGATTTGAGTCTTTGCTTTTAGTTTGCCACAATCATCCTTTCTGTACACACCTTTTGAGAGGGACACGCATGAATCGTGATTTATTAGAATACTCTATGTGCTTCACTTATATGTTTTGAGCTAGGCAATTTTGCTCTAGTGCTTCACTTATATCTTTTTAGAGCACGGCGATGGCTTTATTTTATAGAAATTGTTGAACTATCTTGCTTCACTTATATTATTTTTAGAGTCTCTCTAAATAGCATGGTAATTTGCTTTGGTTATGAATTTAGTCCTAATATGATGGGCATCCAAGAAAGATATAATAAAAACTTTCATATAAAGTGCATTGAATACTATGTGAAGTTTGATTCCTCATGATTGTTTTGAGATATAAAGATGGTGATATTAGAATCATGCTAGTGAGTAATTGTGGATTGGTAGAAATACTTGTGTTAAAGTTTGTGATTCTTGTAGCATGCACGTATGGTGAACCGTTATGTGATGAAGTCGGAGCATGATTTATTTATTGATTGTCTTCCTTATGAGTGGCGGTCGGGGACGAGCGATGGTATTTTCCTACCAATCTATCCCCCTAGGAGCATGCGTCTAATACTTTGCTTCGATAGCTAATAGACTTTTGCAATAAGTATGTGAGTTCTTTATGACTAATGTTGAGTCCATGGATTATACGCACTCTCACCCTTCCACCTTTGCTAGCCTCTCTAGTACCGCGCAATTCTCGCTGGTGCATTAAACCCACCATATACCTTCCTCAAAACAGCCACCATACCTACCTATTATGGCATTTCCATAGCCATTCCGACATATATTGCCATGCAACTTCCACCGTTCCGTTTATTATGACATGCTTCATCATTGTCATATTGCTTTGCATGATCATGTAGTTGACATCGTATTTGTGGCAAGGCCACCATTCATATTTTTTATACATGTCACTCTTGAATCATTGCACATCCTGGTACACCGCCGGAGGCATTCATATAGAGTCATATTTTGTTCTAGTATCGAGTTGTAAGTAAATAAAAGTGTGATGATCATCATTAGAGCATTGTCCCATGTGAGGAAGGGATGATGGAAGCTATGATTCCCTCACAAGTTGGGATGAGTCTCCGGACTTTATGAAAAATAAAAGAGGCCAAAGAAGCCCACCAAAAAGAAAAAAAATGAGAGAAAAGAGAGAAGGGACAATGTTACTATCCTTTTTCCACACTTGTGCTTCAAAGTAGCACCATGATCTTCATGATAAAGAGTCTCCTATGTTGTCACTTTCATATACTAGTGCGAAATTTTCATTATAGAACTTGGTTTGTATATTCCAATGATGGGCTTCCTCAAATTGCCCTAGGTCTTCGTGAGCAAGCGAGTTGGATGCACACCCACTTAGTTTCTTTTTGAGCTTTCATACACTTATAGCTCTAGTGCATCCGTTGCATGGCAATCCCTACTCACTCACATTGATATCTATTGATGGGCATCTCCATAGCCCGTTGATACGCCTAGTTGATGTGAGACTATCTCCTTCTTTTTGTCTTCTCCACAACCACCATATTCTATTCCACCTATAGTGCTATATCCATGGCTCACGCTCATGTATTGCATGAGAGTTGAAAAAGTTTGAGAACATCAAAAGTATGAAACAATTGCTTGGTTTGTTATCGGGGTTGTGCATGATTTAATACTTTGTGTGATGAAGATGGAGCATAGCCAGACTATATGATTTTGTAGGGATAACTTTCTTTAGCCATGTTATTTTGAGAAGACATGATTGCTTTATTAGTATGCTTGAAGTATTATTGTTTTTATGTCAATATTAAACTTTTGTTTTGAATCTTATGGATCTGAATATTCATGCCACAATAAAGAAAATTACATGGATAAATATGTTAGGTAGCATTCCACATCAAAAATTCTGTTTTTATCATTTACCTACTCGAGGACGAGCAGGAATTAAGCTTGGGGATGCTTGATACGTCTCCAATGTATCTATAATTTTTGATTGTTCCATGCTATTATATTATCAGTTTTGGATGTTTTATAAGCATTATATGCTATTTTATATTATTTTTGGGACTAACTTATTAACCTAGAGCCCAGTGCCAGTTTCTGTTTTTTCCTTCTTTTAGAGTTTCGTAGAAAAGGAATATCAAACGGAGTCCGAACGGAATAAAACTTTCGCGATGATTTTTCTTGGACCAGAAGACACCCAGAAGACTTGGAGTCCAAGCCAGAAGACCCACGAGGCGGCGGCAAGGGTGGAGGGCGAGCCCTAGGGGGGCGCGCCCCCATACCTTGTGACCCCCTCGGGAGTCCCCTGACCTACTTCTTCTTCCTATATATTCCCAAACCATCAGAGAGAGCCACGAAAATACTTTTCCACCGCCGCAACCTTCTGTTCCCGTGAGATCCCATCTTGGGGCCTTTTCCGGCATCCTACCGGAGGGGGATTCGATCACGGAGGGCATCTACATCAACCCTATTACCCTTCCGATGAAGCGTGAGTAGTTTACCTCAGACCTACGGGTCCATAGCTAGTAGCTAGATGGCTTCTTCTCTCTCTTTGATTCTCAATACCATGTTCTCCTCGATGTTCTTGGAGATCTATCCGATGTAATCTTCTTTTGCGGTGTGTTTGTCGAGATCCGGTGAATTGTGGATTTATGATTATTTTATCTATGAATATTATTTGAATCTTCTCTGAATTCTTATATGCATGATTTGATATCTTTGTAACTCTCTTCGAACTATCGGTTTGGTTTGGCCAACTAGATTGGTTTTTCTTGCAATGGGAGAGGTGCTTAGCTTTGGGTTCAATCTTGCGGTGTCCTCACCCAGTGACATAGTAGGGGTAGCGAGGCACGTATTGTATTGTTGCCATCGAGGATAAAAAGATGGGGTTTACATCATATTGCTTGAGTTTATTCCTCTACATCATGTCATCTTACTTAAGGCGTTACTCCATTCTTTATGAACTTAATACTCTAGACGCTTGCTGGATAGCGGTCGATGTGTGGAGTAATAGTAGTAGATGCAGGCAGGAGTCGGTCTACTTGACACGGATGTGATGCCTATATGCATAATCATTGCCTTGGATATCGTCATAACTTTGCGCTTTTCTATCAATTGCTCGATAGTAATTTGTTCACCCACCATATTATTTGCCTTCAAGAGAGAAGCCTCTAGTGAAACCTATGGCCCCGGGTCTATTTTCCATTATACTTGTTTCCGATCTACTATTTTGCAATCTTTTATTTTCAGATCTATAAACCAAAAAACCCAAAAATATTTAGTTATCTTTTATTCAGTTTTATCTATCTCTATCAGATCTCACATTTGCAAGTGACCGTGAAGGGATTGACAACCCCTTTATCACGTTGGGTGCAAGTGTTTGATTGTTTGTGTAGGTGCATCTATTGGGGACTTGCGCGTTTCTCCTACTGGATTGATACCTTGGTTCTTAACTAAGGGAAATACTTATCTCTACTGTGCTGCATCACCCTTTCCTCTTCAAGGAAAAAACCAACGCAAGCTCAAGAAGTAGCACAGACCGGGAGGCGTGCGTGCAGGTGTGTGAATTGACGGGAGGCGTGCTCGCTGCGCAGTGTCATCGGGAGGCATGCGAGTAGCTGTGTGAAATGACGGTAGGCATGCCATCAGCCCAGTGCACAGGCTCACCGGGAGGCAAGCCAGCGGTTTGAACGTCGCCTGCCTCTCTCCCACTACTCCATATTAATCGCATGCCCGAGCGGCCACACCCCCCATCTTCACCGCACACATAATCCTCTCTCTCTGCCTGCATCCTCGACGCCGCTCTCAGTACTCACCGCTGTCTGTGTATGAGGATGCCGCCGAAGCGCCCCATCGGAGGGAGTGCCGACGCCGGCGCTGCGGAAGCACCGGAGCACGGCGTGAAGATGGAGACAGAGGTTGCCGTCGCCGCCGCCGAGGTCTCGTTGCACCCTGACATCGTCGACGGCGTCGTGCTTCCACAGCCGGAGCTGGAGGTCCACAACGACTTCGGCGACGACCCCGGTGACGACTCCGCCGACGACTCCGGCGACGACTCCAATGACCACTCCGGCGATGACTCCGACGACGACGGACAACCGGTTAGTCATATATACCCATTTATGTGTCAAATACATCCTAGGGTTTCTCTGGTTACTCCTGCCTTCCCCTTTTTGAAATAGAAATCCTATGGTTATGTTCTCTCAATCCATGAAATCTGAGTAAGTTTCATTAGATCCGTGTAGTGTATTGATTGTTTGAATGGTCGAAATGATAAGTGATTAGTTGTTTCATCTGTACAAATGATTTTTGCTAATAATCCGACTAGGGTTAGTGTTTCGTGCTAATAATTCCTAGCTAGGGCTTGACAATTGATTTTTGAATGACCTAAATATATGTTTGTGCCATTTTTTTCAAGATTGGTCTGTACATAGACAATTGTGCTTAAAAATCGAACCATAATATTTGGATATGTCTAAAAAATAGTCATAAATTCCATAAATTCCTAATCCTACTTTACGGCATGTAAACATTGATTTGATGCAAAATTTTGGCAACTGCCACATGTTCGCTAGAGATTAGTTTGTAAACATTAATTTGACGCCACATTTTTTTACTATATGTATAGGTGCTGTCTGACGATGTCGACAGCGAGGATGAAGATGGCCACAGGAGGTACAAGAGGCAAATCCTTAGGGAGCTTTATGCGAGAATGCATAATAGGCGTATTAGGACCTGGGATGGCGGCTATCGATGCCCATTTTGCAACGAAAAGCTTCATGACGCGTATGGAAGTGTTCTGGCGCATGCAATAGGACGAGCCGTTGGCTCCTTCAGGCAGAAGTATTCTCGCAGGGTGGCACACGCCGCGTACGCCGAGTACCTGGAGAAGCTTCAGGATCGTGCCGACAGATGAGATCGGATGTGGGATTGAACTATGTACGCTTGAGTATGCTTAATGACGGTTGAACTATGTACTTATGGTTGAACTATGTTTGTGTACGCTTATTATCTATGTCTGAGAATGTTTAATCTATGTTTACTTATGTCTAAATGTGGGATATGGATGCAATCAGTTCGGTTGATAGAATCTACCTCCGTTCTGGTTTATTGGTCCCCTTTGTAATTTGTGTTAAATTTTGACCAAAGATTTAACTGACAAAATGTTAGTGCGGGTCAGCAAAAATTGTATCGTTGGATGCGTATTTGAACATAGTGTTCAATGACATAATTTTCTGTGACATGCATAAACATTTGTTAGTTAAATCTTTGGTCATAATTTGGCACACATTACAAAGGGGACCAATAAACCAGGACGGAGATAGTACGTCAATCACACATGGTTCCCAAAATTGGAACCGTGTGCAATGACTTTCATTTTCCCTGTTACGTCAATCACACACGGTTGGCTCTAGCAAACCGTTGCCTCTGAAACACTTTGTGGGACAGAAAACCCTCACCACCCAATTCAAAAAAGAAAAAAGAAAACCCTCACCATCCCCATGTCACAAAAACCCTCACCCCGCCCGCCACCTCCTCTGGTCCCCATTCACACCTGCACAAGCTCCTCCGCGTCTATGCATGGCACTGCCTATCGCCGCGGCAACCACTTAGCTCGACGCCTGTCGCCGCCGCCAGGCTGCCGGCAAACCCCACCGCATTTCGCCACTTTCGCTTGCCGCCGCCTATCGCCATCGGCTTTCTCGACGCTGCTCGCGGTCAACCCAGCTCCGCCCGGTTGGGGAATCAGCCGTATTGAGGGTTTTTTCTCATGGACAACAAGGTAACTAATTTAATGAGATATTATCTCATCTCTTATCCCAGTTCATCTGCCTCCTTTAATCACCCGGCCGAAATCGCCGTGAATTCATTTTTATTCGAGCTGATTTGAGGATTTTCTTTCATTCATAGGGTGTACAGTGCACGGATACATCAGGACTTTGCGGCCTCTGCCAGACATCCATGGAGTTCCATCTCACCGTACTAGATGACTTGAGGATGCGCGCGGTATGTTCAATCTCACCCTAAATCGGTTGGCATGGCCTACTTTCCTGAACATATACTATATATTGTTGCATTTGGATAAAAGGTGCCACATGCAGCATATACGTCAAAGGGGATTTTTTTTCCTCTTCTTTCTATATTAGGCAAATTAATGATGTATTGTTCTTTTGATTACTCTCATATTTCCATGACATCATGGTTACCCTATCTGTTTAATTATAGATTTTTGTTCTTTGATTTCAACTATTGTACAGTTCTTTCAATTTCGCACATATTTGCATGTTACCATATTCTTTAACAATCTTGCCATTTTCTGCAGCGCGTCCCTTGCTATGCAACAGAATCTGTAGTACACAATCTTTCCCTTTACATAAATCAAGACTGCACGGATGTCATACTGAACACAAACCATGGATTTACAATCGTTGCTTCTGTAAGACTTGATGAATGTGGTCACTCCTATTTTGCCAAGGGCCTTTGGACAGAAATTTCGAAGTTTTATGTACTGAAAGCTGGCACTAAAATTGCACTGCACATAAAAGACCCTAGTCATGAGATATATGCTAACTTCCCCGACGATATCATCCGTCCAGACTTTGTTCGAAGTAAGTGTTCTTTTCAAGTATCTGCATGTTGACTTACCCAGCAATATCAAAAGAATTGTGTAGTATTTAATCAACCAATTGTTATTCCATTTTCTTACTCTATTCCTACCTACTAACTTCTAGTTACCAGTACACTTTTCTATTGCCCTGTTTTAACTAAATATTCCCTGAACTCCCACTTCTATCAGAAAGCGCTGCTGATGAGGAGACTCCGGAGGTGGAGAACGGGGCTGCCAACAAGCGGAGGCGGGTCGAGCAAGAACCGCAAGCGACTCCAGCAGGCCTAGACTTCATCAGCAGCCTCCCCGATGATATGTTGACAGTCATCATCTCCCTCCTCCCAATCAAATATGGGGCACGGACAACCGTCCTTTCCCGGCGGTGGCGCCCCCTATGGAACTCCACCCCTCTCGACCTCATTGACACCCACGAGCTCTGCCATGGCTATCACAAAAGCTTGGATGCGTTCTCCAAGATCCTCGGCAGTCACCCTGGCCCAACCAGAGGCCTTAGCATGGGCAAGTTCCGTTGCAACGTCAAGGACCGAGCCAAGCTTGACGACTGGTTCTGATCCCCTGCCCTAGATCAGCTCAAGGATCTCACTTTTGATGATGGGCATATGCGCTTGCTGCCAATGTCCACACTCTGCCTCGCGCCCACACTGCGCGTCGCCAAGTTGAGGAACTGCCATTCCCCCCCTAATGACGCGCCCGCTCTTATTCTACCACGACTGAAGCACCTCGAGCTCGTCGCCGTCTACCTCCCAAATGGTGACATGGAGTGCCTGCTCTGTGGTTGTACTGCACTCGAGTACCTTCGTCTTCAGGCATTCAATGGGTTGAGTAGCTTCCACATCACCTCCATGACTCTCCGGACTATTTATGTGTGTTGCTGGTGCTGCAAGAAGACATCACAAGATGTGTACCACGGTATGGTCATTGAGGACACACCTTCACTTGAGAGATTACTTGTAGTTGATCAAGAAGGTCCAACAAGAATCAATGTCATTTCTGCGCCGAAATTGACAGTGGTGGGCTACTCATCTGACAAATACTCCGAACTTGTTATTGGATCCACACCCATTCAGGTACAACAGCCGCCTTCTACCTCTCCTTCTAGAAATTAACATTATATCTAATTTTGAAGATGTATGTTCGTCTGTCAACCAGAAAATGATTCTGACAAGCTTCACCCCGAAACTGCGCACAGTGAAGGTCTTGGCACTAGAATCTATCGGCCCCAACCTAGAGCAAGTTGTCAGTTTCCTGAGATGCTTTCCGTGCCTGGAGAAGCTCTATATCGAGGTGATGTTCCTTTCCTGTTAAATGTTAACCATAAGGGAGTTCAATTTGTGACACCTTTTTCCAAGTTTACAATGACAATGTACTATGATTTCTGAAGGATTTTTGGAGGATTTCAGTACATACATGTCCCCCCCCCATATTGGTTGCTTGATCCATATGGTTACAATCCATAAGAATTTCTCCTTTGGATTCATCTGTACTAGTTTTCTTAGGGAACTTTTCATCCACTCCAACCTCTTGTGAAGAAGGCTACATTTTTCTAGATTGTAATCAAATGCCCATGTTAATCATGTCGGATCGAAGATGGCACGTTAGTGCATTTTACAAATCCTGCAAACCAAATAAGCCTATAGTAGTGTTCAAAACTGCATGTAGGCACTAACACGTTTTCTTCTTTTGCAGATAAGATTAGGCCCGGTGGTGGATAATGTGATACAATATAACAATCACATCGAATGCCTAGATCTGCATCTCTCAGAAATTACTTTGAACTCCTACCGAGGGACTTTACCGGAGATTATATTTGCCAGGTTCTTTGTTGTCAGAGCAAGGTTGCTGAAGGTAATGAGGTTTGCCATACATTTATTTCGTAAAAATGAATGGTTTGTTGGTCAGCGCTGGCGGCTGCGGTAGAATGGAATAGGCTCCGAAAATGTTGAATTTCATTTTGGAACTTCAGATGACAGAGTAATCAGAAGTCATCGTGTCAACCCCATACATGACTTCTCAGTGGCTGACCCCTTTGCGAAAATTATGAGGTTTCGAAACCAACCTTACAAGTGGTAATATTAGTTTGAACCTCTCTTATATCCATGTTCAGCGGATCAGCGCGAGCGTTTGTAGCTGATGAGCTGAATTTCATTTCTAATATCAGTTTGAACCTTGTAATCTTCGAATTTGAGCCATCTAACTCTGGAATTTGAACCTTGTAATAATTCGAGCTTTTGTGGTACAATCGTTGAAATGGCATCGTATGAGACTCGTATATTGGTAGCACTATTTTGACCTTAATATGCAATGGGCTTAGATTTTATTAACCATTCTCGAATCTGTTTACCTTGTCGATCTCATAGCACACGATATGTATAGCTAACTCGATTGTGATCTTTGACATTATTGCACACAGTTGGTTTCTTCAACCATGTGCCCTGTAGAGCGCAGAATTAATTATTGCACTCGAGTGTCCATCATCACCCTTCTGTGTAACTTTGACCTCATCACCCACGGGTAAACTTATGACCGAAGTCATTCCACACACTTCGTTTTCACAAAGCTTTGTGCCAATAAACGCCCATGATTTGTCCCTCTTCTAGCCGACGCGTGGCCAAACTAACCGAGCGGGAAGCTTGCGCGGTAAACTACGCGGTAGCGCGGGAACAGGCTCACCGATGATACATTTGGCACCTCTTCGAGCCCACGCGTGGTCAAACGAAATGTGTGCGGTGTTGTCAAGCATGCACTGGAATCCTCCGCTATGAACGCGGTGACAACACGTGACGATTACAGGCCGGCCGGCCCCCATTTATTACAGCGGCCATTTAACCCTTGTGTTTCTTCAACCTTTTGATCGCGCCCCACCATTGCAAGAAGCACACCCACCACGACAAATTCTTAGAGGGTATCCTGCGCGGCTCCAATGGCGCTCCGAGCGGCTGCCAACGACGAGCAGCAGTTCACCATGCATGCCGTGGTGGACACCCACAGAAGGTTCACGGAGCTCTCGGTGGTGTACACCAATAACCCGGTCTGGGTGGAGCACTCCATCCACATCATGGAGTTGTTGCTTGCTGAGGAGAAGTACAAGGTGGTCGGGTTCGACCTTGAGTACACCCGTGATCGTGTCGGGTCTCATCCCAAGGTCGCCGTCGCCCAGATGTGCGTGCGCAATCACGTCCTCGTCTACCACTATTGCCTGGCCACAAGGCCTTGCGAGCATTTTGTCAGGTTTGTCAACAGCCCCCACTACATGTTCGCTATGGTGGACATCACCAACGATGTAAAGGTGCTCAAGAATTCGGGCATCGCCTGCCAGAATCTTGTCGACATCCAGGGCCAATACAAGATCTGGGGCAGGAACGAGCATGAGAAGGACTCACTGGTTCACCTCGCCGAGGCCATCATCGATCCCTACTACAGAGACATGAAGGATTCCTACAACAAGGACAAGCGTGCCTGGCACTCGGCCTGGATGGAGAAACTCGACAAAGCTCACGTCGTGTACGCGGCCAAGGAGGCGTACACCATCTACGAGATGTATAGGCGGCTCGTTGACATGAGGAAGTGCCTCCTTCCCCAAAACGGCCAGGAATCCAGTCGGAAGCAGAGCAATGGCAAGCATCGTCGCAACAAGTAGATGATTAGATCCTCGTTTCCCCTAGTTTAGTATGCATGTAATTGCTTACTTTGGTGTGTGGAAATGTTATGTGTGTAGTCACTTGTGTAATTGTATGCTTAATTTGGTTATGCAATGCTGTCTTTTTAAGTATATATGTTGATGCTCTGTAGACAAAACAAATCCCATCGCACACGGACTAAACAATGGAACCCATCGGTGATTATTTCATCAATCACTGACAATTGTATACCAGCAATCATTTGCTCACAACACACACAGCTTGTTAACAGGAATCATCTGTGTTGTTATCGGTCTTCCTACACATTTCCGATTACAGACCTGTTTGCCGCGTATCACACACATCTTGTTAAGTTGAACCGTTTCTATTCTCTTGGCTCAACGCAAACAGTACATCCGAGTGAACTGTATGTCGTATATCGCACACACCTTCATCTGGCTGCCCGTTTCTGTTGTTTCGCATCATGACAAACAGTTTATCCGAGTGAACTATATGCCGTATATCGCACACGCCTTCATCTAGCTGCCCGTTTCTTTTGTTCTGCCTCATCGCAAACAGTTCATTGAACTGAACCGTATGCCCCGCATCGCACACGTAACTAAAATCTGAACCGTGTTTGATGTATCCTTCATTGCAAACGTTTTGCATCTTTTTCGATGGTTATTTTACATCATCGTTTGTGATTAATGCATCGCACACAGTTTCGTCAAAGGGTCTCTTATCGTAGTGTCGCGTTAGCAGCATCCTGCAGTAGTGTATTACTTTCTGTTATTTTTCTCCTTTTTGTAGCACCCAACAGGAGGCAACATTGTAAGACCAGTGATCTAAAATTATGAAGGAAAATAGTACATAGAATTAGAAAATTTTACATCAGCAGTTCAACACCTTAACAATCATATACCATGTATATTGAAATTGGGGATGGATGAATTATATACATACTTTTGAAAGAATGGGACGATGATAATCGATGAACTCGCTCGGTTGCACCATGGCAGCCTCGTCACTAGTAGAAAACAGGGCTTTGGTCCAGGCGAGATAAGAGCTTTAATCCCGGTTCTGTTACGAACCGGGACCAATGGGTGCATCGGTCCCGGTTCGTGAGGCCAGGGCGCCGGCCGGGCCAGGGTCCCGGTTCGTCTGACCCCTTTGGTCCCGGTTCCAGACATGAACCGAGACCAAAGGGCCTCGCTCCTGGCGCAACCCCTTTAGTCCCGGTTGGTGGCTGGAACCGGGACCAAAGGTCAGTATTCTGTCCCAGTTCTAGCCACCAACCGGGACTAAAGAGATGCCTATATATACCCTCGCCCCTGCCCACCCTCCCCTCTGTTTTTTGGCCGTATGGGAGGTGTGTGCATGCGCTGCTATGTTCTCCCTTCTATGCATGCACATGAGGTGTTCGATGAAATGCTCGAGCCACACTTAAGCTTTCTCCTCTCCAAGCTCGACCTCCAAGCTCCATTTTCCCCAATATTTGTCTAGGTTTAGCGGTGCATCAACTACACAAGTGTTCTAAAAGGTTAGCTACTTCATCCTTTCATCTCTCACTGCTAGTTTAGCTCATTTCAAATGCTCTAGAAGTAGAGTGGTTTGTGGGTTTTAGTGTAGGAGTGTATGTGGGAGTTCTTTTGATTTAGATGCATAATTTGAGCTCAAATTAACTTCTTAGAATCTACACATGTGTACGGTGCCGCCCCATCCCCGTCCTCACCACCCTCGATCACCCGTGCCGATCTCGTCGTCGACACCACCGTGGTGAGCCTCTTGTTCTTATCTTCTTTTTAAAAGAAAAAATTCTTACTTGTATGATTTAGATAGATATACTTGTATAAATTTCTTACTTTTATTATTGTTTGTTATTATATAGTGCCATGGTTTTGGTATCCGCCCCCGTCGGCCCTCGTCCGGTCTATGATTCGGATGTGGTATATTATCTTTTATAACTATTTGTTTCATTTAGTGTTTATGACAATTATGCCGACCAACGTGACAGATGTTTTTCTCTAGGAGGTATGTGAACCGGAAATTCCAACCGACCCCCTTGTCGAGAAGTTAAATTTAGTTGATCAAGAAAACGAGTATTTGAAAGAAAAATTGAAAAGAATTGAGGAGGAGAAGATGAAATTGGAGTTGTATGTTGCCGATGTCGTCGATGATCACAAGATCGAGATGGATGCAATGCGCTTGAAGATTACAAAGATAAAAAAATATGCCATTGATAATGAGGCTTGGTATCATTATGCTGTTGGATCAATTGTTACCTTAGTTGTGATAATGATCGCATTTGTTGTTGCATTTAAATGTTTATATAGTTGTATGTTAGTTTCAATGTATGTTTTAATTAGATGCTCTAGAGAGCTGTATGTTGTTCTATGAGAACTATGTATTAACTTTATGTATTTATTTTTTCAGTAATAACATTTGATCGCTACTATACTTTGGTTTTAATGTGATGATGAAATTGTATTAATTTGGTAACTTCTCTATTCATTATGTTCTGTAATGGTTTTTGATACACTTAATTATATAATGCACGCAGATGAACCGGCAATGGATGTACGGTGACCGATGCACCTCCGAGTACATTGAGGGCCTGCATAATTTTCTTGAAGTGACTGAGGCAAACAAGAATAATGGTTTTATGTATTGTCCATGCCTTATCTGTGGGAATACGAAGGATTACTCTGACTCGAAAACCCTTCACATCCACCTGCATGAGAAGGGTTTCATGCCACACTATAATGTTTGGACCAAGCACGGAGAAAGAGGGGTTATGATGGAAGACAACAAAGAAGAAGAAGATGATGACAACTATCCCCCTGAATACGATGATACTGCAACGGGGGAAGCTGAAGATCAAGAGGAACCAGACGATGTGCCCGATGATGATCTTCACCGGGTCATTGTTGATGCAAAGAGACAATGCCAAAGTGAGAGGGAGAAGTTGAAGTTCGATCGCATGTTAGAGGGTCACAAAAAAGGGTTGTACCCAAATTGCGAAGATGACAACACAAAGCTCGATACCACACTGGAATGGCTGCAATGGAAGGCAGACAATGGTGTATCTGACAACGGATTTGGGAAGCTACTGAAAATAATGAAGAAGAAGCCTCCAAAGGATATCGAATTGCCCGACAGTACGTACGAAGCAAAGAAGGTTCTATGCCCTCTAGGATTGGAGGTGCAGAAGATACATGCATGCCCTAATGAGTGCATCCTCTACCGCGGTGAGTATGAGGATTTGAACGCATGCCCGGTATGCGGTGCATTGTGGTATAAGATCAGACGAGATGACCCTGGTGATGTTGAGGGCGAGCGCCCCAGGAAGAGGGTTCCTGCCAAGGTGATGTGGTATGCTCCTATAATACCACGGTTGAAACGTCTGTTCAAAAACAAAGAGCATGCCAAGTTGATGCGATGGCACAAAGAGGACCGTAAGTAAGACGGGAAGTTGAGAGCACCCGCTGACGGGTCGCAGTGGAGAAAAATCGAGAGAAGGTGGGGGGACTTTGCAAGTGACGCAAGGAACATATGGTTTGGTTTAAGCGCAGATGGCATTAATCCTTTTGGGGAGCAGAGCAGCAATCATAGCACCTGGCCCATGACTCTACGTATCTATAACCTTCCTCCTTGGTTGTGCATGAAGCGGAAGTTCATTATGTTGCCAGTGCTCATCCAAGGCCCTAAGCAACCCAGCAACGACATTGATGTGTACCTAAGGCCATTAGTTGAAGAACTTTTACAGCTGTGGAATGGAAAAGGTGTATGTGTGTGGGATGAGCACAATCAGGAGGAATTTGACCTACATGCGTTGATGTTCGTAACCATCAATGATTGGCCTGCTCTCAGTAACCTTTCAGGACAGACAAACAAGGGATGCCACGCATGCACGCACTGTTTAGATGACACCAAAAGTATATATTTGGACAAATGCAGGAAGAATGTGTACCTGGGACATCGTCGATTTCTTCCGACCAACCATCAATGTCGAAAGAAAGGCAAGCATTTCAAAGGTGAGGCAGATCACCGGAAGAAGCCCGCCCTCCGTACTGGTGATCACATACTTGATATGGTCAATGATTTACAAGTAATCTTTGGAAAGGGTCCTGGCGGACTATCTGTTCCGAATGACGCTGAGGGACGCGCACCCATGTGGAAGAAGAAATCTATATTTTGGGACCTACCATATTGGAAAGACCTAGAGGTCCGCTCTGCAATCGACGTGATGCACGTGATGAAGAATCTTTGCGTGAACCTGCTAGGCTTCTTGGGCCTGTATGGGAATACAAAAGATACACCGGAGGCACGGGAGGACCAGCAACGTGTGCACGAAAAAGACGGCATGCATCCAAAGCAGTATGAAGGTCCTGCCAGCTACGCTCTTACCAAAGAAGAGAAGGAAATCTTCTTTGAATGCCTGCTCAGTATGAAGGTCCCGTCTGGCTTCTCGTCCAATATAAAGGGAATAATAAATATGGGAGAGAAAAAGTTCCAGAACCTAAAGTCTCATGACTGCCACGTGATTATGACGCAATTGCTTCCGGTTGCATTGAGGGGGCTTCTATCAGAAAACGTTTGATTAGCCATTGTGAAGCTATGTGCATTCCTCAATGCAATCTCTCAGAAGGTAATCGATCCAGAAACCCTACCAAGGTTAAAGAATGATTTGGTGCAATGTCTTGTCAGTTTCGAGTTGGTGTTCCCACCATCCTTCTTCAATATCATGACGCACATCCTAGTTCATCTAGTCAATGAGATTGCCATTCTGGGCCCTGAATTTCTACACAATATGTTCCCCTTTGAGAGGTTCATGGGAGTCTTAAAGAAATATGTTCATAACCATGCTAGGCCAGAAGGAAGCATCTCCATGGGCCATCAAACAGAGGAGGTCATTGGGTTTTGTGTTGACTTCATTCCTGACCTTAAGCCGATTGGTCTCCCTCAATCGCGGTATGAGGGGAGACTGACTGGAAAAGGCATGCTAGGAGCGGACTCAATAATATATAGGGACGGGCATTCTTGGGCTCAAGCACACTACACAGTTCTACAGAATTCTACCTTGGTGACCCCGTATGTCAATGAACACAAGAATATTCTGCGCTCCAAACACCCGGAGCAGTGTGACGACTGGATTACATGTGAACACATCAGGACTTTCGGCAGTTGGTTGCAAACACATCTCATGGGTAACACCACTGTTGCAGATGAGCTGTACTTGTTGGCCAGGACACCATCTTCAACTGTATTGACTTACAAAGGGTACGAGATAAATGGGAATACATTTTACACGATTGCCCAAGATCAAAAGAGCACCAACCAAAACAGTGGTGTCCACTTTGATGCAGCAACCAAGAGGGGAAAGGACACATATTATGGTTACATAGTGGACATATGGGAACTTGACTATGGACATGATTTTAAGGTCCCTTTGTTTCGGTGCAAATGGGTTAATCTGTCAGGAGGCGGGGTACAGGTAGACCCATAGTACGGAATGACAATAGTGGATCTGAACAATCTTGGGTATAGAGACGAACCATTCGTCCTAGCCAATGATGTGGCGCAGGTTTTCTATGTGAAGGACATGTCTACCAAACCGAGAAAAAGAAAGGATAAGGAAGCGAATACATCATACGATGAGCCAAAGCGCCACATAGTTCTTTCAGGGAAAAGAGACATCGTGGGAGTGGATGGCAAGACAGACATGTCTGAAGATTATGAAAAGTTTCATGAAATTCCTCCCTTCAAAGTGAAGGCTGACCCAAGCACCCTGTTAAACGATGAAGATTATCCATGGTTACGACGCAATAAGCAAGGGACACAAGCGAAGAAAAAGTGAAGGAGGATACGATGATGGCTCTGATTACGTGAAGAAAAAATGAAATGCCTTTTGTAACAGATGAGTTTTCGTCCGAAACCCTGATACTTCGAAAGAGATTGTCCATTTTGTACACTAAGTGCATCCAGTTTTTTCCGTAACCCTCTCAACTTTTTAGCACATGCTATGTGGGTGAAATGATGATACCATGCCAACTTTCAACCTTTTCAGAGTTCATTTGTAGTGCTTTTCAATTTCAGGGTCATTTAGCTCAAAAAAAGATTAAATGCATGAAAAATAAAAAATGAAGTCAAAAAGGGTTGAAAATTGATGATGTGGCTTTGAATGTGCATATTGAACGCACAAAAAGTCTGGAGTTGAAATAAGTTTAAAAAAATATGAAATGCCTCTGTAACACATGAGTTTTCATCCGAAACCCTGATACTTCGAAAGAGATTGTCCAGTTTGTACACGAAGTGCATCCAGTTTTTGCCGTAACCCTCACAAACTTTTAGCACATGCTATGTGGGTGAAATGATGATACCATGCCAACTTTCAACCTTTTCAGAGTTCATTTGTAGTGCTTTTCAATTTCAGGGTCATTTAGCTCAAAAAAGATTAAATGCATGAAAAATAGAAAATGAAGTCAGAATGGGTTGAAAATTGATGATGTGGCTTTGAATGGTGCATATTGAACGCACAAAAAAGTCTGGAGTTCAAATAAGATTAAAAATTATGAAATGCCTTTCTAACACATGAGTTTTCGTCCGAAACCCTGATACTTCGAAAGAGATTGTCCAGTTTGTACACGAAGTGCATCCAGTTTTTGCCGTAACCCTCTCAACATTTTAGCACATGTTATGTGGGTTAAATGATGATACCATGCCAAGTTTCAACCTTTTTAGAGTTCATTTGTAGTGCTTTTCAATTTCAGGGTCATTTAGCTCAAAGAATGAACTAATAGCAAAAAGAATGAACTAGAAAACTTTTATAAAACTCTAATAGAAAAAAGAATGAACTAAAAAGAATCAATTAAAATATTTTGTTATGATCAACTAAAACAAAACTATAATATTCTTCAATAGCAAAAAGAATCAACTAAAAAGCTTTTATAAACCTCTAGTTATGATCAAAATAATATTAACTTAAAATTATATAAAATTTATGCAACTAAAGTTATCAAAGTATTTTTTTGTTAAAAACTTTAATAGCAAAAAGAATTTTCATAAAGTATTTTTTGTTACAAACTTTAATAGCAAACTAAAAAGCTTTTATAAAACTCTAATAGCAAAAGGAATCAACTAAAAAGAATCAATAAAAAATAAAATTTATGGAACTAAAATTATATAACTAAATTTAACATATGAAAAAATAACATTAAAAATTTAAAAACATAACATATGCAAAAAATAAAAAACTGCCCGCCTACTAGGCCACCACGGCCTGCATTCGACTAGAAACCCAACTATACGTGCGCCAGGATGCAGGCCCGCGGGGCAAGTAGGCCCAACAGGACACAAAAGAATGTTAGGCCCAACAGGCCTGCATTAGAGAGGAGCTCGACGGGGCTATCGCAGCTGGGCTTATAAACCACTGCGAGCGCCTCATGACAAGCGAGGTGGGACTAAACTCCCACCACACTGCGCTAGTGCCAGCACAAGCCCTTTAGTCCCAGTTGGTGGGTCCAACCGGGGCTAAAGGCCACCCTTTAGTCCCGGTCCCAGCCACCAACCAGGACTAAAGGGCTGTGCTTCCCGCCCTTTTGCTTGGCGAAAAACACCTTTAGTCCCGGTTGGTGGCACGGACCGGGACTAAAGGGGGGGCCTTTAGTCCCGGTTGGAGCCACCAACCGGGACTAAAGGGGTGGCTCTATAAGCGAGACTTAGCAAATTTCCAATCCCCATCTGTGCAGTTCCCCCGACGAAGCCCCCAGGCTGCCCGACCTCGCCATCAACGCCCTCGCCATCAGGCTGCTCCACCTCGTCGTCGACGCCCTCGCCGACGCCCTCGACGCCCTCTGCCCCGACGTCGGCGCCGCTCCCCGCGCCCCTGCCCTGCCCCGACGCCGTCGTGCCCCTGCCCCTGCCCCTGCCCTGACGCTCCCCCCAGTGAGCCCCTTTCCTCCGCGCCCCTGCCCTGCCCCGACGCCGCCGCCACCGTCACCGTCCCAGCTGCTTTGCTTGCCGCGCCGCTACCCCTGCTCTGCTTTTTTTTTGTTCATAGATTATTTTTCTCTATTGATGTATGTATGGATGCTGTATGTATGTATATGCAGATGTATGGATTATCCATGGATGTATGCATTGATGTATGATTTTTTTTGTTCATAGAATTTTTTTTGTCCATTGATGTATGCTCTTTTTTTCATAGAAAGTTTTTTTGTTCATAGAAATTTTTGTTCATGATGATCTTGCTAAAACTCATATTAAGTTTACTAAGTTTTACTTTGCCTAAATCGGGAAGAGGCAACTTTACTAAATGTTCATGATTTTTTTTTGTACATAGATTTTTTTTGTTCATAGAAATTTTTGTTCATGATGATCTTGCTAAAACTCATATTAAGTTTGAATATATGAGCAATGATGTATGGATGATCCATGGATGTATGCATATTGTTTTTCTATATCGGGGAGAGGCAACTTTACTAAATGGGCATGATGATCTTACTAAGTTTTATTTTGCCTAAATCGGGGAGAGGCAACTTTACTAAATGGGCATGATGATAATGAAATTTATTACGGTTAATTATGGGAGAGAGAGAGAGTAACAACTCATATATTCAAAATTTACTCCCGGTCCGCTCGCCCGACCAACTCTGGAGGCCACCCAAACCCAAGAAGAAAGAGCGTTGCCGATCTCCCACTCCCGCGCTGTTGTTATGTATAATACTATTGATGTCTAATGTCAAGTTAACAAATTCTGTTCCATTAAAACATAACCCCGATAACTTCGACATGAGGGGGGGTCGTTAAAACATAACCCCGATAACATCGACATGAGGGGGGGTCGTTAAAACATAACCCCGATAACTTCGACATGAGGGGGGGGGTCGTTAAAACATAACCCCGATAACTTCGACATGAGGGGGGACGTCGGACAGGCATGAGAGAGGCGGTCCGCAAAGTATCCTCTCTCGAAAGATATATAGGATGACTCATCAGACATGAGTGGGAGGAGTCCTCGACGATGTTTGCCACTAATCCATTGCTCACATGCATATGATTCCTTGTTGTGATATTAAGTCCATATTTGCCACTAATCCATCTCTCATGTTTGTATATTGCCATGTTGTAATATTTGCAGAAACTATGGACAGAGACTTAGAAAAAGAAGAGTTGTTGGGGGATATAATCCGCGACGGAGGTGATCCCTTGTCGTTTCTGAATGACACTGATGGTCAGGAAGGAGAGGATGAAGGCTCTGGTGATCCAACAATGGAGGAGGAAGGAGATCATGACGGCTCCGGTGACCGAATGACGGAGGAAGGAGATCATGATCACGGCTCCGGTGACCGAACGGAGGAGGGAGCCTTAACTGTTGCAAAGTCCGGCGAGGTATATATATATATTAATTAAGCCTCTGCTGACTAGATGCATTAATTGTTTTGTATGTACATATATTAACGCTTGTTTCTTCTTTTAGCCCTCCGGATCAAGCCAAACTTCGGTAAGGAGACGAGGCCCGAAGAAAAGGTTGCGCTAGGATGAAAGGTTCACGATCACAGAAGTCGCTCGAGATGGCCAACCGATTGCTCCCAAGCAGACCAAGGACGCATTTGTACATCAGTGCGGAGTTGTTGTTAGGGACAACGTCCCAATCAGCATCCAAGAATGGAATAAGAAGAAGGACCCTGAAGTTTCTTATGTCCAGGATAGACTGAAAGATGATCTTTGGACCTCGCTGATGACAAATTTCAGCCTACCGCCAAAGGAGGATCCGAATAACCCAGTTATAGAGCGAAAGGTCAAGGCGTTTGCTCTTAAGAAGATGGCAGAGCTATTCAAGAACTGGAAGAAAGAGTTGAACAAAAAGTTTGTCGAGAAAGACGAGACTCCAGAATTCATCGGTCGATATGAGAGGATAAGAGATCACTGGCCTGCATTTGTGGCCTACAAGAAATCGGACATGGGTAAGCAAAGGTCACTGACAAACAAGCAAAATGTTGCAAAGAAGAAGTATCACAATACCACGGGGTCAGGTGGCTACAGCAAAGCCCGGCCGTTGTGGGACAAAGCTGAGCAAGACCTGCTTGCTAAAGGGGTCCAACCAGCGACATTGCACTGGCCAGATCGGGCAAGGACTTGGTTCTTCGGGGTTGGGGGAACTTTGGACCCAGAATCAGGGAAGTGTGTTTGGACGAAAGCTCAACTTGCAATACCCATCAAGAAGCTTGAGGGAGCAATCCAGGAAGCGTGGGAAGGGAGGTTCCGGCCCGACAGAGAGAAGGACGAGCTGACAGAGGCCCTCGGGAATCCTGAACACCCTGGAAGAACATGAGGCACTTCAGGCTCCGTTCCGTGGGTGCATGGGTTTCCCGACAGCGGTGGTTATAGAAGCCGACAGAGAAAGAAGCAAGAGGAAGCAAGTGAAATGCAGAAGCTCAGTGCAAGATTAGCGAAACTAGAGGAACTTGAGAGCCAGCGAGCTACCGGCCAACCATCTCAGTGGCACGAAGATCCTTCCTTCGACACTGCCCCGGAAGCTACCCCACCATCTCAGCGGAGAAGCAGCATGGCTTCCACGGAGCTCGTTCAGCCTGATTTCACGGCTCCTCGCTACCCCGTGGATAGTATCACGGAGGATGAACATTGTGTGCTAATGACGAAATGCCAGAACCTGACCTTGAAGGCGGCGGTCAGCTCTATTGTACCTCCTCGAGCTGAGGGAACTTTCCATTGCCGTCCGATTCCACATGGCTATGCTATTGTCACGGTGGATTAAATAATGGACGGATTTGAGGGGCTAGAGCTTGACTACCCTACAGGTGAAGGGGATATTTTTCTGGAAAATGCTTTAAGGAGTACATGTCTATGAAGAAAGGAGAACATGAAGCTTCCAAACTGGACGCCGCCTCAGCAGACTCAGCCGGATGAGGCCCCTCAGCACACTCCTCACAGTCCAGCTCAGCTGCCTGAGTTGTCTCCGGCGCGTGAGCTGTCTCCGCCGCCTCAGCCGCCGTTTCCGGTGGAGGAGGCCCCTCATCAGAGTCCTCTTCCTCCTCCGCCTCCTCCGGCGCATTAGCGGACTCCGCCGCCTCAGCAACGGCGGAAGAGAGCCGCCGCTGCTTCGGCGGCTAGTAGTACAACAGGCGGGAAGAAATTCTAATTTGGTCCAAGCCTCAAGCCTCTTCCAAAGTTACCATATGAGAGGACTGACAAGGAAAACAAGGACATCGTGGATGCCGAAGTGAGGGCCCATTTTTAACAGAAACGTCCACCTCCGAAGGAAACAGTAGATCCGGTGAAAGCAAAGCGCACTCTGGATGCCCTTAAGCGACCACCACCCCCTCCATCGCAATCCAACTATGACCACTGTATTGAAAAGACATATGATGAAGCGCGGCGGTCAGGAAGTATTACCAGTGCTGCAAGACGAAGAAGTGGGAAAAAAATTCCCTAGCTCGGTGAACAGGAGAAGCAATCGTGCCCCCCGCTCAACGTGTCTAGAGATATCGTCGCTAATCATCCGGGGCTACTGCCCGGTACCACTCTTGGTGATTACGTGGGTGATGATGTACAATTTGAAACGGCTGAGGTAGTAGAGCAATTTAGATACGAGCACGGCAAGCCTCTCGTCAAACGTATTCAGCTCCCGCATCTACCAACGATGATGCGAAGATTGCATGAATGGTAATTGGAAACCTGCAGGAAGTCTGGGACCGACAGTCTGATGCTGGGAATTAAAGATGAGCATGACTTCATTGGAGTCGACCTGATGCCTGTTGAATTTGTGGAATTATTTCAGTTATTCAATCAACAGGCCCTCGACAAACAACTCATGACTTGCTACTGTCTATAAGTATTATTTCTATAATTAAGTCTCTAGCTCAGCTCGTTCATTGCATGTATATATAATCATCCTCACTATATATATTATGCAGATTGAAGATCGTCGAATGCAAAAGAGGACAAATCTATGACATTGGGTTCATTAGCCCAAATACCGTAAATGAATGGTCGGTAAAAAAGAAAGCTGAAGATACTGAGAAAAACTTGCTAAAAGCGTTCCTTCGACATCAAAACAAAAGGGAAATACTCTTTCCTTACAACTTCAAGTGAGTGTTACTGTCTTGTGCATATTCTATTTCGCTTACTCGAGGTTTAGTGTAATTGATGAGTTATGCATGCGCAGGTTCCACTTTATTCTGCTATCCATAAAGCTTGACGGGGCAGTAGTAACTGTATTAGACTCAAGACGTAAAGATCAAAAGGAGTGGGCGGACATGAGTGAAATGCTCCAGAGGTAAGTTCAATCATTATCGCACCATATCGATCGGCAACTTTTGTTTAGTTCCTGATATCAAGTAATTATTTTCTTTGCCGGGCAGGGTTTGGAAAACATTCACCGGAATGGTCCCGGGTCTGAAGAAGGAGCTGAAATTTACACAGCCCAGAGTAAGTAATACTAGCTAGTTCCGTGCATCTCTCATTGATTCTAGTTTCATCAATACCATTATCATGCTTGATTATCAGTTTGATTGAACTCTATTCTCGTAAAGTGCTTGTGGCAGGCACCCGGGACTGATTTATGTGGATACTACATTTGCGAGTTCATTCGCAACTCGACCCTTGAGCGGGGCTTCTCTGACGAACAATTTGAAGTACGTAAACAATATTCACAATTCTTTTTTCTTACCATCATTTGTGTTGAGTTTCATTCATATATATGTATTGACCCCTTCTTTAAATTAGATCTGGCGGATGCGGGATGAACTCCTACCATATGATCGCATACGAGCAATTCAAGAGGAATTGGCGGGATTCTTTCTTGACCACGTCATACCTAAAGACGGAGAATACCATATGGAATTGGAAATGGATCTTAGGTAGATGATGTTAGCGATTGTAAGAGATGCTATATTGTACATATATAATAGCGTCGGATAGATATACGAAAACTTGTTCGACCAAGCACGAAGAAAGAGAGATCACTTCTCTCTATATATGTTCATGACGATGTTGTGTAATTAATGGTTCCTTCATTTGCTTACTAGCTAGTGTCGAGTTCTCTCTATATGTAGTAGCTACCGTCGACCAAGCACGGAGAAAGAGAGGTCACTTCTCTCTATATGTAGTAGCTAGCTAACACAATATGAAACCCCTAAACCCTCCAAAACCCCAACCCCCCCCCCCCTTTAAAAAAACAAAAACCCCATCGCCTGCGAGCTGCTGACGCGTGGCTGCCTTTTAGTCCTGGTTGGTGTTACCAACCGGGACTAAAGGTCCTCCTGCCTGGGTGCCCCACAGCGGCCACGTGGAGCTGCTTTAGTTCCGGTTCGTAAGCCAACCGGGACTAAAAGTAATGGGCATTAGTCCCGATCATTTTGTCCCGGTTGCAGAACCGAGACTAAAGGCCCTCTGAAACTGGGACTAGTACCCTGTTTTCTACTAGTGCGTGGACAGCCGGACGGCAAGAGAAAGAGGGCCAATGACGACATGATAGCAATGGCCAATGGCCAATGACTGAATGGCCGCATGACTCAAGATGGCAAGAGCAGCCAGCAGGCTGCAGCGGCAGCCGGCTGGGCCCTAAGTGGCGGCAAGAATTGTTGAATCAGGAGTGACTGCTGAGTGACGAACAGAGGAAGAGACAAAGAAGTGATTGCGATATTTTTTAGAACTAGTGATTGCGATGATTGGATGCATGGGAGATGCGGCAGATGCTTGACTTCTTCCTAGCGCTAGCGATCAGCCACTTGGGCCAAGCCCATCACACTTCTCCTTTTTCTCTATTTTTGCTAGGATATACATATACATGCATACCAGATCATGCCCCCCAGACCTGGGCCCTAGTCCACTGCCCCTCTGCCCCCATGGGCGAGAAACCAAAATCTGTAGTTGGTCAGGAAGCATCTAAGACCTTGTGGGATTATGAAGGTGAGCACTCTCATTGGAAAAATAAGGCTTGGGGTTATCTTCTGCTAAACCCTCTAATCAAATGCATTATGGAACATCTTAATTAATGAACATACTTGGAAAGGTTTTCCCCAGACTTCCTAACTAGTGGAGGTTCAAGGGTAATGAAAACTACTCCATTTTCCAATAGTTGCTACTGGTGCAGGCTGGAATTCCCTCATGGCTGCAGTTACATTATATCCTTTTGTTGTGCCTATATATGTGCCCGATGATAATATAGCTTTGAATACTACAGTGCTTCTTACTGTCTGTGTGGTCCCATAAAATTTTATACCTTCATGAACCACTGATGCTGTCAGGTGTGTTCTATGTGGTTGATGATAAGGAACAATCTGTGAATTTATCAGGTTTTGTTCCGAGAGGTTTGAAAATATTAGATTGCTAATAAGAAACAATCTGTGAATTTCTCAGAGAGGGTTGAAGATATCCATTTATGATTTGAAGTGAAGACGATCTATCGAGAATTTGTGATGATCAAGATCATGGGCATCCAAAGGGAACGTTGCTTGCTTTTTCCAAATAGGTACTATTCATATTTTAATATTCTCTTTTTGAAATTTATAATTTTAATTCTACTGATGATGAATAATTAGTAGAGGTCTTGCTTTTAGACCAAAATATACCGAGAACTTGAGTCAAGGGAGAAATGCTCTCTCAAGTAAAGGTCATGATTTGTTTTTGCCCCTCCCCTAGACTAGATCAGAGAGAGAAATCATCTTTTCCCTCCCCTAGGCTCTGCCCAACACTGACAATCACCCTTCTCCCCTTAGCATTACAGAACGAAGAAACACATTCCCAGATCACATTTCTGCACGATGGACGCTGGCGGCGAGACTATAGCCCTCCTCCACCGCCTGGGCCTGCCCCTCCACCACTTCCACATGCCGGATCCTGTGGCCCCGTACTTGCGTCACCACTTCTCCTCCAAACTGATGATTTCTCCACTCCACGCGAGCAATGAAGGCGATGATACGATGCTCGTCCTCATGTCGCCGACGATGGAGGCGCTGGGCAAAGACGAAATCCTCGTCGAGATGCTCGCCCATGTCCCCCGTAGACGTCCTTGATCTTGCACACCTCCATCATCTCCAAGAGCTGGGGTCACCTTGCCACATCCACCGCTGCTTGTGCGACCACCACCGTAAACCCCTATCCTTGACGTCTTTGAGAGGGACTGAAAGAAAAGCTCCTGTTCATCCCCACCCTCGACCCTCCAGACCGCATCCCCGCGAAGAGGTTCTCTCTGCAGGTCTGAGTCGACAGCACCGAATGACCACTGGGGTGTGCTCGAATGTCACCACGGGTGCGTCCTCGTTGTCAACCGAACGCGGCGTGAGCTCGTGGTGTTTGACCCCATCTTCGGGGACTGCTGGATCATGGCGTTTCCACTGGATTTCGACAAGCACCCGTACAACGCCAATAGAGTTGTGATCGGTGACGAGAACACTCTGGTCCAGTGCATTTCAGTTGGTCTTGATAGGCTTTTCTAACAATGGCCACGCATGAGTTGTCATGGCCCGTTTCTACTCCTCGGAGACCGACAAGTGGGGAGAACTCATTTGCTGCAGCGAGACCATGTGTTATTGGCCATCTCACCTACACACTCATTGGCAAAAGGCTCTGCTGGATGCTAATAGTGTGACCATGGAATATTGGAGTTCAATTTGGAAAGCAAGAGCCTAGATGTGATCATGGAGAAATGTGATCTCCCCTTTCCATTACAGAAGAAGGAAACACATTCCAGATCATTTTTGCATGATCACAACTAGGCTCTTGCTTTCCAAATTGAACTCCAGTGTACAATGGTCACACTTTGTTAGCCACCAGTAGAGCCTTTTGCCAATGAGTGTGCAGGGGAGATGGCCAACAACACATGGTCTCGCTACATCAATGAGTTCTCCCCACTCATTGGTCTCCAAAGAGTAGACGCGAGCCATGACAACTCTTGTGCGGCCAATGTAAGAAAAGACTGTCAAGACCAACTGAAATGCATTTGAACGAAGTGTGCTTGTCGCCGATCACAATTCCGTTTGCATTGTACACGTGCTTGTAAAAGTCCGATGGAAACTCCACGATGCAGTGGTCGCCGGAGACGGGGTCTAACACCATGACCTCACACCACTTCGTTTAACGATGAGGACGCCCCCGTGGCAGCATCCAAGCATGCTCCAGAGGTCATTGGTGGTGCTATCAGTGTAGACCTACAGGGAGAACCTCTCTATGGGGATGTGGTCTAGAGGGTCGAGGGCAGGGATGGATAGGAGGTTCTTTACGTCCATCTCAAAGACGCCAAGGACATGGGGTTTGCGGTGGTGGTCACTCAAGCAACAACGAATGTGGCAAGGTGGCCCTAGCTCTTGGAGACGATGCAGGTGTGCGGGATCAAGGACAACTGCGAGGGGAGACGGGCAAGGATTTCGACAAGGAGATCGTCTTTGCCCAATGCAACGCCTCCATCGTCGGCGAGATGAAGTCGGGCATCATCTCATCGCCTTCATCTCTCGCATGGAGTTGAGAAATCATCAGCTTGGAGGAGAAGTGGTGGAGAGGCAAGTACGGGGCCACAACTCCGGCGTGGTATAGGGGTGGAGGGGCAGACCCACGCGATGGAGGTCCACAATCTCACTACCGGCGTCCATCGTGCAGAAATATGATCTCAAAATGTGTTTCCTTCTTCTGTAATGGAAATAGTAGAAGGGTGGTTATCAGCATTGGGCGTGGCCTAGGGCGTGTAAAAGATGATTTTGCCCCCTGATCTAGGCAGGCCTGAGAGTTAACTATATCCTTCTTTGCTTCTCAAGATAGCTATGTTAAGTGACAAATCGACAAGGCCATTCTCACAGGTCTGGCCGTCATGAAGCATCATCTGCTCGATATAGGCCAGTTGGTTGTTCCTTGACTCAAGTTCTCGATATATTTTGGTCTAACAACAAGACCTCTACTCATCAATAGTATTAAAATTATAAAGTTCAAAAAGAGAGTATTACAAATATGATTAATACCTGTTAGAAAAAAAAACAAGAACGTTCCCTTTGGATGCCCTTGATCTTGATTGTCACTAATTCTTGGCAGATCATCTTCACTTCAAATCAATCATGGATATCTTCAACGCTCTCTGAGAAATGATAGATTGTTCCTTATTAACAATCTGATCTTTTCAACCCTCTGGGAACAAACCCTGACAAATTCACAGATTGTTCCTTATCAAGAACCTAATAGAATAAACATGACAGCATCGATGGTTCATGAAGGTATAAAATTATACGGGACCACACAAACAGAAAGATGCAATGCAATATTCAAGGCTATTGGATCAGCTCACACATATATAGGCACAACAAAAGTAAATAATGTAACCGCAACCATGAGGGAATTCCTGACTACACTAGCAGCAAGTATTAGAAAATAGAGTAGCTTTTATTCCTTGGAACCTCCACTAGTTAGGAAAACTTAGAAAACTTTTGCAGGTATGTTCATTAATTAAGATGTTCCAGAAAGCCATTGATTAGAGGGTTTAGCAGAAGATAACCCCACGCCTTAGTTTTCCAATCAGAGCGTCCACCTTCATAATCCCACAAGGTCTTAGATGCTTGTAGACCAACTACAGATTTTGGCCTCTTGCACGCCAAGCAACCAAGGATTCAACAACCACCCTGTGGTCCCTGCATACCTAAATCATAGGGACATAGTTCTTGCCCGTATCACATTAGAAAGATGGTAAGGGAATCAAGTAAATCTGAATAAACAAGTTGGATGGAAACAAGAAAATGCATTATCCTGATTATATTCAAGAAAACGATGTGAAAGTAAAAGGAATATCACAAAATCCTTTAGAACACAGTCCTTGCTTGACAAAAAAGGCCATTAAGAATGAAAATTTTGCAACTAGTCAAATATAAAGGTAATTCAAAGTTAGCTCTAAAACCATCGAATTTGGAGACTGAAGCGAGGCAAGCGTGGAGAGGTAGTGAAGTTACGTAACTTAACCAAAAGAGGGGTTCCTTATTTGCGGGTAGAGGAGACAATTATATTTCAATAGCTTAAGCGAAAGAGTTAGTCAACTGAAATTCTGAAAACATTCTAAATACCAAACTATTTGAAATTAATACAATAAAAGTTAGCTTACTGAATGCAATCTTCGCAAAATATTAGAAAACATGGACATTGGGGAGTGTGTTGTTCGTTGTTCATTTCTAGATAGCTTTCTGATGAGAGAAAAACTAATCTTGAAGTAAATCAACTGAAAGCACTTTTATAGTGCGGGCATAAACAAATTCACTGCCCACAAGGTCATTCCACAAGAGTTGTTCACCTAAACAAAACATATGTTTGTGATTGCATAGCTCTAAACTAAATAATAACAACATAACGAAATATCAATGCATGATTGTAACAGAATATCATACTACAATTTTCCAAAATATCATAGTAATACACTATAGCGTGGGTGGGTATGTTAACTTGCCAACATCGTGTGCAGAACGAAATTATAAATGAGAACGGGAAGGCACTGAATAAATTTGAGCCAACACACAAAAGCGAAAAGAATAAAGAGAACTACCAAAACATGGATACATCATATAAGCTTAGCTAGCATGTAGCAAACAATAACAATTATGTTGCAACAAGAATTGGATAAACATAGTGTTAAATAATTTACAATTGTACCAAATGCCAACTATATGGCGATGCAACAATGATGTTGTCACCAATGGATGCGCCATGTAAGTAAAAATAACATTCCACAAACAACCAAATATACACACGAGTTTGCCTAAAATACATGAATAAATAAACTGTGTCCTATAGGCTATTGATATGTTCTGGAAGACTGATCCATCAAACGCTTGTGAGTGATGTATAGTTATGGGAAGCACAAGGTTGTGAGTATTGATGTATAATTATGGGTGGGTATGTTAACTTGGCAGCAATATTGCGTAGCTCTTTTCTTCCAGCATTACCAAATCTATAAATTCATCTGAAAAGAAATAATAATTTGCATAGCTATTTTCTTTCAGCATTACCTCAAACACATGAGCAAGTCCAAGTGTCCAACAAGTAGAAGAACTTTGACAGAGGTAGGTGCTCACAGATCTGCACTTAGGAAGAAGAAGAAGAGACCTATTACGTTGGATGTTGGGACACGAGATGACGACTTCGGTGGGATATAAGCAATGCTTCCTTAATCCAGGGAAGGAATCAGCCAAAGTCTGTCCATGGGATCAGGGCACAATGAACTGTCTCATGATCATGAATCCGTATTTTGCAGGGAGGATATATGTTCCTTTTTTTCCTTTCTTTTGACATTGCCTATTTTTTCTCTCCTTATATAGTATTACAAATGTGGTATGCACTTTTTTTTACATCAAAGTACTCTTTATTGCAAGGTGATCACCATATTATCTTTTACAAGAGTCACTACTGCAGGATGGTCCAAACGCGACAGTCCAATCAGAGACCCTTCGACGAAACTGTGTGCGATGCATCAATCACAAACGGTGATGTAATAAAACCGTCAAAAAAGATGCAAAACATTTGCGATGGCGGTGACATCAAACACGGTTCATATTGGAGTTGCATGTGTGACGCATGGCAACCGGTTAATCCAGCAGAACTGTTTGCGATGAGGCAGAACAACAGAAATGGGCAGCGAGATGAGGGTGTGTGCGATATATGGCATACAGTTCACTAGGATGAACTGTGTGTGATTAGACAACACAATACAAACGATTCAACTGAACAAGATGTGTGTGATACGCGGCAAACAGGTCCGTAATCAGAAATGTGTGCGAAGACCAATAATAACACAGACGATCGCTGCTAATAAACCGTGTGATTTGCTCTGTCTACAGAAGAATAATATATATATATATATATATAACTGAAATAAACATCCAATTACATAAGTGACTATACAGATCATTCGCACACACCTCAATAAACAATTGTATGCATTGTAAACTAGGAGAAACGATCGTCTAGTCATCTACTTCTTATTACGCTCCCGCCACTGCTCTATGGCTCGATCCCTCGTCTGGGGCAGGAAGAAGACACTCCCTCATGTCAACGATCCGCATGTACATCTCGTAGCTCGTGTACGCGTCCTTGGTCACGTACTTGACGTGTTGTTCATCCAGTCTCTCATGCCAGACACTGTGCCATGCGTTCTTGTCCTTCTTGCTCTCATCCTTCATCTTCATGTAATAGGGGTCGATGATGGCCGAGGCAAGGTCAACCAGGGAGTTCTGTTTGTTGTTGTCGCTGCCCCAGACCTTGTAGTGGCCCTGGATGTTGACAAGATTCTGGCATTTCAAGCCCGAAACCTTGAGCGCTTTTAGATCGTTGGTGGTGTCCACCGTAGCGAAACTGTAGTCGGAGCTGTTGATAAACCTAGAGAAACGCTCACAAGGCCTTGTGGCCAGGTGGTAGTGGTAGACGAGGACATCATGTCGCACGCACAACTGGGCGACGGCAACCTTCTGATCGTGCCCGGCACGACCGATGGTGTACTCGAGGTCGAAGCCGACCACTTGGTACTTGTCCTCGGCAAGCATTTGCTCCATAGTTTGGATGGAGCTCTCCACCGAGACCGGCTCGTTCGTGTACACCACCGAGAGGGCCTTCCCCCTCACGTGGGTGTCCACTACGTGATGCATGGTGAACTGCCCGCCATTGTCATCGTCGGCCACTGGGAGCGCCATTGGAGCCACGGGGAGGGCCATTGGAACCACTGGATGTCCTCTCTATATGTGTCATCGTGGGTGCGCTTATTGTGTCGTGTGGCGCGAGACATGAAGGTAAATGGCCGCAGGAATAAATGGGGGCCGGGCGGCCTGGATTCTCGGTGCGTCCGCATGGCAGTTTTTGCAGCAGGTAACTACATTGTGGCGCCGCGCCCGGCGCAACCGCATGCACACGAATGTGCGTGATCGTACGCCGGCCCCAAACACTGGCAGCGCGCGTGGAGGGACGAGGGCAGAGCGCCCGGAGGGACGCGAGAGCAGAGCGCGCGCGGCGGGACGTGAACAGAGCGCGCCGCGGCCGCCTCAATCACAAGCAACCACATGCATAGAGCAGTCGAACACGCAGGAAATGGTCGTCTACAAGCCGGCCGATAGTTGCGTCGCTGCGTAGAGAGCGGCCGTGTGCTACTACCGCCGTCTTGGTCTATTAGTCCCCTTTATATTATGTTTCATATTTTGACCTTAAATTTAACCAACAAAATGTTAATGCATGTTACAAAAATTATATAATTGAAAACTATGTTCAAATACAAGTCCAACGATATAATCTCTGGCGACATGCATTCGTATTTTATTAGTTAAATCTCTAGTCAAAATTTGGCACAAAAATACATAGACGACTTATAAACCAGGACGGGGGTAGTAGGTAATTTAATCACAAACATTTTTATTTTATTAACGTATGTGTACGTGTCCTTTCGTCCTCCTCTCGCACATCTTGTCACCCCGCTGCCGCAGACGGCTTAGAGCGCAAGCTTGAGCAGCGCGCGGGGGCGTTCTTTTGGCCAAACGGTGGTGAGCCCATTCCCGCGCAACCGCGCAGGTTCCCGTGCAAGCTTCCCGCCCGACTCGGTGAAATCCCCCAAAATCCCAATGCTTACCGGCCTGCTATATAAACCCTCACGGCCGGCGAGTCCTGTGTCGCATTTTCCCCTCCCTCCTTGTAGCTTATCTCATCTGCTTCTCCCACAATCACCAATGGCACCGGTCCGTCGTCGTCGCTCAGCCACTCCGCCGTCATTAGAGGACAGCTCCAGCTGGGAGGCTACACCGCGGCGGCGGCGCAGTCCCCCGCGTAGTCTAGTGCGCGTGGGGTCCCTGTTGGGTGTGCGCGGAACACCCACCACACGCTCCGCCGCCGCTGCCCGTCGGCAGCTGTTGCCAGCTGCCGTTGTCGCCACCCCACCGTCTGCCACTGTGGCCGCCACACCACCGTCGAAAGCCAGGGCCATCGCCCGCTCCGCTGCCACGGCCCGAAGGCGGGAGGTGGACGTCGTGGCCGCCACCCCACTGCCGGCCACCGTGGCCATCACCCGCTCCGCCGCCGCGGCCCGAAGGCGGGAGGTGGTGGTCGTGGCCGCCACCCCATCGTCGGCCGCCGTGGCCGCCAGCCCACCGTCGACCGCCGGGGTCATCACCCGCTCCGCCACCGCCGCCCGAAGGCGGGAGGCGGAGGTGGAGGCCCGCACGTGCGTCAGCGACCTTGCGCGCTACATCAATTTCCTGCGGGAGGAGGAGGAGCGCCTCGTCGAGCACGCAAAGAGCCTTACCACAGCCGTGGCCGCAGCACACGCCGCCGCAGAGGCAAGGAATCAGGAGATCTACGAGGAGAACCACCGCTTTGAGAGGGGCCGTTTGGAGCGGCAGAGGGTGTTCGAGGTGAGCATCGCTGAAGGTGTTGCAGTGGCAGGCACCGTATTGCAGTTGTCCAGCTCGTCGGTAGGCTCCTCCTCCTCTGCCTCTTACTGAGCGTGCTCGGCAAAGGAGAGGCTGCCGGAAGTAGTACAGAGCCCCTCCATAGTAGTAGTATTTAAGGGTTATTTTGTTCAGTTCATCTGACTATAGATGTGGTGGAACTATACAACGTACTTAAAATTAGCTAGTATATGTAGTTGAACTAGCTATTTCAGTACGTGGTTGGCAACAATTGGGGAAAAGTTTGGTCAGTTCAGCTGTTGAGTTGAACTATTTGTATAAAGAACGACTGCTTAATCTAGGAATGAAATCTATGCTTAATTACTGAATTTTAGTTGCAAAAATTAGATAGTGCTAGTGATTTTTAGCTGCATATTTTGACAAATCGCAGTGTTACAAGGTTGACAAATGGAAATGTTACTAGATCAACAAATGTCAATCTTTCCAGTTTGACAAATGGCAATATACCCAATATGATAGATGCAAATCTTACCAAATTGTCTGTACGTGGTTGCACACGGGTCATCCAAAACAATCGTTTGTGTTGAAAGGATGTACAAATCCTGCTCATCACATTTTCTTTTGGCTTAGCGCCGAAGTCTGGCTTTGCATACCGTATTCAATCTGAACCGTTTGCGTTGAAGAGATGCACAAATCCTGCGCTGCGAATTTTCCCTTGACTTACTAGGAAAGACCATAGCTCTCACTTTGCATACGGGTGTTCTATCTAAAACGTTTGCGATCCAGAGCTCCACAAATCCTGCTCATCACATTTTCCCTTGGCTTCCTGGGGAAATTGTCGGTTTGCATACGGGTGTTCTAACTAAAACGGTTGTGATGAGTGTTTTATATTTAAAAACCATTGACATTTTTTTAAAGAAAATCGTTTGATAAGTCTGTACATTAAGAGAGAAAAATGCAAGTTCGTTCAAACCATATCTTTCATTCAGTCACACCGCGAATTTATATTCATATGATCGAGATACAGTATTAAACCCAAAAAAACTATTTCCGGCGTCGGCGGAGGCGGTGTGCCACACCGGCGTTGTCGTTGTCGTCCTCCGGGACGCCGTTGTTGAAGTCTTCAAGGCAGCACAGAATGTTCTTCACTTGGAAATCAAACATCATGTCGTCGCACGATCAACGGGCGGGGCGCGGGAGGACGGCAACTGGCGGCGCTGCGAGGTAGCGGTCGACGGCGGCGTCCCATGCCACTGAGGGGGGCGCGCACACGGGCATGGGCGTGGCGGGTACAGGCAAACGCACGGGGACCGGCGCCGCGGTGGGTGCAGGGGCGCGCACGGGCGCTGGCGCTGGCATGTACACGAGCTCGCGCGGGTCCGCGGAGACCTCGCTGACGCCCGCGGCTTCCAGCTCTGCGATAGTGCTCGGCGACCAGCCCGTCAATGCTATGGGGATGGTCGCTGGCGCGAGCGCGGGGATGGCAGCTGGGACGGGCGCGGGGCAGCAACCGCCGCGGCCAGCTCGTTCAGGGCCATGTCCATGAGGCCCCATTCCTCCTTATTTTCTATCTCCTCCGGCTTGGAGTCGACTTCACCAAACTTGAAGACTAGTGGCAGATGATCCTTCTGCGCCATGGCGTTGGTGGAGGTCTGCGGGAGGGAGGGGAATGGGAGGCGAACAGTAAGGCCGCCCGTATTAAACAATGGCTCAGGCGCCATTAATGGAGAGGATGCGAGCAAGGCGGGCGGCCATGGAAGTCAAAGGGCTCGCTTCCCAGTGAGCATGCACAGCGTACAGCTCACACGCTTCCCGATGAGCCTGCGCATTGGAGGACAGCTTGCACGCCTCTCGGTCAGCCTGCGCACCGGACTGCGCTTGCACGCCTCCCGTTCAGTCAAGCAGCTATCCGCACGGCACCTCCTATAGCCATTAAAAGAGAGACACGTGGCGTCATGTAAATGGTTAACAGAACGCACATGATTTAAATTATACAAATGTTTGAGATGTTAAAGTGGCAGCTATTTGTTTCAAAATGCCTTTGTTGGCTGTTATTCGAGTGCGCCTTCTCTCAAAATGGACACGAAAAATACCACAGCATGTCGGGTGCCATTCCATGATAGCATGCCAAGTTTCATGAATTTCAGACGAGTTTTGGATTTACTAGAATTTAAAAACAAAGTATCTCAACGTTTTGCCAGCAATCAACAGTGCACTGGTGTTTGAAATTCATTCTCATTTCTTGCATGGGACCTAAGCATGCACCCAAGGACACACATTTGATATGTCAACCCATTTTTCTGCACTGGAGCATGTGCATGTAGTTCAAATTTGAATTATGCACATAAAATGCCTAGAAAACACAGTTAATGTATAAAAATGTCCAAGCGAACCCCGAAAAATCCCAAAAATTGACACAACACTCCTGTCGTTCTATGTTGACACTAGAAAAAATTTGAAAGCAAGAAGAGGCAACGGATATCGTTTCGTCCCCAAAGGTGGCACGTTCCCTACCGAAACCATCAGGCTTGTTGTGAGAAGCTCTGGTTTGCGAGAAGCTTATACCCAAACCTGCCCCAAATGGGACAAAGTTTTTACCACAGCATGTTGATGCCGCTCCATGATAGCATGTCAAGTTTCATGAACTTCAGACGAGTTTTGGATTTATTAGAATTTAAAAACCATGTATCTCAATGTTTGCGGTCGAGCGACAGTGGCAAGGTGTTTGACATTCATTCACATTTCTTGCATGGGACCTAAGCATGCAACCAAGGACACATATTTGATTTTTCAACCAATTTACATGCACTGGAGCATGTGCCTGTAGTTCAAACTTGAATTATGCACATAAATGCATAGAAAACTCAGTTAATGTATAAAAATGTCCAAACGAACCCCGAAAAATTCCTAAAATTAACACAACACTCATGTTGTTCTATGTTGACATTAGAAAAAATTGTAATCAATAAGAGGCAACGGATATCGTTTCGTCCAGAAAGGTGAAACATCCCTACCGTAACCATGAGGCTTGTTGTGAGAAGCTCTGGTTTGTGAGAAGGTTATACCCCAACATGCCCCAAATGGGACAATATTTTTACCACGGCATGTTGATGCCGTTCCATGCTATCATGTCAAGATTCATAAATTTCAGACGCGTTTTCGATTTACTAGAATTTAAAAACCATGTATCTCAATGTTAGCGGCCGAGTGACGGTGGTAAGGTGTTTGACATTCATTCTCACTTCTTGCATGGGACTTAACCATGCAACCAAGGACACGCATTTCAATTTTGAACCCATTTATATGCACTGGAGCATGTGCATGTAGTTCAAATTTGAATTATGCACATAAATGCATAGAAAACTCAGTTAATGTATAAAAATGTCCAAGCGAACCCCGAAAAATCCCAAAAATTGACACAACACTCTTGTTGTTCTATGTTGACACGAGAAAATTTTTGAAAGTAAGAAGAGGCAACAAATATCGTTTCGTCCCCCAAGGTGACACGTTCCCTACCGAAACCATCAGGCTTGTTGTGAGAGAAGCTCTGGTTTGCGAGAAGCTTATACCCAAACCTGCCCCAAATGGGACAATATTTTTACCACGGCATGTCGATGCCGTTCCATGATATCATATCAAGTTTCATGAATTTCAGACGAGCTTTTGATTTACTAGAATTTTAAAACCATGTATCTCAATGTTAGCGGCCAAGCGACAGTGTCAAGGTGTTTGACATTCATTCTCATTTCTTGCATGTGACCTAAGCTTGCAACCAAGGACACACATTTGATTTTTCAATTCATTTTTATGCACTAGAGCATGTGCATGTAGTTCAATTTTGAATTATGCACATAAATGCCTATAAAACTCAGTTCACGTATAAAAATGTCTAAACGATCCCCAAAAAATTCCAAAATTTAACACGACACTCCTGTTGTTCTATGTTGACACCAGGAAAAAATTAAAACCAAGAAGAGGCGACGAATATCGTTTTGTCCACAAAGGTGACACGTTTCCCTAATGGAACCATGAGGCTTCTTGTGAGAAGCACTGGTTTGTGAGAAGCTTATACCATAACCTGCCCCAAATGGGACAATATTTTTTACCCCAGCATGTTGATGCCATTCCATGATACCATGCCAAGGTTCATGAATTTCAGACGGGTTTTGGATTTAATAGAATTACAACAGCAAGTACCTCAACGTTTGCCGGAGAGCCACGGTGCTATGGTGTTCGAAATTCATCCCAATTTCTTGCATGGGACATAAGCATAAACCCATGGACACATATATGATTTTACAACCCATGTTGGTGCACCGGAGCATGTGCATGTAGTTCAATTTTGAATTGGGCACCTGAAATGGCTAGAAAACCAAGTTAATGTATAAAAATGTCCAAACAAACCCTGAATAATTCCAATTTTTTTACGACACACCTATAGTTGTATGCTCACTGCAGATAAAAGTTCTAGCAATTCAAACACCCTCCATTTCCGCTGTGACCCCATTATGTAATTCAAATCACGATGAAAAATCAAGTAGATCGCACACAGTTTATTATCACCAATCGTGTGAGATGCAGTACAAAATATCTTGGAGCACCGTCAAAGCATAGTACGCCTATGGCTTACGCGAGAAGGTGCGTCGGCTACAGTCCACAGCCGGCGTGTCAAGCACACTAGCTCGCTCCCCAAATATCATTTCACTGTTCAATCGTCGCCGGTGAAAGATGGGGACGTGGACCCGCGTCGTGAGGGCAACTTCGGCGGCCCACTCCGGCGAGAGCGCGGCCGCAGCCGCCATGCGCGTGCTAACAAGGTGCATGAGCGTGGCCGCAATCTGCGACCGGGCGGCCAAGGCAGCCCAAACGGCCGCTGTTCCTTCTCAGGTGGCGGCAGCAACATCTACCCGGGGATAGCAACTGGCGAGAGCAGCACATCAGCTGTCTGTTCTGCAGCGGTGGCCTTAGCCCTGATGGAGGCCGCCCATGACCATGTCGAGGCCGCCCACGCCCAGCTCGTGGCGGTCACCGCACAAATCGAACGAAGCTTCTCCGACAACGGTCGGCAACCCACGGCCGAAGAGTTGGCAATCGCCAAGAGCGTTCGAGCAGCCGTCCGTTCCTCCGCCGCATACCTTGCCACGACGGAGCCCGTCCAAGCCCAGATGGCGGCCGCCCACGCCGAACTCGTGGCGGCCTTTTCCAAAGAGATGGCGGACGCGGATGGCGAGATGCTTGCCGAGTATGGTGCGATGGATGCCATGGAGCCCCTTCCCCAGGAGACCGTCGGGCGCGAGCTGGACATGGAGGAGGCGGTGGAGATCGACGAGCACCAGCCGTAGTAGTACACTTTGTTTTGTTTAATTAAGAGCGTCGGTCTTTAATTTGTTAGAGTAATGTTTAGGTTAGCTAGCTCTGTTTAATTGCTGAACTTGCTCGATTAAGAAGTGTGGGTGTGCTGTAGTCTCCTTTGTGTACCCAAATTATGCAATGACGTTGATGACCACTGTAACCAGAGAAATTCGAACCAAAATTTTTGACATTCAAACTCATCACACACGGGTTAAGCTATATGAATCGTTTGTGATGTTCACATATCATACACAGTGCTGAATAAGGGACCGTGTCTGATGACACTTTGCGTGCCAGTTTTTTCGCTGCATCGATTTAAAATTTTCGGCTTCCGCGAAAATATCTACCTCCCCGCCCCCTCCCCCTTACCAAAAGCCACATTTCCCCTGTTTCTGCCTTCCTTTCCAAGTTGAAACCTTCACTCCTTGCTTGCAGCGCCGCCTCCTCGCCGGCGACCCTCCTTCACGCTGCTCGGCCTCGTCTATCCAGGCAGGTAATCCACACCCGACCCCCATCCTCCTCCTCCTTTCACATCCCACATGCCCCGACCGCCGGCGCGACACCTTCCACCCAAATCAGCGACCCCTCCCCCAAATAAGCGCCGCCCTAAGCCATGATGAACGCATTATAGCCAGAAGCTCAATGAGCATTTGGCAGCGGAGAAGCAAATCGCGGCCGCACGCGCGGATGAGGTCACGATGGCTGCCATTTGTGCCGACCCCCAGATCTTGGAGGAGCACCTCGCCGTCGAGGCCACCGTCGACGCCTCGCGCGCCGATGCCGCGACGCGGTTGGCTGCTTTAAACGACAGTTCGTGGCATTTTCTCGAGGCCACCCTCGGTGCCTTCGACGAAGACTACGAGGTGTTTTCTCAGCGTGCACGTGCTTACCTCAACTCGAGAGCCAGCAGGTTGGTGCCCGGAGCGGCTCAGGCAACTCACCACTACGACGAGGGCACCCATGATGTGGAGGCCTCGCCCTCTTACATGTCCAAGGAGCCAATCATCATCGATATCTCCGACGATGAGTAGTAGCTTGTCTTATTAGCTCACTATAAGGACCCATATTCAGTTTGCTAGCTACGCCGGTTAAGCATGCTCGGTTTACCCGTTGCATGTGCTGCTCCTGCCTTTCCTTAACAAATTCTAGTAAATTGTGCTATCTACTTTTACCATGCAATCTGTTGCTCTAGTGTATATGTTCTATATGTTGTGCAATGTGGTGCTCATTTATTAATTGTTTGGTTAATTAGTTGTCGTCTTCAGTTAACTGTTTGAATTAATTCTACAAATGTGATGTTCAATTCTTCAGGCTGCAATTTTGTATTGTCTTCCATGTGAGAAATAAATCGAATTTATCTTTACAAAATACATGAGAAACAAATACAATTGCTATATTTCCAAGTTGTCAAGCATGCTTGGTTTGGTTAACTGTCTAATCTTCTAGTATGTTATACATTGTGCAATGTGGTGCTCAGTTAACGTTTAGTTCATTTGTTGTGGTGTTTAGTTAACTGTTTGGTTCAATTCTGCAATGCGATGTTCAATTGTTGTGGGTGCATTCTGTTATTGTATACCATATGAGAAATAAATCGAATTTGGCTGTACTAAATACATGAGAAACAAATACAATTGCTATATTTCCAAGTTGTTAAGCATGCTTGGTTTGGTTAACTGTCTGATCTTCTATTAGGAATATGTTATATTGTGCAATTAATGAACCTCAGTTAATGTTTGGTTCATTTGTTGTGGTGTTTAGTTAACTGCTTGGTTCAATTCTGCAATGCGATGTCCAATTGTTGTGGGTAGAATTTTGTATTGTTGTGCATGTGAGGATTAAATCGAATTTGGCTGCACTTAATACATGAGAAACATATACAACTGCTATATTTTCTAGTTCTTAATTATGTTTGGATTGGATAAATGGGTTTTCCATGTGGCTTGAATTAATCTGATAAATCTGCAATGTGCTTATTTTTCATCAACATATTTTACTGATAGCATGCGAACCTAACTTAACCTGATGACTAACTACCTTATATGTGTTGCAGGGAAACAATGGGAAGCACTGAGGTTCACAATCGAGGTTTGCACATGCATGGTCCTTTGTCTAATAGCACATTATTGTGCAATTGCAGGAACCATTCTAATATTTAGATTTTTAACAATTTGGTCTTGCACATGTAGGTCCTGCTGTTAGAGGTTTTGACCCACTGTTCGACTCTTTTTGCATATAGGGAAATGAGTTGTCCATGAATATCAGTCAAGTCAAGAAACTCAGAAAGATTGTTAGGATAAAGAAATTAGCGACAAAAAACAACAAGATCTTTGTCTGCACAATGAAGAAGATGTCAGTTCACTACAAGATGGTACTAACTATTATACCTTGTCTTTTTTTTATTCCTTTTCCCCGTTTTTAATATAGAGAAGATATTTATGCACATCCTTATTTTCAGGCCTTTCCAAACAGTTCACTGATGATTACCTCTCAAACCACCTATATGGTCAGGAGGCGAGGAAGGTTTTCATACAACACCCACGGTTCAATATTGAAGTGTCCCTGAAGAGGACGAAGGATGGACGGTCAATCATCCACAGGCACTGGCCTAAAGTTGCAAAGACCTTCAACATCAATGAAGGCTCAATATTCGCTTTCCGCTTCAGCAGTTTTTTAGATGAGATGCATCTGTTTATGTATCGTCTATGATGCTAATTTTGAAAGGTTATAGATGTTGCATGTGAAACTTGGTGCTGGTGCAGTTGTGTAATGGGGTAGCTGAGTGCTGAAGCTATATGATGTTGTATTCTGATGTATTTCAATTATGAAATCCTGCTTCCTTAATATGGAAATGAAATATATTGTGTGCTTAATATGAAATGTCAATTAGATTAATAAATGAATTATTAATAATTGGGCAATTAGCCTGCTAACGGCCAATTAGCCTGCTAATTGGGTTTTTCTATTGCAAACGGTTATTGAGAAAACACCGTGGACGATGACCTTAGGCAACGCACACAGTTTCTAGGAATAAACCGTGTTAGATCAATGAACAATCACACACGACATCCTCGTAAAAATTGTTTGCGTTAGGCCACCTTGCGCAAATGTTTACCACATAAAAAGTGTGTGTGATGGATAGTCTTTGTCACACAGTTTTTTCTACGCATCGTGTGTGATGCATTGAATAAGGCAAATGATAAAACTATTAATATCGTGTGCAATGGCAACGCTATCACAAACGATTTAATGGGAAAAATTATGTGTGATGTATCTGCGAACGGAAACGTTTTTCTTGGAGTGACTGTGTGGGATGTATATACGAACGGAAACGTACTTTTTGGATTAACTGTGTGGGATGTACATACTAACGAAAACATATTCCTTAAATTGACTTCGTGGAATGTACATACGAACGAAAACGTTTAGCAGGGACTGACTGTGTGGAATGTACTTACGACCGGAAACAATTTGGCATGTATAATTGTAATTTTTTTTAGCACAACTATACGTATAACCGTATTTGATCGCTCGCTGGTCGCACACGGCCTCATTTTACCGAGCGTGTGTGCTAGGAGGGCATATCCCCGACGGTTTCTGGGTCGTGTGGGAAGGACCCCCCTATCGCAGTCACTCACTTGGCGACGATTCGAAACGCCGTCGCGAAAAGGGGTTAAAAACCGTTTGTATAGCACCTCGCTGTACCAGTGAGTATCAACAATCTCTGCGGGTGGATCTTCCATCCACCCCCACACACCTTATTTCTAGCTAGTTTGACTAAATCATGGGCGGCACAATTAGTCTCTAAGAGCATGCTCAAAAAATAATATGCGGGAAATCACATGCAAGATGATATATATATATCATCAAAAAATTTCTTTGACAGACCGAAAGAGCGACCTCCATTCTTCATTGTCTCTATCACCTCGATGTTGTCGGAGTTCACCTCGATGTGGTATGCACTTCTTTTATTGAGTGATCAAAGGCTATACGAGTCAGATGCATAATAGGTATACCTAATATTGTTGCACGTAATTTTTGTTTTTTTAATCTGGACCGTCAAAAATTTAAATCAGCGAACCATACATTTTTAACCTATCTAGAAGAATATGTTGGCTTGTTTGCCTTTTGTTTCAATACTAATCCCTCCGTCCATAAACAATTATCGCTCAAACTGATGCGACAATTATTTCTGAACAGAGGAAGTACAATACTCCCTTTATCCGCAAAAGCAGTGTTCCCCTACACAATCCACACTCCCGCCCATGCCACCCCATCCCCCCTCTACGCCCCCCCCACTCCAGGGGGGGCGCCCATGCCCAACCCACTAACCCACACCCCCCCCCCCGGGCGCCCACACTAGCGTCACCTTCTTCCCCCATGCCTCGTTTGAAGATTGGACTTTTGGCCGAAGCTTGGATTTTTGCGCGGCGGCCCCGCGTGGCGTCCATCCCCGAGGGCCCGTGGCCATGGCACCCGTAGTCCATGTCTACCTCCTCCCCCTCATTCGTCTACCGCCTCATTGGCGTGGCCTCTTCTCCTCGCCGGGGTGCTCCCCCCGCCTCCACTCCTCCTGCCTGCCCGCCTCCGCTCCTCCCTCCCCGTCAGCACCTACCACCTCGCCGTCGGCGGCACAGATGAGGTAATCTCTGAGGCCATGGAGGCCAAGGAGGAGCTAGTCTCTAAGATTGTCGTCACCCGTCTATGAACTACTCTCTGAACTAATTTCAGACAGTTTAAGTTGCAGACCTCCACTTCCTATCATAGATGGTCCATGGTTGTGAGTTTCTTATTCAGTAGAGCTGGATCTTTAAACTCACAACATGTCCTTTGTTACTGAATGTGGAGGCATCTATTGTTACTGAAATTGTTTCAATTGCCCAGACATTTTTACTGAAATTTTGGCTGGTTACTGAAATTGTTTCAGCCAATTCCCCTATCATAGATGCCTCCTTACTGGACTTGTTTCATCCAACAACCAATTGCCCGGACATTGTTACTAAGTTCAGTTAGATAAATCCATGCTTAGGCTATCTATATATACTCTCAAATTATTAAGTGAGGAGTACCGACTAAATTTAGTTAGCAAACAAGTATTGTCCGACTAAATTAAGTGAGGAGTACTGACAATGATTCAGTTTACTATAGTACCTTGAACATTTTCCAGTTTACTCCAATGTTTATTGACATGCTGTTCAAGATAAACACATCATGTCAGGATTCTTGTTGCCTGCTTAGAACTGCAGTAAAATGCATCAATGGAGATCTAAGATCAACTCTAATGTTTGGATATGTAGCATCTTTTTATTTGGTAGCATTTTAGCATTGGTACCCAACCAGTTCAATTTCTTCTCCTGCTTCGTCATGTTTTTGTTCCGTGACACAATGCAGGACAAGTGATCTATATGTCCCCTTCAATCCGCTATTAGCAGTACTCTTTGGGATATCTTTTGCCAATATGCGGAGAGACGTTAACTTGCTTTAACTTATGTGTTTTCAGACGGCAGCGACCAAGAAGACATTAGTGACTCTGCATCCAATAGACGCACTGCTGCGCCGGTGAATTCAGTGTCTGTGGAAGAGATATGCATAACCAATGAATTCATTGTCCATGGAAGAGATACGCATACACAATTTACGAATGAATTCAGTGTCTGCGTCGGTGAATTCAGTGTCTGGATCCATTCTAGATAGAGAGTTGTTTGTACTTTCTGAATTTAAAATAAAGTGTGACATTATCTTCCTAGTCTATTTTACTCTTCAGCTTTGGTATATGTTTACTTATCAAAAATTCATGTTTACTCCTCAGCTTTGTTGTTTGTTTACTTGTCAAAAATTCTGTTAGTTGTCACATGTGAATCTTGACACTTATATTCATTCTCTCTGTATTCCATTAACACTTATATTCTCTCTTTATTGGCAGTTAGTTACTGACAAAATTCATTCCATTGACACTTATATTCTCTCTTTATTCAGTTAGTTGTTGACATTCATATTAGCGTCATACTCCTGACCATTTGTCACATGTGAATCTTTACAAGGAGAGAGGAACAAAAAGAGAATATAAGTGGTCAATGGAGAGAGGAATAAAATAGACACCAAAGCTGAGGAGTAAACAAGAATTTTTGAGAAGCAGACACCAAATCTGAGGAGTAAAGCAGACTAGTAAGATAATGTCACACTTTATTTTAAATTCAGAAAGTACAAACAACTCTCTATCTAGAAGGGATCTAGACACTGAATTCACCAGCGCAGGCACTGAATTCATTGGTAAATTGGTTATGCATACCTCTTCCACAGACAATGAATTCATTGGTTATGCATATCTCTTCCACATACGGTGAATTCACCGGCGCAGTAGTGCCTCTATTGTATGCAGAGTCACTGATGTCTTCCTGGTCGCTGCCGTCTGAAAACACATAAGTTAAAGCAAGTTAACCTCTCTCCGCATATTGGCAAAAGATATTCCAAAGAGTACTCCTAAGAGAGGATTGAAGGAGACATATAGATCCCTTGTCCTGAATCGTGGCACGGAATAAAAACATGACGGGGCAGGAGAAGAAACTGAACTGGCTGGGTACCAATGCTAAAAGTTGCCAAACAAAAAGATGCTACATATCCGAACATTAGATTTGATCTTAGATCTCCATTGATTCATTTTACTGCAGTTCTAAGCAGGCAGCAAGAATCTTGACATGACAGGTTTATCTTGAACATCATGCCAATGAACATGGGAGTAAGCTGAAAATTTTCAAGGTACTTTAGTAAACTGAATTAATGTCAGTACTCCTCACTTAATTTAGTCAGAGCAAAATTTGTTTGCTAACTAAATTTAGTCGGTACTCCTCACTTAATAATTTGAGAGGATATATAGATAGCTTAAGCATGGATTTATCTAATTGAATTCAATAACAATGTCTGGGCAATTAGCTGTTGGCTTAAACAAGTCCAGTAAGGAGGCATCTATGACAAGGGGAATTGGCTGAAACAATTCAAATAACCAGCCAATTTCAGTAAAAATGTCTGGGCAATTGAAACAATTTCAGTAACAATAGATGCCTCCATATTCAGTAACAAAAAAATGTTGTGAGTTTAAAGATCCAGCTCTACTGAATAAGAAACTCACAACCATGGATCCATCTATGACAGGAAGTGGAGGTCTGCAACTTACACTGTCTGAAACTAGTTCAAGACTTGTTCAGCGATGGGTGACGGTGGTCTTAGGGACTAGCTTCTCCTTGGCCTCCACGGTCTCAGAGACTACCTCATTTGTGCGGACGACGGTGAGGTGGCAGGTGTCGGCGGGTAGGTAGGAGGAGTGGAGGCGGGGGCGCCACGGTGAAGAGAAGAGGCCGGGTCAATGAGGCGGTGGACGGAGGAGGGGGAGGAGCTAGACATGGACGGCGGGCGCCATGGCCAGGGTCCTCGGATATGGATGCCTAGCTGGGCCGCCGTGCAAAAATCCAAGCTTCAGGCAAAAGTCCAAGCTTTGAATGAAGCATGGGGGAAGAAGGCGTTGCCGGCATTGGGCGGGGGTGGGGGAGGGGGGATCAAGGCGGCGCGGTGTCTCCGGCGAGCAAGCGGTGAAAGAATGGGGAGGGGGGCGAGGGGAAAGAATGGGCGGCGTGGAGTGTGGATTGTGTTGGGGGAAGCTGGAGGTAATTTTCTTGCAAAATGTACACCACGACGTGCTTTTTCGGACAGAGGGAGTAGTTTGGAGTACTTAATGGTCTTATAAGTTATTGGACTTCTCTTATTATGGGCCACCAGCGAGATTCCCATAATTGTACTACCTCCATCCTGGTTTACTAGCCCCCCCTGATTGGGGTCATATTTTATCATTATTTTAACTAATAAAATATAATTTATTATAATAAATAATATCATTGAAAACAACAATCAAATATGAATCCAACAATACAATTTTGGGTGACATGCATTAATATTTTACTAATCAATATGTGGTCAAAGTTTGAACCAAAATACGATGGGGACTAATAAATCCAGACTAAGGTAATAAGTTCTAATCATGGAGGTGTGGAACTTTCTAGCGTCAACAAATTGGCACTGGTTTGAGTGGATGAACATGGTGCAACCGCCAATACTGATGACCGGCAGGAACACCTTGTACATGGTGTCCAACTTGTAGGCCATGAGGTAGGCATTGTAGTTCCAACTCATCACGAACAACAATACAACATATCTCCATCCAAATCCGTGAGGTCGAAGGAATTGTCGCCACATGCTCGTGGCAAAGTTTGGGGCCTCAGTGCACATGGAGCTGTTGTCGTCGACCTCGAGTGCACTCCTCGCCAACAATAGTAGTCGCAATGGCGTCGGTGAACAAGATGATGGATCTGTCTATATCAGTGAAAGACACGTCGCCAACCGAGGCATCATGGCCCCAAGACGTAAATGCCAAAATGTGATAGCCTCGACTCTCCATCGTGAAAGCTCTCGTTTCTTTGACCGATCCACCTCACAAAGTCGATGATCGTCCGGAGATGAACACCCCCATTTTTGGGGACATCGCCATGACAAGTGTGCCCACCTCTTCCGTGGGTATCGGTGTCCTAAAGCGAAACATTTGTTCTAGGTGGACTGCGGGTTAATTACCATAAAAGACATGGTGTTTTATGTAAAAACGCAAAAAACAATCCTTTTTCACTTAAAAGTAAACTACGGGTCAATTATCTTAAAGTGTAGGGGTTTTCTATAAAATCAAAAAAAGATTAGTTTTGCCACTTAAAATACGATTGCAGGTTGATTCTTTGAAAGTTAAGGGGGTTTTATGTAAAAATGCATGATGGACGGGTAGAAGCACTAATCCCTTATATTGGTAAAAAAGGTATATATGGGTGTCAAGCAATGTGTGAGTTTATATCTATACCTATTAATAAAGAGTGATGCATCGATGTTTTGGTCCATCCACACATGTATATAAGACATTTCTTTTATTTTGTTACCAGTCCACGCATATGTAAGGATTATTTTATCAAAATAAGTGTTGCCGTGGGAAGTCGAACTCATGACCGTATGCCACGCTGACACCGCAAAAATTAAGTTACTATCGGGGAATCGATCATGACCTTCCCTAAGTCTCCTGACTCCAACAACCAACTGAGCTATGAATCTTCATAGTTGAATTTTCCCACCTCGCTCTTGCAGAGGGATTCGCACCGGTTAATAAACCGCGACGGGAATAAATAAACAGGCGGAGGACAGCACACTCGTGATTGGGGCGAGCTCATTCAAAGGATGGGCTAATTAAAGAAATGGTTATGATTATATGGGCTTAAAGGAAGGATTATGATAAGCAGGTGGGCTGCTTGTGGGCGTATCGTTGTTGAGGACATATACTTTCCTTTTTTTGTCTCAAAAAAATATATACTTTCCTTTCTTTCTCCACTAAAAGAAACTTTCCTTTCTTTTCTTAGGAAGGAAAGAATTAAAAGGAATAAACTCCATCCCGCCTCAGGAAGAAAAAAGTTAAAAGGATGAATTAAACTCCGATGTGCCTCGGGAAGGAAAAAAAACTAACCTGATCATATCAAGAAGAAAACATGGTCGCACGTATGTGTAACCTGATCACTTTTTTTTTTGCCGGGTGAAAGACCTTCTTTTAATCAGTCTGAATCAGGGTGATCCAAGGAGCATAAGTTTACAACCTGATCACTTGTTACACTCCAAATCCAATACATGTAGTTAACTCGGAAAAGTGTTCACACATTTTAATTTTTTGTATCATTTAAAATGTGTTTGTGCCTTTCAAAAGATATTATGTAAATTTTAAGAATCATTCATAAATTTTAAAATGCTTGTGTAGTTTTAAGAAAAGTGTTCATGTATTAAAATAATGCTCATATAATTTGGAAAATGTTCACCCTTTTCTCAAAAAAAAATGATTTAATTCTAAAAAGTGTTCACGTGCTTAAAATATATTCATAATTTAAAAAATATTCATGCTCTTTACAACGGACCATGTGGTTTGAAAAGTATTTATGAGTTTTTAAAAGAATGTTGATGCATTTAAATAAATAAATATACAATTTAAAAGTGAGTGGCCGTATGCAGGATGATGTCGATCGTAGCTCGGGAAGCGCAGATGTCACGTCCAACTCACGAGATTAGTTTTAAAACTATTAGACATTCACTTGCAATGGCGTGGTTCAATGACAATTATGTGTGCGGTGATCGAGATCATCACATTGGAAATGGACACCGTGACCATGGTCGATGAAGGCGGGAAGGAGGATAAACGACAAGAAGGCTGAGGCGTTATGTTGAAAAAGATAATATGGACCGGGGGGGGGGGGGGGGGGGGGGGTGAGTCGTGCTTATTATGATGGAAGCATGCGATTCTTCTCTCTCGTTGCAATGCACGAGCATGTTTGGTAGTAATGTTTAAAATGATGTTTAGGTGTCAAAACTAAAACGAGGCTCACCAGATCTTTGCATCATGGTTCCATAAAAGGGTGGGCGACGGGGCTCTAGCCCAAGCTGCTCCCTCATAGATCTGGCCTGCAAATTTCATAGATATCGAACCATTTTCATTAATCGAAACTATAGCACATATCGTCTCTTTCATTTTTCAAAGCATGACTTTGTGAATGCTCTTAGGATCTTCGAAGTAGATACCTGGTTTGTCACAATTGATCTCTCTCGGTTGTTTTTGTTCTGTCCAGTCGGTCATCAAGATCCATCTTGGTCATCAGGTTTATGTAGTGGGAATTTGCAAAAGCCCACCTAGACCCAGTGTGAGACAATGGTATGATGATCGGTGGTGGGTGATAATGAGCGCCCAGGCTGTTTCCATCCATAGATCTTGGCCATACGATCACCTTGTCGCGGAAAAACCATGAAGATAAGCATAACTTTGCACGTCTTTTAGGATATGCTAGTTACATACCTCATGGTCGTACTTGATTCTGTGGCTTTGATTCAATCCGGTGGGGCATCATGATCTTTTTCGTTTTTAGATTTACACCATGGAGAACCACTTACGCACATCGTAGATCTAGTGATCGATGATGGTACAACAACGGGAGGTGGGTAGCAAAGAGAATCGAGGGTGTTACCATCCATAGATCTGGTAGCTTGCAATGAGCTCGGTGTTAAAACTCTGAGACACACACACACACACACACAATGCATGATTTTGCTGATACTTGTTAGATCTACTAAGTCGGTACCTGATTTGTTGTGCTTGATCTCGTGGTTTCTAGGTGATCTGACCAAGCCTCGTGATCCGTCTTTATCGTTTGGTCTACACCATGGGCATTCATCAAAGCCCACCTTAGATCTGATGAGCGGTGGTGGTATGATGCTATGAAGTTGTTGATAATTGTATTGATGACGCTACCATCTATCTAGATCTGGTGGCTTGCGGTCAGGCAAACGCTAAAACTATGAGTAAGGGCTTGAGGCATTGAGATTGTGACAACGAGTTGATGTCAAAGCCACCATCCGACCATAGGTTATGGGGGTGGCAAGGAGGATGTGGAGGCTATATGAGGACTCAAAGTATAGTGCATAGAGTTGTTAGAAGCATTGGAGAGATGTGGAGGGGGCGGCGGCGGAGGAGGAGGAGCAAAGTGAGACATGGTGAGGATTTAGGGTTGGACCAACTCTTATACTAGTTCAGCCAGATATTTTTGGAAATTATATGCATGTTTTTCTAAATAGTCCTTTCAACACTATAATTTTTTTTAATTACATTAATCATAGGAAATGATAGGCTTGCTAATGTTGTTTTTATGAGAAGGTTCTTATGGGGCATATACACTATTTTTTTTAAGATTTAATATCGCCTGCAGTCATGAAGGATATGATATGTGAATTACTATAAAATATTTCTCATGCAAAATATATATTTCTTACTCGTGCATCCCAAATTAAAAATCCTATAATATTACCAAAGTTGAAAACATTATGGGACAGAGAAGAGCACATAACACATCATATATAACCCAAAAGTCTTAGAAACATAGATAAGAAGTTTGCTATAACTACATTTCCAAGATACTCATAAACTAGGTGATGGTATGTCCAAGAAAAATCACAGAGTGCTAGAACAACTGGTTCTAGGAAACTTTAGGGTGCTCCCACCCCTATATACACTTTTTTGCGATGGCACTTCAATTTAGACCACTAATTTTGCATGGTTCACAATACCAAGCTTAACATGGACTTTTGACTAAAAACAAAAGCATACCATATTTCCGCAATTAAACACAATAATGATGGCATTATTAGAAATATATCGCGTAGCAATGAAGTAAAATTGTGATAGCATTTGGTTTTTATAATTAGTAGTATTATTGTCAACGATCTTACCGCGATCTCCAAAATTGTGTTGTCACGAGATTTGGCCATCAATTCATTGATATATGAAATCTTTAGCATATTATTCATGCCAACGTCACTAATTTTGGAGTTTTAGCAAATTACTCATGCCCAAGGAAACAAGAAATGTTTTAGATAGGTCAAATTATAACACGGTGTAAATTTTCACATTATTTGTAATTCAATCTCTTGTATTAGTTTACCCGCTGCAAAAGAAATGTATCCTAAACTTTTGAAAAATATAACATGGAAAATTTGTATTTTGTATTATTTTGCTTTGCATCTATCCGAAGGATGAAGTAGCGTCAAACTTCTGCTGTTCTCTGTGACAAGAGAGTGCCACAAAAACTAAAAGGCAGGTTTTATAGGACGACGATTCGACCCGCAATGTTGTATGGCGCCGAGTGTTGACCGACTAAAAGGCAATATGTTTAATAGTTAGGTGTGGCAGAGATGCGCATGTTGAGATGGATGTGTTGCCACACTAGGAAGGATCGAGTTAGGAATGATTACATACGAGATAGAATTGGGGTAGCACCGATTGAAGAGAAGCTTGTCCAACATCATCTGAGATGGTTTGGGCATATTCAACGCAGGCCTCCGGAAGTTTCAGTGCATAGCAGATGACTAAAGCGTGCCGATAATGTCAAGAGTAGTCGGGGTACACCGAACTTGACATGGGAGGAGTCTGTAAAGAGATATCTGAAGGACTTGGTATCACCAAAGAACTAGCCATGGACATGGGAGCGTGGAAGCTTACTATCCATGTGCCATAACCATGAGTTAGTTGCGAGATCTTATGAATTTCAGCACTAGCCTACCCTAACTTGTTCGGGATTAAAGGCTTTGTTGTTGTTGTTTGTTTGTTTGTTTGCATCTATCTGGATCTCGTTTGTTCAAACTCTATAACAATAAGCTCAACTTATACGATTGCTAAAGCTGTGTAAACCTTATTTGATAGTCAGATGTTAAGAATAGTCTTGAAAATTAGAAGTTCACTAGCTAAACAATAAAATGGGCAAACCCTATTTAGATGAAGTTGTATGGTACCATAATCCACGACAACACCAAACACATCCCTCATAACTCCAATAGCACTAGCATGGAGCATCGCTAAGTAGTACCAGTGATGCTGCAGCAGCAACCGTAGAAGAATAAACGGCTAGCACAATATACTATATAAAGATAAATCATCAGCGCCGCCGGGTCTGAGTGCCTGGTTGGTGGTTGCTATGTGGCCGGGCTCGGGGCCCCCGGCCTCTCAGGCCTGCTCATGTGCGGTCTGCAGCTTGATGGGCGGCTTGAATAGCCGCTCGAGGAACGCATTTTTTGGTACAAGGTCACGTCGTGTGTCCATTTTGGCTAGTATATCGGCCCGCTTGATTGTTATCGCGCCGGATGTGGTGAAACTTGAAGCCATAAAAATGTGCGGACATCTGCATGACTACTACCCAGTACGCTGACATCCTCGGGTCTTTGGCATCGAAGTCACCATTAATCTATGAGATCGTGAGGATAGAATCACCTTGAACCTCCAGACGCCGATTCTCCATTGACACGGACATCCGACCATGTAGCAGTGCCTCATACACTCTCGTGTTGTTGGGGTCTGTGTACATGATCTGCAGCACGTGCTTCATCATGTCATCGGTTGGTGAAACGAGGACGACATGAGCCCCCAGGCCGGCGAACATCTTGGATCTGTTGAAGTACATGCCAATTTGTGTAGGTGGTGTGCTCCATGAGGAGCTCGGCCTTCATCCACTCCGCGACAAAATTAGCCAACACCTGGGATTTGACAGCCTGACGTGGCAAGTATTAGATCTCAAAGGGAAGGAGCTACATGGTCCACTTTGCATTCCGGCCTATGGCATCCCAGTTATTGACGATGTCACCACGGGGAACTTGAGAAGCCACAGTAGGCACTTCTGGAAGTAGTATCGGAGCTTTCGAGATGCTATTGAAAATGCATACGCAATCATCTCATAATGAGAGTACCTCATTTTACACAAAGACAACACCTCGAAAACATAGTAGACCAGCCTCTCCACCTTGTAGGCGTGGTCGTCCTCTTCCCGCTCTACGACGAGCACGGCGCTGACCACCTGATTGGTGGCCAAGATATACAATAAGATCGGCTTGCTATGGGCAGTGATGTAAGGATCGGGTTGCTCGCCAAGTAAAAATAAGAGTCGGGGTGGGTGAGGAGTATAATATTTCTATACCTAATAATAAAGGGCTATTGCTTCTCGTGGTACGTCATGGAAATTGCCCCCAAAGTTGTAAAATATTACCCACCAATGCCACCTATAAGTGATAAAAAAATGTTTTACACACAGGAATCCCCCGCCTGGGCCGGCCCATGCGGTAGGGGCCTCCTATACCGCACTCTGCGCTCTGTGAGAAGACGCAGCGCGCCCGATTGGGCCAGCCCATGTCCAGGCGGCCTGTTTTTTATATTTTCACATTTTTCTTTTTCTTTTTTTTCTACTTTAAATAATTTGGGGCTTCAAAAAAGTTCCGAAAATAAAAAAGAGAATTTTGAAATAAAATGTTTAATAAATCATAAAATCTTTGTGGATTCAAAAAATGTTCATGATTTTGTAAAAAATGTTTTCTTATTCAAAAATGTTCGAAATATTGAAAAAAAATGTTTGGGAAATCAAAAAGTGTTCATGATTCTTTAAAAAGTACTCCCTCTGTCCGAAAAAGCTTGTCCGAAAAATGTTCATGATTCTTTTTCGGACGGAGGGAGTACGTGTACTAAAAATATTAACAATTTGAACAAAATTTTGCCAACTCAAAAAATGTTCATTAATGGAAAAATATCCTAAATTTCAAAAACATTTCATAACTTACAAAACAGTTTATTCATTCATAAAAATATTCGCTGATTCAAAACATGATCATGCATTTCAAAAAATGTTCATTAAATCAAAAAAAGTGATCATGAATTTTAAAAATTGTTCCATCAATTTCCAAAAAATATTTGTCGATCCTAGAAATGTTCGTGGATACAAGAAAAATGGTTATTTTTTTCATAATTTAAATAAAATGTTTGCAAATAGTATAAAATGTTCATAAATTTAAAAAATTATTATTGATTTTATAAAATGTTCAAAAAATTGTAAAAGTGTTCACGAAATTGAGAGTGAATATTGTATTTCGTTGATGCAACAAAATACGGTCAAGGACGTTTTACACAGGGGAATCCCGCTCCTGGGCCGGCAGCTTCAGTAGAGACCTCCTATACTGTGCTCTGCGTGCGCGGAGAAGACGTGGCGAGTCTGATTGGGCCGGCCCATGCCCGGATGGCCTGTTTTCAAAATTTCATTTTTTTAATTTTCCTTTCCTTTTTTCGTTTTTTTCTACTTCAAGTAATTTGGGACTTCAAAAAAGTTACCAAAATAGAAAATGATAATTTTGAAATAAATTATCTAATAAATCATAAAATTTTAGGGATTCAAAAATGTTCATGATTTTGTAAAAAAATGTTTGCTTACTATATAAAAGGTCAAAATTTTGAAAACAAAAGTTTGAGAAATCCAAAAATGTTCATGATTTTTTAAAAATTTCATGTATTATTTTTTTAAAGAAATTGAATAAAATTTGGCCAATTCAAAAATGTTCATGAATACAAAAATATCGTAAAAATTCAAAAAATGTTCGTGACTTACAAAATAGTTTATTCATATATAAAATGTTTGCTGATTCAAAAAATGATCATGCATTTCAAAAAATGTTCGTTGAATAAAAAAAATGTTCCTGAAGTTCCAAAATTATTCCACTAATTTCAAAAAAAAATGTTCGCCGATTCAAGGAAATTGTCTAAAAATTGTTCACAATTTTAAAAACATTTTTGCAAATAGTATAAAATATTCATGAGTTAAAAATATGTTCTTGATTTTATAAAATGTTCGAAAATTTGTAAAAGTGTACGCGAATTTGGAAAATGTTCATGATTTCAATTATGTTCATGAATTTAAAAAATTGTTCATGATTTTAACGAAATTGAGAGTGATAGTTTATCTCCAAAGCTTTTAGGGGATCGGCTAGGTCTAGTTCAGAGAAGGAAAGGTAAAAAATTTATTCGTCTACACCTTTTCAAGAGATCGGTTAGAGATGCTCTTACACCATACAAAGGCCCAGTTCTTTTGGCCGATTTTCCCAGAATCTTGCGAATCGGGACTCCCTCAGCTTCTCCCAGAATCTTAAACTTATTTTTTTTACAATCGTAACTAGTTAGGATATAAACATGTAGGATTGTTAAAAAAATATGGGTTTAAGATTCTGGGAGAGGCTGGGTAGAGGGTCGATTCTTAAGATTCTGGAAGAATCGACCAAAATAATTGAGCCATAGTAAGCAATGGGACCAGTAACAACGAAACGGTTAGAAGATTCAACAACCCATAAAGAGAACGTCATGATTTCCCAGATCCTAGGGTCATGATTTCCCAGATCCCATACAGGGCCGGCCCTGGGGTATGGCAGATGGGGCGACGGCCCAGGGCCCAAGCGAGGGAGGGGCCCATGATAAAGTATATATATATAATATAGCCCAGTAAAAAATAGGTAAAAAAATATAAAAGAATTAAAGAAAAGAAATAAGATGGGCTAGGCCCATCAGATAGCTAGCTAGCGACCGCTGATGATTAGCGAACGCGAAGCGTCAGGCGCCGTGACTCACGCCAGTTGTCAGGCACGGTACTGCTCGTTTTCCTTCCTAGGTTCGTCGATCGTGATTCGTGAACCGGTGAACCGTCGCCCGTGACGCCCGTCGGCCTCGCTTGGCCTTGGCGCCTTGGCGCGTCACTCTCGCCTCGGCCGCCGCTGCCCGCTGGAGCTGCGCGTGCTGGCGCCGCACGGCAGTCCGGCAGCCCGGCCATCCGGCATCCGGCGAGGCGGCACCGCGGCAATACCTATACAAGTATACATCTGACTACAAGTTTTGACGAAGTCTGCAACGCGGCCGTCCCCAATCCCTGAAAGTCTGCAAGTCAGTACGTTTGAACGTTTCCATCCATGTTCCTCAATTTCTGTCCATCCCCCAAACCCCAATTTGACAATTTCAGCAGTTTATTTATTCTTTATTTAGTATGTACGTATTCAACTATACAACCATGATCTATCCTCCAATTTCAGTATGCACGAAGTTTTAAAATTTTGTAATCCAATCTATCAATTTTTTGTCATTCTATCCACATGTCTAGGGTTCCAATCATCCAATGTATAAATTCCTAATTCTTTGTATCCTCTTTCGATCTTTTCTTCATGATTTTAGGACATTAGCCTGCCATGTTACCTAAGAAGAAGCAATTGTCGGGTGCTGAAAAAAGGAGGAAAAGGAAAGAAAGTGATCTGAAAATTCTATCACTGAAGGGTTCTTGTTGTCGATGGAGTCAGTCTAATTTGGTTCTTATTTGAGGTAATCATGTCATGTAAGTTTCATTTTGCGATATTCTTAATATTATTGTTGTTGATGGAGTCAGTTCGAATTTGGTTATTATTGTTCTTGATGGAGTCATTTGAATTATTATAGTCAAATGATGTGTGATTGAAAGTTAGTCTTAATAAGTTATATATATATATATATATAACGCACACGCATACATATGGTCTTAGGACTTAGGACATAGGGGCCCATGTCGTCGAGTTCGCCTAGGGCCTCCCGAAACACAGGGCCGGCCCTGATCCCATACCCCATAGAGAGAACCAAACATAGTACTCTCTTCGTCTCAAAAAGCTTGTCCCAAGCTCAAATGGATGTATCTAGCACTACGAAGGGAGTATTATTTTTGTCAGCTCCTGAACGACCTGAAAAACATATATACATAGAAGCAGATTCCTCTGTTACATGAACAGAGGCAACATCTCGATCAACTTCCTCGAAAAAGATAACACACATGCTCCGTATGATACTTATCAGCCGCTGTCTCGAACCAAACAACTTGGCATGTTTCGGCTTCAGATTGAAATATTCAGAAACGAAGATTGAAAGGAGAAATATGTGACCACGATCGAGCCAGGAGCGCGGGCTGAACTAAAAAGCCCATGGACGAGCTTAACAATTGATTTAGTACTCAAAGAGCATCACCATGTACGTACGAACACTCAAACAACGGCGACTATACGGCGGTGATACAACAAACATACACAAGTCAGTAGCGATGCAAGCAGTACAGTAGTACGTAACAATCAGGCGGCCGGCGCGGGCGGCGGCGGCGGCGGGAGCAGCTCGTCGGCGATGGCCTCCTCGAGCCAGCCCTCGGCGTCGGCCATGATGCCGGGGCTGAGCCGCACCATGAGCACGCAGAACTCCCGCTCGCTGAGCGCGCCGTCGCCGTCGTGGTCGCCCTCGCCCACCATCGCCTGCGCCTCCTCCGCCGTCATCCCCTCCACGCCCAGCACCGCCCCCGCGCTCCGCCGCAGGCTCTCGGCCGTGATGGCGCCCCGCGCCGGGTCCGCCAGCAGCCGGAACCCCGCCCGCAGCTCCGACAGCAGCCCCGCCGTGCCCAGCCGCCCCGCCATCACCGGCAGCAGGTCCTCGTACACCCCCGCACCGTCGTCCGCCATGCTCCGATCAAGCGACCGGCCGGGAGTGGACCGATGAAGAACTGTCGCCGCTGTCGTTGTTTGTGTGTCGACGGGGCGCAAGAAGCCGAGCGCTGGGCTCTTGTATAAAGCGGGGAGGGAGGAGATCAGGAGAAGGTGAGGACGGGTCGTCATGGATAGGACGGTACGATCGAGAGGATGATGACGGCGACCCCATGTCCATCTCGGGGGAGAAGCTTCCGGGAAGCTGCGCGGGTGGGGAGGAGATATTTGGACGGCCGGTCGGCACCCGTGGTGGTTGTACACACGAGGACACGAGTGAGCTCTGAGCTCAGCCTGAGCAGGGCACAGGCTAACGGGATGATGTGACGGGGCTGGGACGGCGGAGAGAGGATCTGACGTGACGCTGGCCCGGTCGTGCAGTGCTTGTCGTCGGAGGAAGCTTCCTGGGAGGAGCCGGCCGGCCGGGTGTATAAATGCAGCGTGTGGGCCCTTTCATTATGCCTTTCGGTTATGAGTTCGGCCGGCTCGGTCCATCGACACAGCAAATAGTACATTTTTTTTGGCGAAAAGGTTGTGCCCGACCTCTCCGTCGACGCACGCGGCTATTCTTTTTCATTTTGACGGACGCAAGCAGCTATTCTGTTGTAAGTTTTGGTGCATTTACAAAATTATATACATGCAACACTTATGCAATATTTTGTTTGCGAGAAGGACAAGATCTATTATAAATAAAAATTAATTAAGTACGAAGCACTTTAAACATAATAAAAATAACATTGAAGTCCCGGACCATCGTACGGCAACTTCCACCGCCAGAATGAGCTGTCGATGCGCCGACATTCCCGCTCGCATATTGGAGCTGGCTTGACCTTGTCGATAACAACCGAAAAGTCTTCATCCACGTGTCCCTAAGGACCAGCGCCCCAAAGCCGCAGTCGGTGTCATTGAACCATTGAATCAATCCGAAGAACCTGGCACCGCATATCGTCGTCGCGTACGCACGACCAGAAACTCTAACCTTGCCACCCCGAGGAACTGACGGAAATCTAGGTCGGAGCTCCGTCGAATCCACCCGATGGACGAACTTGAGGAGGATCGAAATCCAGGAGACTGTCTTAAGCGCCGCCCCTACGAGAACTAAAACCCTAGCATGTCTACAAGCCAGAGCAGAGGCACCAGGATTCCACTCCACCGGCCACCGAAGCGGCATGCAAATGGGAGGTGTATCCATGGGCTCGCCGGCGGAATCGAGGGGAGGAAGGCTTTTCCCTTGTCGAATCGTGGGAGGAGAATTAAAAAAACTAATTAGCTCACGAAAATGATTGAGTTACAAGCAATGTGTATTATAGATTTTTCTGAAATTGATTAAAATTTTGAACACAATCTTGTATGATCATATATCATAACCCAATGCAAATTTTTCATATTTTGGATCAAATTTATATTTTATAAAATTAAAAAGCTCATTTAGACCATATATCACTGACAGGCCCGTTAACGATATATGTGTCATCTCTAACCCGTGTATCATTTTGGCTCGTTCATGGTTGTTTTGGTTCATGAGAAATCCACTGCAGCCTCATCATCACCACACTAATGAACTCAAAAAAATCACACTAACCCTAGCCACACAACCCTCTCTATCCTCTCCTTAGCGCCTCGTTCATCTCGCCTCCACGCAGTGGCGATTCAACTATGGGGCTTCAATAGGCGAAAGCCTACCCTCCAAAAACCATATTTCAACTCAACATAACATTTAACAATTTATATTGAGGTGCTTTACATGCAACAATTACAATGCATTTGCTGATTGGACTGAAAAATCTGATATTTTAAGCATATCATCCATTGTCATGCTAGATTCGTCACTGCTTCCACGGTCAGTCTGTTCGCACAGCATATCTGCCCTCTCACCTCTCTTTTCGTTGGCTACATTGATGATATATATGTATATATATACTTTTTAATCATGTGCATTCTGATGAGAACTTTATTATTGAGACGCATTGCATTATTTAATAACTATGTGGCTAGTCTGTATGCATATATATCATGCATCCTTGTACTATACGCATGACCTTTAAAAATAAAGGATCCACCGAGAAACAAAGTACATGATACATTCATAATAATAGACATGAACATACTGGCAACACAATGCAATATTTGTCACTTATTTATATTGAACATTTTTATTTTCTACATATTAAATTGGAATTAAATTTGATTTTTTTTCATTGAGATGGAACTTTGTTGTGCAATTTTAATATTTTCATGTCATATCTATGAGCATTAACTATGTGTATCATTACAATGAAGTTCAATATTGTATAACAAATGCAATAATATTAAATAGAACATTATTTTGTTGTGCAAATTATGCAGTTTCCTAGACATTGGTTTGAAATATTTTGTCAAAATCACATTTGCCTAATGAATAATTTGGGCACACATGGGTATTATTGTATCCTTATATGTGTATCTATTTTCAGATCTTTTAAATAGAGGGCTCTAAATGGCGAGAGTAACAAATATCCTGCTAGTGGTTTGTAGAGTGAGATTCTAGAGTGTATGAGGCGAGGGTAGATAAAAGAATGTGCGAGGTATTGTCCCCAAGATCTATTCTTGCCTTTGCTAGTTGGATTGCTCGTTTCGTCTCTCTTTTGTGGTGTAATCCGCATAATTGTTTTCTAGGCTTGTAGTTGATGAGCGGGCCTGTCAGTCACATACAACAATGCTTGCAAGTCTATAGTCAATTTATAAAATATATTTATGTTGGTTAGTCTAGACGAGCGCTACATCTTCTGTCTTCTAGTACTAAATAGTTACAACCCTCTACCTATTTTTTTCTAACCATACAACCATGCCACATAAGCTAATCACGTGTGCAAGTCATAAATTGCATTTGTTATATTACTCTATGCATGCAATGTTGCCACAACATCAATTCGTGCATCTTAGTCATAAGTTATTTTCATGTTAGATTTTGCATGGACGATATATGTGTTTGTTGATTACAGGATACTAACGTAGTTCAACATTTACATTTTGTTAGAAATGGCATTCTTTTAACTGTAATTCATTTTTCTCTCTCTTTTTAGACACTTCATTTTGTTTAAGCTTACATTTGATTTCCATTAGTTTTGGATGTTTTTGTACCAACTTTTTATGCGTTTTTTAGCAAGTTCCAGGAGCAACGCGTGGGGCATCATTTAAAAAAAAAGGGGAATCATATAGTTTACTCAATGTCAAGTGGTAACAACCTGCAAGTGCTAGGTGGGAGACATGAATACAAAATAGAGTATGTTTGATTGGCGTCTTCGCGTAATTTTTTTACTAGCTTATAATCATTCTGCTCTTACTCGGTTCTCTGCCTTTTATAAAACCTTGCATGGTCATCACATTTTCTTTGCAACTCTTGCTAGAAATCTTGGAAGAATCAAGGAATCTCTTTCAAAACTGTCTTTGGCTTCACTTTATAATTAATCCATACGATCAACCGATACAAGGTGCTAGGAATCAGATAAGAGAAAAACCGGACAAACATAAATACATCAAAAATAGCACAAAACAAGCATGGAACGCCACCCTATCGTGGGCAAGCTTAAGCACTATAGAAGCCACATCACAGTAAGAAGTCTGCCGGAACTAATGAATCATGACCCGCGCCTCCAAAAGAAACATGGTTCGCACTGCTAAGCCCCTCACCCAACCACCATCGAAGAGGAACCTATCAAACAACCAGAACGAGAGAATGAACAAGATGGGCACGTTTAAAGGATAGGAGGCATCAAGATCGTCACATGCCAGCACCGAGGGATACTTTGAGTTATGATCCGAGCCCGCCAGAAAAATGTCGTAGCAGATGTTGTTGCTACGTGACAAGGATGGATCTGAGCTCCCCAACGATGCCCCAAGAAGGCCACGAGACAAAGTGACACAGACGTTGAGTTCGATAGAGCGGACAAGAGTTTTCACCCCAGAGCCTTGACACGGGAGAGAAAGAGCACAATAATGCCCCAAGAGGAATGTAATACCCACAGGCGTCGCTGCCAGACGCCGGGCACAAAGCTTTCGCTCGATATCTACCCCACGTCACATAGAGGAACCAAAGTCACGAAGCCCGTAACGGTGTAAGGCACGCCACGAACGAATCGACATTTGAGCTCATACTTCACCACCACCAGAAACTTCGTCAAGACTACCCACTACCGTACCTCTTGCCACCCGCGGAGTCAAGAAGCACAGCCAACACCTGTCAGACGCTACTCGGTGTGAGCAGGCTGTGCTTGAAAAAAGTAACATTTTTGCGTCTAAAAAGGGCAAAATCCAGTGCTACAAAAAATCCAATCACTACATTTCTGATGTAACACGTGTCATATTTTTCCACGTAAATTGACAAAGACGCGCATGTACAAATCATTTTGTTCACAGAAGATGTGTTTTTTTCTCATTACTGGTGTGCACAAATCATTTTTAACATAATAATGTTTTTAAATTTGTTAAAAATCGTATTTCTTTTTCGCCCGAGAACTATTTTTTTTAGGGTGCCCATGAACTAATTGTATGTAGCGAATTAGTACCTGGCTTGGGCCCATCCGTTGTTGCAAGGCAGCTAATAATTCCAGAACCTACCGGCCCTAATGGCCCATAAAGACACAGGTGCTCCCCCAGGCCCGTCGATTCGCGCCAAAACCCGAACCCGCATAGCCAAACGCGTCGCGCGCTTGCTCGGCTTCCCGTGATGCCGAAGCCGAGGAGCCCCGTTCGCGCCAAAACCCGCCCCCCTTCTCCCGCCGTTCTCCGACTACTTCTCCCCCCATCCACAAACCTCCTCCACCCCCACCTGATGCTCCTCAGCTTTCTTTTGAGTCAATAAAATTCATCCTTTATAAAAAAATATTTTTACTTCAGAATACTTTAAATATTTAAATCTCCTTGCTTTTTTCATCGAAAAATTAATTATATATGTCGTTGCTCACTCCACGCTAAACTTGTTCAAACGTCGGGCTGGGCTTTTTTCTTTTCTCAAGCCCAAGCCCGGCCGGAAGCCTAAAATACACTCTTTCTTTATGCCCGAGTCTGGCCCAAAATTAAGCCTGAAAGCTCGGCCCGAACCCGAAAACCCGGCCCGAAACACTAAAAAAGAGAAGCCTGAGCCTGGCCCGAACTACATTCCGGGTTGGAAAACGAGGCCAAAGCCCAGCCCGAGTGGCAAGCCCACCCCCACCCGGCCTGGGTTTTTCGGGCCGGGTTGTTGGGCCGGGCTGCCCATGCCCAGGTCTACTCCACACCAACACGTTGAAATAGAGCCGAGGAATTTAGCACCGAACTCGAGCCCATCCGTTGCTTAATACCATATCTTTTCCACCACGAGCTATCTGTCGCTTAAGATAGTGTCGTCTTAAGGAGTTCTCTTAGTCGGCCGGTCCAGTCACACAGTTTTGTTCCGATTTTTCTTTGATTTTTTAGTTTTCCTTCTGCCCCTTTTCCTTTTTAGCTCATTTATCTGGTTTCTCTCGTTGATTTTCTCTGTTTTCACCTGTTTTCTATGCTTTTTTGTGTTTTATTTTCCTTTTTTACAACACATAACTATTTTCTTCAATACATATTTTACATATTTCTTATCCTTGTGGAACATTTATTTGATACATGTTAACCATTTTCCAAATGCATGATGTATATTTTTTCAAATACATCGTTCAAGCATTTACTTTTTAATACATGTTAAAAAAATACATGTTAAATATTTTTTGAAGTCATAAAATATTTTCTAGAACTATGCAAACATTTTTTAGATAGTATAGTTATTTTTGAAAAACATTGCAAACATATTTCAAAGCATGTGAACATTTTTTTGAATGCAATCAACATTTTTTAAAAGTTGCTTGAACATTTTAATGCACTGTGTTAACATTTCCGAAGTGCTTAATGAATGCTTTAAGTAAATTAATTTTTGAAATATACTATATATTTTATAATATTTTCTAAATGCAAACAAAAGATTTTTAAGAGAGAATGTAAGCAAAAGTTTGAAAAAGGAAAAAGATGAACCTAACACTACTTGGGCCGGCCCACCGCATGCTTGCTTAAGGCGAAATACATTCTTCCGAAATCACAAGTTAGGGGTTACCCTTACAAAGGTCACTGTCACCTTCTCACGCGCTAACAAAGTGAGGCACTGCATGTGCGTCACTTGTCAAAACCTAGGAGTTTCCTTTTTTAGATTCGTTTATTCAAAACATTCTATCCCTTCAACCGTGCATTCAAATCTTGAACTGTTTTCACCGTTGGGATTTCTTGTGTCTAAGATCTTCAAAAGTAGATCACATGTTAATAGGTTTTGACAAACTTTTTTTTTACGAAAAACAGAAGAAAAAAAGGTAACAATAAAAAAATGAAAATATAGGCAACCAAAAAAGGAACGATGAAAGAAACCCGTAGAAAAAACCCGGTCCTGGAAGCATGTTCTTTTACTTACCTTTTTGCCAGTGATTCTCACGGAAGCAAATTTATGCATCCACAAGAAGCAAATCTGTCTGTGTCGTGGAAGCATATTTTTTTTTTCCTTTTTGAGAAGCACAGTTGCGCGTCTCCTGAAAGAAAATATGTGCCTCCACGAGAAACAAATATGTGCTTCTTGTAGAAGCACAAAATTCTTTTCGAAAAGCACAACGCGGAAGCAAAACTATGCCTCCACGAGAATTGATCTGTGCATATGTTTTTCCTTTTTGAAAAGCACAATTATGCTTCTCACGGAAGCAAATCTGTGCCTCCATGAGAAGCGCAGATGTGCTTCTTATGAAAACAAATACTTGATCCTTTTTCAGGAACAATAGATTTTTTTCCTTTTCCTGGAAGCGAGCGGAAGCAAATATTTGTCTCCACGAGAAGCTTCTCGTGAAAGCATAGATTTTTTTTCCGCGAAAAAAACCCTAAAAAATATATAATTTTTCTCCAAAACCTAGAGAAAACAGAAAACCAGAAAAAAAAAATCATCTAATACCCAAAAATACGTAAAATGTCTTTTTTAAACAAAATCCTGAGAAAACACCCAACACACGACATGTAACGGCGGTTGGACACATCATTTGATGTGCTCGTAGGGCATAAAAATGACCCCTGGGTAACCTCCAGTTAGTTCCCGCTCTCCACGTTATTCCATCTTGTTTTTTTGGAGAGAGATCTTCCATCTCGCTTCAAGTGGGATAATTTTTTTTAGCAGAACACCCGAACTTTATTACTGCATCACCACATTGTTTACTATTTCGCAAAAAAAAAAAAAAAAAAAAAAAAAAAAAAAAAAAAAAAAAAAAAAAGCGCGCGTGGGGTGTTGTTGTGGGGGGGGTTGGGGGTGTGTGGGGGTTGTTCCAAAAGCCACACACAGTGGCCAGGAGCTAGATCTAGAGCATTTTCAGCTATATTGTGGGCATCAACATTCGACTCCCTACAAGAATAAATAAAAGAGATATCACTACTAGTTTGAAGAATTTTCCTAATTTCTACAATGATCATTGCATTCGGTCCTTGTGTGCCTTCCTCTATATTCTTCACAACTGTCACTGAGTCACATGCAATTACCGCTGAGTTGATCTGGAGATCCTGCGCCAGATGTAAAGCTTCACAACATGCAAGTGCCTCCGCGCAAGATGGATCAATGACCCCCTCCTTAACCATTGCTTTTTTTAGGGGATCGTTAACTATTGCTTTTTTTTTGAGGGAAACATGCTTTACTTTATTGATCAATAGAGCGAATTACAGAAATAATAGAAGTATCATGAGGGTGTAACAGCCATACATGGCGACCCTCCCCTAAATGTAAAGCATGTCTAGCTAAGCCATGAGCCTCCTTGTTAGAAAGACGTCTCTCATGGGTGAAAGAGCAGGACTGAAACTCCCTGCTCGAGTCGATGATCTCCTGCACGATTGGAGCAATTGTACCCATAGTTCCAGTTTGTATGTCCTTGACCACGGAAAGGCAATCTGAAGCCACCATAAAATGAGTCAGTGCGAGATCCCTGGCTAATGCAATGGCCTCACGACATGCCAGAGCTTCCAATATATTCGGATCGGTCATACCATGGAATACCACCGCCGCTGACCCAGCATATGCTCCTGATTGATCCCGACAGACCGCGCTAACAGCCCCCACAGGAGGGTGTTTACAAATAGCTGCATCGACATTTACCTTGTGGTGACCCGCCGGTGGTGGTATCCAATCTTGTACCCGCACTGAGGTTGTTCTGGGCTTCGTTATTTCATGTGACAAGGAAGCAATACTCAAATCTGCCAAGAAGCGTGTGATAAAAGACTGAGTCCCCATCGGGCTCTGGTGCTCCCCTTCATGGATTAGCTTTCGCCGTGCCGACCATATGGCCCACAGTGTCCATTTTTACCGGCTGAAGGAAGTATACGCGCCCATTTTTACCGGCCCGGACGGCTCATAGAAACGCAGCGTTGCCCAGGCCCCCTGACGGCCCATAAAGACACGGGCGCTCCCCCAGGCCCGCCGATTCGCGCCAAAACCCGAACCCGCGTAGCGAAACGCGGCGCGCGCGCGCTCGCTCGGCTTCCCGCGAAGCCGAAGCCGAGCAGCCCCGTTCGCGCCAAAACCCGCCCCCCTTCTCCCGCCGTTCTCCGGCTACTTCTCCCCCCTCCACAAACCCGTGACGGCCACCCACCCACCTCAGCCGCCATCCCCTCCCCCGTCCCCCTCCGTCTCCCGCTCCCCGTCTCCCCTCGGCCTTCCGCGGACGCACGCCGCAGATGGGGCCTGCCACGGTGCAGCGCCACCGGACGCGCGCGGGGCGGCCGGCCTCCAGGCGGCCCAGGGCTGCGGCGGCCGACGACGGCGGCGTCAGGTGCGAGGCGTGCGGGTCCGGCCGCCACGCGGATGAGCTGCTGCTCTGCGACGGCTGCGACCGCGGCCTCCACATCTTCTGCCTCCGCCCCATCCTCCCCCGCGTGCCCGCCGGCGACTGGTTCTGCCCCTCCTGCGCCGCCACCTCCACCGCCCATTCGGCCAAATCCGCCGCCGTCGTCGTCCAGACCAAGATGCCCAAACGTAAGTCGGAAATAGATAATCCTATCTCGTTGACCATTTTTGGATTGGATCTGCTCGTTCGCTGATTCGGATCTCGTGTTTCGGCTGCAGAGTTCCCGCTGATCCAGACGAAGATCGTGGACTTCTTCAAGATCCAGCGGCGCCCGGCTTTCGCGGCCGCCGAGCCGCCGGAGGGGAAGAAGAGGAAGCGGAAGGCCGCCAGCGCGCTGGTGGTGTCCAAGAAGAAGAGCAGGAAGCTGCTGCCCTTCACCCCCAGCGAGGACCCCGTCCGGCGCCTCACGCAGATGGCGTCGCTCGCGACGGCGCTCACGGCCACCGGCGCCGTCTTCAGCAACGACCTCACCTACGTGCCCGGCATGGCGCCCCGGTCCGCCAACCAATCCGCCCTCGAGGCAGGAGGGATGCAGGTCAGACGCGTCCTCCAATTCCACCACCCGGTCTCCATTAAATTCAGTGTCGCGACGCCATTTCAGTTTTGCTGAATCTCGGGTGACATTTCATCTCAGGTGCTGCCGAGGGAGGATGCAGAGACATTGAGCCTGTGCAAGAGGATGATGGAGCAAGGGGAATGGCCCCCTCTTCTCGTCGTCTTCGATCCGGTGGAAGGGTCAGTATTATCGACACAATTCAGTGCTCATTTCTGAACTTGTTCTTCAGAATCCTTCGGGCACTGATGATGATCGTGTGGAATTTCCTGGACAGATTCACCGTAGAGGCAGACAGGCACATCAAGGACCTGACCATCATCACCGAGTACGTCGGCGACGTGGACTACCTTACAAACCGCGAGCATGACGACGGCGACAGCATGATGACCCTGCTCTCCGCCGAGCCGCCGTCCAAGAGCCTCGTCATCTGCCCGGACAAGCGGAGCAACATTGCACGGTTCATCAACGGGATCAACAACCACATGCCGTAAGCATCCTCTTTCTCCGTGGTGCATTTTACGCATTGATCGGAACCATGTCTGAATTTTGCGTGATGATGACCATTGCAGGGAGGGCAGGAAGAAGCAGAACCTCAAGTGCGTGCGGTTCGCCATCGACGGCGAGTGCCATTGTCTCCTGGTGGCCAACAGGGACATCTCCAAGGGGGAGAGGCTGTACTACGACTACAACGGGGACGAGCACGAGTACCCAACTCACCATTTTGTATGACACATGAGCTGATGTTTAGTCTCCATATTTATTCATCTGTAATCACAGGAAAATGATTGTGCTGATCCCATTCCCCCAAAACCCAAAAGTCAACATGTAGAGTCATCTAATTGGTTGATAGATCTGCAATTTTTTAACCTGGAAAAAGGAAAAAAGGGGAATTGTAAACATTGTGTATCCAATGGCAAATGGGTTGTTCTCCTCATGCCTGTGTCTGGTGTAATTGCTCTTTGTCAGTGTTTTTGGTTGAAGGCACAAATGCCAAAAGAAGATGAAATATTTGGTTTAGAGTATTCAGTTTCAGTTTAAATTGTGCTACTCCCTCCACATCACAAATAAATGACTTAAGGCATTGGCATGGTCCTCAAGATGGTTATTCAATATTTTACTTTGACCACTAATTCAGAACACAATATATTTACAAGATTTTTATAAATTGTAATTATTTTTTAAGACAATCTACACATGATTTTCAATTTTTTGGACAATTAAATTGATTCATTGTCAGCTTTAAAAGCTTAACTGAAGGTGTCCAAATTGTCACTTATTTGTGATATGAAGAGAGTATGGTGTAAGTGTTCTCAAGTAAAAAAGTGTTCTCAAGTGAAACTCACAGGGCTGCAAGGACTGGGCCGACCTAGCTGAGCTGTTTTTCTTTTATTTCTAGAGCGAAGCTTAGGGGTATCTGAAATGTTGAATCAAAGTTTGAAACGGCTTAGGATTGTACGCCAGATGTCCAGTTAAGCCCACCATTAGCTGTGGTGAGAATAAGCTTGTGAAATTTGTGAGGATGGGCTTAGAACGAACTTATGGATAGCTGTTTATTTTCAGTGGTGAATGGTGTTAGGTTTGAAATAGCCCTACACTTGCTTCTTTGTAGTTCAGTATATGGAACAATTGTTTTGGACCGTTAGTTGTGCAAGTTGCCGTGAATATGAAGTTGTACAAAATACACTTACCTTGACCATCCATCAAATTTAAAAGATGTTTGTACATCAAATAAATGTATCAATGCATCAATTGAATCTACTGCAGCAAAAGTAAAAATAAAAATCTGCTTTCATGTACCAGACTGAAAATTAGCCTGCATTCACAATCTGAACAAGTGCAAGTGAGTGTTTACGTCCAGCTAAGCTAGATATGCACATGTCACATTCCATAAGCATGATATGCACATAATGATACACCATCCCATCTTGAGACAAAGATCACAAAGCTACACATTTAGGCAGTGATGTGAAGAACCAAACAGATTCATGTGAAATTCCATCTACAATAATCGATCGTCAGCGGTTTGAAAAGTGTGCAGAAATCACTTCCTTGCACCACCAGGAGGAATACCACAAACACTAGCCAATCACTTGGGAGCTGGGACATAGGAGGGCTGTGCTGCTGCTGCGACTGGTACAACAGAACCGAGAGCTGGTAGCAAATCAATCTGGACAGTGTTGATCAGCACTAAACATGAACAATAACAGAGAATAGGAAATGTATGGCAGAACAAGCAAAGCTCACTAGTAACGCAAGCTAGGATACTGTCGGTCAATACACGGTACATCTCATCGCTCCCCAATGTTGCATAAAGTTTAAGTTAACAACTGCAGTTCAAACCAAATCGACAATACATTCAGCTAGAGCTAGCTAATAGAAATAGTACAGAAGTTTCAGGCTGCCTAACACAACCAACTTGGCGAGCATGACTACGACGGTGCAGCCATTTAGTCGAAGCAGGTTGTAGTCCAGTTCAAGCATGGTATACACTTTCAGTCCATATCTTCCCTAGCAGGCGACGGCTGCACAGTGGAAAACAAGCTCAGTGTACGACGTCAGCAAAGCTTTTAGCAAACACAAGGGAGCATATTCAGCATACTTGCCTATCTGCGGCGCCTGTCATAAGCAGGATTGCCTTCGTGGCGCTCACGGTCATACTTGCCTGTCAATGCTTGAGATATTAGCATTGGCGGTGGTGATTTCTACCACATAAGAGAACAAACTACTCATGAACAGCACCATTGGAAACAATAACAGAACACCAAAGACTAAACTATCCACCATCAATGCGTGACAAAACCCCACCAGCTTCTCCAGTTATCTTTTGAAAAATAACCAAGTTCATCAAGTAATTATACTGACAAACCCCACAAGGTAACCCTAGGGCAGGAACAAAGAAGCCATCCCACTCCCCTAAAAGAAATGCCATCCTACTCAGAATGAATGAGCAGCAATTTATGAAACTGAAACTAATACGATGCTAGATAAATACATTTCAGAATATTTGCATCACTTTGATACCTTTTACTAGCAAATTCTACGTTTGATTACAGAAAATGAAATTGAGTGCTTTCAGAAATTAGTTCAAAACTGCTCAATGATAACTTTAAGATTACCGCTATACAATTTTCAAACCAACTTTTTTCGCGAATACACAAAATTGCGTATCTTCTCATTCAAACCAAATTATGAGAAAACAGAAATATAAGAAGTATCATAAACATGATTTTTTTTACCCGGATAAAAATGCGGTAAGGTTTGAAAGTAAGCAAATAAGCCAGTCTCACTTTCTATCAAACTGATAATTATTTAACAAATCTAATTCCATGGGGTAAGGATCAGCAGCAACAGAGCCTAGCCTTCGTACTCCCTGAAAGATATCCAAACCCAGTTACCAGAAGAGATTGTTCCATCGCGTAAGCCGTTATTCCCAATAGGCTTCTGTGGGACATATCAGCAGCAACAGAGCCTAGCCTTCGTACTCCCTGAAAGATACTGCCTCTGTCCATTAATATAAGACGTTTTTTAGACTTACCACAAGTCTAAAAAGACGTCTTATATTAATGAACAGAGGGAGTAGTACATTTCAAATAAGAAGGATAAAGAAACAACATAAAGGAGAAAAGTGGTGCATGGTGTTTCCTTGTTACTGAACCCACGGTGATACCGTTTTAATCAGGGGAAGATTCATTTACCCTACTAGCGTCAGTGAATTCCTTGAACAAATTTATATTGGCTCATATCTGCTGCATGAACTATCTGAATTAAATGAATTATGACTGCATCCTGAAATACTTAAATGATCCAATACATTGGGTCTATGGTCACTGGAAGATTTTCATGGCAGGCACACACAGGTGTGCCCATATCGTTCTTGTACAGTTGTATACGAGAAAAATAGGTTATCTTGTCCGTCGGGCTGACATGAATCTTTTGCCCATGAGCACCTTTGCCTGTTCAAGGAGCAAGCAAAACATCGAAAACTATTTTAATAGTTAGAATCAGAACAAGAAGCACGCCAATTGCTGATCAAAGATCCTACCAGATGCAGAAACTGTACGAGTGCTCGACCACATAGGCCCACCACAAAATCCACCTAAATGGGATGCAATGATGTGTGAGCAATACAGAGAGAAACTATTTCAAACACCGATAATTTGTTCGAGAATGATAGAACAAGGAATCCCGCCCTCAAGTGTTAGGTGTACTGAAAGAGTTAGCTAGAACAATGCGAAACTGTAAGTGATAAATTTCACTGTTTTCCTTTTCCATGAGTTCAGTTTCATTATTTTCCCCTAGCTGTTAGAAAAGCATTGCACTCTAATTAAGATCCAGATACATAGTAGTACACTCATTAATTATCATACAGCAAAGGACCCCAAGTGCATGAGCCAGCTGTAGGATCAAAGACAGCAGCTAAAGGTGAATTTCAGTTTACAACACAGGAAATCATAGGCAAGCACATGCTGAATAATAAAACACCTAAATTCAGATTGAATAAACATCTAAATTCAGTTAAAGATCACATACACATCATGATCTTTTCGCCATTACTTAATAATGTATACTAACATACATAACCAGATAATTATAAGCCGAAACTGTATCGATCATCAGCCAACACATCAAGGTCTTGAACCTTGGCACAAGCAACAAAAACATGTATCCTATCCATGGGGTAGCGAAAAAAAAAACACAATAAGAAGCTGGTCAGCTTCAGAATTGATATTGATATGGGGTGGCAAATGGTGATTGCATCATCCACTCGGTTGGAACCGCCGGTGAGCTTGGAGCAGAGTCGTACCAGCTGACCGAGGCCGCTTCATCGTCGGTGGTGTCGCCTCCTGTCCAAGAATCACAAATTCCAGCATAGGGGGCACACGGCAGGAAGCTGAAACTCAGCATTGCTGTCTGGCTCTGCAAGTCAGTGGGCAGCGGTTCGATGATGGGCATCGACAAGTCAAATTGATCAGAATTGTGAAAAAGGGGTGTGACTGAACAACCATGGAGGACCATGTCGTAGTTTCTCACCATGGAATCGGCATTGTTGTACATGCAGAAGCTGTAATTGGCCTCTGATTCAGGGACAGGCATCAACAAGTCACCCAGGAGGATTTGATCAGAATTGTCAGAAAAAGGCGTGCGTGCACCAGCACCACCTTCGTCATAGTAGCTGCTCATCGCGGAACTGCCATGATCGGCCATGGAGAAGCTGCAATTGACCTCTGATTCAGGGACAGGCATCAAGAAGTCACCCAAGACTTGATCAGGCGTGAGGCGGGACATGAGATCTTCAAGAAGCTGATCCACTGAGACACCATCCGAGCAGTTGTTCAAGTCTGGCTGTGGCTCGACGGCCGGCGGCAGAATCGGTGCAGCAGTAGGAACAAGCAGCCGCCGTTTCACAGTCTTCACCGGAGCTGAGTCGTCTCCGGCCTTCCTCTTCCTCTCCCTCCTGTATGCCGGCGACGGCGGGATGGACGCAGATCGGGGCTTGCGCGGGCTCTGGTAGACCTTGCAAAGAACTGGAACTGTCTCACCTTTCTCATCATCTCCATGATCATTGACACCGAACTCGACCATGAGCCACACGGCCGCTTCGGATCCGTCGGCATGGCTGGGCTTATACCTGAAACTCTGCTTGTACCCGACGACTCCGCCGCGTCCCTCGCCGTCGAGCACAGCCTCCCTCCCCTTCTCGGCGTGCCACGTGCCCTCGCCGCCGCCGATGGCGCGGGACCTGCGCTTGTCGTGCCCGGACAGGGCCTTGGCGGAGCCGAAGAGGTACCAGCACCGCCTCTCCTCGCCGGTCTTGGGCGCCAGCAGGACCGCGGGCAGGAGGCCCGAGACGAGCGCGGCCGGTTCGGCGGCGTACGCGTCGGCGGTGTGCAGGAACCTGGCGGCGGGCTCAGGGAGGGGCTCGCCCGCGATCATGGGGTGGAGGTAGGCGCAGATGAGGTCGGCGTCGGAAGGGCTGAACCTGCAGCCCATGGGAAGGATGGAGGAGGAGGCCATGGGTCATCGAGATGGCGGCCGGCGGGGTGCTGGCTAGGGTTCGGGATCTGGGAGGCGACGGCGGCGGGGTTTGGGATGATGGGAGGATCGATGACGCGCGCGCTCTCTGCCGCCTTTTGTAGTGCTTGAAATCTTGAATCTTTGAGGGATGGCGCGTATGGAGAAGAGGACGCGGGTTTGGGGTTGGGATGGGAGGGGTGGAAGACGCGTCCGTGGGCTCTTTCCATAAAATAAAACCAGTGATTTCCTCAAAAATGATGATCAGAAAGACGCGTCCGTGTGTTTTGGTGGTGGTGGGGGGGGGGGGGGGGGGGGGGGGGGGGTAGTAAAGAACGACAAAAATGATCAGAAAGGAAAAGCAGGACTGGAAAATTAACTGAATCACTACGTGGATAACACAAATAAAACCTAGCTATGGAGAAACTCTAGAGTAAACTGATCATGATTTGCAGAGCACATCTATCATACTACAACCTCAGTAGAGGAAGCACAAATCATAACTGCTTATATCATCATATCATTGAACTTCAAAAACAGAACCAAACCTAAAATAAAAAAAATTCTACCTCTGTGACTAAATATAAGACGTTTTTGCAACTCCCAATAAAGATGGCCACATCACAAACCTGCAGGAAACAACCAATTAGAAGATGCAGAGGTAATAATGCAAACAATCACTAAAAGACTTACAAAGATACTCTCGGACTACAATTCATTCATAAGGTACAACATAGTAACTTTAAAATGTTGTGGACTTTAACCAAACAGAAATTACGGAGACAACTCACTGAATTTATAGAAAAACAACAAAACAAATTACAGATCAACAAACACTAAAAGTTTCAAGATGTGAAATAATTAGATAAAGAACTAATAACCTTAGAAAGCTAAATCCAACTCTCCAATGAGGAGATTTTGCATACAGTACACCTAGAATTGCCCCAACATTACACATGACAAGCACAAAGCACCTACCTATCAACTTAAGGACGACAAGCCAGACGCAAAACACAAGGATGGGAACAACAAAATGGAGGACCATAGCTCACTGATCTAGATAATACAGTAATGGATGAAGAACAACAAACAAACCGCTGGGAAGAGCAAATTCCAAGTGAGCCAACCGCAACAACCTAAACTTCAAGCAAGGGGTCCTTCCAGCGGATTAGAAGAGTTACAAAACAAGGCAAAAACATGAACATAAACCTAGCTAGGATTGGTGGGTGAGAACTCAAAAATCTACGAACGAAGATCTAGAAAAGGAACAAGGAATACAGGGAAGGGAGAACAACATATGCGAACCACTTGGAAGAGCACCTCTAAGCACAGCGGCCGAGAACATCAACAAATGCTCAAGCAATGAGAGATGTAGAGCTCGGAATGTAAATCTCCCCTGTCTCTCTCTCTCTCTCTCTCCCATGCTCTTAATGTATTGCTTGAACTGCCGCTGACGAAGGTGTAAAAAGAAGACAAGCTACAGAGCGAATAGAGAAGTTTCAGAATCGAAGGGAAAACAGCCAGCGGCACGTGTTAATGGGCAGCCCATAAACACATGACACATGAGTGAGCCCGCTAAAACAAATAACCAAGCGAGCATGCACGAATGGGTGCGTATGGATCGAACGGACACAATATCCGACTGAAAATGAATTGTTTTCAGTCGGATGGAAATTAGCAAAACCGTTTATTTATGGTACATATTTGGGCCAGGAACCTTATTCGATGCCAGTACTTCATGGGTTCAGAAAGCAACAAAAAAATACGAATCATGAGTGATGCAAGTTTCCGTGACTGTCCGAGTTGGAGCCGGATCCTCTGTCTTAGGAAGGGAAGTAACTTGACTTTCCTTTCACTCTAATTTCATGAACAATATGCTCATTTCAATTTCTAAAAAAGTAACTTCAGTTTTCAAAAGATCCATTTCAGTTTTCAAAAGACTTATTTCAGTTTTTAAAAGACTCATTTTAACCTTTTCAAAAGATGCCTATCAATCTCCAAAGGTCTCTAACTTGCCTTCCCTTTTTTACACAAGAAATTCCTCGTGGAAGTCAGAGGATTCGGCTCTGCCCGAGTCATGTTGTTTTTGTTGTTCTCAGCTATAATTATTGTTCTGCACACATTCTTGTCGTAAAGGCATCTCCTACGCATTACATCAAAATAGACACACTAAATTTCCGTGGACACGTCCGAACATGTGACGCCCCCGAAATTAATCGTGCACTAAACATCCACGCAACATGCACGATCAAGATCAGTGACTCATGCTATAATATCAGAACATGACTCTACGACTCAAATGTAAACAAAGAACAAAATATTACAAGCCTGGGTCATAGGACCCAAAATTACATCAAGAGTTAGGTCTGTCTAAAGACAAATACAAGGGTGCCTTAAGAAGGCGAAAACAAACAACGAATCTAGATCAAAAAGGTGCATGCCTCCTGCCTGGGACCTCCGAACTACTCGTCGATGTCGAACTCCACGTAGTAGCCAAGCTCGGAATCCTATGGCTCCTGGGCTCCATCACCTGATCGCAGGAACCGGGTAGAAGGAAAGGGGTGCAAAGCATCGATGAGTACTCATCCAAAGTACTCACAAGACTTACATCAGATCTATACTACATATGCATCGGTATCAAAGGAATGGGGTATATCAGTGGACTATACTGCAGAATGCCAGAACTAGAGGGGGAAAGCTCTATGCATCACAGGGGCCACCATCTTGCAGCAATAGACGAGACAAGAGAAGATCATCTTGCAGTAAGGGAAGGAGTATGAGCGCATACAATACCATCACTACACTTTAGACTTTAAGTCTTTCAAAGGGTCTATCAAGGTCTAAACTTGAATTATGTGTATGGATACTATCACAGATCATTTTGGCGTATAGCTAATTCCGGAGTCAGGGCCCATCAACGCTTCTCTGTGTATCATAGGTTCATTGTTTGATTCAACAATATTTCGTCTGCATACCCTGAAGGCATGTACGATTTTTTGTTGGGAATTGTTGCATGGAAAACAAAAAATTTTCTACGCACACGCAATGATCTATCCATGGAGATGCATAGCTACGAGAGGGGGAGAGCATCTTCATACCCTTGAAGATCGCTAAGCGGAAGCGTTTATCAACGCGGTTGATGTAGTCGTACACCTTCACGATCCGTCCCGATCAAGTATCGAACGTACGGCACCTCCGCGTTCAGCACACGTTCAGCTCGATGACGTCCTCGCCTTCTTGATCCAGCAAGAGGGGCGAAGTAGTAGATGAGTTCCGGCAGCACGATGGCGTAGTGATGGTGTTGGTGAAGAACAATCTCCGCAGGGCTTCGCCAAGCACAACGGAAACTATGATGGAGGATAAACTAGAGGGGACGGGGTTGCCGGCACACGGCTTGGTGAATCTTGATGTGTCTTGGGTGCTAGCCCTGCCCCTCTATTTATATGTTGAGCCCTGGGGTCGAAACTTGGAGTAAAAGCCTCCTCAAAGTCGGTTTTGCCCGAAAGGCAAGAGTCCTTCTCGGACTCCAGGGCTAGACGGCAAGGTTCCCGGCGTCTACCCCCCAGACGCCAGGGTTCCTGGCGTCTGGCCCCTGGACTCCGCAAAACTTCCTTTTGCACTTTCCAAAACCCTCGTGGGCTTTACCCCTTGGCCCAAATAAAGTGTTCTCGTGCCCAAATATTTCGGGAAACATCCGAAACCCCTTCCGGAGACCAAACACTATTATCCCATATATCAATCTTTACCTCCGGACTATTTCGGAGCTCCTCGTCATGTCCGTGATCTCATCTGGAACACCGAACAACATTCGGTTACCAACATACATAACTCATATAATACTATATCATCAACGGACGTTAAGCGTGCGGACCCTACGGGTTCGAGAACTATGTAGATCGTCGGTATATTTATACCTAGTTCAATCTCGTTACCGGCAAGTCTCTTTACTCGTTCCTTAATACATCATCCTGTGACTAACTCATTAGTCACTTTGCTTGCAAGGCTTCTTATGATGTGCATTACCGAGAGGGCCCAGAGATACCTCTCCGATACTCGGAGTGACAAATCCTAATCTCGATCTATGCCAACCCAACAAACACCTTCGGAGATACCTGTAGAGCATCTTTATAATCACCCAGTTGTAGGAGATATGCCCTAGAGGCAATAATAAATGTTATTATTTATCTCCATGCTCATTATTATGTTTATGTTCCATGCTATAACTGCTGTGGTTCCTGAGCCCGTATATCCATAAAGGCTCTGGGGAAAACCCATGTGCACGTGTGGAATAATAAACGGTAAAATGTATTCCTAGTCATGCCTCTAAGACTAGCTCAAGTGTTGCATGATGATTATGTTTTCCCAATCATGGGCATGTCTATGCCAGCAACTTTGAGGGCACAATGTTAGAAGAACATTTGTGTTGAATCGACCCGATTGATGTTATGCTATGAGATTCATTCGTCACAAGTTAATGGTTAATAACACAGAGATGGTTAACGTTTGCATAATTCCTCAGACCATGAGAGTATCGAGTTTCTTCATGCTTGATTCATGAACTTTGGGGTTTGTTAAACGTCATCCGTAACTGGATGGCTATTACGGCGGCTTACGGGTTCATGGGAAAGTATGTCAAGTAACTTGATAGCTCAAGATTGGGATTTGCTCCTCCAACGATGGGGAGATATCTCTGGGCCCTCTCAGTGTTACGGTATCCATCATCGTCTGGCCAGACACTTTGTGATTTGATCACGGGGATGCCGGAACACGGTAACGAGAAAAGAGAACAATACCGGTAACGAGGTAACTAGCATAGTGGACAAGTTGTTGATCCACGGGAATGCCAACATGTCTCACCTCGGGTATTTGTAACATATCGCGAAGCAACAGGAATAGCACACGGCAACTGGAGGTTCACTCGAATATTCATTCGTGTGGGTATAGGGGTCAATATGGGTGTCCACGGCTCCGATGCTGATCATTGATCGGAAAGTGTTCCGGTCATGTCTATACTTCACCGAACCTATAGGGTCACACGCTTAAGGGTCATCTATCTGTTGAACGCTAGATAGGGAGTCTGAGAGAAAGTCACCGAAAATGTTTCGGAGACAACGGAAGAGTTCCGAGAGAGAGAACACCGAAAGAGTTTCGGTAAAACCGAAAAGTTGTTTCGGAATATATTATTTGGTCAAAAAGGGTTTCGGCACCGCCTGGAAATTTTCAGAGGATGCCAGAATTGGTCTGGGAATTTTCGGAGAGAAAAACCGGAAATGTTCCGAAACTGCCGTAACCGCTGTTAATGCTTTCCGCTGATGAAAACCACCGCACCGAAAATGTTTCGGATCATGCCCAGAATAATTTTAGAGGGTGCCGGAAATGTTCTGGGACCTTCTGGAATTTTTCAGAAAAAGTTTCGCGGAAAACATCTTGTCTCAGCGCGAGGGGACAAGATCCCACGAATCGGGGGTTGCATGTTTGGTGGCTTTTTGTCTAGGGAGCATGCATGTTTCATGGAGACATGTTGGTGGCTTGTTGGGGGGGCCCCCCCCATGGGGGGACAAGGTGTGGGCCGGCCCAAGGGCTGCCATGGTGGTGTCCCCTTGGTGCCCCCCTTGTGTTACCATTATGCCCTTTCATGTGTGACATGAAGCTTGGGTATTTTGGTATTTCAACATCCCACCCCACCCCTTGCCTTGGCCTATAAAAGGAGGAGAAGGGGCTGCCATTCTCCCCATCCCTTGCTCTCATACACATGCCAAGATGTTATCTGGCTTCTCTCTCCCTCCCACGAAAAGAGTTTCGTAGAGCCGAAAGGCTGTCTGGGTTCCGGCAGGAACTAGTTCTGGACGGCGAAGCCCTGCCGGATAGGTGACACCGTATGTGTGCAACTCTGTAGAGAGGTTGTAGTTTCGATCTTAGTGCCCGAGGGGCTGTTCGAGAGTGCCTCCCGAAGGGCTGTCCAAGTGACGGTCCGAGTTTCGAAGGTCCTCCCGAAGGGCTGTCCGCGACATCGTCCGGTGGACTGTTCGACCGCCTCCCGGAGGGCTGTCCGAAGGGAAGACGAGGGTATACATCCTCGCGGTTGGGAGGTTGTAAATCCTAGCTGCGGGGATCTGCACCGCCGATCGTCATCGACTCTACTTCCGCTGCGCTACGAGTCGGTAACGAAAATGATCAAACCTTGTATGCAGTCTCCATAGTGGTCCTGGGCTGGTGCGTAGGGCGGAAATTTTTTGTTTTCTGCTGCGTTACCCTACAGTGGCATCATGAGCCGTGCTATGCGTAGATGCAGGTTGCGATCTAGAATACATAGAGATGTATGGGTGTTGCACAATATAATTAGGTAGTAGATGAGTTCTATTACTGAAAATTATTTGTGCAGGTAGCAGATGAAATCTGTTACCCGATGTTCTTGTTGCTTCCCTTGAATTTGCGTAGTCCTGATCTTGACAGCATTGTGGAATCTCACAAAGTTCTGGCAATCCGCGATCCTTTCATGCTGCTCCTGAGTATGCTGATTGACATATCAACGAAGTGCTAACAGTTCTTTGGGTTCCACTTTAGTTAAAGAAAGATGGATGTTTCGCAGACGAAAGGGCAATGCAGATATGATTTGCATGGGGGTCATGCGTATGACGAAGTTCAGTATGGGGCTCGAGATTTTATTATCTCATGTTTCATACACCCCGCATTGTTAATCTAGCGACTTGAATTATCATACTTGATGATGGACGTTGGTAGCTTCGGTTTGTTTCGAAACCTTAGAAGCCACGTAAAACAAGTTTTTGCATGATCCAATTAGAGGCGTCTAACTTGGTTTTGCAGGAGGGTTTGCATGTGCATATGATGTGGTATAGCAGTGCTCATAATAATTTGATTATGTATGAGATGACTATATAATGTAAATTTATTAACATGACCTGCGTGTCATGATTCGGCATGATGGCTGGAGCCATATGATTGCACTTTAATGACCTGCGTGTCAACCTTGTTGTAATGCATTATTTTATTAGCTATAAAGATAGCAATATTATCTGGTGCATCGACATGGTGGTGGCAATCTTCGCGAAGGTGAACACCGACGCGAATGCCAAAGACGAAGAAATACAAGACTTCTCCGTCAGAAAGGGCTATACCATATCATGCTATTATGAATTGCCTGAGATGTTTATCCCTTATGATGCACCCTTTTTGATTGCGCGGTAGTCGCTTTTATTAGGGTGATCTCTCACAAAAATATCAAGTAGTTAGTGTTCTCCCAAGTGTAGCACCGTCACGGCACCTAACTTTTCGGGGCATCACATGGACACATGGGTGCGAACGATTAGGGAAGTGTGAGGCGGGTGAGTTGAGACCTCGCAGCAAGATCACTTGGTTGTCTTGACGTTCTGGAGGAGCGTCCTGAGCTCGGAACACGCCCATCGAAAGATGAACAAGAGTCACATAGAGATGTGATTGGCAAGTTGGCCTACCGATTGCAATTTTCGTCACTTGAGATGGACACATCCTTGGCGTTGAATTGTAATATGGATCTTGAATCGCTCACAATCAATTATGAGAGATATTGATTTGAGTGGGAGAGCACTGTTGAATTAACCTGTTTAATTCTCGGTGCAATTAATTTTGAATAGTGTCTAAAGTGTGATTTGCATAATAGTTGTAGAATAATGGCTCGCGTTTCCACCTTCCCTATTAAAATTGAATAGCTGTTAAATATCTGGTTAAAACTTTACGGTTGGTAACGTAATGTGAGGATTGTCCTCAAGAGTGCCGAGAAGGACTTTGTCCTATCGCATACTTTGGTATTCTCTCGCTTATGCTATGGATCATGTGACTCTCGTCCTTCGATCCAAAAGCTAGAATTCCGTTTCAGTCAAGTGCAATACATTTGCTTCCATAGACCTGAACTTCGAAAGTTTGGATAGTTATGTGATATTCATGGAATCTGAAAATCATTTTCAGAGACAGACAAAGGCTAAAAGATATGAGATATCCAAAGCAATGTTTGTTTGCAAACTATTAGTAAAGGAGTTTACTATGCATTAGACTGATAAGAGAGGGATCCAGTAGAACGCCTGTCATATGATGAAAGGTGAATAAAACAACAGCTTAAAGATAATGGAAGTGTCCGAAGGGTGTTAGTGAAACTTTCACGCCTAGGAAGTCCAGGGCTAATGCCACTCTTAAGTTGGGTGCTTCTGAGAGTAGGAGAAATACTAAAAGTTAAACTGTTAGAAGTATAAAGGCAAAAAGAGAGAAGACTGGAATATCCAGCTCAAGTATGAATGTCATACAAGTTTTTGATGTATAGAAGGCTGGTCAAAGATATAGTTCTTGGGAATTATGATTAAATTGTTAATCACTAATTCTTGGGTATTGTGAGTTAATCACAAATATACCCGCTCGATTGCATTCTGTTGCAACTCGATGTAAGAACTACTATGGCCTGAAAGACTAGCCAAGAATGAGGTTTTGGTATACACAGGGAACATAGTAAAATGTTACTATACCTTCCATCGGTGTATTACCGTCTGTATTTATTTTCATAATTCATTTAGAGTTTCATAAACTCTAGCCCATTGCATAAGGTATCTTGCAAGAAGGTTGTTCATAAGAGAACTTTTGATGTTCGAAGTTATGAATAACATAAGGGCCATACTTTCATTGAGAATGAGATGTATGTTATGAATAATGATATTAATATATTACCTCTGGATTTACTTTAATAATTCATTTTAGAGTTTCATACACTCTAGCCCATTGCAAAATGTTTGTTGCAAAAGGGTTGTTCATAAAAGAACAATTGTTGTTCAGTATTATGAATAACATGAAGGGCCATGCTTCCATCCAGATGGGACGTAAATTATGAATATTGATGGTAATATGATACATCCATAACACTGACGCTAAATGTCGCAAGACTAAAAGAATACCACACAAGTGTGGCACTGCATTTGGTCACATTGGAGAAACCCGCATGGAAAATTCCATTATGATGGATTTTGAAGTCATTTGATTTTGAATCATCTGACACTTGCAACTTTTCTCCGAAAAATGAAGTGACTAAAATACCGTTCACAGGCCATAAGGAACGAACAAAGAACGTATTGGTGATCATGCATCATGATGTATGTAGTCCAATAAATGTTGTTGCAAGTAGTGGATTTATCTATCTTCAGAAATGACTCAAGTAGATATATGGATATTTACTTGATGAGACGTAAGTCTAGATCTTTTGAATTCAGTCAAAAGGTTTTCGACAATGAAGTAGAAGTTATTGTAACAAGAAAATTATGTTTCTACAATTGGATTGCAGAAAGGAATATTTGAGTTACAAGTTTAGCGAATGTCTGATGAGTTGTGAAAGGGGTTTCATAACTTGCACCTCCCGGAACACCACTGCAAGTGGAAAGTCCGTGAAGATGTAATCGAACCATTTATGACATGGTAAGATCAAATATGACATAAATAAATTTGCCATTATCCCTTTTAAAGTGATGCTTTAGAGACTGCGGCTTTTACACTGAAAAGAGCTCCATCAGGTCTATTGAAATGACGCCATGGTATGGTACGCCCAACCATGTTGTATCTTTTCTTAACATTTGGAATATGGGGCTTGTGTAAAAGGCTACAAACCTATTCCAAATCAGACAAGTGCTACTTTGTAGGTTATCCCAAGTAATTGGGTATTCCTCCCTCACTATACCGAGGCAAATAGGTTTGCCACAAAGAACGGTATGCTTTTTGAAGAAAATGGTTCTTTCAAAAGGTGAGTGGGAGAATAGTGCAACTCGACGAGATAAACAGTATCTTCGTCATCAGGTCAAAGGAAAGAGACCTTGGAAGTAATTCCAGAGTTTCCTACTGCGACTGATACGAAAGTCTCTACAATAAAATGTATGGACTTCGATCGAACTTGCAGCTGAACCACGTGGGCAAGGCTCGTGCAAACCTCTCAGGTGCGCAAACGAGATATTGTTGTTAGACAACAGTATACCTACGATACACAAGGAAGCGTTGATGGGCCCTGACTCCGGAATTGGCTAAATGCCAATACAATTCGAGATAGTTTCCATATAAGTGATTCAAGATTAAAACCTTGATACACCTTTCGGAAGACTTAGGGTCTGACGAATATTTATGGAACTATAACTGATACGAATAAAAATGTTTTATCCATAAAGCTCGACTTGTTGCAATATACAAGTTCAAGGAGTTGACTACGATGAGGTTGCTTCACCGTAGCGATGCTTAAAGTCGGTTCGGGTTGAACTAGCAATTAATACATATTTCATATCATGAGATATAAAACAATGGAAGACAAAAGGATTTCCATCTGATGGAAATGAAACCAAGGACTTGCATGTGTTACAGTCCAAGGTATTTTGTCAATCCAGAGGATGCTAGTAAGGGTGCAAACTTCAGAGTTCCAGCGATGGACAGAAGAGAGCAAAGTGGAGTTGGAATCTTCATGTTTTGATGAAATGGTCAAAGGAGTTTTGACTTCATCAATGGATAACGAAGATGCTTATAATTCAAGAAAGTAAGTGGGAGCATAATAATATTTCTAAAAACCTTGTGTGCTTGACACATGGGTAATTGGAATTAAATTTCTTGACACGAATTAGGACTTCATTTGGAAATAGTTTTTCAATGAAGTGCTTGGGCTAAATAGCCTTTATATTAGGCATGATGATCTATGGAGATAGATTTACCTAATAGGGCTGAGCAAAGATACATATTGACAAGATGCTAAAACCTTTTAGCATTAAAAATGTCAAGGAGTGATTCTTGCCGAAGTCACATGGAAAGAGTTTTTGCAAGACTCGGTGTCCCAAAACACTGATGAGCAAAATACATGATGGAGATTCCATACACTCTTGTGTTTGGATTAATCATGTATTCCATGGTATGTAAAAACAACCAGATATGTCCAATACTCCCAAAGTTGTTGCGAGTATAGATACCAAAGTGATCAAAAGTACTGATCATGGGACAACAGTGAAAAAGGGTCATTGAGTACTATAGTAGCACTGATGACATGTTTTCTCGCAAGCGGAGATCATGAAGAGTTCGTTGTAAAAGGTTACATCGATACAGTCTTCAGCCATGCTCGAAGCGATTTTCGATTTAAGTTAAGGGTTTTGTGTAACACACAATGTGGTGGCACAGTTAGTTGGAAAAGATTTCCAAACAAATTACTGTGGCGAATTCTATAATAGAGGCTAAGTATGTTACCGCTTTCGAAGCGACAAAGAAAATGTTGAATCATATAGTTCATTCATGAACTTGGTATGGTTCCAAGATGGCTTTTGTCAATGGGACACTACTGCAGGTAGTTGCTCCATAACTCAGTCTGAGGAATCCAGGTTCGACCTGTGATTCACATACATACAAAGCCAAGTCCACACAAAATATGAATTTTGTGAAAGCGTAAAAACGCGAGGATACACAAAGATACACACGGAGCTGAAGTCGTCAGATCCGTTGGACATCAGGCTATACCACATGTGAAGCATATTTACACCGGTGTGCCACAGGTGTAAAGTGCATTAGCATTAACTAGATTATTGACTCTAGTGCAAGTGGGAGTCTGTAGGAGATATGCCCTAGAGGCAATAATAAATGTTATTATTTATCTCCATGCTCATTATTATGTTTATGTTCCATGCTATAACTGCTGTGGTTCCTGAGCCCGTATATCCATAAAGGCTCTGGGGAAAACCCATGTGCACGTGTGGAATAATAAACGGTAAAATGTATTCCTAGTCATGCCTCTAAGACTAGCTCAAGTGTTGCATGATGATTATGTTTTCCCAATCATGGGCATGTCTATGCCAGCAACTTTGAGGGCACAATGTTAGAAGAACATTTGTGTTGAATCGACCCGATTGATGTTATGCTATGAGATTCATTCGTCACAAGTTAATGGTTAATAACACAGAGATGGTTAACGTTTGCATAATTCCTCAGACCATGAGAGTATCGAGTTTCTTCATGCTTGATTCATGAACTTTGGGGTTTGTTAAACGTCATCCGTAACTGGATGGCTATTACGGCGGCTTACGGGTTCATGGGAAAGTATGTCAAGTAACTTGATAGCTCAAGATTGGGATTTGCTCCTCCAACGATGGAGAGATATCTCTGGGCCCTCTCGGTGTTACGGTATCCATCATCGTCTGGCCAGACACTTTGTGATTTGATCACGGGGATACCGGAACACGGTAACGAGAAAAGAGAACAATACCGGTAACGAGGTAACTAGCATAGTGGACAAGTTGTTGATCCACGGGAATGCCAACATGTCTCACCTCGGGTATTTGTAACATATCGCGAAGCAACAGGAATAGCACACGGCAACTGGAGGTTCACTCGAATATTCATTCGTGTGGGTATAGGGGTCAATATGGGTGTCCACGGCTCCGATGCTGATCATTGATCGGAAAGTGTTCCGGTCATGTCTATACTTCACCGAACCTATAGGGTCACACGCTTAAGGGTCATCTATCTGTTGAACGCTAGACAGGGAGTCTGAGAGAAAGTCACCGAAAATGTTTCGGAGACAACGGAAGAGTTCCGAGAGAGAGAACACCGAAAGAGTTTCGGTAAAACCGAAAAGTTGTTTCGGAATATATTATTTGGTCAAAAAGGGTTTCAGCACCGCCTGGAAATTTTCAGAGGATGCCAGAATTGGTCTGGGAACTTCTGGGAATTTTCGGAGAGAAAAACCGGAAATGTTCCGAAACTGCCGTAACCGCTGTTAATGCTTTCCGCTGATGAAAACCACCGCACCGAAAATGTTTCGGATCATGCCCAGAATAATTTTAGAGGGTGCCAGAAATGTTCTGGGACCTTCTGGAATTTTTCAGAAAAAGTTTCGCGGAAAACATCTTGTCTCAGCGCGAGGGGACAAGATCCCACGAATCGGGGGTTGCATGTTTGGTGGCTTTTTGTCTAGGGAGCATGCATGTTTCATGGAGACATGTTGGTAGCTTGTTGGGGGGGCCCCCCCCATGGGGAGACAAGGTGTGGGCCGGCCCAAGGGCTGCCATGGTGGTGTCCCCTTGGTGCCCCCCTTGTGTTACCATTATGCCCTTTCATGTGTGACATGAAGCTTGGGTATTTTGGTATTTCAACATCCCACCCCACCCCTTGCCTTGGCCTATAAAAGGAGGAGAAGGGGCTGCCATTCTCCCCATCCCTTGCTCTCATACACATGCCAAGATGTTATCTGGCTTCTCTCTCCCTCCCACGAAAAGAGTTTCGTAGAGCCGAAAGGCTGTCTGGGTTCCGGCAGGAACTAGTTCTGGACGGCGAAGCCCTGCCGGATAGGTGACACCGTATGTGTGCAACTCTGTAGAGAGGTCGTAGTTTCGATCTTAGTGCCCGAGGGGCTGTTCGAGAGTGCCTCCCGAAGGGCTGTCCAAGTGACGGTCCGAGTTCTGTGAGTCCTCCCGAAGGGCTGTCCGAGTGACCGTTCGGGTTTCGAAGGTCCTCCCGAAGGGCTGTCCGCGACATCGTCCGGTGGACTGTTCGATCGCCTCCCGGAGGGCTGTCCGAAGGGAAGACGAGGGTATACATCCTCGCGGTTGGGAGGTTGTAAATCCTAGCTGCGGGGATCTGCACCGCCGATCGTCATCGACTCTACTTCCGCTGCGCTACGAGTCGGTAACGAAAATGATCAAACCTTGTATGCAGTCTCCATAGTGGTCCTGGGCTGGTGCGTAGGGCGGAATTTTTTTGTTTTCTGCTGCGTTACCCTACACCAGTTACATTGTGACGTTTGATAGCACACAAGGTATTCCTCCGGTATCCGGGAGTTGCATAATCTCATAGTCGAAGGAATATGTATTTGACATGAAGAAAGCAATAGCAATAAAACTGAACGATCATAATGCTAAGCTAACGGATGGGTCTTGTCCATCACATCATTCTCCTAATGATGTGATCCCATTATCAAATGACAACTCATGTCCATGGTTAGGAAACCTTAACCATCTTTGATCAACGAGCTAGTCTAGTAGAGGCTCACTAGGGACACGGTGTTTTGTTTATGTATTCACACATGTATTTAAGTTTCCGATCAATACAATTATATCATGAATAATAAACCTTTATCATGAATAAGGAAATATAAAATAACAACTTTATTATTGCCTCTAGGGCATATTTCCTCCAGTCTCCCACTTGCACTAGAGTCAATAATCTAGTTCACATTGCCATGTGATTTAACACCAATAGTTCACATCGTCATGTGATTAACACCCATAGTTCACATCGCCATGTGACCAACACCCAAAGGGTTACTAGAGTTATTAATCTAGTTCACATCGCCATGTGATTAACACCCAAAGAGTACTTAAGGTGTGATCATGTTTTGCTTGTGAGAGAAGTTTAGTCAACGGGTCTGCCACATTCAGATCCGTGTGTATTTTGCAAATTTCTATGTCTACAATGCTCTGTATGGAGCTATTCTAGCTAATTGCTCCCACTTTCAATACGTATCCAGATTGAGACTTAGAGTCATCTAGATTAGTGTCAAAGCTTGCATTGACGTAACTCTTTACGACGAACTCTTTATCACCTCCATAACCGAGAACCATTTCCTTAGTCCTCTTTAAGGCACCTAAGGATAATTTTGACCGCTGTCCAGTGGTCCACTCCTGGATCACTCTTGTACCCTCTTTGCCAGATAAGTGGCAAGACACACATCAGGTGTGGTACACAGCATGGCATATCGTATAGAACCTATGGCTGAGGCATAGGGAATGACTTTCATTCTCTCTCTATCTTCTGCCGTGGTCGGGCTTTGAGTCTTACACCTTGTAATACAACCAAGAACCCCTTCTTGGACTGAACCATTTTGAACTTCTTCAAATCTTATCAAGGTATGTGTTTTGTGAAAGTTCTATTAAGCATCTTGATCTATCCCTATAGATCTTGATGCTCAATATGCAAGTAGCTTCCCGAGGTCTTTCATTGAAAAATTCTTATTCAAGTATCCTTTTATGCTATCCAGAAATTCTATATCATTTCCAATCAATAATATGTCATCCACATATAATATCAGAAATGCTACAGAGCTCCCACTCACTTTCTTGTAAATACAGGCTTCTCCGAAAGTCTGTATAAAACCATATGCTTTGATCACCTCATCAAAGCGTATATTCCAACTCCGAGATGCTTGCACCAGTCCATAGAAGGATCGCTGGAGCTTGCACACTTTGTCAACACCTTTAGGATCGACAAAACCTTCTGGTTGCATCATATACAACTCTTCTTTTAAGATATCCATTAAGGAATTCAGTTTTGACGTCCATTTGCCAGATTTCATAATCGTAAAATATGGCAATTGCTAACATGATTCGGACAAACTTAAGCACCACTACGGGTGAGAAAGTCTCATCGTAGTCAACTCCTTGAACTTGTCAAAAAACTTTTTGCGACAAGTCGAGCTTTGTAGATACTGACATTACTATCAGCGTCAGTCTTCTTCTTGAAGATCCATTTATTCTCAATGGCTTGCCGATCATCGGGCAAGTCCACCAAAGTCCACACTTTGTTCTCATACATGGATCCTATCTCAGATTTCATGGCCTCAAGCCATCTATCAGAATCTGGGCTCATCATAGCTTCTTCATAGTTCGTAGGTTCGCCTTGGTCTAGTAACATGACTTTCAGGACAGGATTACCATACCACTCTAGTGCGGAACATGCTCTGTTCGACCTATGAGGTCCAGTAGTAACTTGATCTGAAGTTTCATGATCATCATCATTAGCTTCCTCGCTAGTTGGTGTAGGCATCACGGGAACGGATTTCTCTGATGTGCTACTTTCCAAATTGAGAGAAGGTACAATTACCTCATCAAGTTCTACTTTCCTCCCACTCACTTCTTTCGAGAGAAAATCCTTCTCTAGAAATGTTCCATTCTTGGCAACAAAGATCTTGCCTTTGGATCTGTGGTAGAAGGTGTACCCAATTGTTTCCTTAGGGTATCCTATGAAGACGCACTTCTCCGATTTGGGTTCGAGCTTACCAGGCTGAAGCCTTTTGACATAAGTGTCGCAACCCCAAACTTTAAGAAATGACAGCTTAGGTTTCTTGCCAAACCACAGTTCATACGGTGTCGTCTCAACGGATTTAGATGGTGCCCTGTTTAACGTGAATGCAGCTGTCTCTAATGCATAACCCCAAAACGATAGTGGTAAATCTGTAAGAGACATCATACATCGCACCATATCTAATAAAGTACGGTTACGACGTTCGGACACACCATTATGCTGTGGTGTTCCAGGTGGCGTGAGTTGTGAAACTATTCCACATTGTTTTAAATGAAGGCCAAACTCGTAACTCAAATATTCACCTCCACGATCAGATCATAGAAACTTTATTTTCTTGTTACGATGATTCTCCACCTCACTCTGAAATTCTTTGAACTTTTCAGACTTGTGTTTCATTAAGTAGATATACCCATATCTGCTCAAATCATCTGTGAAGGTCAGAAAATAACGATACCCGCCGCGTGCCTCAACACTCATCGGACCGCATACATCAGTATGTATTATTTCCAATAAGTCATTGGCTCGCTCCATTGTTTCGGAGAACGGAGTTTTAGTCATCTTGCCCATGAGGCATGGTTCGCAAGTATCAAATGATTCATAATCAAGTGATTCCAAAAGTCCATCTGTATGGAGTTTCTTCATGCGCTTTACACCAATATGACCTAAACAGCAGTGCCACAAATATGTTGCACTATCATTATCAACTTTGCATCTTTTGGCATCAATATTATGAATATGTGTATCACCACAATCGAGATTCAACAGAAATAGACCACTCTTCAAGGGTGCATGACCATAAAAGATATCACTCATATAAATAGAACAACCATTATTCTCTGATTTAAATGAATAACCGTCTCGCACTAAACAAGATCCAGATATAATGTTCATGCTCAACGATGGCACCAAATAGCAATTATTCAGGTCTAAAACTAATCCCGAAGGTAGATGTAGAGGTAGCGTGCCGACGGCGATCACATCGACCTTGGAACCATTCCCGACGTGCATCGTCACCTCGTCCTTAGCCAATCTTCGTTTAATCCGTAGCTCCTGTTTCGAGTTACAAATATGAGCAACCGAACCAGTATCAAATACCCAGGCGCTACTACGAGCATTAGTAAGGTACACATCAATAACATGTATATCACATATACCTTTATTCACTTTGCCATCCTTCTTATCCGCCAAATATTTGGGGCAGTTCCGCTTCCAGTGACCAGTTCCTTTGCAGTAGAAGCACTCAGTTTCAGGCTTGGGTCCAGCTTTAGGTTTCTTCCCGGGAGCGGCAACTTGTTTTCCATTCTTCTTGAAGTTCCCTTTCTTTCCCTTGCCCTTTTTCTTGAAACTAGTGGTCTTGTTAACCATCAACACTTGATGCTCCTTCTTGATTTCTACCTCCGCGGCCTTAAGCATTGCGAAGAGCTCGGGAATTATTTTGTTCATCCCTTGCATATTATAGTTCATCACGAAGCCTTTGTAGCTTGGTGGCAGTGATTGAAGAACTCTGTCAATGACACAATCAACTGGAAGATTAACTCCCAGCTGAGTCAAGTGATTATAATACCCAGACATTTTGAGTATGTGTTCACTGACAGAACTGTTCTCCTCCATCTTGCAGCTATAGAACTTATTGGAGACTTCATATTTCTTAACCCGAGCATTTGCTTGAAATATTAACTTCAACTCTTGGAACATCTCATATGCTCCATGACGTTCAAAATGTCTTTGAAGTCCCGGTTCTAAGCCGTAAAGCATGGCACACTGAACTATTGAGTAGTCATCAGATCGAGCTTGCCAGACGTTCAAAACATCTGTATCTGCTCCTGCAGCAGGTCTTTCACCTAGCGGTGCATCAAGGACATAATTCTTCTGTGCAGCAATGAGGATAATCCTCAAGTTACGGACCCAGTCCGTGTAGTTGCTACCATCATCTTTTAACTTAGCTTTCTCTAGGAACGCATTAAAATTCAGGGGAACGGTAGCACGGGCCATTGATCTACAACATAGATATGCAAATACTATCAGGACTAAGTTCATGATAAATTAAGTTCAATTAATCAAATTACTTAAGAACTCCCACTTAGATAGACATCCCTCAAGTCATCTAAATGATACGTGATCCAAATCAACTAAACCATGTCCGATCATCACGTGATATGGAGTAGTCATCAATGGTGAACATCTCTATGTTGATCATATCTACTATATGATCCATGTTCGACCTTTCGGTCTCTAGTGTTCCGAGGCCATGTCTGTACATGCCAGGCTCGTCAAGTTTAACCCGAGTATTCCGCATGTGCAAAACTGTCTTGCACCCGTTGTATTTGAACGTAGAGTCTATCACACCCGATCATCACGTGGTGTCTCAACACGACGAACTGTCGCAACGGTGCATACTCAGGGAGAACACTTATACCTTGAAATTTAGATAAGGGATCATCTTATAATGCTACCACCGTACTAAGCAAAATAAGATGCATAAAAGATAAACATCACATGCAATCAAAATATGTGACATGATATGGCCATCATCATCTTGTGCTTTTGATCTCCATCTCCAAAGCATCGTCATGATCTCCATCGTCACCAGCTCGACACCTTGATCTCCATTGTTGCATCGTGGTCGTCTCACCAACTATTGCTTCTACAACTATCGCTAACGCATAGTGATAAAGTAAAGCAATTACATGGTGTTTGCATTTCATACAATAAAGCGACAACCATAAGGCTCCTGCCAGTTGCCGATAACTTTTACAAAACATGATCAGCTCATACAACAATGTATATCACATCATGTCTTGACCATATCACATCACAACATGCCCTGCAAAAACAAGTTAGACGTCCTCTACTTTGTTGTTGCAAGTTTTACGTGGCTACTACGGGCTTCTAGCAAGAACCGTTCTTACCTACGCATCACAACCACAACGGTGATTTATCAAGTTTGTTGTTTTAACCTTCAACAAGGACCGGCCGCAGTCAAATTTGATTCAACTAAAGTAGGAGAAACAGACACCCACCAGCCACCTTTATGCAAAACTAGTTGCATGTCTGTCGGTGGAACCGGTCTCAGGAACGTGGTCATGTAAGTTTGGTCCGGGCCGCTTCATCCAACAATACCGCCGAATCAAAATAAGACATTGGTGGTAAGTAGTATGACGATCACCGCCCACAACTCTTTGTGTTCTACTCGTGCATATCATCTACGCATAGACCTGGCTCAGATACCACTGTTGGGAATCGTTGCATGGAAAACAAAAAAAATTCTACGCACACGCAATGATCTATCCATGGAGATGCATAGCTACGAGAAGGGGAGAGCATCTTCATACCCTTGAAGATCGCTAAGCGGAAGCGTTTATCAACGCGGTGGATGTAGTCGTACACCTTCACGATCCGTCCCGATCAAGTACCGAACGTACGGCACCTCCGCGTTCAGCACACGTTCAGCTCGATGATGTCCTCGCCTTCTTGATCCAGCAAGAGGGGCGAAGTAGTAGATGAGTTCCGGCAGCACGATGGCGTGGTGACGGTGTTGGTGAAGAACAATCTCCGCAGGGCTTCGCCAAGCACAACGGAAACTATGATGGAGGATAAACTAGAGGGGACGGGGTTGCCGGCACACGGCTTGGTGAATCTTGATGTGTCTTGGGTGCTAGCCCTGCCCCTCTATTTATATGTTGAGCCCTGGGGTCGAAACTTGGAGTAAAAGCCTCCTCAAAGTCGGTTTTGCCCGAAAGGCAAGAGTCCTTCTCGGACTCCAGGGCTAGACGCCAGGGTTCCCGGCGTTTACCCCCCAGACGCGAGGGTTCCTGGCGTCTGGCCCCTAGACTCCGCAAAACTTCCTTTTGCACTTTCCAAAACCCTCGTGGGCTTTACCCCTTGGCCCAAATAAAGTGTTCTCGTGCCCAAACATTTCGGGAAACATCCGAAACCCCTTCCGGTGAATTCCGGAACCTTTCCGGAGACCAAACACTATTATCTCATATATCAATCTTTACCTCCGGACTATTCCGGAGCTCCTCGTCATGTCCGTGATCTCATCCGGAACACCAAACAACATTCGGTTACCAACATACATAACTCATATAATACTATATCGTCAACGGACGTTAAGCGTGCGGACCCTACGGGTTCGAGAACTATGTATACATGACCGAGACACCTCTCCGGTCAATAACCAATAGCGGAACCTGGATGCCCATATTGGTTCCTACATATTCTTGGAAGATCTTTATCGGTCGAACCTTATGACAACGTACGTAATTCCCTTTGTCCATCGGTATGTTACTTGCCCGAGATTCGATCGTCGGTATATTTATACCTAGTTCAATCTCGTTACCGGCAAGTCTCTTTACTCGTTTCGTAATACATCATCCTGTGACTAACTCATTAGTCACTTTGCTTGCAAGGCTTCTTATGATGTGCATTATTGAGAGGGCCCAGAGATACCTCTCCGATACTCGGAGTGACAAATCCTAATCTCGATCTATGCCAACCCAACAAACACCTTCGGAGATACCTGTAGAGCATCTTTATAATCACCCAGTTACGTTGTGATGTTTGATAGCACACAAGGTATTCCTCCGGTATCCGGGAGTTGCATAATCTCATAGTCAAGGAATATGTATTTGACATGAAGAAAGCAATAGCAATAAAACTGAATGATCATAATGCTAAGCTAACGGATGGGTCTTGTCCATCACATCATTCTCCTAATGATGTGATCCCGTTATCAAATGACAACTCATGTCCATGGTTAGGAAACCTTAACCATCTTTGATCAACGAGCTAGTCTAGTAGAGGCTCACTAGGGACACGGTGTTTTGTTTATGTATTCACACATGTATTTAAGTTTCCGATCAATACAATTATAGCATGAATAATAAACCTTTATCATGAATAAGGAAATATAAAATAACAACTTTATTATTGCCTCTAGGGCATATTTCCTTCAATTTTTCCAACCTAGATAGTTCAGCTGCATGTTCGACCGAAATCTCCATATCCTATGTAGAGGCTTCTGTATCTGTCGTGGTAAAAAATTCCAGAACCACTTCTAGTGTTTCTTTTCTTTGACCTGATCACGAAGATTCTGTAATCTCGTCGAATTGCACTGTCCTCCCACTCACTCTTTTGCAGAAAATATTTTCATCAAAATTTCTGCACTCCGTGACAAAACACTTTGCCTTGGCGTAGTGATTGAGGAATACCCAACAATTTGGGATTACCTACAAAGTAGCACTTATTTCAATAAATTTGATGGCGCTCTTTTCAGTGTAAAAGTCATAGTCTCTAAAGCATCACTTTAAAAGTATATTCGTGGAACAATCAATGTCATCTCTGATCTCACCATGTCATACATAGCTTGATTACATCTACTCAAAACACTCTACTCTCAGTAGTGTTTCTAGGAGGTGCAAGCTATAAAATTCTTTTATAGCTCATCAGACATTCACTAAATTTGTAAATCAGATATTCTTTTTTCTGCAATCCAATTGTAGAAACATAATTTTCTTGTTATAATAATTTCTACTTCATACTGAAAATCTTTTTGAAACATTTTAAAAGATCCAGATTTATGTCTCAATTAGTAAATATAAATATCTACTTGAGTCATCCTTGAAAATAGATAAATCCACTACTTGCAACAACACTTATTGAACTACATACATCAATATGCATATTTCCAATTATTTTTATTGCTCGTTCTTTATGGCCTGTGAACGGTATTTTAGTTTACTTCACTATTGGATGAAACTTGCAAGTGTCAGATGATTCGTAATCATATGACTCCAAAATCCATCACTATGGAATTTCTCCATGCGGGTTTCTCCAATGTGACTAAATGCAGTGCCACACATATGTGGTATTCTTTTAGTCTTGTGACATTTAGCGACAGTGGTATGGATGTTCAATCCTATCATCAATATTCATAACTTAAATCCTATTCACAATAGGAGTAGGGCCCTTTTGTTCATTGCATTGAACAACTATTGTTCTCTCATGAACAACCTCTTTGCAACTCCTATGCAATGGGTTAGAGTGTATGAAACTCTAAATGAATTATGATAATAAATTCAGAGGTAATATGTTGATGAAAAAGTATCATAACTATTAAAAAATTCAACACATATTTTAACCTCATTAATTTGTTGGTCATTAGGCTGTAGTAATTCTTGCATCGATTCGCAACAACATGCAATCGAGTCGGTATCCTTGTGATCAACTTTTAACCACAATCCCCGAAGAATTTAGTGTTTAAAAATTTAATCACAATTCTCAAGAATCACACTTTTCTTGACCGACTTTCTCTACATCTTATAATTTGCATGACATTCATACCTGAGGTGGACATTCCAGTCTTCTTTTTCCTTCCGCCTCTAAACTTCTTATAGTTTTATTTTCAATATTTCTCCCACTCAACAGAAGAATCATCTAACCTTTTAAGAGTGGAGTGAGTCCCGAACTTCCATATGCATGTAAATCTTATTACATCCTTTGGTTTTGTTCTTTCTCTTTAAGTTCTTGCCATCAACTCATGACTGGCGCTCTTCCAGGCCTTACACATTTTAATCTTAAACATAGTTGAACACTTCACTAGATCTTGCAAATAAAACACTCCTTTAGATATCACATATCTTTAACCTTTGTTTGTTTCTGAAAACAATTTTCAGTTCCAAGAATATCACATAACTATCCCAAACATTTTTGAAGTTCGGGTTTCTCGGAAGTAATCAAACCGTAATGCAATTCTAGCTTTTGGATCGAAGGACGTGAGTCTCATCATCCATAGCATTAGCAAGAGAGTATTGTAAGCATGCAATAGGACAAAATCCTTCTTGGAATTCTTAGAGGACGATCCTCTCAATCATAAAGATTCAACCAGATAAGTAACAACCAATCAATTTCAACAACAAAGGCGGAACTGTGAGCCATAATTCTACAACAATAATGCAAACTACACATAGACATAGTCATAATTAATTTGTACTAGTGATTAAACTGAGTTAATGCATAATTGTGCTCCCACTCAAATCAATATCTCTCATAATTGATTTTAAGTGATTCAAGATTCAAATCTAGTTCTCACCCATTGATGTGGACATCACTGATGACGAGAATTTTGACCAGTGCGCAAACTCTTGCCGATCATATCTCCATATGACTGTTGTTCATCTTTCGATGCTTCGTGCTCTGAGCTCAGAACGATTTTGCTAGAACTTAAAGAAAACCGAGTGCTATCTGCATCCATGGTCTGACCATCCCCATCTTACACCTCACATCTCATTTGTAATCCTATGGACATGACGCACTCCGGAACGCTACGTGTTATAGACGGTTGCAACACTGGGAAGAGCACCTTTTAACTTGATATTTACTGTGAGGGATCACCCTAATAATTTGACTACTGCGCAATAAAAGGGTGCAAACAACAAAGGGATAAACATCTCAAGCAATTCATAATAGCATGATATGGTATAGGCCTGGGCACCGGGAGTTCTCTATGATCGTCCTCAATCTCCAGTTGAAGCGACGTGACAGCCAATATTTCGGTGCCATGGCAAACATTTCAAAAAAGTTGCCGTGCGGCAATCTCAGAAAATGTTGTCGTAGCGGTCGTTTTAGAAAACGTTGTCGTGGCACCAAAATATGAAATTCCGCCGTGGCATGAAACTATAGCTCCTCGTCCCGCGCCTGGTACACCTTCTCCTCGCCGGGTGAAAGGACCATGATGTCGCCTAGAGGGGGGTGAATAGGGGTTTTTTAAAACTTCTACGGATTTGGCTTTATCCTGATGCGGAAATAGACTTAAGCGGATACTTTTCAAGCATAAATCCTAAATATACTAGGCTCAACTAAGTGCACCAACAACTTAATGTAAATGAGGTGAACACAACAAGGATACTAACAAGCAAAAGTAAGTTACACAAACTTACTTGAGCAAAATCACAAGATATGTAAGTGTATGACACAAGTTAGCAATTCACACTAAACACAAGATATATCAATAGTAGCAAGTATGAATTACGGGATATAAAGTGTAGGCCTAAATAATCTCTTCAAGGAAATAGCCAACACAATATAATGAGGACAACAATATATAGTGAATACAAGGTCAAGAGACCAAAGTAAACCGCAAGTAAGGAGATAGGGTTAGGGATAACCGAAGCCACGGAGACGAGGATGTATCCCGATGTTCACTTCCTTGGAGGGAAGCTAGTCACCATTTGGAGAGGTGGATGTTACCACGAAGGCACACCAACGCCACGAAGGCTCGCCCTATTCTCCTTGAGATATCACCACGAAGGCGATTCCCAACCACTAGTAGTAGACCTTGAGGCGGCCTCCAAACCTTGACAAACTTTCCGGGGGACAAATCACAAGTTGATTCCTCACCGGAGCACTCCTACCGCCTAGGAGTCTCCAACCTCCAAGAGTAACAAGATCAAGGGGGAAATGCTGAAGACTTGCTCAAATCACAAATTGCTTTGGTCAAAAGAGAGAGGAGGAGTGGGTGTATGCTTGGATGAAATCTCTCTCAAGAACTCTCACAAATTTCTTCGGGGTCTAGCACAAGAAGTCTCAAATACCTCTCTCTCAAATCCCACCAAAAGCAACCAATGCTATGGAGGGATGGGAGAGGAGAGGAATAGTGGATGAGGTCAACAAATGAACCCTAGATCCATGGGATAGTTTTCCCCCAAATGGATTGGAGTTTTGAGGCTTGGAGGAGGAGGATAGAGCTCAAAAGAATGGGGAAATCTCAGATCCAAAAGCTCTACCTTGATGGGGAAGAAGGGTACCTTATATAGTTCCCCCCACCAAATCTGCCCGTTATGCACAGAAAAACGCAGCCCGGAACTTCTGGGCATGCCCGGAACATCCGGGCTCCCGATTGGGCACATATGTGCAAACTTTCTGGTTAGCCCGGAACTTTTCCCAAAACTTATGGCCCCCGGAACTTCCAGGCTCCCTTCGGCCAGAAGTATGGAAACTTTCTGTTTAGCCCGGAACTTATCCCGGAACCTTCCCGGAACTTCCGCCCCCGCAGAAAACAGCCAGCATACCGAAAGTAAAACATGCACAACTTTTTCATACGGACTCCGATTTTGATGATCTTGGACTCGTTTTGAAGCTATGGAAAAGCTACAGGTCCTCACATAGAGAACCACCCAATATAAGCCAAAATGGAGGGTGCAAACTATGCAAAGGTTAGATCATATATTTTGGGGAACCTAGTTGGCTATGGATTTATTTGGTATATGGGATACTAGTGGAATTGTGTATGAAAGATGTTGACTTGAGAAAATCCATCATGAACCCCTTTGATCCCCTCTTAATAGTGTGGGATCCCTATAACTCAAGAATCATAAAAGAGCTACACTACATAGCTATCGAGAATCCATTCTTGAGTGTATATGTTTCTTCGGTGGTCATCACTCCACAACACTAACGCCAAATGAACTAATACCTTTGACTAGAGCCTTTCACTTGAACTTGAAGGTGATGTTTCTTCTTGGCTTCAAGTTAAAGGCAAGACATTGGTGAAGTCTTCAAGTAGCTCTCTGATACGTCCATTTTGCATCATGTTTTCCTACTGTTATTTATAATGTTTTTATGCATAATAATGCCTTTTGGAGTATTTCTAATGCCTTTTATCTCATAATATGCAAGGTTTACACAAAGAGGGAGAATACCGGCAGTCGGAATTCTGGACCTAAAAAGGGCACGTTAGAGCTACCTATTCTGCACATCTCCAAATAAGCTGAAACTTCACGGAGATTTTTTATGGAATATTTAAGAATTATTGGAGCAAATAACTACCAGAGGGGGCCCACCAGGTGGGCACAACCCACCTGGGCGCGCTAGGGAGCCCAGGCGCGCCCTGGTGGGTTGTGCCCTCCTCGGCCCACCTCCGGTGCCCATCTTCTAGTATATAAGTCATTTTGACCTAGAAAAATTAAGGGGAGGACTTTCAGGACGAAGCGCCGCCGTCTCGAGCTGGAACTTGGGCAGGAGCACTTTTGCCCTCCGGCGGAGCGATTCCGCCGAAGGAACTTCCCTCCCAGAGGGGGAAATCATCGTCATCGTCATCACCAACAACTCTCCCATCTTGGGGAGGGCCATCTCCATCAACATCTTCAACAACACCATCTCCTCTCAAACCCTAGTTCATCTCTTGTGTTCAATCTTTGTACCGGAACCTTAGATTGGTGCTTGTGGGTGACTATTAGTGTCGATTACATCTTGTAGTTGATTACTATATGGTTTATTTGGTGGAATATTATATGTTCAAATCCATTATGCTATTTAATACCCCTCTGATCTTGAGCATGATTATTATTTGTGAGTAGTTACTTTTGTTCTTGAGGTCACGGGAGAAGTCATGTTGCAAGTAATCATGTGAACTTGATATGTGTTCGTTATTTTGATGATATGTATGTTGTGATTCCCTTAGTGGTGTCATGTGAACGTCGACTACATGGCACTTCACCATATTTGGGCCTAAGGGAATGCATTGTGGAGTAGTTATTAGATGATGGGTTGCTAGAGTGACAGAAGCTTAAACCCTAGTTTATGCGCTACTTCGTAAGGGAACGACTTGGATCCAAAAGTTTAATGCTATGGTTAGATTTTATCTTAATACTTTTCTCGTAGTTGCGGATGCTTGCGAGGGGGTTAATCATAAGTAGGATGTCTGTTCAAGTAAGAACAGCACCTAAGCACCTGTCCACCCACATATCAAATTATCAAAGTAGCGAACATGAATTAAGCCAACATGATGAAAGTGATATGATGAAATTCCCGTGTACTCTCAAGAACGCTTTGCTTATCATAAGAGACCGTTTTGGCCTATCCTTTGCCTCAAAAGGATTGGGCTACCTTGCTCCACTTTATTTACCGTTACCATTACTTGCTCGTTACAAATTATCTTGCTATCAAACTACTTGTTACCGACTATTTCAGTGCTTGCAGACATTACCTTGATGAAAACCACTTGTCATTTCCTTCTGCTCCTCGTTCGGTTCGACACTCTTACTTATCGAAAGGACTAAGACTGATCCCCTATACTTGTGGGTCATCAAGGCTCTTTTCTAGCACCGTTCCGGGGAGTGAAGCGCTCTTGGTAAGTGGAAATAGGTAAGGAAAAATTATTACTACGTGCTGAAATTTATTGTCACTTGTTACTATGGAGAATCATCCTTTGAGGGGTTTGTTCGGGGTATCTTCACCTCGACCGGAACCACAATTAGTAGCCCCTCAACCTACTGCACCTACTGAAAATATTGGTTATGAAATTCCTTCGGGTATGATAGAACAACTGCTAGCTAATCCTTATGCAGGAAATGGAACCGAACATCCTGATATGCACTTGATATATGTGGATGAAATTTGTGAATTATTTAAGCTTGTAGGTTTGCCTGGAGATGAAGCTAAGAAGAAGATTTTCCCTTTATCTTTGAAGGAAAAAGTATTGGCATGGTATAGGCTATGTGATGATATTGGATCTTGGAACTGGAATCGATTGAAATTGGAATTTCACCAAAAAAATTATCCTATGCATCTAGTTCATCGTGATCGGAATTATATATATATATAATTTTTGGCCTCGTGAAGGAGAAAGCATCGCTCTAGCTTGGGGGAGGCTTAAGTCAATGTTATATTCTTGCCCCAATCATGAGCTCTCAAGAGAAATTATTATTCAGAATTTTTATGCTCGGCTTTCTCGTGATGATCAATCCATGCTCGATACTTCTTGTACTGGTTCTTTTATGAAGAAGACTATTGAATTCAGGTGGGATCTCTTAGAAAGAATTAAATGCAACTCTGAAGATTGGGAACTCGACGAAGGTAAAGAGTCAGGTATTAAGCTTGAGTTTGATTGTGTTAAATCTTTTATGAATACTGATGCTTTTCAAAAGTTTAGCACTAAATATAGACTTGACTCTGAGATAGTAGCCTCTTTCTGTGAATCATTTGCTACTCATGTTGATCTCCCTAAGGAGAAGTGGTTTAAATATCACCCACCTATTAAAGAAGAAACTAAAGAACCAGTCATAGCTAAAGATGAAACTATTATCTATAATGTTGATCCAGTTGTGCCTACTGCTTATATTGAAAAACCACATTTCCCTGTTAGGATAAAAGAACATGCTAAGGTTTCAACTGTGGTTCGCAAAAGTCATATTAGAGCACCTAAACCTCCTGAGCAAATTAAAGTGGAACCCACTGTTGCTATGGTTAAAGATCTCCCGGTAGAAAATATTGATGGACATGTTATTTACTTCTGTGATGAAACTGCTAGAATTGCCAAACCTGATGAAAAGGATAAACATAGACCTGTTGTTGGCATGCCTGTTATCTCAGTTAAAATTGGAGATCATTATTACCATGGTTTATGTGATTTAGGTGCTAGCATGAGTGCTATTCCTTTTACCTTATACCAAGAAACTAGCGGGGCAACCCGCGCATTTGCGCGGCTAGATATATTACATGTTGTCATAGTTGGTATCATTTTGTTGGCCCGTCACCTACTGTTAATTGTTATTGGACTATATTTCACCTCAAGTTTGGCTTTTTATATGCCAATCATCATAGAATTTATGTTACATCGAAAGATACCTTTTCCTTAAACATGATACTATTCGATAGTAGTATTTGTTACAGTAATATTTTGGCATTAATTTCTAAAATAGAGTAGTAATGTCCTTATCCACATAATTGTTGTATTTACTATTGATTTCTAGAATCAAAGAATTTAGCTACATTGCTACAATATTGACCTACAAAATGATCCAACATGGCGATATTTTAGTATGTGTGTCTTAAATGGTGGCTTCTTTACTGTTGATATTACAAATTGTACTCCAGCTACCATTCAACAAAACATTTTCTTGCGAGTGTTAAACCAATCTTTATAATCGAACATGCATATCACCATGTTGGATTTATGTTTCTTTTCCATCCACGGGAGGCTTTTACTGAGATCAAGCATGTGCATCTAATCACTTGGACGTAAATGGCGACAAAAAGTGTTTTCTTTAACATAGTAAATGCATGAATCCATGGATATTTTTTTATTCCTAGGTTGTCTAAAGTTTATTAAACCACATTCCTTTTACAATATATTTCCACCTTTTCAACATAACTTCCAAGGATGTTCACCTTTATCCTATTTATTTATATAATTAATTAATGTAACACTAATATATGTCACTAAAAGACAAAATAATATGAGTTAGAAATGAATGAGGTGACATTTTGCAGACCTTGTACATTTCCTTGAATTTCATCATCATCATCCTTATTATTATTATTATTATTATTATTATTATTATGACGGTGATGTTTGAGGTATTTGAGATATGCAAATATTCAGTGATGGTAAATCAACAAAACTGAGTTCCCGCAAAAAAAATTAACTTTATATATATACACAAATCGATAACTGGTGTATAGAAAAAAGTTTGATATCTCATATGATAAAAAAGTATATCATAGTTAGAAGCTCCGATGCCAATTTGACGTGTGGATATAATCAATTGAAATATATTAATCGTTCACTCATATTGGCTTTTTCATTCATGTTATTCAGGCAAGTATATGTGCAACCTTAAGGCAAGAGACATGCAGGTATGTACTGCTTCATATAGATCCCCCACGACCCCTGTTGGGTTTCTTAGGTTGTTTCTTCTTTATTAGACTCCATACGTTCAGAACCTGGCCGTACATAAGTAAGCTGTGAATTATGTTGTACATAAAGGAAGCTATCAAGAGTGTACACAGGTAGTACTAAAAGTTGTTGGCTTTGCTGTCGCCTGTCATCCGTTGCTTCATCGCTGCTCTGTCCTGTACCGAAAGCCATGGCTTCCCAATTCGCCTTTATGCCCTGTTTCGATCTGCCGAGCATCATGGCCGCTGTCGTTCTCCCACCAAGCGTCCAAGTGCGTATTGGACGACGTTTGTGCCTGCTTCAATCTGCCGAGTATCATTGCTGCTGTCATGTTCTGACCGGTCGTCCAAGTGCATATATATTGGAGTATGTTTTGTGCATCCTAATGTCTTTGAGTGTTTGGAGATAGTAGTTTGTGTAGAGCTTCCATGTAGTTCTGTACTTGTGTGTGCACGTTCATGCCCGGAATGAATCCATCTAAGGATGCATCGTCTCGTGCCTGCTTCAATCCGCCGAGCATCATGGTCGATGTTGTGCGCCTGCCGGCATCCGAGTGCCTACCACACTTCATCACGGGAATGAATCCATCTATGGATGCATCGTCTCGTGCCTGCTTCGATCCTCCGAGCATCATGATCGATGTTGTGCAACTGCCGGGCGTCCGATGGCCTATTGGAGGATGCTTCGCGTGTCCTTATATTATGTCTTAGTTTGTGTAGAGCTATAGGTACGTGTACATGTGGTTCTCTACTTGCCTATGCACGTTCTTGCCGGGAATCATGTATGCTCGTTCTTGCTCGTAATCAATTCATCTATGGATGCATAGTTCGGATTGTATAGGTCTCCCTACGGTCACATTAAGTAACTTCAAGGATCCTGATTGTATACGTCTCTTTCTCTACGGTGGATAAGAAAGTGCTAGATCTATTTGGACTCCTCTTTTTGATAGCCTGGCTGGACACGTATGGCACCAGGATACATGTATACGCACTTTTTTTCCCAACAAATCACAGCCAAATCATAGCCGTTGTTTTGGTTCTTTTTCTATTGTTATATCTCAACCATTCGTTTTCTATCGTTTTAATAATATAATAGATTATGAATGACATAGCACCTATTGAAATAGAAGCCATAAATGTTACTATTAAACTTGCTAATAAAGACACCATCACATCACTTGGGATTTTAGAGATGTTGAAGTCTTATGTGAGAAAATAAAATACCCTACTGATTTTCTAGTTCTTGGTTCTCCACAAGATGACTTTTGTCCTATTATCTTTGATAGACCCTTCTTAAACACTGTCAATACTACTATACATTGTCATAAACAAACTGTCAGTGTTAACTGTGACGACCCGGCTTAATCGTGCACTAATCATACATGCAAATGCACACGATCAAGCCTAAGGACTCACTTGAAGATATCACAACACAACTCTAAAACATAAATAAAGTCATACAAGCTTTATATTACAAGTCAGGGCCTCGAGGGCTCGATGGCATACAAGTGTCAGCGGAAGCATCAGATATCTGGGTACAGATATTACAGAGAAACAGATATGCCTTTAGAAAGGCGGGGCAAAATAAAATACTACGATCGAAAGGCGTATGCCTCCTGCCTAGGACCCTCTGAATCCTACTCCTGGTCGTCGGTCGGCTCCTCGTAGTAGTACTCGCCTGGAGGGTAGAAAGTAGTAGCCGTAGTCGTCGACGGGGGCAGCTATCTCAGGGGCTCCGTCATCTGGTTGCGACAAGTGGAAATGGGGAGAAAAAGAAAATAAAGCAAACGTGAGTACTCATCCGAAGTACTCAGCAAGCAAGGATCTACACTACATATGCAACATTTTCAAAGGAGGGCTGTATATGTGGACTGGGCTGCAGAAATGCCAGAATAGAGGGAAGAGCCTAGTCCTACCGAAGACTAGCATCTTCAAGCATCTTCATTGGTCTTACAGCATTAGAAGGGTGCAGATTAACATAATGTAATGTAGTAGTAGTGTTATCAACCTCGCCCAGAGATTCTTCCTCGACTCCCTGCGAGAAAGCAATCCCAGAGCCATACTATCCATTTCATATCAAGTCACCAGTTCTAGTTGTACCGATCGGGATACAACTCCGAGTGTCCGTTACCGTAGGACAGGCTATCGATAGATTGTTTCTTCCCTGCAGGGGTGCACCAACTTACCCACCATGCTCGCTTAACTCCGGCCGGACACACTTTTCTGGGTTATGCCCGGCCTCGGCTAAGCAACACGCCGCAACCCGACCAAAAACTTAACAGAGAGGTCAGCACGCCGGACTAACCTATGCCCCCAGGGGTCTTGGGCCATCGCCCCGGACGCTCCTGCACGTTGCGTACACCGCCGGTGAGCAGACCTAGCAACCCCTTAATACAAGCGCGGTTGCGTTACCAGTCCAACCCAGCGTGTGCCGCTCAGTTGCTGACGTCTTAAGTTTCGGCTGAAGTATACGACGCAGAACGCCCATACTATGCCCACGTGATGGTTAGTGCTATCAGGCCAGAGGCCCCTCGGATCAAATATCCAAACCGTTAGTGCGTTGGTAGTGCGGTAACGAGCAGAGACTCACGAAAGATGTGACCCCGTCGCCCCGTCTCGAGGACTTGCGGCAAGGGCTAGGAATGCCCGGCCACGCCTCGTGTTCATTACTCGGGCACCATCCAGGTCCACCCGACTCCATTTCACTCTCATCATAATCTCGTGCAGGCACCCCTTAGGGCCGACCCGTCTTTATCCAGAATAAGCAGTATCAACCGTAATGTAAAGGCATCCGTGTGGCTACCATATCAAGAAGGAATCCGAGGCATCACCCTCGTTGGATTCCCACCTGACGTAAACATCAAGGTGAACTAAAGAGGCATCACCCTCGAGGTCCACACTTGAGTAGTTGCACGACAATGTCGTTATCGGGGGTGGTGTAGGAGGAATCACCCTCGCTTACCACGACCGAATAACTAACCTACAAGGTTATCATCAGAAGTGCTGACGATGTATCACCCTCGGCACTCGATAGTAACCCAGCAGTGTCTAGCAACTAAGGGGAAGTGAGGTGCGGTGCCGGGGCCTGATCTTCGATCCCGTTGATCGGGTCTTCTGATACTCCAGCGGGGCAGACAGGATCAGGAGGGGTCTCTGATGGTTTCTACCCAGCCTATACTAAACAGTTTAGGATAACAGGCAGGTAGGTAACAATAGCAGGTTACAATAAACAGGCAATGCAGTAGAAATAGGATAACAGCAACAACAGTAACTTCTAATGCAAGCATAAGAGAGAAGAGAGTGGGCGATATCGGAATGCTCAAAAGGGGGGTGCTTGCCTGATTGCTTTGCAAACACCAACTGGTCTTCAATGAGGTAGACGATCTTCGGGTCATCGTCGGTCTCGGGGTCTATTGAGAGAAAGGGGAAGAAGAAACAAATAAATACACGGCAACGAAAGTAACCACAAAACAAGACATGGCACAACGTGGTGTTAGGGTGACCTAATGCAGCGATACACGTCGTGAGTGAAGCGGGAAAATATCTGGGATATTTTCCCAGCTCTGGGCATCTGTCAGGCAGATGAACCGGAGGGGAAGGTTACATGTTCATGTAGTTAGGGGCATGTGACAGATAAACGGAGAGCGTATTCTGATTCGCCTCGTTGTTCTGAGCAACTTTCATGTTTTAAGTTTTTTGATCCGAGCTACGGATGAATTTCTATGATTTTCCGAACTTTTATCAATTTTCTGGATTATTTAAATTAACAGAAATGGAGTTATGACGTCAGCCTGATGTTAGTATGATGTCAGCAAGTCAACAGGGCGTTGACCAGGGTCAAACCTGACATGTGGGTCTGGTGGGACCCACATGTCAGTGACTCAGCTAACTAAACAGAGTTAAAACTAACTAAATAACCTAATTAGCAGGTGGGCCCGCACTGTCAGTGTCTAACTAATTACCAGATTAACTTAATTAATCAGAGAAAGTTATTAGGCGCGTGGGCCCCACATGTCAGGGGTCAGCGGGGCACAGTCAGCACGTTGACTTCGGTCAACGCAGTCAACGGGACCCATCGGGGCCGCTGGCAGTGTCCCTGGGTGGACCCCATGCCTGGCCACGTCGGCAGCCGGCGCCGGAGCTGCTCCGGCGAACGCCGGACGCTCCTGAGAACTCCGGCGAGCTCGGATTTTGCGTACGGGGCATCTTTTTCGCCGCGGTTTGTTGCTCTCGAACGGCCTGTGCGGCGCGCGTCTAACGGTGGCATCGCCAGACCATATGGTCGCCGGAAACGGAGCCGGCGTTGAGGTCAGCGGCGGTGACAAATCGGCCAAGCTCGGGCACGTGACTTTGATTCGTCTTCGAACAAGCTAAACGTCTAGGCGGACTAAGGCGAGCGCCTGAAGCGCGATGGACCAAGTGGAGGAGCTCGGGCGGCTCTGCCGTGTGCAATTCGCCGGTAAGGGCGGGCGGCAGAGGACGGCGTCGGTGACGGCTAGCTACGGCGCGCCCGCGGGGTAGAAAGGGAGGGAGGAAGAACGGATGCTTACGGTGCGGCTCACGGTGGCCGTTGCGAGGCTTAGGAGCGCAGAGGCGGCCGGAATCGAGGAAGTTCGCCGGCGGCAGCAGGAGGAAGAAGAGCTCGTGGCCGTCCCCGTAGCGCCGCCTGGCTCAAATTGATGCCCGTAGACGATGTGGAGGGGCACTGCGGAGCTCGTGGGCTCGGTGGCTGGGTGAAAGGTGGACGGTGGCCGCGGTGGAGCAGCGGTGCGGCGACGGCGGCACTCGGCTGCGCGGCAGAGGAGACGGGAAGCGAGTGGGCGCGCGAGGGAGAGAGGGAGAGAGGGGGCGAATGGTGCGGCGTCCATGGGAGGCGAACTGGACGCCGTTCTTATCCCCATCCAGCTGCTCTGTCGCGGTGTCGAGCCGTGGCCGGAGCGGCGCGAGCTCGGCCATGGATGCGGCGACAGCGAGACGGGAGTAGGTGGGATGAGGCCTCGGCTGGGCTAGGCTGGGCTGTGGTGGCCAGGTGGCAGGTAATGCCCAACTCCCATTTCCCTTTTTCTGTATTTCTCTTTTGTTATTTAACAGAGGCAGAAAAGAAAAATTGGGGCCACCAAAAGAACGGAGGAAAAATGTGGGACTTGGCCTAATATTTTCTTTGCATTTTTAGGCAATGCCACAAAGAGTTTGGGGCCATTTGAATAGTGCAAGCATTTTTTTGGAAAATGAAATGAACCAAAATAATGCTGTTGGACCCCTGAAATAAATTCCAGGGGCAATTTGGTGATTCCAGAAATGTTGGTTTCAATTTTATAATTGCCTTGGGGATTATTTGCAATCTCATGAACATTTTTGATTTGCTGTTTGTGGGAATAATTATTTGACTTCGTTTTAAGTTTGAATTTGAGGCAGAAATATTTCTTAGCTATTTTTCTTAGGGCATGATGGTGATGACTTGTTATGATTAGTGGGAGATTACTATGGCATGATTCTCGAGGTGTTACATTAACTTTGGTGGAGAGTCTCATGAATTTAATTTTTTCAAGTTTAATAGACAACCTTATAAGAAAGAATTACCTAGTAAGGATGAAATAATTGGTCTTGCTTCTATTGCCATGCCCCCTACAGATCTACTAGAACAATATTTGCTAGACCATGAAAATGATATTCATATGCATGCAAGAAATGAGATAGATAAAATTTTCTTTGAACAAAGACCTCTGCTTAAACATAATTTGCCTATTGAAACTTTAGGAGGACCTCCTCCACCCAAAGGTGATCCTGTGTTTGAATTAAAACAATTGCCTGACACTTTGAAATATGCTTATCTTGATGAGAAAAAGATATATCATTATTATTAGTGCTAACCTTTCAGAACATGAAGAAGAAAGATTATTGAAAATTCTGAAGAAGCACCGTGCTGCTATTGGATATACTCTTGATGATCTTAAGGGCATTAGTCCCACTCTCTGTCAGCACAAGATTAATATGGAACCTGATGCTAAACCTGTTGTTGATCATCAACGACGATTGAATCCCAAAATGAAAGAAGTGGTAAGAACTGAGATATTAAAGCTTCTGGAAGCAAGTATAATCTACCCAATAGCTGATAGTAGATGGGTAAGTCCCGTTCATTGTGTCCCTAAGAAGGGAGGTATTACTGTTGTTCCTAATGATAAAAATGAGCTTATCCCACAAAGAATTGTTACTGGCTATAGAATGGTAATTGATTTTAGAAAATTAAATAAAGCTACTAGAAAAGATCATTACCCTTTGCCTTTTATTGATCAAATGCTAGAAAGATTATCAAATCACACACACTTTTGCTTCCTAGATGGATATTCTGGTTTTTCTCAAATACCTGTTTCACAACCTGATCAAGAGAAAACCACCTTTACTTACCCATTTGGAACTTATGCTTATAGACGTACGCCTTTCGGTTTATGCAATGCACCTGCTACCTTTCAAAGATGTATGACTGATATATTCTCTGACTTTTGTGAAAAGATTGTTGAGGTTTTCATGGATGATTTTTCTGTATATGGAACTTCTTTTGATGATTGCTTGAGCAACCTTGATTGAGTTTTGCAGAGATGTGAGCAAACTAATCTTGTCTTGAATTGGGAGAAGTGCCACTTTATGGTTAATGAAGGTATTGTCTTGGGGTATAAAATTTCTGAATGAGGTATTGAGGTGGATAAAGCTAAAGTTGATGCAATTGAGAAAATGCCATGTCCCAGAGATATTAAAGGTATTCGTAGTTTCCTAGGTCATGCTGGTTTCTATAGGAGATTTATTAAAGACTTTCCAAAATTTCTAGGCCTCTTACAAATCTTTTACAAAAGGATGTTCCATTTGTTTTTTATGATGATTGTGTAGAAGCCTTTGAAACACTTAAGAAAGCCTTAATTTCTGCACCTATTGCTCAACCACCTAATTGGAACTTGCCTTTGAAATTATGTGTGATGCTAGTGATTATGCTGTTGGTGTTGTTCTAAGACAAAGAGTTGATAAGAAACTAAATGTTATTCATTATGCTAGCAAAACTCTAGACAGTGCCCAAAGAAATTATGCTACCACTGAAAAAGAATTTTTAGCAGTTGTGTTTGCTTGTGACAAATTCAGATCTTACATTGTTGATTCTAAAGTCACTGTTCACATCGATCACGATGCTATTAAATATCTTATGGAAAAGAAAGATGCTAAACCTAGACTCATTAGGTGGGTTCTCTTGCTACAAGAATTTGATTTACATATTACTGATAGAAAAGGAGCTGAGAACCCCGTAGCTGACAACTTCTCTAGGTTAGAGAATATCCTTGATGACCCACTACCTATTGATGATAGTTTTCCTGATGAGCAATTAGTTGCAATAAATGTTTCTCATAACACTCCTTGGTATGCTGACTATGCTAATTATATTGTTGCTAAATACATACCACCTAGTTTCACATACTTTTGGGATGACCCACATCTTTATAAAGAAGGAGTAGATGGTATTATTAGACGTTGTGTACCTGAGCATGAACAGGAACAAATCCTACGGAAATTTCACTCCGAAGCTTATGGAGGGCATCATGCGGGAGATATAACTGCTCACAAGGTATTGCAATCTTGGTTTTATTGTCATACTCTCTTCAAGGATGCCCGTAAGTTTGTTTTATCTTGTGATGAATGTCAACGGATTGGTAATATTGGTAAGCGTCAAGAAATGCCTATGAATTATTCACTTGCTGTGGAACCATTTGATGTTTGGGGATTTGATTATATGGGACCCTTTCCTTCCTCTAATGGGTATACACATATTTTGGTTGCTGTTGGTTACGTTACTAAGTGGGTAGAAGCTATTCCAACTAGTAGTGCTGATCATAACACTTCCCTTAAAATGCTTAAAGAAGTTATTTTCCCGAGGTTTGGAGTCCCTAGATATTTAATGACTGATGGTGGTTCACACTTTATTCATGGTGCTTTTCATAAAATGCTTGCTAAATATGATGTTAACCATAGAATTGAATCACCTTATCACCCTCAATCTAGTGGTCAAGTTGAACTTAGCAATAGAGAAATAAAACTAATATTACAAAAAACCGTTAATAGGTCCCGAAAGAATTGGTCTAAGAAATTGGACGATGCACTTTGGGCCTATAGAACAGCTTATAAAAATCCTGTGGTTATGTCTCCGTATAAAATGGTTTATGGAAAAGCTTGTCATTTGCCTCTAGAGTTAGAACACAAGGCATATTGGGCAATTAAAGAACTCAACTATGATTTCAAACTTGTCGGTGAAAAGAGGTTATTTGATATTAGCTCACTAGATGAATGGAGAACCCAAGCCTATGAAAATGCCAAGTTATTTAAAGAAAAAGTAAAAAGATGGCATGATAAAAGAATCCAAAACCGAGAATTCAAAGTTGGGGAATATGTGCTTTTGTACAATTCTCATTTCAGATTCTTTGCAGGAAAACTTCTCTCCAAATGGGAAGGACCGTATGTTATCGAGGAGGTTTACCGCTCTTGAGCTGTCAAAATAAATAATGCCGAAGGTACTAACCCGAAGGTGGTCAATGGTCAAAGAATTAAACACTATATCTCAGGTACGCCTATTAATGTTGAAAGCAATATTATTCAAACCATGACACCTGAGGAACACATAAAAGAGACCTTTCCGAACACTCCAGAATAATTAAAAAGGAGGAGGTACGTGATACGGTAAGTAAACGGACTCTGAAAAATCCGCAAAAATATTTTCTGTCAGTTTTGGAATATCTTAAAAATTAGGAAAATAAGAAACAACCAGGAAGGCACCCGAGGGGGGCACAAGACACCAGGGCGCGCCTGGGCCCCCTGGCGCGCCCAGGTGGGTTGTGCCCATCTCGGGAACCTTCCCGACTCCGTTTTCCTCCCGTTTGCTTGTTTCCCAAGATAAAAAAATCTTTATATACCCATCAAACGTATTGAACACCGTATCGCTGAGAAATCTTTTGTTCTTATTTCTTGCTATTTTCTGGCAGATCTGAAAATATGTCATCCCAAGATTCAGAAGAGGAGAGCCCGGTTTCTTACCAGCCCCTTGACCAAAATATCTTCAAGAAGACTTTTCCTTATATGTGGCTTACAGATGAGGAGTATGAAGACGAATCTATCCCCCCTCGCTTCCTGAAGGAAAGCAAGGAAGCATTATGCAAGTGGATATTAAAGCTTGAGATGGAGAACGATGAGATAAAGATAGATAATTTTTACCTCCGACACAAGCTGGAGAAAAAGGATGAGATCGCTACTACCTCATCACTACCACCACCTTCTTCATCACCAAAGGAGACTTGAGTTCATGGTATGGACACTCCCCTTGGCTTGTGCCAAGCTTGGGGGAGGTGTCCCGGTATCGTATCATCACCACTATCTTTGCTTTCATCTATTTTAGTTTGATCTTTAGTTTTCCTATGAATTAGTTGAATAAAAGTTTAGTTCAATCCTTTCTTTTTAAGTGCTTTCTTAGTGATCTATCTATGTAATCATGTTCGAGATATTTAATAAAGAGTAGTTTGAGTTTTGTTTCTTTACTTTAATGTTTCAATAAAAGAAAGGAAAATAAATGAATAAGATCATATGCTAATCTTATGGTAAGTAATGACATTACATAAGGAAAAGTATAAGTGGTAAAATTTATTGGAGATTGACAAACATAGCATTGGTCAATGATGCAACTCATGAAAGAATTAATAAGGGAAGAGAAGATTAACATGCAAATACACTATCTTGGACATCTTTTATGATTGTGAGCCCCCATTAAATATTTTGTGTCAAAATAGTTGACGTTGGACAAGGAAGACAACATAATGATTTATGTTTGTTCATATTCACATAGAAGTTATATTGTCATAGATCCTTTAACATGTGGTACTTGCTCAATATCTTTTCTAGCCAAAAAATTCCGCACTAACTAGAGATACTACTTGTGCATCCAAAAACCCTTAACCCAAATCTTATTTTGAGAGTCCACCATACCTACCTATGGATTGAGTAAGATCCTTCAAGTAAGTTGTCATTAGTGCAATAAGGCAATAAAAATTGGTTCTAAATGTGTTGGATCATTTAGTGTAAGAGAAAATTGAGCGTTGTACGAACTTGTGATGGCAAAGAATAAAAGCGACAGACTGCATAATAAAGGTTGCTATCATAAGGGGCAATATAACGTGACGTTCTTTTGCATTAAGGGATTTGGCATACAAACAAATAAGCGCATGACAACCTCTGCTTCCCTCTGCGAAGGGCCTATCTTTTACTTTTATGCATTTACCTTTATGTAAGAGTCAAAAGTTTTCTTTCCTATTCCTTTTTATTTTTCTCTTTTGGCAAGTATCATGTGGTGAGGAAAGATCTAGGCACATATATCCAGTTGGATATGAGTAGGCATGAGTTATTATTGTTGACATCACCCTTGAGGTGAATACGTTGGGAGGCAAAACTATAAGCCCCTATCTTTCTATGTGTCTGGTTGAAACTTTTTGCTCATGGGTATGCTGTGAGTGTTAGCAATCATAGAAGATTAAATGATGGTTGAGTATGTGGACTTGCCTAGAGGCTCCGACACGAGACTCTTCCTGAAAATATGATGAATTTTAGTTGCAAAGTTGACTGAGAACATAGTTTGTTGGTTTTCAATAAGGTTTATGCTTTATACTTCAATGTTGTGATGAATTGTTACTTATTCATGAGAAGTTATATGATAAAAGTTGTTTGATAAAGTTTATGTTAAAGTTCTTTGCTGTTATAATAATAATCATGATGCTTCTCTGTCCGTATTTTATTTTTATCGACACCTCTCTCTCTAAGCATGTGGACATGTTTTTCGATTTCGGTTATTCGCTAGAGGACAAGCGAGGTCTAAGCTTGGGGGAGTTTATACGTCCATTTTGCATCATGTTTTCCTATTGTTATTTATAATGTTTTTATACATAATAATGCCTTTTGGAGTATTTCTAATGCCTTTTCTCTCATAATATGCAAGGTTTACACAAAGAGGGAGAATACCGGCAGCTGAAATTCTGGACCTAAAAAGGGCACGTCAGAGCTACCTATTCTGCACATCTTCAAATAAGCTGAAACTTCACGGAGATTTTTTATGGAATATTTAAGAATTATTGGAGCAAATAACTACCAGAGGGGGCCCACCAGGTGGGCACAACCCACCTGGGCACGCCAGGGAGCCCAGGTACGCCCTGGTGGGTTGTGCCCTCCTCGGCCTACCTCCGGTGCCCATCTTCTGGTATATAAATCATTTTGACCTAGAAAAATTAAGGGGAGGACTTTCGGGATGAAGCGCCGCCGTCTCGAGGCGGAACTTGGGCAGGAGCACTTTTGCCCTCCGGCGGAGCAATTCCGCCGGGGGAACTTCCCTCTCGGAGGGGGAAATCATCGTCATCGTCATCACCAACAACTCTCCGATCTTTGGGAGGGCCATCTCTATCAACATCTTCAACAGCACCATCTCCTCTCAAACCCTAGTTCATCTCTTGTGTTCAATCTTTGTACCGGAACCTTAGATTGGTGCTTGTGGGTGACTAGTAGTGTTGATTACATCTTGTAGTTGATTACTATATGGTTTATTTGGTGGAAGATTATATGTTCAAATCCATTATGCTATTTAATACCCCTATGATCTTGAGCATGATTATTATTTGTGAGTAGTTACTTTTGTTCTTGAGGTCACGGGAGAAGTCATGTTGCAAGTAATCATGTGAACTTGATATGTGTTCGATATTTTGATGATATGTATGTTGTGATTCCCTTAGTGGTGTCATGTGAACGTCGACTACATGGCACTTCACCATATTTGGGCCTAAGGGAATGCATTGTGGAGTAGTTATTAGATGATGGGTTGCTAGAGTGACAGAAGCTTAAACCCTAGTTTATGTACTACTTCGTAAGGGAACAATTTGGATCCAAAAGTTTAATGCTATGGTTAGATTTAATCTTAATACTTTTCTCGTAGTTGCAGATGCTTGCGAGGGGGTTAATCATAAGTAGGAGGTTTGTTTAAGTAAGAACAGCACCTAAGCACCGGTCCAGCCACATGTCAAATTATGAAAGTAGCGAACATGAATTAAGCCAACATGATGAAAGTGATATGATGAAATTCCCGTGTACCCTCAAGAACGCTTTGCTTATCATAAGAGACCGTTTTGGCCTGTCCTTTGCCTCAAAAGGATTGGGCTACCTTGCTGCACTTTATTTACCATTACCATTACTTGCTCGTTACAAATTATCTTGCTATCAAACTACCTGTTACCGACTATTTCAATGCTTGCAGACATTACCTTGCTGAAAACCACTTGTCATTTCCTTCTGCTCCTCGTTTGGTTCGACACTCTTACTTATCAAAAGGACTACGATTGATACCCTATACTTGTGGGTCATCACTCTCCCATATACAATGTGGGAAGCTTTGCTTTGTATTCATCTTCACTTGTCCATCAGGTGATCATCCACAAGCTTCAAGCATGTAATCCTTCGATATGGTTATCTTGAACTTGCCCTTGTCAACCATGATCATGAACACTTGATGTCATCCTCTCATGGACACTTGGAATCTTTCTCTTGATGCGAGCCCATGAGAATAACCTAACCCTCATAAACATAGACAACACATAGCATGGGTTAGTACACAAAATGCAATTGACAATTTCTCATCATACCACAAGATCCTATGTGATGCATAATTTGCACTTGTGTGTTGACCATTTAGAGTTTAATTCTTTGATCTTTATCTTGGTCAACCTTTATCTTTACTCCATGCTTAATCTTGATGTCTTGAAGGCCATATTGAATTCTTCACTATGCTTCATTTCTTCAAGACATGATTACCCATATCTCAATTATCATATGACCATATAGAGTTTATCCATGAATACCATATTGGTCATAATTTATTCTTCTTCATGCTCGATCACAATCTTTTGAGAGGCACAACAAAATCTTCACATGAATTACTTGCTTCAAGAAATAATCATCCATGCCTCAACATATGAGCTCATCATGATCCTATCTTCAAGCCATATGTAGAATTCTTCTCTTTAATCATTCTCTCAAGATCATGATCCATCATGGCTTACCCCATAAGCCATGAAGACCTATGAGATCCTTCAATGAACTCCATATAGATCACATCTTGTTTGTCACATGGAATTCATCTTGATCTTATTTGATTCAATAATTGAGCTCAATCTTGATGCGCAACTATATGTATATGGCAATCATTCCGAACCTATTCAATATCCTTCTTGCATCGCCCAAGGAACAAGCCTTCATATATAACTTGATGCCAATCAAGTCTTAATGCATATATTTGTGTTGATGGATTTCATCCTTCAATTCATCCAGTATTCTTCATGCATTGCAAATGGAACTTTCCTTCACATGTATATCTTAATGCAAACATTAGTCCATAAGGATTGTCATCAATAACCAAAACCACACATGGGGACTACATGCACTTTAAATCTCTCCTATTTTGGTAGGTGATGACAATCTCAACAAGAGGGTTTATATATTGAATTTTAAAAACAAGTATGCAATTCATCCGAAGATAAATTGTATACTTGAGGTGGTTTTGATAGCATCAAGTGTCACAAAGATACTTGAAATTATCAAAACCGGTTGTACTAGCATCAAACACTACACAAGCATTTGATGTTAGCACACCCACAATATATAGAGCAAACTCCCCCACAATATATGCACGTGTGAATGAACTTTGAATGTCATTGCATATATTGGTTGACATAAACTAGGTAAAGTTTTCTCTATATACAATACTCATCCATGCAACACCACATATATAATAAAGGTAGGTAAGCATGAATGACAACAAGCACACTAAGAACACTTATCTTCAAACCCTCTAAACTTCTCCCCCATTGGCAACAAATGCCAAAATGGGAAAAATCTAGAAGTCAATATAGTATGAGTTCCTCCTTAATGTGTGCATATTACAAAATGTCAGTGAAAATTAAATGCACATATTCAATGAAGAAAATTTGAGGAGCTCCGGATCTATATAATGCAACAAGGTATTATGATATGAAAGTAAGCATTCTACATGTGAGAAAAATATTCAAAAGATCCAAAGAACATATTTTGGACAAGATATAATATGAATACCCCATTTGATCAACATGATAAGAATGGGTCGAACATACATTCAAAACACATGAGTGCACAAGATTATATGCAAAACATACAAGCACTCACTTTTCAACCTATTACCAAGACCACCACCGAATAGGAAAGCAAACAAATGAGGTGACCCACAAGGAGTAAATGACATCAAGGTAAGATCTGAACTTTCTTATGTATAAAATTTTCTAAGTGGACAATAGTAGTCTATGTATCCACAAAGAAACTTGCATACACAAAATAGTCGCAATTGATAAGAACATGATATGCACAAGTGAATCCATTATTATACAACTGGGATCCTAGCATAAGAGCAAGGCACATGGCACAAAGCACATGACACAAATTGATCTCATTTGCATATCAACGAATTGCTAAGTAAGATAGCAAATGCCACAAGCAAATATAGCGTTCTTGAAATTTCATCAAAATTACATATGAGAGAACATTTAGAAATTGATATATAATAAATTTCTTAATTGGCATATTTTGTGATAGGTGAATCAAGAATGGTTTTATAAATCCCCACTATATGCTTCCTCTCAAATGTCTCACCATTGTAATAAAGTGTCTTCTAAGAACATGCAAGAAAACACAAATACAACAAGTACTATACATGCCATGATGCAACCTACACAAACTTGACTCTATTTATGTATATGCATGAAGTAAATACTTGTTACCAAGAAATCATTGGTATGAATTAGTAGATCAATGAGTCATCAAAGCTTTGCTCTAATTCCTTGGTGGTGTCACCACCTTCTTCATGAATAAGCGAAGTACACAATGCTTCGTCATTGTACCTAAACCAATTTAAGTACAATATGGTCCCCAAACTTATTGGGTCTGAAGTAGTTAGCATAACTACAAAACATAAGGTAAAACCAATTAAATACGTGCATATGGATATGGATGTGAGTTACATGCACATCTTAATGGCTAAGGATTTGATACCATTTAATGAATTTACCCTATATATTGGATCAAAGAAAGCAAACAAGGCATGAAGATGTACAACTAATAAATATGCATGCACAAGCCTACCAAGATCCAAGGAGATACAATTTGGACATAAGAACACATAAACCATGAATACCCCCAAAACACACAAATCATTCATGTTGGCCAAGTTGCATCGATGTGATGAATCAACACATGATCACACACAGAGTTCCACATAAGAACTAAGCAAAGCCCATGAGCATACAAGATATACATTTCAGACATACTCATAGGCATATCTTACTGGAGTGGATACAAGATAGTAAAATAAATGAGATAACCAGATCCCATAACTCCATACAAACCAATAAGATGAACTCGAACAAATGGTATTTCGAGTTATCCTTTGGTGTAGAAACCAAATAAGTACGTGATCATCTAGGCTAACACAAGCATAACATGGGAGTTTAGAAATAAACACAATGCTTGGATAGCATATTATTAACCTTCCAATTAGATAGATCATCATGCAAAGCAACAATTGAAATGGCTTTAATCAAACGATTTCCCAAATACAATTGCTAAGAAAACCATGGGGAAAACCGCAAGAATAATATACGCAAACAAGTCCATAGGATGCACACCAAAAAGGTGTTAACGTAATTGGGAACTTGTTCCAATAGTAAGCCACAAAGATATAAGGTAATCTAACAATATAAATTAGAGTGGCAATCCTCAATTGTTCACATTAACAAGGATTGTGATACGCACAAAGCATGTCACTCCCCCATAATGTGAAAACCCATGTATTATACATAAGAGGCATATGAAATCCAACTAAAGATAATCAATGGATGAGAATTCGAATTTCAAAAGAACTTGCCATACCACATAGTGACTAGATAATCTTGCAGTATAAATACTAGGTGGCAGCCCATATATATACATATTTTAGGTTTGTGATGTGCGTAGAGCATAACACTCCCCCATAATGTGATGATCCATTAATATATCAAAAGAGCCCAATAAGATGCAACTAAGATGTAATGAAGGCTCGAGATTATACACACAAATATATGGCGTGCATAGCAACCCACACATGCTAGATACATAAATCAAGCATACTATGAGGCACAACATATACGAGTTCATGCTAGGTACAAAACCTAAACATGCAAGGGGCAAGTAACTTTCAATGTAGAATATATAAGTACAAGTTACCGCCTCGAGGAGCATTGGAATGACAAATTTGATGATAATCCACTTGACTTGGCTTGGACCATGATAAATGTTGAGAATCATTTTTCTTCATGAACTAGCCAAGTCTCCAATGCCCTCCACACACCTATTGATCAAGTTTGAGCTTGATGGTCCCCAACTAAGTTGGGTCCTAAGAAGTTAGTCACAATAGGCTTGGCAACCCAAATGGTCTTATCCACTTCCAAACCCATTTGGGCACCAACATACTTGGCAAACAAATTGCCATCATTGTCTTTCCTAAGTGAATAATTATCATTGATAATTGGAGGCTTAGAGATGTTACCATTGGGACATGACGAGGCTGTGTGTCCCTTCTTACGGCAAATATAGCAACATGTACTCCCCCTTCTCTTCTTATTTACTTTCTCAACTTGGGGAGAATTATCTCCGTTAATCATGGGTAGAGGCCTTTCTTCATCTCGAGATTGAACAAGATGCCACTTCCCTTGTTGTTTCACACTTGAAGCCTTCTTCTTTAATGGACAAGATCTCACATGGTGACCAACTTTCTTGCACTTGAAGCAAGTAATGTTGGCCGAATTCTTGACTTGATCTTGTCTCATCATCATGTTATTGGACTTCTTATTGGAGATGAAGTCATGTCCACTTTTGTCTTGTGGGTCCTTTTGGACACACAAGATCACATTACCACATTTTTTCAAGTCTTTCTTCAAACTAGTGACTTGGGCCTTGAGCTCATTAATTTCCTCTACATGGTTAGTTTCAACACTAGAAACAAGAGGACTACTGGAAGTAGAAATTTCATGGTTAGAGCAACAAGACAATGTGAGCAATTCATCATGAGTGGTAATAATATGAGAGGTGGATGAATTGCAAAGATTAGCACATGGCAATAAAGCATTTAGAGTAGATGCGCTAATGTTCACATGAGACTCACAAGATTTTACCTCGGTGACCATAGCCTCGTGAGCTCACTTTAGCTTACTATAAGAGAGTAAAAGATCCTCATGAGTGACCGAGAGCTTTACATGACTTTCTTCCAATTTCCCATAATTGATTGTTAGCAAAGCAAGTTGAGCACATAGCTCAACATTCTCCTTCAAAATTGATGCTTCACATGAAACCGAGTTAGTAGCACAAACATCATTATCAATATGAGAGGAGCAAGTAGCAATTAGAGACTTCTCATGAGTTGATTGAAGGTCCTCATGAGACTTAGAGAGTTTTATGAGCTCACCCTTCACACTATTGCATTCAAGGAGAAGGAGCTCAAAATTCTCTTTAAGTTTATAATGAGTAACTTTAATCTCTTCTTTTGAAGACCTCAAGTCACTAAGCGTTTCATGAGCCTTAGCAAGTTCAAGTTCAAGTTGTTCACTTTTAGCTTGCTCATTAAGAAATAGATTATTATGTTTTTCAAAGCAAGCAAGAACATCTTGGAACCTTTTATAAGTGTTATTTTTAGCTCTATGAAGAGTTTTCCCAATCTCATAGAGATTTTGAGTCAAGTCATCATCATCATCATCATCCTCATTACAACTATCATCGCTATCACTAAGAGAAGATGATACCTCATCATTACCTTTTGCCATGAGGCACATGTGAACAAAGGAGGTTGATGATGATTCTTTTGGAGAAGAGGGTTCTTCTTCAATCAAGCGTGCCTCATATTTCTTAATTTCCTCTACATTGTTAGTCATAGAACAACTAGATGAAACCAAAGCATTTCTATCATGGCAACACGGGAGATCAAGCATATCATCACTAATGAGCTTAACATCATCATCACAAGATATTTCTTCACTCACCATGTCATTACCTTGTGGCACGCCACATGTTGGTGAAGTGGAAGATATTGAAGTGTGCAAGTAATCGGAGGTGGAAGCAATAGAGAGCTCTTCATGATTTTAAAATGTGGAGAACTCCTCCATCAACTCCCCCAATAGAATATTATCTTCATCAAGATTGGACCCACCATATATATCTTCAAGTTTGGTCCAAGTCTCATGAGCCGACTTGCAAGTCGTGACTGCCTTAAACACTTCAAAGGTTAAAGCTTGATGAATGACAAGAGAAGTATCACAATCAAGATACATATCCTCAATAGATGGAGAAAGCCCATCCTTTGCAATAGAAATTCCTACAAGAACAATGTGCAAAGCATTTGGACCCATGGCCCGAAAGTGACAAAGCATGCGAATTCTCCATATGTGATAATTTGTGCCATCCAAATCAAAAGTGTTGTTGTGCACTAAATCACTAGTCGACATCGATACTCTCTAGGCGATGAAGCCTAATAAAGAGAGACCTAGCTCTGATACCAATTGAAAGGACAACGATGTCTCCTAGAGGGGGTGAATAGGCGTTTTTAAAAACTTCTACGGATTTGGCTTTATCCTGATGCGGAAATAGACTTAAGCGGATACTTTTCAAGCACAAATCCTAAATATACTAGGCTCAACTAAGTGCACCAACAACTTAATGTAAATGAGGTGAACACAACAAGGAACTAACAAGCACAAGTAAGTTACACAAACTTACTTGAGCAAAATCACAAGATATGTAATGTATGACACAAGTTAGCAATTCACACTAAACACAAGATATATCAATAGTAGCAAGTATGAATTGCGGGATATAAAGTGTAGGCCTAAATAATCTCTTCAAGGAAATAGCCAACACAATATAATGAGGACAACAATATATAGTGAATGTAAGGTCAAGAGACCAAAGTAACCCACAAGGAGATAGGGTTAGGGATAACCAAAGCCACGGAGACAAGGATGTATCCTGATGTTCACTTCCTTCAAGGGAAGCTAGTCACCGTTTGGAGAGGTGGATGTTACCACGAAGGCACACCAACGCCACGAAGGCTCACCCTATTCTCCTTGAGATATCACCATGAAGGCGATTCCCAACCACTAGTGGTAGACCTTGAGGCAGCCTCCAAACCTTCACAAACTTTTCGGGGGACAAATCACAAGTTGATTCCTCACCGGAGCACTCCTACCGTCTAGGAGTTTCCAACCTCCAAGACTAACAAGATCAAGGGGGAAATGCTCAAGACCCACTCAAATCACAAATTGCTTTGGTCAAAAGAGAGAGGAGGAGTGGGTGTATGCTTGGATGAAATCTCTCTCAAGAACTCTCACAAATCTCTTCGGGGTCTAGCACGAGAAGGCTCAAATCCCTCTCTCTCAAATCCCACCAAAATCAACCAATGCTATGGAGGGATGGGAGAGGAGAGGAACAGTGGAGGAGGTCAACAAATGAACCCTAGATCCATGGGATAGTTTTCCCCCAAATGGATTGGAGTTTTGAGGCTTGGGGGAGGAGGATAGAGCTCAAAAGAATGGGGAAATCACATATCCAAAAGCTCTACCCCGATGGGGAAGAAGGGTACCTTATATAGTGCCCCCACCAAATCTGCCCGGAACTTCTGGGCATGCCCGGAACTTTCGGGCTTCCGATTGGGCACATATGTGCAAACTCTCTGGTTAGCCCGGAACTTTCCCCGGAACCTACCCGGAACTTCTGGCCCCCGGAACTTCTGGGAAGGCCCGGAACTTCCGGGCACCCTTCGGCCAGAAGTATGGAAATTTTCTGTTTAGCCCGGAACCTGCCCGGAACTTCCGGCCCGCGCAGAAAACAGCCAGCATACCGAAAGTAAAACATGCACAACTTTTTCATACAGACTCCGATTTTGATGATCTTGGGCTTGTTTTGAAGCTATGGAAAAGCTACAGGTCCTCACATAGAGAACCACCCAAGATAAACCAAAATGGAGGGTGCAAACTATGCAAAGGTTAGATCATATATTTTGGGGAACCTAGTTGGCTATGGATTTATTTGGTATATGGGATAGGAGTGGAATTGTGTATGAAAGATGTTGACTTGAGAAAATCCATCATGAACCCCTTTGATCCCCTCTTAATAGTGCAGGATCCCTATAAATCAAGAATCATAAAAGAGCTACACTACATAGCTATCGAGAATCCATTCTTGAGTGTATATGTTTCTTCGGTGGTCATCACTCCACAACACTAACGCCAAAGGAACTAATACCTTTGACTCGAGCCTTTCACTTGAACTTGATGGTGATGTTTCTTCTTGGTTTCAAGTTAAAGGCAAGACATTGGTGAAGTCTTCAAGTAGCTCTCCCACACACAATGTGGGAAGCTTTGCTTTGTATTCATCTTCACTTGTCCATTAGGTGATCATCCACAAGCTTCAAGCATGTAATCCTTCGATATGGTTATCTTGAACTTGCCCTTGTCAACCAGGATCATGAACACTTGATGTCATCCTCTCATGGACACTTGGAATCTTTCTCTTGATGCGAGCCCATGAGAATAACCTAACCCTCATAAACATAGACAACACATAGCATGGGTTAGTACACAAAGTGCAATTGACAATTTCTCATCATACCACAAGATCCTATGTGATGCATCATTTGCACTTGTGTGTTGACCATTTAGAGTTTGATTCTTTGGTCTTTATCTTGGTCAACCTTTATCTTTACTCCATGCTTAATCTTGATGTCTTGAAGGCCATATTGAATTCTTCACTATGCTTCATTTCTTCAAGACATGATTACCCATATCTCAATTATCATATGACCATGTAGAGTTTATCCATGAATACCATATTGGTCATCATTTATTCTTCTTCATACTCCATCATTATCTTTTGAGAGGCACAACGAAATCTTCACATGAATTACTTGCTTCAAGAAATAATCATCCATGCCTCAACATATGAGCTCATCATGATCCTATCTTCAAGCCATATGTAGAATTCTTCTCTTTAATCATCCTCTCAAGATCATGATCCATCATGGCTTACCCCATAAGCCTAAGCATGAAGACCTCTGAGATCCTTCAATGAACTCCATATAGATCACATCTTGTTTGTCACATGGAATTCATCTTGATCATATTTGATTCAATCATTGAGCTCAATCTTGATGCGCAACTATATGTATATGGCAATCATTCCGAATCTATTCAATATCCTTCTTGCATCGCCCAAGGAACAAGCCTTCATATATAACTTGATGCCAATCAAGTCTCAATGCATATATTTGTGTTGATGGATTTCATCCTTCAATTCATCTAGTATTCTTCATGCATTGCAAATGGAACTTTCCTTCACATGTATATCTTAATGCAAACATTAGTCCATAAGGATTGTCATCAATTACCAAAACCACACATGGGGACTACATGCACTTTCACCGGGGTCCTCCGTGTACGTCTTGCCACCATCACTTGTAACCTATCTCTATGATATTTACATTAAGGTGGCAATCTCGTTGCTCCAGCCATCATGCCGTGACGCGCAGGCCACTTAACATTACAACATATAACCATCTCGTACATAAACTCATTATCATGACGAAGGCTATACCACATCATATGCAAACCCTGCAAAACCAAGTTAGACGTCCTCTAATCGGTTTGGCAAATTTTAATTACGTGGCTTCTAGGGTTTCCGGATAAACCTAGATACCTACGTGCACACCATAAAGTGATAATCCTTGTTGCTAGATTAACTTTTGGGGTGTGTGAAAGAAGATACTTAATTAAAAAACTCGTTCCCCCACACTAAATTTCATCTAATACGCGTGACCCCCTAGAAGATCATCCATATTCATTGCCCTCTTGTGTACGCGACGGTTCACTATTCTTGACTATGGTGAAGCCCAAGGAACTGTTAGCAGATCATCAACAGCCAGAGCCGAACGATTGTCAGAACCTTGTAGAAAGTGATACCATGCCGTCAATGAACTGAACCAAAGCAACACTCAAGGGAAGCATAGCAAGAACATCACCCTCACTATCACATGTGATCTATATCGAAACCTGCATCTACTCATAGAACCGCTCATGATGCCACTGTTGGGAAACGTAGTAGAAAACAAAAATTTCGCCCTACGATCACCCAAGAACAATATGAAGATGCATAATAGGTTTGGATCAATGATTGTTGCTGACTCCGGTAGTGCAGCGGAAGTAGACGAATCGGTGTAGATCGTACTTGGAGTCCCTCGAACGTCGATGACGATCCCACGAACCACCCTCGAACGATCCCTCGAACGGAAGACTGAAAGCACGGCCTCTCTACTTGGTTGCAAGCGTATGGTCTTCACGATCCGGCAGCGCTTCACCGTCCAGAGCTAATCGTCGCCGTAGAATTAGAGGGAAGAGATTAGAACCACACGGGGCTTCTAATTATGAGGATTAGAGGTGGCTAGGGCTAGCTCTAATTAGTCAACTAGGACCAACAAGAACTAGAACTAGATCAACTAGAGGAGGCACCAAAACTTGTGTATCTAATTGGGCACCAAACCTCCACTATATATAGGTTAGAGGGGAGAGGGAGGGCTGCCACCAAGGAAGGAAACCCTCCTTGGGGCGTCCAACCAAGGGGAGGAGGAGTTGGACTCCTCCCCCACTCCTATTCGGCCTCCTTCCTTAGGGAAGGGGCGCCTCTCCCCACTTGGGCCCTTGTGGCCCAAGTTGCTTTCCACCTCTTGACCTTTTTAGTCCCGTTGATATTAATTAAATATATATTTTTTCTAAACTTTTTTAGAACATTATATATATAATTTAATATCCCCGGAAACATTTTCCACCTATATATATTAATTGCTAATACCCGGTATTACCCGATATTCACTGAAACCCTTCCGGTGACCCCAAAACGCTCCCGGAACTTCTCGGAACTATTCCAGATATTAATGGAAAAATTCCACAAATATATTCTTATTACTCCCGTACCACTAACACTCAGCAGATCGTGATTACCTTAAGCTTGTGACCCCATAGGTTCGCTGTTCATAGACATGAACGAAACCCCTTTGTTCACTGACCGATAGCGGAACCGTGGACATCCATATCGGTCCCTATGATTACAGGAATGATATTCGAGTGAACCTTTGGTTATCATGCGGTGTTCCCTTTGCTTCACGATACTTTACAAAACCCGGTGTGCATCGGTATCCTCTTGAGTCATCACCATGCTCACTATACCGTTGCTCCCGTTACCGGTTTTGTTCTTCTTTCTCGTTGTCGTGTTCCAGCATCCCCGTGACGTAGTCACCTGTGTATGCCCAGACGATGATGGATGATGTCACACCGAGAGGGACCTAAGAATATCTCTCCATCGTCGGAGGAGCAAATCCCACTCTCGAGCTATCCGGTCACTTGTCAAATTTTTCGGTGAGCCTGAAAGTTGTCGTTATGATCACCTTGTTATAGATGACGTTTGAGCAACCCCAAAGTCCACCGTCTGGTAGGAAGTGACCGAGACACTCTCATGGTCCGAGGAACTAAAACACATGCTAACACTCCGTGTTATAACAAATGATTTCAGACGATATAATCACGAAGTATAACAGCCAAGTTTGGGTCGATTCAATATGATCGTTCTTCTAACATCATACCCTCAATGTTGATTTAGGACTATCGTTACACTCAACGATATCCTAATATCCGGAAAATGTGATCATCAACAACGCTTGAGCCAGTCTTAGAGGCGAGACTAGGAACCTATTGTTTACCGTTTGTCATTTCACACGCGCATATGAGTTTTCCACTGAATCGCATATTCCAGGATCATAGCAGTTATAGCATGAAATATAAACTCTTAATTATGAATAATAGAAATATAATAATACAATATTATTGCCTCTAGGGCATATTTCCAACACTATCCGCAATGGAGGTCATCGACAGGGGGCGGAGTGTACCTAGGTACAAACGGCTCCAGGGTGCAGCGCCGTCGTAGAGGTGAGCGGGCATGTCGGTGCTGGTTGCGGACGTCCGGCAATGGTTGTGTGGCAGCCCGAGGCGTACAACAGCGACGGCCGAGGTGGATGGTGCGGATGCAAAGCAAGGGGAAGAAGGGGTGGAGTGAAAGAAAATGGTACCGGGAGAGGGGATTGGGTGGGCCAGTGGTGTCGGAGTCCTACGTGTCTGTTGTCCGGACTCCCGCAAAGCTCCCCCACTTTGTCTTCAATTTCGGGAAAAAGTGCGTCTGGACCGTCTTGCGGACTGATACAGGATCACGTTGAATGGCTTCTGCGGTCCGGACAACACGGTCCAGATATATGTGGGCGGTTTGAGGGTCGGCGTTAGAGATGGGTATTATCAAGGTTGGTGCCGTTTGTTTGGGCACGGAGGGAATGAGGTTCCTCTCCCTCGATTGTAGCAATGTGTCAGGGGGGCAGGAGCACGTAGCTAGTCCTTATAGGCATGAGAATGCTTCTCGGTTCCATCTCGGATACTTATATTTTTTGATAAAGGATGTAGCATTACAATTTTATAGAACAGATCCTGTTCAAGTAAGGTAAAATATTCTCGGATGGTCAAGATTTTTATTTGCATTTTAGTAGATTCATTTGATGTATCGGTGATCATTTATGTGGCATACAGACATATTGAAATGTCACAAACATAGTCAAAGCATCTACAACCGGACCTATCAAAAGTGAGACTCCACATGTCTGAGACGACAGTGTCAGCCACCCTTCATTTTTCACACATTGCAACCACACTCCTCATTTTCATACAATGTCATGCAACATCTATTTGTTCTAAGTACATAAACAAAGTAGCAAACTAGCAAACTAAACTCCTCGTCATCGGAAATGTTGACGACCTCCTTACCGGAGGCGCCGGCCTTGTGGTCATTGGCGGCCGGGCGAAACATTGACGCCTACTCCTCGTCGTCCTCATCCGTGAAAAGCTGCTCAAACTCCATGGAGGAAGCGACAGTTCGCCCTTCGCTGTCATCTCCGCCTTGGACTGGATGAACTCAACAATCTCGACAATGGCCTATTGTCCGCCACCTCCTCCGCTTGGTTGAGCTCAAACTCCGCCAACACGTCCTCCATGCCGAATTCGACCTGTTCTGGCATCGGTGCCTCCTCCTTGTACGACGGTGGCTCTTCCTCCTGCTGCTTCGCCTCTTCCATCTCCTCGTCCGGCACCACCATCTCCTCCTCCGGCGCCTCCTTTTCCGAAGTAAGGCAGATCGTAATGCTTGAGGCGCGCATCTCGCTTGGATCTCTGTCCAGCGCTCCGGTGTCAGCAGCTTGTAGTATGTCACCTCGGATTGGAAGTGGGAGAGGGAGAGGAAGTGGCAGCAGCGACGCATACGGGGTGGATAGGGACAAGCTTGCTTTGCCTCGTCTTCCAGCTTAAATAGCCGGATTTAGTCCCTCGGGTCGTGCGCCGGAGCGGTGACATGAATGCATCCTCACCTAAACCGGAGGAGGCGCTTGCCGGACCAATTGGTTTTGGCGCCGGGCATCGGAGCAGCGACATGAATGCGTCCTCACCTAAACCAAAGGAGGCGCCTGTCGAACCAATGGGTTTTGGTGCGGGCCTAGCTTGTTAGACCGACGTGACGGACGCGTCCGAGCGTCCCCATATCCGACAAAAAAGTGAGTATGCAAGCTTCCTAAAAAACATAGTTTAAGCTAAAAAAATATGGTTGTGCAAACACACGCATGCAGTAACCCTCTTATTTTGCTCATCAACACGCAGAAGTATGATATGCCCATATTTATAGTTCATCTTGGGAGTGGAAGAATTAAACAGACTCATGTGAAATTCCATCCACATGAATTGATCGTCAACCATTTAAAAAGTGCCCAGAAATCCAAGAAAGCAACACTGCTTGCAACATGTCCAGGGCTATGCTGCTGGCATTGCTACAATAGAACCCTGGACATGTCGACCAGCACAAAACAGAAACAACAGCAGAGAATAGGAACATGGAAGAATAACCAAAGTGCAAAGCTAGAATACTGCTGTCGGTCGATACACGGTACATCTCATCGCTCCGCAAATGGTCTCACTGGAAGAATCCCTTTGGACAAAGTTTAAGCTAACAATCATCACAGTTCAAACCAAATCGACAAAGCATTCAGCTATAGCTAGCTAATAGAGAGATATTACAGAAGTTTCTGGCTTCTTAACATAACCAACTTGAGTGAGCATCGCGCTACGACGGTGAAGCCATTTGGCCCGAAGCAGGTGGTGTTGAGGGCAACCATCCATGGTACAGTTTCAGTCCCTGTCTTCCCTTGCAGGCGAGCGGCTGCACAGCAGCGGAAAACAAGCAGTTTCAGTCCCTGTCATCCCCTTTGCTGCCGTATGGGCTTCCACCACGGACATAATCAGGACTATCTCTGGCACCACCCTTGCCATAGTCCGGGCTATCACGGCATTGTTAGGACTCAGGAGTAGGACTACCCCTGGTCATTAGAGATATTAGTATGACTGTCAATGCTTGAGATATTAGCATTGTATAATACCATTAGAGGTGGTGATTTCTACCAAATTAGAGGACAAACTACTTTGAAAACTGACCTGTTCATCAACAGCACCATTGGAAATAAGAACAGAACAACCAATGACTAAACTATCCACCATCCATGCGTGACAAAACTCCACCAGCTTCTTCAGCTATCTGTTGAATAATAACCAAGTTCATCAAGTAATTATACTGACAAACTCCACAAGGTAACCCTAGAGCAGGAATAAAGAAGCCATATCCTACCCAGAATGAGTGAGCAAAAATTTATAAAACTGAAACTAACACTATGCTAGATAAATACATTTCAGAATATTTGCATCGCTTTGATACCTTTTACTATGCAAATTCTGCGTTTGATTACAGAAAATGAAATTGATTGCTTTTGGAAATTAGTTCAAAACTGCTCAATGATACCTTTAAGATTACCTCTATACAATTTTCAAACCAAATTATGAGAATCCAGTAATACAAGAACTATCATAAACATGAAAAAAAAAACCCGGATAATATTTTTTTCGAATCATGCAGGAGGACTGCATGTTTTGCATTAAGATAGAGAGAGTTACAAACGACCTTAGAAACCTGAAGTACAAGACAGGGAATCACCCTAGCCTGGCCAAAACAATTCCAGAAAAACTCATACAACGCAGCACGACCACAAAAACGAAGAAACAGACACAACTACAGAAACTACAGGGGGAATCTGCCAGAGCTAGCAAGCGACCAGAGTCTTGCACCAGCTTTAATTTGGTCCAGGATCTTTCAGGACAGGGTTTAACTCACCATAAAAAACCCTACCGTTCCTTTCTCTCCAAATACTCCAAGCAACCAGGACGACCATGGAGTTCAGAATCTTCCTCCTCTTGCCGATTACCCGAGCTCTCGCCGAGTGCCACCAACTGACCAGGTTAAAGTCGGTGGAAGAAACAACCTCCTGTAAATTGGCCCACTGCAAATAAGCCAGTCCCACTTTCTACCAAACTGAAAATCTAATTTCACGGGGTAAAAAGGATCATGGGACATATCCAAACCCAGTTACCAGAAGAGATTGTTCCATCGCTTAAGTCGTCCCAATAGGCTTCTGTAATGCTTACACCAGCATGGGACATATCAGCAGCATCAGAGTCTAGCCTTCTCCGAAAGAAAGTACTGCCTCTGTAACTATATTTAAGACGTTTTTGCAGTTCAAACTGAACTGCAAAAACATCTTATATTTAGTTACAGAGGTAGTACATTTCAAAGAAGGATAAAAGAAACAATATAAAGGAGAAAAGTGGGTGCATGGTGTTTGGTTTCCTTGTTACCGAACCCACGGTGATACCGTTTTAATCAGGGAAGATTCACTTACCCTACTAACATCAGTAAATTTCTTGAACAAATTTAGGTTGGATCATATCTGCTTCATGAACTATTTGAATTACATGAATTATGACTGCATACTGAAGTACTTAAACGAACAGATACACTGGTTCTATGGTCACTGGAAAATTTTCATGGCAGGCACACACAGGTGTGCACATATCGTTCTTGTACAGTTGTATATGAGAGAAATAGGCTACCTTGTCTGTCGGGCTGACTTGAATCTTTTGCCCATTACAATAAGCACCTTTGCCTGTTCAAGGAGCAAACAAAACATTGAAAACTATTTCAATAGTTAGAACTAGAACAAGGAAGCACACCAATTGCTGATCAAAGATCCTACCGGAAGATGCAGAAACTGTAAGACTGCTCCAGCACATAGGCCCACCATAAAATTCCACCTAAATGAGATGGAAATAATGTGTGAGTAATATACAGAGAGACTATTTCTAAGACCGATAATTTGTGCCTCTAATATTCCAGTCATATGGTTCAAGAATTATAGAACAAGGAATCCCGGTCTGAAGTGTTAGGTGTACTGAAAGAGTTAGCTAGAACAATGCGAAACTGTAAGTGGTAAATTTCATTGTTTTCCTTTTCCATGAGTTCAGTACCATTATTTTCTCCCCCAGCTGTTAGAAAAGCATTGCATTCTAATTAAGATCCAAATACATACTACACTAATTAGTTATCAGACGGCAAAGGATCCCAAGTGCATGAGCCAGCTGTAGGATCAAAGATAGCAGCTAAAGCGGATTAATTACAGCTTACAACACAGGAAATCACAAGCAGGCACATGCTGAATAATAAAACATCTAAATTCAGATTGAACAGACATCTAAATTCAGTTAAAGATGACAATACACCTCCCCAATGTATAGTAACATACATAACCAGATCATTATAAGTCAAAACTATATCGATCATCACCCAACTCATGAAGGTCTTGAACCTTGGTACAAGCTACAAAAACATGTATCCTATCCTTGGGGTAAATGGCAGCTGCATGTATCCTATCCATGGTGTAGCAAAAAAACACACACAATACGAAGCTGGTCAGCTTCAGAATAAACATGGTGTGGAGAATGGTGATTGCATCATCCACTCGGTTGGGATTGCCGGTGAGCTTGGAGCAGAGTCGTACCAGCTGACCGAGGCCGCTTCATCGTCCGTGGTGTCACCTCCTGTCCAAGAATCGCAAATTCCAGCATACGGGGCACACGGCAGGAAGCTGAAATTCAGCATTGCTGTCTGGCTCTGCAAGTCAGTTGGCAGCGGTTCGATGATGGGCATCGACAAGTCAAATTGATCAGAATTGTGAAAAAGGGGTGTGAGTGTGACTGAACCACCATGGAGGACGGTGTCGTAGTTGCTCACCATGGAACCGGCATGGTCGGACATGCAGAAGCTGTTATTGACCTCTGATTCAGGGACAGGCATCAACAAGTCACCCAGAAGGACTTGATCAGAATTCTGATGAAAAGGCATCAACAAGTCACCACCTTCGTCCAGGAGGACCCTGTCACAGTAGCTGCCGGCGTGGTTGGCCATGGAGAAGCTGCAATTGACATCTGATTCAGGGACAGGCATCACGAAGTCACCCAGGACTTGATCGGGCGTGAGGCCGGACATGAGATCATCAAGAAGCTGGTCCAACTCCAATGAGACACCATCCGAGCAGTTGTTCAAGTCTGGCTGTGGCTCGACGGCCGGCGGCAGAATTGGTGCAGCGGGAGGAACAAATAACTGCCGCCGCCTCACATTCGTCACCGGAGCTGAGTCGTCTCTGGCCTTCCGCTTCCTCTCCCTCCTGTATGCCGGCGACGTCGGGATGGACGCAGATCGGGGCTTGCGCGGGCTCTGGTAGACCTTGCAAAGAACTGGAACTGTCTCACCTTTCTCATCATCTCCTTGATCATGAGCCATACGGAACTCCACCATGAGCCACACGGCCTCCACGGATCCGTCGGCACTGCTGGGCTTATACCTGAAACTCTGCTTGTACCCGACGACTCCGCCGCGTCCCTCGCCGTCGAGCACGGCCTCCCGCCCCTTCTCGGCGTGCCACGTGCCCTCGCCGCCGCCGACGGGGCTGGACCTGCGCTTGTCGTGCCCGGACAGGGCCTTGGCGGAGCCGAAGAAATACCAGCACCGCCTCTCTGCCCCGGTCTTGGGCGCGAGCAGGACCGCGGGCAGGAGGCCCGAGACGAGAGCGGCCGGATTGGCGGCGTACGCGTCGGCGGAGTGCAGGAACCTGGCGGCGGGCTCAGGGAGGGGCTCACGCGGGATCATGGGGCGGAGGTAGGCGCAGATGAGGTCGGCGTCGGTAGGGCTGAACCTGCAGCCCATGGGAAGGACGGAGTAGGAGGCCATGGGTCATCGAAGCTGCGGCCGGCGGGGAGCTCGCTGGGGTTCGGGATCTGGGAGGCGCCGGCGGCGGGTTTGGGATGGGTGGATCGAAGACGCGCGCGCTCTCTGCCGCCTTTTGTAGTGCTTGAAATCTTGAATCTTTGAGGGAGGGCGCGTATTTTATTTTATTTTATTTTATTTTTGAGGGAGGGCGCGTATGGAGAAGAGGACGCGGGTTTGGGCTTGGATTTGGGATGGGAGGGCTGGAAGACGCGTTCCGTGGGCTCTTTCCACAAAAGAAAACCAGTGGTTTCCTTTCGTCGATCCGAACTACACACCGAAGATTTGCCAGGATTACTTTTTTTTAAGAAAGACAAACTGCGAAGCTTTTTATTCAATCGTCACCATGTTTACAGGGACGAAACCAAGTCTATTGGGCTGACCTAATCAGACATATTGTCTGGCGGCCAGCGCCTAGGGATAAAGCATGCTTCGCGAGTTTATGAGCCTCGACGTTCGAGCTCCCAAATTCATGACTAAATTCATGATATGCCAGGATATTTTATACTAAAAGAAAAGGATTTGCAAGAATGATGACGGCAGGAGCTCTTTTTTTTTAGGCGTTGACGGCGAGAGCTCCTGTTCGGCGCCTTAAGCACCCGAACAAGTTGCCGGCGCCCACGCGCCCCGCTCATGGGCTGGCCCAAGAAGAAAGCAATTTCTCCCTGGTCATTTGATCACCTTTTTTTGTGGGTCTGATCGCGTTTGACCGGTCATGGTTGACCAGCTGAGGTCAATCATTGATTTTTGAAATAAATGTGATTTTTTTAAACAAATAGCAAAAAAAAAAATAGTGAACTGAAAAAATGTTTGCAGATTTCTAAAAAAATCACAAACTTCGAAAAAGTTCATGAATTTGAAAAAATATCATCAATTTTGGAAAAGAAACTTCATTGAGTTTGAAAAAAGTTCATCAAATTTGAAAAAAAGTTCATTGATTTTGAAAAAAAAATCATTGAAAAAGGTTCATAGTTTCATAAAAATTCGTAAATTTGGAAAAGGTTCATTGATTTTTAAAAAGTTCATTGATTTTGAAAATAAGTTCATTGAATTTGTAAAAGTTCAAGCATTTTAAATAAAATAAATAAAAAGGAAAAAAAAAAGAAAAAACAAAAACCGGTCCAGAAACAGGGCTTTCTACGAACAGGAAACTGTCCAGCAACCAGAAAAAACCGGATTGGGAAGTTTCTCACAGCTTCCCAAAACCGGGGGCTTTCCACGAGCTTAAAAAGAATAAAACGTAAAAAAGAAGTAAGAAGGCTCAAGAGCTAAGTTATCCTAGTGGTTAGCTCCAGTTATACTTGAGGAAGAGATCACGACTTTGATTCAGGCCGGAAGTACGCCCATTTGCAAAGTGCACAGTGACGGACGCTTAAGACGTATCTGTCGCGTTCGAGTGCGCTTGGGATTAAATCTTGAGGGGAGTGCGTATATGTCGCATTTTGCAAGACCAGAGCGCACTTGGGCCGGCCCATTTAACCTATTCCTTCGTCCTGGTTTTAGGAACCTTCTAGCAGGTTTGTGAACCAACTTTTAGTTTCTTTTGAATTTTCTTTTTTTCCTTTTATGTTTCTTTCTTTTTCGAAAATTGTCAATTTGTTTAAATTGTTCAAACCAGCTGAGAATTGTTAGAATTTTTGAAAACTGTTTGTTTTTTCAAAAAGTAGTCGGAATTTCAAAAACAATCGTGTTTTGTAAAAATGTTTGAATCTTTGAAATTTGTTTGTAAATTAAAAAAATGATCAAATTTAAAAACAAATCACGTTTTTAATACACATTTGGAAATAAACAAATGGTCAGATTTTTTAAAAAGACTCATTCACAAAAATACAGAATTTTCAAAAAATGCTCCCATTAATTTGTTAAAAAAATTGGAAAAAATCATGTTTTTCAAAAATTGTTCCCCTTTAAAAATTTTGTTTAGGGGTTTAAAAAAATTCTTCTTTAAAAAACTGATTAAAAAAAGTATTCGCATTTTCAATTTGTGTTCAACATTTCAAAAATTGTTCATAGATTTCAAAAAAATGGTCAAAATTTCAAAAGAAAGTTGAGTTATTAAAAATTCATTCATGAATTTGAAAAGTGGTCTGTTTCAAGAAATATTCATTTAAAAAAAATATGTTCGAAGTTTATTCTTATGTCTTATCGCTTCTATGTAGACACGAACCCTCGGTGGTCCCTTGGTTAGCAGGACGCACTCACGAACTCGGCGTCTTGCGTTTGATTCCTCGCGAGTGCTCGACTTTTTGCATATTTTTGCACTATTGTACCCGTACATGTGGGCCGCCCCAGTCGATCGCTACACTTATATAGTATAACAAAGAAAAATATTGTGCGCATCACATAGACGCCTAAAGTTAAGTATTTAACAAATATATTTATGCACACACACTACTAGAATCTGTTTTATGCCGAGTGACAGAAATACTGGACGAAAGCCCCACAACACTTGACAAACGGCCGTCGAGTATTCCAATTCTTTGGGAAAGAAGGGGCGAGAAAGGACGAGAGAGAAACAGTGAGACAGAAAGGAAGGGGGCATTTTTTAAAAAGACAAATGTTGAGTGTTATATGTCGGGTACTTGGCAAATATTTTCAACATCTGGAAAAGACAATAAATTCTTTGCCGAGAATTCAACATGAGATACTCGACAAACTCGCCTCATTGTAACAGCACCATCACTTGTGGCGGCAAGCCAGCAAGGGACACGTGGCACCGGCTTTGCTGAGTACTCGTCGCAGCCTTGGTCGAGTGTTCGGTTCAGTTGACTCAGCAAAGACCCGTGCATTGCTGAGTATCATGTGTTTGCCAAGTTTTTCTTTATGTCCGGCAAACAGGGCAAATAACAATACACTCGTCATACACATTCTTTCCGGTAGCGACATGTGAAATCTTATTTGTGTATTAACGTCAGATTTTTTAGCGTCTTAAATGTTTTTAAGTGTTTTTACAACCTAAATTTTACTATCTCCATCTGAGTTTATTAGTCCTCATCATATTTTTTTTTAGGATAAGGTAGAGCTTCATTTATATCAACAAAACTGGGTTACAATCAAGCAAATACATGCTTCAAAGCATGTGGCACATCAGCTAACAGAAAGAAATCTCCATTCACTCTAGCATAGGCAGCAAGCTCATGCGCGACCACATTGCTCTCCCTTTGGACTTTGGAAACAGAACAAGCTCCAAACTCCTTGATCACATCCTTAGAATTCTCATAGCAAGCCCACCTGGCCCTGCTAACATTAATATCATTCACATCGGCCACTACAGCGCTGCAATCGGTCTCCATCTGCACTATGTTCAAATCCAGCTTACGAGACTGGTTAAGGCCAAAAGATAGGGCATGGACTGCAGCTTCCTCAGCATCTGAGCATCCATGAAAACGACAACCCGCGAGAAGACAATCTCACCAAAACTATCCTCATCGTATTTTGGGTCTGAATTTGACCATATGTTTGATTAGCAAAATGTTAATGCATGTCACAAAAAATTATATTGTTCAATTCGTATTTGAATGTTACTTCCAATGATTTTATTTTTCTATGCATAATTTATATTTTATTAGTTAAAATTACGATCCAAAGTATGAGGTGGCCTAATAAACCAGGACGGAGGTAGTACTCCCTCCATAAGGAAATAGTAGTGATCTAAACGCTCTTATATTTATTTCTTTTCAGAGAGAGTATTTGATATTGTATAACTAAGAATCTTTGTTGTACTAGCATATGTTGTACTCCCTCCGTCTCAAAATAAGTGTCTCAACTTTGTACTAACTTTAGTACAAAGTTATACTAAGATGAAGACACTTATTTTGAGACGGAGGGAGTATGTGTTAATACTGGAAGTTATTATACGCAACCTAAATTGGAAGATAGAGATAGCATTAACTGGACATTGTTATGCCTTTTCTAATCTGGTGTCGTGTTCTTAATAAAGATATTATTTTCCATGTTTTATAAAAGTATACAAGAATGATAACTAGCGAATGTCTGAATTTTTGGGCCTCCCAGCAGACACCCTCAAAGCTCTTTCTTAAACAACTTTAGATGATCATCATCTTCCACTAGATCTTCACCATCTATGTATTCCTTCTGCTCATTGTGGTCATTCACACTCTCATCAACATTCTGAACAAATAGATCATCATCCCCATCGGGAACATCATAATCACTTTCATAAAAATCTTCATCTGTGCCACTATCCTCTTCATGCTCTTCCTCTGCTCCATTTGCATGCTTATCCTCTGATCCATCTTCATGCTCATGCTCTGCTGCCTCTACATGCTCGTCCTCTGCTCTATCTCCATGCTCATCCTCTGCTGCCTCTCCATGCCCTTTCTCGGCTTCCTCTTCATGTTCTCGATGGGCATAACTATCTGGTTCTGCTTCATTCACCAGCATCATACATGAACTAGTGCTTCCAGAAGTGCCTTCTCCGGGCGTAAATCCACTTGGCATTTTCCTTTGAGTCATTACCCTTGGCAGCTCAAGGCAACCTCTATATATGACATCATCCCATTCTGATTTCACATGATTTCTCTCATCTACTATAACATGCAAACTTCTGTTTTCTCTGCCCGCCCTTGCCATTGAAGCAATTGCTTCTTCATTATCTAAACAAACCATGCCATCTAGGATGTCCTTTCCAGGCAATAACCAGTACACTTGTAGCTCAGGAGTAGTAATGTCATATCCCAAATGCTGCAATATGTAATTAATCACATCCCTAGACCATGTGTTGGCATCACAATTGGCATACTCCTCTCACTAGTAGAAAACAGGGCATCAGTCCCGGTTCCAGAGGGCCTTTAGTCCCGGTTCTGCAACCGGGACAAAATGACCGGGACTAATGCCCATTAATTTTAGTCCCGGTTGGCTTACGAACCGGGACTAAAGGAGCTCCACATGGCCGCTGTGGGGCGCCCAGGCAGGAGGACCTTTAGTCCCGGTTGGTAACATCGGCCGGGACTAAAAGGCAACCACGCGTCAGCAGCTCCCATGCGCTGGGGTTTTTGTTTTTTTTAAAGGGGGGGGGTGTTAGGGGTTTTGGAGGGTTTAGGGTTTCATATTGTGTTAGCTAGCTACTACATATAGAGAGAAGTGACCTCTCTTTCTCCGTGCTTGGTCGACGCTAGCTACTACATATAGAGAGAACTTGACGCTAGCTAGTAAGCAAATGAAGGAACCATTAATTACACAACATCGTCATGAACATATATAGAGAGAAGTGACCTCTCTTTCTCCGTGCTTGGTCGAACAACAAGTTTTCGTATATCTATTCGATGCTACAACATATATACAATATAACATCTCTTACGATCCCTGACATCATGCACCAAAATCCATTTGCACTTCCTGATGGTATTCTCCGTTTTCAGGTATGACGTGGTCAAGAAAGAATCCCGCCAATTCCTCTTGAATTGCTCGTATGCGATCATGTGGTAGGAGTTGATCCCACATCTGCCAGATCTAATTTAAAGAAGGGGGTCAATACATATATATGAATGAAACTCAACACAATTGATGGTAATAAAATAAAATTGTGAATATTATTTACGTACTTCTAATTGTTTGTCAGATAAGCCCCGCTCAGAGGTCGAGTGGCGAATGAACTCGCAAATGTAGTATCCACATAAATTATTCCCGGATGCCTGCCACAAGCACTTTACGAGAATATAGTTCAATCAAACTGATAATCAAGCATGATAATGGTATTGATGAAACTAGAATCAATGAAAGATGCGCGGAACTAGCTAGTACTACTTACTTTGGGGTGTGTAAATCGCAGCTCCTTCTTCAGACCCGGAACCATTCTGGTGAACTTTTTTCAAACCCTGCCCGGCAAAGAAAATGATTACTTGATATCAGGAAATGAACGAAAGTTGCCGATATGGTGCGATAATGATTGAACTTACCTCTGGAGCATTTCACTCATGTCTGCCCACTCCTTTTGCTCTTTACGTCTCGAGTCTAAGACAGTTACTACTCCCACGTCAAGCTTAATGGATAGCAGAATAAAGTGGAATCTGCGCACGCATAACTCATCAATTACACTTAACCTCGAGTAAGCGAAACCGAATATGCACAAGACAGTAACACTCACTTGAAGTTGTAAGGAAAGAGTATTTCCCTTTTGTTTTGATGTCGAAGGAACCCTTTTAGCAAGTTTTCCTCAGTATCTTTGGCTCTCTTTTGTACCGCCCATTCATTTACAGTATTTGGGCTAATGAACCCAATGTCATAGATTTGTCCTCTTTTGCATTCGACGATCTTCAATCTGCATAATATAGTGAGGATAATTATATATACATGCAATGAACGAGCTGAGCTAGAGACTTAATTACAGAAATAATACTTACAGACAGTAGCAACTCATGAGAGTTTTGTCGATGGCGTCTTGATTGAATAACTAAAATAATTCCACAAATTCAACAGGCATCAGGTCGACTCCAATGAAGTCGTGCTCATCTTTAATTCCCAGCATCATACTGTCGGTCCCATCCTTCCTGCAGGTTTCCAAGTACCAGTCATGCAATCTTCGCATCATCGTTGGTAGATGCGGGAGCTAATCAGATTTGACGAGAGGCTTCCCGTGCTCGTATCTAAAGGTCTCTACTACCTCAGCCATTTCAAACTGTACATCATCACCCACGTAATCACCAAGAGTGGTACCGGGCACTAGCCCCGGATGATTAGCGATATCGCTAGACACCTTGAGCGGGGGGCACGATTGCTTCTCCTGTCCGCCGAGCTGGGGAATCGTTTTCCCACTTCGTCTTGCAGCACTGGTAGTACTTCCCGACCGCCGCGCTTCATCATATGTCTTTCCAATACAGCGGTCATAATGTGATTGCGGCGGAGGCGGTGGTGGTCGCTTAAGGGCATCCAGAGTGCGCTTCGTTTTCACCGAATCTATTATTTCCTTCGGAGGTGGACGTTTCCGTTCAAAATGGGCCTGCACTTCGGCAGCCACGATGTCCTTGTTTTCCTCGTCATTCCTCTCATATGGTAACTTTGTAGGAGCCCTGAGGCTTGGACCAGCTTTGAATTTCTTGCTTGTTGTACTGCTAGCCGCCGTAGCGGCGGCGCCTCTCTTCCGCTGTTGCTGAGGCGATGGAGTCCACTGACGCGTCGGAGGAGGCGGAGTCCGCTGACGCATCGGAGACAGCTGAGGCGGAGACGGCGCCTAAGGCGGCGGAGACAGCTCACGCGCCGGAGACGACTCAGGCAGCTAAGACGGCTGAGCTGGACTGTGAGGAGTCTGCTGAGGGGCCTCCTCCGCTGAGTCTGCTGAGGCGACGTCCAGTTTGGAAGCTTGATGTTCTCCTTTCTCCATAGACAGGTAGTCCTTAAGGCATTTTCCAGAAGAATCTCCCCTTCATCTGTAGGGTACTCAAGCTCCAGCCCCTCAAATCCGTCCATTATTTCATCCACCCCGACAATAGCAAAGCCATGTGGAATCGGACGGCAATGGAAAGTTCCCTCGGCTCGAGGAGGTACGACATAGCCGACCGCCACCTTCAAGGTCATGTTATGGCATTTCGCCATTAGCACACAATGCTCATTATCCGTGATACCATCCACGGGGTAGCAAGGAGCCGTGATATCAGGCTGAACGATCTCCGTGGAAGCCACGCTGCTTCTCCACTGAGATGGTGGGGTAGCTTCGGGGCAGTATCCAATAAAGGATCTTCGTGCCGCTGAGATGGTTGGCCGGTAGCTTGCTGGCTCTCAAGTTCCTCTAGTTTCGCTAATCGTTCATTGATCTTCTGCATTTCGCTTGCTTCCTCTTTTTTCTTTCTCCCTCGGCTTCTATAAGTGGCACTGCTGTCCGGAAACCCATGCACCCACGGAACAGAGCCTGATGTGCCTCGTGTTCGTCCAGGGTGTTCAGGATTCCCGAGGGCCTCTGTCAGCTCGTCCTTCTCTCTGTCAGGATGGAACCTCCCTTCCTGCGCTGCCTTGATTGCTTCCTCAAGCTTCTTGACGGGTATTGCAAGTTGAGCATTCGTCCAAACACACTTCCCTGATTCTGGGTCCAAAGTTCCGCCAACCCCGAAGAACCAAGTCCTTGACCGATCTGGCCAGTGCAATATCGCTGGTTGGACCCCTTTAGCAAGCAGGTCTTGCTCAGCTTTGTCCCACGTAGGTCGGGCTTTGCTGTAGCCACCTGACCCCATAACATGGTGACATTGCTTCTTTGCAGCATTTTGCTTGTTTATGTGTGACCTTTGCTTAGCCTTCTCCGATTTCTTGTAGGCCACAAATGCGGGCCAGTGATCTTTTATCTTCTCATATTGACTGGTGAATTCTGGAGTCTTGTCTTTGTCGACAAACTTTTTCTTCAAATCTCTCTTCCAGTTCTTGAATAGTTCTGCCATCTTCTTAGGAGCAAACGCCTTGATCTTCGGGAGAATAACTGGCTTATTCGGATCCTCCTCTGGTGGTAGGCTGAAAATTGTCATCAGCGAGTTCTAAAGATCATCTTTCTGGCTATCGTGGACATAAGAAACTTCAGGGTCCTTCTTCTTATTCCATTCTTGGATGCTGATCGGGACGATGTCCCTAACAATAACTTCGCACTGATATACAAATTTGTTCTTGGTCCGCTTGGGAGCAATCGGTTGGCCATCTCGAGAGACTTCTTCGATCGTGAACCTTTCATCCTGGCCCAACCTTTTCTTCAGGCCTCGTCTCCTTACTGAAGTTTGGCTCGATCCGGAGGGCTATAAGAAGAAAGAAGCATCAATGTATGTACATACAAAACAATTAATGCATCTAGTCAGCAGAGGCTTAATTAATATATATATATATATATATATATATATATATATATATATATATATATATATATATATATATATATATACCTCGCCGGACTTTGCAACAGTTAAGGCTCCCTTCTTCATTGGATCACCGGAGCCGTCATGATCTCCTTCCTCCTCCATTGGATCACTGGAGCCGTCATGATCTCCTTCCTCCTTCATTGGATCACCGGAGCCGTCATGATCTCCTTCCTCACCATCGGTGTCATTGAGAAACAACAAGGTGATATCACCTCCGTCGCGGATTATATCCCCCAACAACTCTTCTTTTTCTAAGTCTCTGTCCATAGTTTCTGCAAATATTACAACATGGCAATATGCAACCATGAGAGATGGATTAGTGGAAAACATAGACCTAATCACAACAATGAATCATATGCATATATGAGCAATGGATTAGTCGCAAATATCATGTAAAGTTGACAGGTTTTATAACAGACAGTTTAGGACTCCTCCCCCCCATGTCTGATGAGTCGTCCGACATGCCTATCGAGAGAGGATACTTCATGGATGTCGAAGTTATCGGGGTTATGTTTTAACGACCCCCTCCCTCATGTCGAAGTTATCGGGGTTATGTTTTAACGACCCTCCCCCTCATGTCGAAGTTATCGGGGTTATGTTTTATAACGACCCCCCCGCATGTCGAAGTTGTCGGGGTTATGTTTTAACGACCCCCCCTCATGTCGAAGTTATCGGGGTTATGTTTTAACGACCCCCTCCCTCATGTTTTCATATGCCTCAAAATCAGTTATATATCGGGGTTATGTTTTAACAGTTTCAGACTTAGTGAAATATGGGCATAGAAGACAACAGGTTAACGATTGCAACTTTAGAGCAAGATATAGACATGCTACAGCAAGATTACATGGCAACCAGAGGCATGGCATCAAAGTACACATTACATAGAGCAAATCACAAGAAGGAACCATATGCATATGAGCTATAGATTAGTGGCTATCATCAAGCAAACATTGAATCAATTAACAGTTTCAGACTTAGTGAAATATGGGCATAGCAGACAACAGCTTAACGATTGCAACTTTAGAGCAAGATATAGACATGCTACAGCAAGATTACATGGCAACCAGAGGCATGGCATCAAAGTACACATTACATAGAGCAAATCACAAGAAGGAACCACATGCATATGAGTTATAGATTAGTGGCTATCATCAAGCAAACATTGAATCGATTAACAGTTTCAGACTTAGTGAAATATGGGCATAGCAGACAACAGCTTAACGATTGCAACTTTAGAGCAAGATATAGACATGCTACAGCAAGATTACATGGCAACCAGAGGCATGGAATCAAAGTACACATTACATAGAGCAAATCACACGAAGGAACCACATGCATATGAGCTATAGATTAGTGGCTATCATCAAGCAAACATTGAATCGATTAATACTTTCAGCAGATTCGTACACGATTCACTTTTGTAACGAAGATTATAACATGTAGATGAATCCTAACATGAATGCAATTGACACCATCATGTAGAGCAAAGAGAGTACATCAACTTTCATATACAAATAATCTCCATCAGGTACACGGTTACAGAGATACAAGCATCACAAAATTGCAAAAAAAGGAAGGAAAAAAAAGAGCGGCCGGAGCGCGGGCGGCGTCGGCATCGGGGCGGCCGGAGCGCGGACGGCGTCGGCATCGCGGCGGGCGGCAGTGTCGGGGCGCGAGGGGGAAGGAGGAGAGGACGGCAACGACGGCGGACGGCGATGGCGAGGAGGCCCGGCGAGGGCGGCGATGGCGAGGAGGCCCGGCGGCCGGAGCGCGGGAGGCGATGGCGAGGAGGCCCGGCGAGGGCGAGAGAGAGGGCGTCGGCGTCGAGGGCAGCAGCCTGGCAGCGTCAAGGGCGAGGGCGAGGGCGTCGGCGTCGGGGGAGAGTGGGGGGAAATTTCCTAAGTCTGTGCTTATATACCCCACCCTTTGGTCCCGGTTGGTGGCTCCAACCGGGACTAAAGGCCCCCTTGCCACCAACCGAGACTAAAGGTGTATTTTCGCCAGGCGAAAGGGTGGGAAGCCCAGCCCTTTGGTCCCGGTTGGTGGTTCGGACCGGGACTAAAGGGGGGCCTTTAGTCCCGGTTGGAGCCACCAACCGGGACCAAAGGGCTGGTGCTGCCGCAGCCAAAGTTTAGTCCCACCTCGCTAGTTGATAGGAGCTCGGAGTGGTTTATAAGTGCTGCTGTGGCTACCCTCTCGAGCTCCTCTCCACTGCAGGCAGTAAATGCCTACCTCTCGCCCTGTTGGGCCTGCTTGCACTGCGGGCCTGCATCCTGACCCATATGTAAGTTTCTAGTCGTATGCAGGTCGTGGTTGCTTAGTAAGCGGGCATTTTTGTATTTTTTGCATATGTTATGTTTTTAAATTTTTAATGTTATTTTTTGCATATATTATTTTTAGTTATATAATTTTAGTTGCATAAATTTTATATAATTTTAGTTGCATAATTTTATATAATTTTAGTTGCATAAATTTTATATAATTTTAGTTGCATAAATTTTATATAATTTTAGTTGCATAAGTTGTATTTTTTATTGATTCTTTTTAGTTGATTCCTTTTGCTATTAGAGTTTTATAAAAGCTTTTTTTGTGCTATTAAAGTTTGTAACAAAAAATACTTTATGAAAATTCTTTTTGCTATTAAAGTTTTTAACATAAAAATACTTTGATAATTTTAGTAATATTATTTTGATTCTTGTTAGTTGATTCTTTTTGCTATTGAAGAATATTATAGTTTTGTTTTAGTTGATCATAACAAAATATTTTAATTGATTCTTTTTAGTTCATTCTTTTTGCTATTAGAGTTTTATAAAAGCTTTTTAGTTCATTCTTTTTGCTATTAGTTCATTTTTTGAGCTAAATGACCCTGAAATTGAAAAGCACTACAAATGAACTCTAAAAAGGTTAAAACTTGGCATGGTATCATAATTTCACCCACATAGCATGTGCTAAAAAGTTGAGAGGGTTACGGAAAAAACTGGATGCACTTCGTGTACAAACTAGACAATCTCTTTCGAAGTATCAGGGTTTCGGACGAAAACTTATCTATTACAAAGGGGTTTTATTTTTTTAAACTTATTTTAACTCCAGACTTTTTGTGCGTTCAATATGCATCATTCAAAGGCACATCGTCAATTTTCAACCATTTTCTGACTTCATTTGCTATTTTCATGCATTTAATGATTTATTTTGAGCTAAATGACCCTAAAATTGAAAAGCACTACAAATGAACTCTGAAAAAGTTGAAACTTGGCATGGTATCATAATTTCACCCACATAGCATGTGCTAAAAAGTTGAGAGGGTTACGAGAAAAACTGGATGCACTTCGTGTACAAACTGGACATTCTCTTTCGAAGTATCAGGGTTTCGGACGAAAACTAATCTATTACAAAAGATATTTCATTTCTTGACATGTAACTGCAGTGATATTCTAGATCAAAGCCATCATCAGAATAGTTGTGGAGAGAAAGTCTTCACTTTTTCTTCACGTGTGTCCCTTGCTTATTGCGACGTAACCATGGATAATCTTCATTGTTTAACAGGGTGCTTGGGTCAGCCTTCACTTTGAAGGGAGGAATTTCATGAAACTTTTCATAATCTTCATACATGTCTATCTTGCCCTCCACTCTCATGATATCTCTTTTCCCTGAAAGAACTATGTGGCGCTTTGGCTCATCGTATGATGTATTCGCTTCCTTATCTTTTCTTTTTCTCGGTTTGGTAGACATGTCCTTCACATAGAAAACCTGCGCCACATCATTGGCTAGGACGAATGGTTCGTTTGTACCCAAGATTGTTGAGATCCACTGTTGTCATTCCGTACTGTGGGTCTACCTGTACCCCGCCTCCTGACAGATTGACCCATTTGCACCGAAACAAAGGGACCTTAAAATCATGTCCATAGTCAAGTTCCCATATGTCCACTATGTAACCATAATATGTGTCCTTTTCCCTGTTGGTTGCTGCATCAAAGCGGACACCATTGTTTTTGTTGGTGCTCTTTTGATCTTGGGCGATCGTGTAAAATATATTCTCATTTATCTCATACCCTTGGTAAGTCAATACAGTCGAAGATGGTGTCCTGGCCAACAAGTACATCTCATCTCCAACAATGTTGTTACCCATGAGATGTGTTTGCAACCAACTGCCGAAAGTCCTGATGTGTTAACATGTAATCCAGTCGTCAGACTACTCCGGGTGTTTGGAGCGCAGAATATTCTTGTGTTCATTGACATACGGGGTCACCAAGGTAGAATTCTGTAGAACTGTGTAGTGTGCTTGAGCCCAAGAATGCCCGTCCCTACATATTATTGAATCCTCTCCTAGCGTGCCTTTTCCAGTCAGTCTCCCCTCATACCGCGATTGAGGGGCACCAATCGGCTTAAGGTCAGGAATGAAGTCAATACAAAACCCAATGACCTCCTCTGTTTGCCGGCCCATGGAGGTGCTTCCTTCTGGCCTAGCACGGTTACAAACATATTTCTTTAAGACTCCCATGAACCTCTCAAAGGGGAACATATTGTGTAGAAATACAGGACTCAGAATGGCAATCTCGTCGACTAGATGAACTAGGACGTGCGTCATGATATTGAAGAAGGATGGTGAGAACACCAACTCGAAACTGACAAGACATTGCACCAAATCATTCTTTAACCTTGGTAGGATTTCTGGATCGATTACCTTCTGAGAGATTGCATTGAGGAATGCACATAGCTTCACAATGGCTAATCGAACTTTTTTCGGTAGAAGCCCCCTCAATGCAACCGGAAGCAGTTGAGTCATAATCACGTGGCAGTCATGAGACTTTAGGTTCTAGAACTTTTTCTCTGCCATATTTATTATTCCCTTTATATTCGACGAGAAGCCAGACGGGACCTTCATACTGAGCAGGCATTCAAAGAAGATTTCCTTCTCTTCTTTGGTAAGAGCGTAGCTGGCAGGACCTTGATACTGCTTTGGATGCATGCCATCTTTTTTGTGCACACGTTGCTGGTCCTCCCGTGCCACCGGTGTATCTTTTGTCTTCCCATACACACCCAAGAAGCCTAGCAGGTTCACGCAAAGATTCTTCGTCACGTGCATCACGTCGATTGTAGAGCGGACCTCTAGGTCTTTCCAATAGGGTAGGTCCCAAAATATAGATTTCTTCTTCCACATGGGTGCGCGTCCCTCAGCGTCATTCGGAACAAATTGTCCGCCAGGACCCTTTCCAAAGATTACTTGTAAATCCTTGACCATATCAAGTATGACATCACCAGTATGGAGGACAGGCTTCTTCTGGTGATCTGCCTCACCTTTGAAATGCTTGCCTTTCTTTCTTAAGAGATGGTTGGTCGGAAGAAATCGACGATGTCCCAGGTACACATTCTTCCTGCATTTGTCCAAATATATACTTTCAGTATCATCTAAACAGTGCGTGCATGCGTAGGGTATCCCTTGTTTGTCTGTCCTGAAAGGTTACTAAGAGCAGTCCAATCATTGATGGTTACAAACAGCAACGCTCGTAGGTCAAATTCCCGTTGTTTGTGATCATCCCACACACGTACACCTTTTACAACCCACAACTATAAAAGTTCTTCAACTAATGGCCTTAGGTACACATCAATGTCGTTGCCGGGTTGCTTGGGGCCTTGGATTAGCACTGGCATCATAATGAACTTCCGCTTCATGCACAACCAAGGAGGAAGGCTATAGATACATAGAGTCACATGCCAGGTGCTATGATTGCTGCTCTGCTCCCCAAAAGGATTAATGCCATCCGCACTTATACCAAACCATAAGTTCCTTGCGTCAGCTGCAAACTCCGGCCACTTTCTCTCGATTTTTCTCCACCGCGACCCATCAGCGGGTACTCTCAACTTCCCGTCTTTCTGACGGTCTTCTTTGTGCCATCACAACAACTTGGCATGCTCTTTGTTTTGGAACAAATGTTTCAACCGTGGTATTATAGGACCATACCACATCACCTTGCCAGGAACCCTCTTCCTGGGGCGCTCACCCTCAACATCACCAGGGTCATCTCGTCTGATCTTATACCTCAATGCACCGCATACCGGGCATGCGTTCAAATCCTCGTACTCACCGCGGTAGAGGATGCAGTCATTAGGGCATGCATGTATCTTCTGCACCTCCAATCCTAGAGGGCATAGAACCTTCTTTGCTTCATACGTACTATCCGGCAATTCATTATCCTTTGGGAGCTTCTTCTTCATTATTTTCAGTAGCTTCCCAAATCCGTTGTCAGATACACCATTGTCTGCCTTCCATTGCAGCAATTCCAGTGTGGTACCGAGCTTTGTGTTGTCATCTTCGCAATTTGGGTACAACCCTTTTTTGTGATCATCTAACATGCGATCGAACTTCAACTTCTCCCTTTCACTTTGGCATTCTCTTTGTGCATCAACAATGACCCGGCGAAGATCATCATCGGGCACATCGTCTGGTGCCTCTTGATCTTCAACTTCCCCCGTTGCAGTATCACCGTATTCAGAGGGATAGTTGTCATCATCCTCTTCTTCTTCGTTGTCTTCCATCATAATCCCTCTTTCTCTGTGGTTGGTCCAAACATTATAGTGTGGCATGAAATCCTTCTCAAGCAGGTGCAAGTGAAGGGTTTTCGAGTTAGAGTAATCCTTCGTATTCTCACAGACAGTACATGGACAATACATAAAACTATTCTGTTTGTTTGCCTCAGCCACTTCGAGAAAATTATGCAGGCCCTCAATGTACTCGGAGGTGCGTCGGTCACCGTACATCCATTGCCGGTTCATCTGCGTGCATTATATAATTAAGTGTCTCAAAAACCATTACAGAACATCATGAATAGAGAAGTGACCAAATTAATACAAGTTCATCATCACATTAAAACCAAAGTACAGTAGTGATCAAATGTTATTACTAAAAAAATAAATACATAAAGTTCATACATAGTTCTCATAGAACAACATAGCTCTCTAGAGCATCTAATTAAAACATACATTGAAACTAACATACAACTATGTAAAACATTTAAATGCAACAACAAATACGATCATAATCGCAACTAAGGTAACAATTGATCTAACAGCATAATGATACCAAGCCTCATTGTCAATGACATATTTTCTAATCTTCAAGCGCATTGCATCCATATGGATCTTATGATCATCAATGACATCGGCAACATGCAACTCCAATTCCATCTTCTCCTCCTCAATCCTTTTCAATTTTTTCTTCAAGTAATTGTTTTCTTTTTCAACTAAATTTAACCTCTCGACAAGAGGGTCGGTTGGAATTTCCGGTTCACATACCTCCTAGATAAAAATATCTATGTCACGTTGGTCGGCATAATTGTCATAAACACTAAATGAAACAAATAGTTATAAAAGATAATATACCACATCCGAATCATAGACCGGACGAGGGCCGACGGGGGCGGATATCAAAACCATGGCACTATATAATAACAAACAATTATAAAAGTAAGAAAATTATACAAGTATCTATCTAAATCATACAAGTAAGATTTTTTTTTTTAAAAGAAGATAAGAACAAGAGGCTCACCATGACGGTGCCGGCGATGAGATCGGCGCGGGCGATCGACGAGGTGAGGACGGGGACGGGGACGGCACCCTACACATGTGCAGACTCTAAGAAGTTAATTTCAGCTCAAATTGTGCATCTAAATCAAAAGAATTCCCACATACACTCCTCCACTAAAACCCACAAACCACTCTACTTCTAGAGGATTTGAAATGAGCTAAACTAGCAGTGAGAGAAGAAACAATGAAGTTGCTAACCTTTTAGAACACTTGTGTAGTTGGTGCACCGCCAAACCTAGACAAATCTTGGGGAAAATGTAGCTTGGAGGTCGAGCTTGGAGAGGAGAAAGCTTAAGTGTGGCTCCGGCATTTCATCGAACACCTCATGTGCATATACAGGCAAAAACAGAGTAGCCCACACCTCCACCCTTCCACGGCCAAAAAACAGAGGAGATGGGGGGGGGGGGTGAATATATATAGGCAAAACTTTAGTCCCGGTTTGTGTCTTAAACCAGGACTAATGGTCTACCCTTTCGTCCCGGTTCCAGACACCAACCGGGGCTAAAGGGCAGCAACCCCTTCAGTTCCGGTTGGTGGCTGGAACCGGGACTAAAGGTCCCAACCGAACCGGGACAGATGCCTGCCGAGGCCCGGCCGGCGTCCTAGCCTCACGAACCGGGACTGATGCACCCATTAGTCCCGGTTCGTAACACGACCCGGACTAATGCACTTATCTGGCCTGTACCAAAACCCTGTTTTCTACTAGTGTCTTGAGTGCTTCCCCAAAATGTCCTCTATCATCCAGCCCACAGAATATGCCATTGTGTTCAAACACCGCGGTAAAGAAATTAGAATTTTCTCCTGCAAGTAGAAGTACACAATTGTTACGTGTCACGGAAAATGCTAACTGTTGTTAATGAATATGCATATCCTTTACTGATTTTTTTTTACAACAACACTTCCAAATATGCCCCTAACCATATATCAAGCATTGTTTCTAAACTACATTTCAGTAAATTTGGCCACTGAATTATGAACATATATCAAAAACTACAGTACACTGATTTCTGCCACTCAATTCTGAACCTATATCAATTCTGAAAGTGTAGTACAGTACATCACATTTCTGAAACTGATTTGAACCTATATTCTTCTTTACTGCTCTATATTAACGACAAATCTGAACCATGTGCTTAACATTGCAGGGAACCCCTTATATCTAGCATTGTTTCTGAACTACATTTCAGTAGATTCGGCCACTGAATTATGAACATATATAAAAAACTACATTACACTAATTTCTCCCACTCAATTCTGAACCTATATCAATTCTGAAACTGCAGTACAGTATATCACATTTCTGAAACTGATTTGAATCTATATGATTTCTGAACCTATATTCTTCTTTACTGCACTATATTAACAACAAATCTGAACCACATGCTTAACAACGCACGCAACAAATATTTCTGATCAAAACAGGGGACACCACAATACATGAAAACGCACTACATCTATGCCGAATCTGATCAACCACACGCCCCCCACCCCCCCACCCCGCCCCAAACTCAACAAAAAGCCCAGACTTTCATCTATGCCGCGGGTACAAATACTGCCGATCACACCCGATCAAAACCCTAGCAGAACATGACCAAAGAGGGGAGCAGAGAGCGGGACAACTCGATTTCGTACCGTAGTCCGGAGGAAATCCATCCAGCGTAGATCACCACGGCGAGGGAGATGCGGAGGAGACGAACCGGCCACAACAATGCGAAAGAGACGAACAGGCCACGAAGATGAAGAGCGAAGGGGTTTGGAGAGGGTTAATGGTGCCAACGTGACTTTTGGCATAAGTACAGGGTTATCCATATTTTTTCCCCTCCTCAATATCAATCAGGACTGCGGGTTCAATGTTTACATTACTCAGGGGGGTTTCTACAAACTAACCAGCCACCGGCTCGTGCTCCCCTGCCAACATGGCATGCCACGTGGCTGTTTCGGACTAATTTGTATGATTTTGTTCCCGCGAAGCAAGTTTAGTGGCCCATTTGTCTCAATTTTTAAGTTTTTGTATGAAACTGTTGCCGCAGTGCAAGTTGGTGTACTGTAGGTGTACTTAACTCATATATATATATATATATATATGTGCAATTTTTTCAATCTTGGAGGGGGCCATGCCCCCCTCTCCCACCCCTAGCTCCGTCACTGTCCGCCGTGTTCACGGTCATACTTGGGGGCCGCATGGGCTTCCACCACGGACATAGTCAGGACTACCCCTGGCCATTAGAGATATTAGTATGATTGTCAATGTTTGAGACATCAGTATTGTACTCTCTCCGTAAAGAAATATAAGAGCGTTTAGATTACTATCTAAACGCTCTTATATTTCTTTACAGAGGGAGTAATACCATAGGAGATGATTTCTACCAAATAAGAAAAAAAATTACTCCCTCCATAAAAAAATAATATAAGAGTGTTTAGATCACTACTGAACTGTTCGTGAACAGCACCATTGGAAATAAAAACAGAATGACCAAAGACTGTAAACTATCCACCATCCATGCATGACAAAACCCCAGCAGCTTCTTCAGCTATCCGTTGAAACATAACCAAGTTCATCAAGTAATTATACTGACTAACTACACACGGTAAGCTTAGAGCAGGAAAAAAGAAGCCATCATACTCAGAATCAAGGAGCAGAAATTTATAAAGCTTAAACAAATACTCCCTCCGTTTGGAATTACTTGTTGGAGAGATGGATGTATTTAGACATATTTTAGTTCTAGATACATCCGTTTTTATTCATTTCTGCGACAAGTAATTATGTATGGAGGGAGTACTATGCTAGATAAATACATTCCAGAATATTTGCATCACTTTGATACCTTTTACTATGCAAATTCTACGTATGATTACAGAAAATGAAATTGATTTCTTCCAGAAATTAGTTCAAAACTGCTCAATTATACCTTTAAGCTTTACCTCTATACAATTTTCAAACCAAATTACGATAATCCAGAAATATAAGAATTATTATAAGCATGAAAAACATTACCCCAGATAGAAATGCGGTAAAGGTTTGAAAATAAGCAAATAAGACAGTCCCACTTTCCACCAAACTGAGAATTATTTAACAAATCGGTTTAAAAAAATCTATTTAACAAATTTAATTCCACAGGGTAAAAAGGATCATGGGACACATCCAAACCCAGTTACCAGAAGAGATTGTTCCATCGCTTAAAGCCGTTATCCCCAATAGGCTTCTGTAATGCCTAGACCAACATGGGACATATCAGCAGCAGCAGAGCCTGGCCTTCGTACTCCCTGAAAGAAAGCACATTTCAAAGAAGGATAAAAGAAACAACAGAAAGGAGAAAAGTGGGTGCACGGTGTTTCCTTGTTACTGAACCCACGGTGATACCGTTCTAATCAGGGGAAGATTCATTTACCCTACTAGCGTCGGTGAATTCCTTGAACATATACTGGCTCATAATTGCTGCATGAACTATCTGAATTAAATGAATTATGACTGCATCCTGCAATACTTAAATGAACCAATACATTGAGTCTATGGTCACTGGAAGATTTTCATGGCAGGCAACAGGTGTGCACATATCGTTCTTGTACGGTTGTACACGAGAAAAATAGGCTACCTTGTCTGCTGACTGACATGAATCTTTTGCCCATAAGCACCTTTGCTTGTTCAAGGAGCAAGCAAACCATTGAAAACTATTTTACTACTTAGAACCAGAACAAGAAGCACGCCAATGCTCCAGCACATAGGCCCACCACAAAATCCACCTAAATGAGATGGCAATGATGTGTGAGAAATACAGAGAGAAACTATTTCTAACACCGATAATTTGTTCTACAATGACAGAACAAGGAATCCCGCTCACAAGTGTTAGGTGTACTGAAAGAGTTAGCTAGAACAATGTGAAACTGTAAGTGGTAAATTTCATTGTTTTCCTTTTCCATGAGTTTTCTACTCAGTACCATTATTTTCTCCCCCAGCTGTTAGAAAAGCATTGCATTCTAATTAAGATCCAAATACATACTACAGTAATTAGTTATCAGACAGCAAAGGATCCCAAGTGCGTGAGCCAGCTGTAGGATCAAAGACAGCAGCTAAAGGGGATTAGTTACAGCTTACAACACAGGAAATCACAAGCAGGCACATGCTGAATAATAAAACATCTAAATTCAGATTGAACAGACATCTAAATTCAGTTAAAGATGACAATACACCTCCCCAATGTATAGTAACATACATAACCAGATCATTATAAGTCAAAACTATATCGATCATCACCCAACTCATGAAGGTCTTGAACCTTGGTACAAGCTACAAAAACATGTATCCTATCCTTGGGGTAAATGGTGGCTGCATTTATCCTATCCATGTTGTAGCGAAAAAACACACACAATACGAAGCTGGTCAGCTTCAGAATAAACATGGTGTGGAGAATGGTGATTGCATCATCCACTTGGTTGGGATTGCCGGTGAGCTTGGAGCAGAGTCGTACCAGCTGACCGAGGCCGCTTCATCGTCCGTGGTGTCACCTCCTGTCCAAGAATCGCAAATTCCAGCATACGGGGCACACGGCAGGAAGCTTAAATTCAGCATTGCTGTCTGGCTCTGCAAGTCAGTTGGCAGCGGTTCGATGATGGGCATCGACAAGTCAAATTGATCAGAATTGTGAAAAAGGGGTGTGACTGAACAACCATGGAGGACCATGTCGTAGTTTCTCACCATGGAATCGGCATTGTTGTACATGCAGAAGCTGTAATTGGCCTCTGATTCAGGGACAGGCATCAACAAGTCACCCAGGAGGATTTGATCAGAATTGTCAGAAAAAGGCGTGCGTGCACCAGCACCACCTTCGTCATAGTAGCTGCTCATCGCGGAACTGCCATGATCGGCCATGGAGAAGCTGCAATTGACCTCTGATTCAGGGACAGGCATCAAGAAGTCACCCAAGACTTGATCAGGCGTGAGGCGGGACATGAGATCTTCAAGAAGCTGATCCACTGAGACACCATCCGAGCAGTTGTTCAAGTCTGGCTGTGGCTCGACGGCCGGCGGCAGAATCGGTGCAGCAGGAGGAACAAGCAGCCGCCGTTTCACAGTCTTCACCGGAGCTGAGTCGTCTCCGGCCTTCCTCTTCCTCTCCCTCCTGTATGCCGGCGACGTCGGGATGGACGCAGATCGGGGCTTGCGCGGGCTCTGGTAGACCTTGCAAAGAACTGGAACTGTCTCACCTTTCTCATCATCTCCATGATCATTGACACCGAACTCGACCATGAGCCACACGGCCGCTTCGGATCCGTCGGCATGGCTGGGCTTATACCTGAAACTCTGCTTGTACCCGACGACTCCGCCGCGTCCCTCGCCGTCGAGCACAGCCTCCCTCCCCTTCTCGGCGTGCCACGTGCCCTCGCCGCCGCCGACGGCGCGGGACCTGCGCTTGTCGTGCCCGGACAGGGCCTTGGCGGAGCCGAAGAGGTACCAGCACCGCCTCTCCACCCCGGTCTTGGGCGCCAGCAGGACCGCGGGCAGGAGGCCCGAGACGAGCGCGGCCGGTTCGGCGGCGTAAGCGTCGGCGGTGTGCAGGAACCTGGCGGCGGGGTCAGGGAGGGGCTCGCGCGCGATCATGGGGCGGAGGTAGGCGCAGATGAGGTCGGCGTCGGAAGGGCTGAACCTGCAGCCCATGGGAAGGATGGAGGAGGAGGCCATGGGTCATCGAAGCTGGCGGCCGGCGGGGAGCTGGCGGCCGGCGGGGAGCTGGCTAGGGTTCGGGGCGTCTGGGAGGCGCCGGCGGCGGGTTTGGGATGGGTGGATCGAAGACGCGCGCGCGCTCTGCCGCCTTTTCTACTTGAATCTAGAGGGAGGGCGCGTATTGGAGAAGAGAACGCGGGTTTGGGCTTGGGCTTGGAGTTGGGATGGGAGGGGTGGAAGACGCGTTCCGTGGGCTCTTTCCAAAGAAAACCAGTGATTTCCTTTCGTCGGTCCGAACTACACACTGAAGATTTGCAAGGATACTTTCTTACCCTATAAAAAATGCAAGGATACTTTCTAAAAAAAGAAACGTCTAAAAAAACTTTCTAAAAAAAAGGCGCTGCTACGCGTCGGCCGGCGGACCATTTTAAAGATCCGCCGCTTCACGAGACGTCGGATCTGATGATTGAGTGGCCAAGCATCATCTTCTATCATTGTAACACATGTCGTGTTACAGGAAATTTCTGCAATACAGGTTATGTTACAGAAAATTTTGCAACATACGTCAAGTTGCAGTTTTTTTGCAACTGAGGTCTTGTTACAGTTTTTTTTTAACGGATGTCTTATTGCAATTTAATTTATTTTGCAACAAAGGTCTCGTTGCAATTTAATTTTTTGCAACAGAGGTCTTGTTACATTTTTTTGCAATAAAGACTTTGCTGCAGAAATGCATTGTAGCGAGCATCAAGCAGCGGCCACGTGGGAGACAAAAGACATGCGTCACGCGGATGACAGACGGATGCTCGTGTGTGATCCGCCAGTTGAAGCCAAGCATTTTAAAGAACGGATTTGCAAGGATGATGATGGCGGGAGCTCCTGTTCAACACCTTAAGCGCCCGAACAGGTTTGTTGGTGCACACGCGCCCCGCTCATGGGCCTCCCCAAGAAGAAGGATATCTCTTCCTGGTCACTTGATGACGTTCTTTTTTTGCGGGTCAGATCGTGTTTGACCAGTCACGGACCGGTCAACCATTGGCTTTTATGAAAATATGAACTTTTTAAGAGAATAACAAAAAAATCAAAAAGTTTTGCAGATTTCGATTTTTTGTTCACAAACTTCAGAAAAGTTCATGAATTTGGAAAAAAGTTCATCAAATTTGAAAAGATTAATCTATTTTGAAAAATATTTTTTTTTGAAATGGTTCATCGATTTTGAAAATGTTCCTAAAATTTGAAAAGAAATCATCAAATTTGAAAAAATTCATTGATTTGAAAAAAAACGAATTTTAAAAAAGTTTGATCATTTTGAAGAAAAAAAGTAAATAAAGAAAAAAGAAAAAATATTGAAGAAAATAAACAGGAAAAGGAAAGAAAAAATAAACAAAAACTAGTCCAAAAACCAGTGGCTTTCTGTGAACCGGAAACTGTCCGGTGGCCCAAAAAACTGGGGGCTTTCCATGAGCTTAATAAAAAGAATAAATCGTAAAAAAGAAGAAAGAAGTTTCAAGAGCTAAGTTATCCTAGTGGTTACCACGAGTTATACTTGAGGAAGAGATTGCAAGTTCGATTAAGGCCGGTCGCACCTTTTTTTGCAATTTAACAGAGAAAAAGGCCAATGGGCCGGCGGCCCAGCGCGGATAAGACCATTCAGCCATGTCATCCAGGCCGGCAAGGAGTTCGGCTTCATACAGGTACATGCACACTTGGTTTTGTCAGACACAACTCCAGCTCACCCACCGCAACTCCGGCTCACCCACGCTGAGAGGGGTGACCCAGATGAATCGTGAACTAGTACCCGCCATGCCCAGACCCGACCGCTTGGCTTCTTCCCACGCTACGACCCCCACCTCCTCACCGTCCTCTCCAAATCCCAGGGTGACAGAAGGTGGCTCCTCGTCCCACAGTACCCGATGCATTTGTCATCAACTTGGGCACCAAACGGAGTCATTGAGATATAATCACCAATGGCAATGGGGTGCTGGCGAGTGGCGAGGGTCAAGCACAGCACCATGTGGTCACCAACTCCATAGCAGCGAGGTTGTTGGTGACGACCCTCGTCATGCCCAAGATGGAGTGCCGCATGGATATGGATCCTCTGACGTAGCAATCCCTGCCTTACCCTGCCTTTGAGTCATTGACAGGTGGGCCCCACACTCGGTGGGACCTATGTGTCTGTGTCACAATGGCAGGATAGGCCACGTCAGGGGATCCCCGTCCGTGCCGCATAGGCCCGACACCGGAGACGGTGGACGAGGCAAGGAATCCGGCCAAGTACTGGGAGTTCATGGAGGCATAACATGCCGCTGACAACAGCAGGGAGAGAGTTCTCGAGTCCTCCAAGATCCACCATTATCTCTATTTCTATGAGTTTGTGGGTTGTCTGTCGCCTCCCCCTCCTAGGCTGTAATTTCCTCTACTTCCCAAACTTATTTCTCCTTTGGAACTGAATTTATATGTCAGATAGTGAATGTGGACGCTGATTAAAATCGTTGTAGATGAAAGTTAGAAACCATATGAGCATAAACTGCTGTGACACAGCACAATGCATGCTGGTTTCTGAAAGGGCTCACCTCACAGCAACCAGACAGAATGGACAGGTCTGCAACGAAAGCTCAAAGATGAAAACTCGTGGACCCCTTGTTTTCTCCATAACGGCGGTAAGACAGAACTTACTCTGGAGTACTATTTATTGGACAGTAGTACGTATCTTATAGCAAAAGAAAATGCTACGTTTTAAATCATATCTTTGGATTTTTGATAATCACCCCGATAGACTGTACCTTGAGTAACTGTGATGAGGGAAGGCACTGCATAGAGAAGCAGATCTCAGCAGATTAAAAAAAAATTGCAGTGCTACACAGAAAGAGAAGGCAGTCGCATCTGGAATAATAGATAATACAGTGTATAAGGCAGATCTCTGTGTGATAGAGACCATATAAATATAAGAATACCATAAAGTGTTCTTGTGAGTCTAGACTCTAGAGTGTGAGAAGTAGATTCATATATATCAGAGGGACATTACGCTGAGCGGAGAACTGGCATTACTCCCACTTCAGTAAAATGCATATGGTCTACTTTAGTGGCAGCACCATGAGGACCAAGGATGTATATTAATGGATAAATTGGACATGCATACATAAACTTCAGTGTATATAGATAAGGATATTTTATATAACTACGTAGGTGTTGAGCATGCCCATGTTGAGAAGCTTAGTGACATTTTCTTTTATTCCAGATTAACATGTCAACTGATCTCAGAATGCAGTCTTCCCCTGATACATTAACATGCTCGACCAGACAGAACTGTCCCCACAAACCATATATGCCGACCATGCAGAAGGAATATAATATATGTGTAAATAGAGTAAGGAATGCTCTCTATCTGCATGAAGTGACCTTCCATGCATAAATATTCAAGATTTGCTATACACCTTTTTCTTCCTGTGAGGAGTCTTGAAAAAATTGGCATTTGTGGTTGTGACGGTTAAATAGTATGGAGATACTCCTCAGAAATAGACCAGGTGAATAAGTTATGTCCACATGTCCAGCAGAAAATTTACATCAGACTAATAAGTTCATTTTTCTTTTATTTCAGAGATAGTTAGCCGGAATTTCTGAGTAAAACGTAAGTCTAATCCCAGTGAAAAAATTAAGCTATCTTAACCTCAAATTTTGATCAAGTAAAACCCGTTTACGGAAAGTTTATGAATCTGAACAGCATAGTGACTTTTTCCTAATGGCAATATGCTTAGATATATCCCTCCTATTTGAACAAAATATCCAATGCATTTGTCTCCACGTAGATATAAAGCACTGATCAACACAAGCATATACATCTTGGCTAAGTGTTTCATTTTCCCCCCTCTTGTGTCCCTTAAGTTCTTCTCTGTTTTGACCATGAAATTCAGGAAAAGCAAGTTAACTTACCTCAGTTCAAGTCAGTGAGCAACAGTACAGAGGCACACTGCATCCGACGCCTGACAAAGCAAGTTGGAGTCACCGCACTGAGGGGTACTTAATTGCCCAGGTATAACCTTTACTACTTCATGAATTAATATTTTGTTTCTACTGAATATATAGATATACTATTTCTCATTTTTCTCTTCTTTTTCAGATCGACATGCTTGTGTCCTTTAATGTGTTTTAACAGGAAAAATGTTTGTATATAATGGCATGGTGACAGTAGCACTGTTAGCTACCCCTGTTGTTCATTGAACACAATCAGAACAGATCTATACATCACTAAACACCAAGGATTAGGAGTCCCCAGGGCACCGATTCATGGACATGTCGCACGACTAGTTTGAGTGAAGACAAGTACTAGTCGACCGACTCTTAGTCTTTGCTAAACACAACAATTTGCAACTTTTTATGTAAGGATGGACAACGGGTCGAAGGTCTCAGTGTAGTTTCAAGGCAACAAACTGGGCTGAATTTTGTGGCATTGCAAAATAGATATACTTAAATCTACGATTTCACTAGGATAATTTTGGTGCAAAAATATATATAATGTGGTTTCATGAACAGCGGTTTGACAAATGCAATCGCAGAACAGATATGAAGGAAAAACTTTCGCCTCGGTGCAAGCTGTAGGTTGTAGTGGAAAATTCTCATATCCTTTTCTTCTTCAACTGTTCACGGGAACAAATGTCAGTTCAACCTTCACCTGATTTGCTTGTTATTCATGGCACCTACATTAGTTTATTGACTGATGCAAAAAAAATAAGACTGATTCATATGTAGAAATCTGAAAAATTTCAAACTAAAGAAAGGTCAACTATGGTATTTAGGAACGAAGATAATAAATCCTTAGAAGAATAAGGACAAAGAAAACAAAAGGTTAAAAAATAATAGACATCCATTAGAAATATATATATCTAAGCATCATGTAAATACTTAACATTGAACTGCAAACTTTAGTACTAATTGTCATAATATTTGTAAGAATAATCCAAATACTGAACATTGAACTGCAAACTTAGTACTAACTGAAATATGATGCAACTGAAAATACAATGAAATCAAAAGGGAACATGCTAGATAAACGTTGCCATGAAAGCAGACCACACTGATATTTTGAAGGATCTTCCCTAAGGAATGACAACAACAGCATATCGGGGTTCAGGAATCAATTTATCAGTTACATCAAGATTTAGCAATGAGCAAACTGGCATATAACAAACACACTACAAAAGATAGCCAAAATCTAGTTAGGCATAGAACACCGAGGCAGGAGTTACCAGCTTACTACGCAGAGTGAAAACTTTGTTGCGCCATAAACACGTTACGAATTTTCATAGCCTGTTCCTGGTTCATCTAAATATGAAATTAGTTGGCATCTCTCCTTTGCAAGCGGTTGCATAGTCCTCAGCGAGGTGTGGTGCAGCTTTCTTGTGAGGGCATATGTACTTCTCCACGAAATTCTTCTCGGTCCTAATGACTGCAGTATAGAAGCTCAGGTCACGATCTACAAATCCATTTTCCTTGAGAAACTTTACAACATAGTACCGGGGCCTGACCCGCCTCTCCAGGCTAAGACTGAGAATCACTGGTCGATGAGCAATGTACACAGGTTCGAATCCCACTTCAGATAACAGGAAGTTGGACCTGCGCTTCAGAGATTCCTTTGAATTCTTCAGCACACTCGGAAACTTGCGGAAAGCAATGCTCAGTTCAGCATCAGACCACCTGAACGTATTCTTCAAGTAGTCCACTTTGGCGGCAATCTTCTCCTCGCTGAGAAATGCGACAGCCTGCAGTGCCTGCCTGAACATCCCAGAGCCACAGGGCACACCTAGTCTTTCAGCACATGCCACCATCGCCCGAACACGCTCCGGGTTGGTGGTGAGCATCCTCGGCACAGAGACGCACAGCTTGGCAATATCACAATCACCTAACCCGCAATCCCTCAGGAACACGGCATTGGGCTTGACCACCTTGTCAAGGTCGGCCGACAGAAGGTGGGTTTCGCGCTTGATCATCCGGAGTAAGTTGTCCGATGAGCCGAAGAGGGGCAGGTAGTATTTCAGCTTGGAGACGATGGTTCTGCAGCGGAAGCAGTGGTGAACAAGCGAGACGAGGCCGCCAATCTCGGAACGCGACAGGCCGAGGCCGGTGAGGCCGTCGACGACGGGAACCAAGGTTCTCTCCACGCTAGCGCAGAGGAAGAGCGGGTCTTTGGCGACGACGGCGGCGGCATCGGCGCCGGAGAGGCCGAGGCCGGCGAGGACGGCGTCGGGCTTGGTAGGGGACTTGAGGTGGGAGAGCTTGGTGGAGGCCTTGAGGGCTTGGGGTCGGGTGAGGTACTCCTCCACGGCGAATCCAGCGGGGTTCAGAGAAATGGCGACCGCGGCAGCGGAGAGGAGGCAACGGAGTGGTGGGATGGCCGGGGCGGATGGAGAAGAGAGGAGATGGGAAACGATGCGAAGCTGAGAGAGGTGTTGCCAAGCTGAGACAGGTGTTGGGTTGGACCGACATTGGCGATGACGTTCTTTTAGAAGGAAGATACGATGTTGGGTTGGACCGACATTGACGATGACGTTCTTTTAGAAGGAAGATACGATGTTGGGTTGGACTGACATTGGCGATGACGTTCTTTTAGAAGGAAGTGCGGGGTGTGGCCTTAGGTCGTTTACTCAGATGATACCTATCCGTGGCGTCAACGAGTGGGATTTATACAAGGAGCTTGTTGAAGGGTCCCAAATAAGATCTCTAGTGGTCCTTGCCGTCAAAGTCATCGGTGTTGTGAGGCCTCAACTTCTCATCGATCTGAATGAGTGCCCCTCGGTTATTGAAAGATGCAATGATGGTGGTTGTGCGGACGTCTATGAAGTGGGTCCAAGCCAGCCATCAAATGTTGATAACGAAGATACGCCCCCTCACAATCCTTGTGTTGCGATGTTAGCTTTGACAGATACACATGCGATCATCGAGGAGAAAGTCAAGGTTGCAAACATATGTGGCGCCCCCGACTCAATCGTGCACTAATCATACACGCAAACATGCACGATCAAGCACAGGGACTCACGGAAAGATATCACAACACAACTCTAACACAAATAAACGGAGATCCACAATATTACAGACCAGGGATCACGAGGATCCGAATACACAAGTCAGTCATACAAATAATATCTGAGTACAGACATAGTTAGACAAGGTTTGCCTTAAGAAGGCTAGCACAAACAACGACTCTAGATCGAAAGGCGTAAGCCTCCTGCCTGGGAGCCTCCGATCCTACTCCTGGTCGGCTGGCTCGATCCAGTAGTACGTGCCGTCTGGACCCTCCTGGTAGTAAGCTCCTGAGGTGGCATCTGGCTCCGGGGCTCCATCGTCTGATGTATCATCAAGGTGGGGTATGGGAAAAAAAAGAAGTAATAAAGCAACCGTGAGTACTAATCCGAAGTACTCAGCAAGTAAGGATCTACACTACATATGCAACATTATCAAAGAGGAAAGGCTATATGTGGACTGGGCTGCAGAAATGCCAGAATAGAGAGAAGGCTTAGTCCTATCGAAGACTAGCATCTTCAAACATCTTCACGAAGCCACCATCTTGCAGCAATAGAAGAGATTAGAATAGCATTTTATTAAGCAAACATGTTGAAGCAAGCCTAGAGATCCTTCCTCGACTCTCTGCGAGAAAGCGATCCCGAAGCTTCAATTAAGTAACAAGTATCCAGTTCAATTAGTAGATCGGGATATACAAACTGAGCGTCCTTTACCGTAGGACCAGCTATCGATAGATTATTCATCCCTGCATGGGTGCACTACTGTTACCCAACACGCTCGATCAACTCTGGTCGGACACACTTGATGGGTAATGCCCGGCCTCGGAAGATCAACACGAAGCAGCGCCCTACCTAAGCTCAGCAGAGAGGTCAGCACGCCGGACTAACCTATGCACCCAGAGGTCTTGGGCCATCGCCCTGGGCACCCTGCGCGTTGCGAGACTGGCCGGGGTGCAGGCACGACACTGAACTCGTCAGTGAAGTATCCAGCCCATTCCCGACAATCAGCCCGCACGGTGAAACGTGACGTCTGAAGAGCTTTCGGGAGAAACGTACGACGTAGAGGGCCCCATAAACCATAATCCCGCGTGGTGGTAGTGCGTATAGGGCACGTCGACCCACTCAGATCAAATACCCAAATCCGATAAGCTCACTTAATAACACGCGGAGACAATCAGATTTTCTGAAGCTCCGCCACAATATCACACTCGAGTGCCCTTCCGGCACACCCGACATCATAGATCCCCAGCGGGTACCCATCAGGGTCGACCCGCCTGTAACAAAGGTCAAAGTAACCGTGTGGTCATAACATCAAGGGGGAAACCCCGAGGAATCACCCTCGGTGAATTCCACTCGACGAAATCATCAGGGTGAACGTATGAGGCATCACCCTCGAGGTTCACACTGAGGGGTTGCACGACAGAGTCGTATCGGAAGTGGAGAAGGAGGAATCACCCTCGATGACCACGACCGAACAGCTACACTGCAGAGTATTCATCAGGAGTGCGTTACGAGGTATCACCCTTGGCACTCGAGAGTAACTATGCAGAGTCGTACAACTAAGGGGGTGAGGTGATGTGTCGGTCTCTGGTCGACGATCACATTGATCGAGTCGTCGATGATCAAGCAGAGGCAACAAGGGTAAGGTGGTGGGGTCACTGATGGTTCACTACCAACATATACTAAGCAGTTTAACATAGGCAGGTAAGGTAGCAATAAACAGGTTACAAAAGCAGGCTATGCATCAGAGTAGGAACAAACAGTAACAATAGCAAAATCTAATACAAGCAGGAGAAATGGAATGGGTGATATCTGGATGCTCAAGGGGGGGGGGCTTGCCTGGTTGCTCTGGCAAGAAAGAGGGGTCGTCAACGGGCTGCTCGTCTGTAGCGTAGTCGTACCCAGCTGCAGCGTCGTCGGTCTCGGCGTCTATCGAGAGAGAAGGAGGAGGGAGAGAAACAATAAATTCACGGCAAAAATGCAAACAATATGTATGACATGCCTAAATGATATGCCAGGGTGTTCTAGTGCCTAACTAAATGATTTAGTTAATTTAGGAATTTATTTAATTAAAGTTGGGCACTATTCATTTATCGAAATCGGGCAAAAAGTTTCATGTTCATCTAGCTAGGGGCATCTGACAGGAACACGGAGGGCGTATTCGGATTCGTATTGAAATTCTGAGCAACTTTCATATATAAATTATTTTCATCGGAGTTACGGATTATTTTATATGATTTTCTAAAGTTTTAACCATTTTCAGAATTTAATTATTTATTTAAATTTGAATTATCCAGAATAGTAAATGATGACGTCAGCATGACATCACCATGATGTCAGCAGGTCAAACCCGGCTGACCAGGGTCAAACCTGACCTGTGGGTCCAGTGGGACCCACATGTCAGTGACAGAGCTAATTAAACAGGGTTAATTTAATTTAACTAAACTAATTAGCAGGTGGGGCCTACTGTCAGTGGGTGATTAAGATACTAATTAACTAATTAATTAATTACCAGTTTTATTTATTTTTAATAAACGTTTAATGGGGTGGGGCCCGCATGTCAGCGAGACAGGGCGGCCACGTCAGCGTTGACCCAGGTCAACGGGGTCAAAGGGGCCCACGGGGCCCCACAGTCAGTGGCACAGGGCGGGACCCACCGGTGCCACGTCGGACCGGCCGCCGGAGAGAGCTCCGGCGAGCTCGGGATTTGGCTAGGGTGCACCGTTTCGGGCGATTCTTCTTGCGTTCGAGAGTTGGCAGTGGGTCGCATCGAGTGGGGGCGTTGGCGACGCCGGGGACGTGCCGGAGCAGCGACGGCGATGACGGAGGCGGACGGTGGCACACGGGTGTGGTGGTGAACGGCGATACGACGCGCAAATGGACGAGGCGAAGCGCTGGGGAGGCCCTACGCGGCACGGTGAGCAAAATGCGCGCGGGCCCGAAGCCATTGGGTCGCCGGAGCCACACCGGCGACGAGCTCGGGCGGAGCGGCGTTCGGGCAAGAAGGGGGTGGCGGCTATGGCTACGGAGAGCGCGCGGGGAGAGGGGGAGGAGGACGAGGTGCTCACAGCGGTGCAGAGAAGGCCCGGGGAAGAACAGAGGAGCTCGGGGCGCGCGCGAATCGAAGCGGCGATCACCGGAGCCCGTGCGGTGGGGGCGAGCTCGTAGCGCCCGCAGCAGGTGCTCCCGGCTTCGGTTGAGCGGTGGGGAGGAGGTAGTCGACGTCGGGGAAGCGTGTGGGCACGTCGGCGAGGCGAAGAGGTGGCGGTGGCCGCGCGGTTTAGCCGTGGCCGTCCATGGCGGCGTCGGGTGAAGTGGGGGAGCGAGGGAGAGGGCGAACGGAGCGGCTAGGGTTCGCCCACGGGGTCGGGGACGGGCACTTGTAGGCGTCCGCGGCGCAGCAGCGTGCGCTGTCGAGCAGAGGCGAGGGGGGGCCGGGTGCGCGGCGTGCGGCAGAGGCGACAGCGAGCGCGCTCGTGAGCAGTAGGAGGGAGACGAGGTGGGGAGTGGGCTGGGCTGGCACTGTGCACTTGCGGCCCGGGCACGGTGGGCTTCTTTTCCCTTTTCTATTTTTTCCCTTTTCTGTTTTCTTTTCTTTTTTGTTTTGCCAATTGTTTGGGCACAAAATGACTTTTACAAAATTAGCGACCTAGCTCATAATTAGCAGTGCATTATACTCTATCTCCAAAAACTAGTTTGGGCAAAACACAATTTCATATTTAATTTAGATTAAATAAAAGGTTAATAAATATTGTCTTTAGTCACTGTTTGAGGATGTTTGAGTCACTTACCCAATTCCAATGATGTTGGTTTCAATTTTAGAATTGTCTCTGATTTACTTGCTATTTAATGAACAATTTTGTTTCTGATTTGAACGACTTTTATTTTCCAATTTAATTTAATTTGAAGTTTGAACTGGGAGTTGAAATGCAATATGATGCAAATGATGATTATGCACTGTTAATCTAGCTGACTTGTCATTATCAAAAGTGATCACTGTTGATAATCACAGGGGGTGTTACAACATAGGTAGTGGAGAGACAAACATCTTTCGAAAAGATGCTACACCACCTCGCAACCATTGTGGTGGGGTGTCAGCTTTCACCGAGAAAGAAGACTCTGAAGAGAGGCAAGGAAACTTGGAGGGGAGCGACGGAGAGTTTGTCGACGTCCCTGAAATCATGTTTCCATCGTCGCCTTGTGTACCTCTCGTGGCATCAAGCCAACTTGATGGAGATCCAGAGACATTTGAAGAAAAAAATCCTGAAGATGAGGGATATAATCAAGCTTTTGCGTCTGACTCTGACGAGGACCGTCCGGAGTTCCAATTTACCAAGGAGGAGATCGATGCATTTATTAAGGTATGGGGCAGACATCCGAGCATTCATGAGTTCAGAGATGTTAGGGATGCACACCTAGCTGTAGCGGACTCTAACATGCGGGAATTTGGGCCGGAACCACCTAATCCCGTCACTGAGGAAGAAGCACGAGACCGACCTCGGCGACGACCTTTGATATATAAAGGCTTGAACTTTGATGATAGGTACAATGGCTGCCCTACAACCAGATTGACTTTTAGCTTAATGTCATGTGCACCCGAGACGAATCGATTTGGGGTGTGAGATGCCCACTCATTTGCTTCTATGCCGTGGAGTTCCACCTACCACATCGAGTGCCGAGGCACTTTGGGAAGCTTCAACTATCACCACCGGAGACTATATCGACATCTATTGAGTTGCACAAGTAACCCCTAGAAACCTAGTGATTATTATTCGTCTTTCAGGATATATGCTCAGGACGAACTACTCACTTTTTACTCGTGTGTTGTTAGGCTTGATCGGCAAAAGACCAAGAGGATTACCGACTGGAGGTGCAAGCACCAAGAGTATATTGATGTCTGGAATAAGTTCGAAGACAATCCGAACATCAACATGCAAATGCATCGTGAGTCATCTTATGGAGAGCATCTTAGTTGGCTGCACGGAGTGACTCGAGTGCATCTAAAGACTAGGTGGACTGATGTTGACTGCATGGATGAGCCTTCAGATGGCGATGAAGGCAATGAGTATGACGATGACGTGCGCTTGGGTGGTAGACACATCCAGTATGGGCCTGTGCGAGACCGCGTGGTAATGATACTTCCTCTCTATACACCGACTCTCAATACATCTTATGTGTAGGTCATTATCTTTGAGATTATCCTATTTTGCAGGCTAGGGAGCTCCTACGAGGCATTAACGAAGTTGGCGACGCTCTGCGAGTGTATCCTCGAACTCCACAAGCCAAATCTACTATACGTCAATGCCTCGAGGTGAACTATCCATGATGTACCTGTTTTGGTTGTTGTTTCTGTTTTGGTTTGGTTTGGTTGTTGTAGTTATGCAGCATAATGTACCTTTTCACTATGTTGTTTTTTTCTAGAAAATGGTCCACCGGTCCCGTCGTCTCATGGCTAGGCTTGCATGTCGGGCTCCTGCTAGAGACTTGGCTGATGTCCAACCATCAGCTACATCTTCTAGCCATCTCTATGTAGACGACGAGGCGGGCGACTCCATAGATGATTAGATGATATTGTCGCAGTGCTTCGATGCACCGGAGCCGAGTCAGCCTACTCAGCCTCGTAGGACAACTAGGCAGCATGGGCCTCCGCAGAGGACCACCCCCGGTTCAATGCCCTCAGAAAGAGAGCACCGGCGCCAAAAAGAAAGCGCTGAACTATGTGTGATGTGTATTGTGGCTTCTGTTTCGACACTTTTTATGTCTACGAACTAAGTATGTGTGCCGTGTTGAGCTGAAGAGATTTGAGATATTATATATGCTGCTGCTGTTGAGCTGAAGATATTATATATGTGCTGCTGTTGAGCTGAAGACATATATGATGCTGCTGTTTCAGGGCTGAGCCAAAATAACTTTGTCTCCAGCCTGGTACTTCGGCGCCAGGAAAGAAGGCGCCGATCTTCGCAACTTCGGCGCCGAGTAACTAGGCGTCGAACATGAGAACGACGGCGCCGTATAAGAAGGCGCCGAGCTTGTGCACTTCGGCGCCCCCGGTTCCCCGATTCCAGTACCCACACAGAACGATGAAAACGAGGCCTGCGATTTTTCTAAGGATGACGGCGCCAAGGTCTCTGGCGCCGAACTTCACTGCCAAATCACCAGTTATGCCATCCGTTCGGGGGAACGGTGGTGCTGGAGGGCCCACAACCTCGGCGCCGCTCATGTCGGAGCCGAGATGTACAATTTCGGCGCCGTTCCCTGTGGCGCCGACCTGAGGGGCCATATTTCAAATTAATTTCACCCAGGGGCCACATGTGCCTGAAGTCGCTGTAAGAGGCCAGATTTGGCAAAAAATACTCAACTTTCGGCCTTTTTATTTTTTACCGAGTATGGATGGATCTTTGCATAAAAAACAGAGTGCAGATGAATCTGTTTGAATTAGAGAGTGGCAACACAAATGGCAAGGGAATTACATCAAGCTGGTATTAGGGATTTAACAGGCCATACTCTGTTTTGTTTGGTTCATGTGTTAGTAAAGGAATCGAGCTACGACTGGGCGGCGATGGTCGCGGCGGCGACCAGGTATTTTAGTGTGGTTAACTTGTGTGCCGGGAAGGAAACAGTGTGGCCGGGGAGAATGGGCCGCATTTCTGCGTGTGTGTGGGCTCTATTTGGATGTGATTCTCTTGAATTTTGGGCGTGCGTCCTGGAGCCTTACAGTTTTTTTTTTTTTAGAAGGGAGCCTTACATTTGTATGAGTCAATTTGTCTCAAAAAATAAAGTTGTATGAGTCAATGAGGTGGATTAAAACAAGTCAATAAGGTTTTTTTAGCTCTCTTGAATTAATGAGTTGGTTCGTGCTCATATGGACTTTTTTTTTAGGATGGTCCCTTATGGCGCACTTCAGAGCTCCTAATTAGCGCCTTAAGGAGCCCTAATGGAAAACGCTTGCACGTGGTGACACTTAGGCCGGCCATTATGCTGCTCATCTGCGCTCGTCCCCTTGTCGCTTGACCACGTGCTTTGCACTCGCCTGTTTGTTGCTCGGCTGTGCTCGTCCACTTCGCTGCTCACTGTTAACAAAAACAGTAGTTGTAGGCGTTAAGATAAATGTTTTTAAAAAGTCACGAACAGACACCGTGGTTTTCTCAAAAAAGGGATTTAAATGAATTTGGAAAAAGATCACCAACATGAAAAACAGTTCGTGATTTTAAAAAATGTCCGTTTGCAAAATGCGCAGTAATGCACGCTTAAGGTGCCAAATAGAAAATGCCAACGGAGTCTGGTGTTTGGTGTGTACGTTTTTTTATGACAGATGTTCGGAAAGAGAACATTTTGGGTTTGAGATGGGAGGGATGGCCGGGTGGAAGACGTGTTCCCGTGGGCTCGTGGGCTTGGGACTGAATCTTGAGGGAGTGCGTATCTATCGCATTTTGCAAGAACGGTCGACCAAACGCACATGTCTCAACAGCCACAGCGCACTTGGGCCGTCCCATTTAACCCATTCCTTCGTCTCGGTTTTAGGAACCTTCTAGCAGGTTCCTGAACTAACTTTTGTTTCTTTCTCTTTTTTTTTCTTGTCCAAAAATTGTCGATTTACAAATCATGTTCAAATCATCTAAAAAATTCAGAATTTTCAAAAACTTTTTTCTTCAAAAAATTCTTGGAATTTCAACAAAAACCATGTTATGTAAAAATGGTTGGAGTTTTTTTAAAAAAAATCACTTTTTCAAAAAAAATCAAATCTTTGAAAATTGTTAAAACATAACAAAAATGATCAAATTTCAAAACAATTCGCTCTTTTAAAAAAACTTTTGGAATTTCAAGTTTTGTTCACTTTTTTACAAAAAATGATCAAATTTACAAAGTTTTGTTGAAAAAATATGTTCTTGTTCACAGAAAATACTGAATTTTCAAAAAAAAAACTCCCATTAAATTTGTTAAATTTTTGAAAAAACATCATGTTTTTCAAAAAATGTCCCCCTTTTCAATTTTTGTTCGGGGGTCTTCAGAAAATGTTTGTGTTTTCAATTTTTTATTTGGAATTTCAAAAATTGTTCAAGTATTCAATTTGTTCAGCATTTCTAAATTTGATCATAGATTTAAAAAATGGTCGCATTTTCAAAAATAATGAGTTTTTGAAAATTCGTTCACGAATTTTAAAAGTGGTCACGTTTCAAGAAATATTCATTTCTAAAATGATTTGTTTGTTTTTTAAAAAATGATTTGTTGTTGCCGTTGATCTTAAGTCTTCGCGTTGCTATGTAGACACGAACCCTTGGTGGTCCCTTGGTTAGCACCGCGCACTCACGAATTCGGCGTCTTGTGTTTGATTCCCCAGGAGTGCTCGACTTTTTATATATTTTTGCACTACAGTACCCATACAGGTTGTTAGGCCGGCCCAGTTATATGTCGGGTACTCGGCAAATATTTTCAAGATCTGCAAAAGATAAAAAATTCTTTGATGAGTGTTCAACGTGAGATGCTCTGACAAACTCACCTCATTGTAACAGCACCATCATTTGTGGCGGCAAGGGACACATGGCACCGGCTTTGCTGAGTGCTCGCCGCAAGCTTTGTCGAGTGTTCTGTTCGGTTGACTCAGCAAAGACCGTGCATTTTTTTTTCTGGCAGACAGGGCAAATAACAATACATCGGCATACACATCCTTTCCAGTAGCGACATGTGAAATCTTATTTGTGTATTAATGTCAGATTTTTTAGGGTCTCAAATGCTTTTAAGTGTTTTGACAACCTAAATTTTACTACCTTCGTGTGAGTATATTAGTCCTCATCGTATTTTGGGTCATAATTTGACCATATGTTTGACTAGCAAGATGTTAATGCATGTCACAACCTTTGAATGTAGCTTCCAATGATTTTATTTTTCTATGCATAATTTATATTTTATTAGTTAAAATTATGATCCAAAATACGAGGTGGCCTAATAAATCAGGACGGAGGTAGTACTCCCTCCATAAGGAAATAGTAGTGATATAAACGCTCTTATATTTCTTTTCAGAGAGAGTATTTGATATTGTATAACTAAAAATCTTTTTTGTACTAGCATATGTTGTACTCCGTCCGTCTCAAAATAAGTGTCTCAAGGTTAAGACACTTATTTTTGAAACGGAGGAAGTATGTGTTAATACTGGAAGTTATTATAGGCAACCAAAATTGAAAGATAGAGATAGCATTAACTGGACGTTGTTATGTATTTTCTAATCTGATGTCGTGTTCTTAATAAAGATATTATTTTCCTTGTTTTATAAAAGTATACAAGAATGATAACTAGCGAACGTTTGAATTTTTGGGCCTCCCAGCGGACACCCTCAAAGCTCGAACGAACGACAATTTTTCTGCGAAACATGACATATTTTCGGCTTTTTTGGGGCTACATGGCAATTTTCTCCTCCAATCATGGCAAATCCTCCAAAGTTGCCATGGCAGCTTTAGTTGGTTTGGCATGACAAATTTGACGCTCGCTGAGAAAAACGCTCCCAGAAAACATTCCCACAATATTATGGTCCGTATAATCGTTATATACTATCATAGACATGCATCATCCTACCTTCCCAATGATAAAGGTAATATTAGTTGTGCGATAATAAAATGAAGGGTCCATATATATGTCTGGAACATGCATGTTGAAAGAACTCTCAAATCTTTATACGCATTTGTTACATTATCTTCATGATATCATTCACGCCTTTCCTTTTGAACTTCACCGGGTACGATGCATATATGAGGATGCCACACAACCCATCCTCGGCCTGACTGTTGACGTCGCGTGCTATGCGGATGTAGCCATTTTCACCCCATTCAGGCCCCAGTGAGTTCTTCACGATCCAGTAATCCATGCGTTTCTTCGAGTCCTGCTCATTGGTAGTGCCGTAGCCCACCACTGTCATTTCGTGGTTTAGGTCTGTCCCGCACGGTCCCACGAAGACGCCTCCCCCATAGCGTCGGAAGGCCGTCGAGTTAGCATCGAGTGCCACGACGACGGGTTGGGCCGCCACTGCCTGCATCAACGCCACCTCATTTGGTGGCACTTGTTTATAGCCGTCGATGGTGACGACGGTGTTCCGGTTCTGCTTGGGCACCGAGCAGTGGCCATGCTCATGGCCAACGTACGGATACTCAGCCTCCGTTTCGATGCCCCCATGGTGGATAATGTACTTGAAGGCCCCTTCCGCGTTGCCGCCACGACATCCCTCATTCCCCTTATCGCAGTCTAGAAGTTGTTGCACAGACAATGATGTCAGGTTCCGGGTCCTGATGGAGTTGATGCCCTCCACCGTCGCTATCGCCGCGAAGGCCCAGCAGCCCCCGCAGGTCCCCTGCCGCTTCACGTTCGTCACTGCTGACGGACGTTGGTCGTATCCCATCATGCGCCAGTCCACGGCAGCTGGGAGGTCTTCGCGGCCAATGATGGATCCTTGCGTGAGCCGACCCTGATGCCGGCGCTTCCGGCCGTTGGACCTGATGTTGGAGCAGCGACCGTAAGTACGGTCTACCTCTTCATCGGTCATGTCGCCGAAGAGGTTGAGGCTTAGCTTGTAGGGCACGTCATGTTGGTTGAACTCGTGGATCATGCGTGCATTCTCTTTGAACACGTTGAAGCGCCGAGTCTTGTCGCCAATTTCGCGTTCCACGCTGTGGTTCTCGTACCAGCGCTCATACAGCGCCCACAAGGACTCCTCCGACGCCAGGTCCTTATCCCTGATGTCCATGGCGCTCGTCGCCGACATAGTGGTGGTCAGCGCGATGGCCATGAGTAGCATCATCGCAAGTGCTCTTGCCATTGTGTGTAGGTGCTTCGAGTGTCTGGTAACAATGGACCTCCTTATAATAATCTAACTCATGCTTATCTCTATCTCTATCTATATCTATAACAATGGTGAGCCCTCAACCTTTTTAATGCGCAATTAATATCATACCAAATATCAATGTATGTGCTAATCTCATAATTAATGCACAACCGATATTCTACCTATTATCAACTTGCAATTAATTTCCTTTCCAATAATACACATTTACTTGTAGAGTACGTTAGTACTATTAAATGCATACATGCAATGCATGTTCTATTTAAATAATTCATATCTATTATCAAAGTTCAACGGAAGTGTAAAGTATCTCAAACATAACAAAAGATTTATCTGCTGAATCAACACTTCCGTCCGAAGACACAACAAGAATGCCCTTCTCCCCAAGCTTCTGGAATCTACCCATTTCTATTACACTAACCCCCTACATAAGCTACAACTCACGTGGAACAAAAAGTCCCCTGAGAAGTAGTACAAAACATACCACAATAAAAATGAAAACTAGCGAATAAAGAGAGGGTTGAAGAGTATACAATCAAATGATTCATTTGATTACATATGGGGGCAAAAAAATTACATCAGCCCACGAATAGTAAGAAACATGAAGAAACACAGTAAGAGAACTCGAAACATGTAGCCTCAATGGTTCAACTGTGTGTGTGCAAACTCAATAATGTAGACAGACTCGATAATCGCATTACACAAACACACAAATGACATGAAGCGATTGATCAATTTACAGTACATATGCGTGTGTTTTTTTTGGGGGGGGGGGGGGGGGGGTATAAAGCAACTAGAAAAATGATCACAAAGGAAAAGTAGGACTGAAAATTAACTGAACCACTACGTGGATAACACAAATAAAACCTAGCTATAGAGAGAACTTCTAGAGTAAAGTGATCATGATTTGCAGAGCACATCTATCATACTACAAGCTCAGTAGAGGAAGCACAAATCATAACTGTTTATATAACTACTAGGGAAAACCCTAGTAGTAGCGCGAGGATAGGGCCTAGCAGTAGCGCGGGTACAGGCGCTACTGCTATGGCGCTACAGCTAATATTTAGCAGTAGCGCCCGTCCGGACCACGCTACTGCTAAGTCTATTATCAGTAGCGCGTTCCATAGACCGCACTACTGCTAGTTACTAGCAGTGCGCCTTGTCCCCGCGCTACTACTACTATTACGTATTTCATTTCTATTTTATTTTATATCGTATTTATACACTGTTATACAAGTTTTCATACAGTAGCAATTTAGAGATTGTTATATCATTATGATCATGATGGGTTATTATATCATTGGGTGAAAGAAACGCAGATTAGATTCAAGTGGATGGATCCAAAGTGACCAAGTTGGGATTCCCTAGGTAAACCGCGGTTCTTTCACCCAATAATATAATAACTCATAATAATAATAATAATAATAATAATAATAATAACTCATCATCATCCTCATAGTCATATAACAACTCCTTATCATCATAACAACTCCTCATCATCGATCATCATCATCCACGAGTCATATGACAACTCATCATTCTAACACATTGTAGCACATAATAACAACTTCTCATCATCATCATCATAGTCATAATCAACACTAACTAATTGTTCTTAATACCTAGGACCTACTCCTCTCTCCTAGGTAAAATAGCATAAAAGAGGTCAACCGGCCCATCTCCAAAATGGAGAATGGAGATCCACCTGTCGCCAACTTGTGGCTTGGGCACATGCATGTGATACGTCCATTTTGCATCATGTTTTCCTACTGTTATTTATAATATTTTTATACATAATAATGCTTTTTGCAGTAATTCTAATGCCTTTTCTCTCATAATATGCAAGGTTTACACAAAGAGGGAAAATGCCAGAAACTGGAATTCTGGACCTGAAAAAGCTACGTCAGAGTTACCTATTCTGCACATCTCCAAATGAGCTGAAAATTTACGGAGAATTGTTTTGGAATATATGAAAAATACTGGAGCAAATAACTACCGGAGGAGGCCCACCAGGTGGGCACAACCCACCTAGGCGTGCCAGGCCCCCCAGGCGCGCCCTGGTGGGTTGTGCTCTCCTCGGCCCACCTCCGGTGCCCATCTTCTGGTATATAGGTCATTTTGACCTAGAAAAAATCAAGAGGGGACTTTCGGGATGAAGCGCCGCCGTCTCGAGGCGGAACATGGGCAGGAGCACTTTTGCCCTCCGGCGGAGCGATTCCGCCGGGGGAACTTCCCTCCCGGAGGGGGAAATCATCGCCATCGTCATCACCAACAACTCTCCGATCTTTGGGAGGGCAATCTCCATCAACATCTTCAACGGTACCATCTCCTCTCAAACCCTACTTCATCTCTTATGTCCAATCTTTGTACCGGAACCTTAGATTGGTACTTGTGGGTGACTAGTAGTGTTGATTACGTCTTGTAGTTGATTACTATATGGTTTATTTGGTGGAAGATTATATGTTCAGATCCATTATGCTATTTAATACCCCTCTGATCTTGAGCATGATTATTATTTGTGAGTAGTTACTTTTGTTCTTGAGGTCACGAGAGAAGTCATGTTGCAAGTAATCATGTGAACTTGATATGTGTTCGATATTTCGATGATATGTATGTTGTGATTCCCTTAGTGGTGTCATGTGAACGTCGACTACATGGCACTTCACCATATTTAGGCCTAAGGGAATGCATTGTGGAGTAGTTATTAGATGATGGGTTGCTAGAGTGACAGAAGCTTAAACCCTAGTTTATGCGCTACTTCGTAAGGGACCGATCTGGATCCAAAAGTTTAATGCTATGGTTAGATTCTATCTTAATACTTTTCTAGTAGTTGCGGATGCTTGCGAGGGGGTTAATCATAAGTAGCAGGTTTGTTCAAGTAAGAACATCACCTAAGCACCAGTCCACCCACATATCAAATTATCAAAGTAGCGAACACAAATCAAACCAACATGATGAAAGTGACTAGATGAAATTCCCGTGTACCCTCAAGAATACTTTGCTTGTCATAAGAGACCGTTTTGGCCTGTCCTTTGTCACAAAAGGATTGGGCTACCTTGCTGCACTTTATTTACCGTTACCATTACTTGCTCGTTACAAATTATCTTGATATCAAACTATCTGTTACCGACTATTTCAGTGCTTGCAGAAAATACCTTGTTGAAAACCACTTGTCATTTCCTTCTGCTCCTCGTTGGGTTCGACACTCTTACTTATCGAAAGGACTACGATTGATCCCCTATACTTGTGGGTCATTAAGGCTCTTTTCTGGCGCCGTTGCTGGGGAGTGAAGCCCTCTTGGTAAGTGGAAATTGGTAAGAAAAAATTTATACTACGTGCTGAAATTTATTGTCACTTGTTACTATGGAGAATCATCCTTTGAGGTGTTTGTTCGGGGTATCTTCACCTCGACCGGAACCACAATTAGTTGCCCCTCAACCTACTGCACCTACTGAAAATATTGGTTATGAAATTCCTTCGGGTATGATAGAACAACTGCTAGCTAATCCTTATGCAGGAGATGGAACTGAACATCTTGATATGCATTTGATATATGTGGATGAAATTTGTGGATTATTTAAGCTTGCAGGTTTATCAGGAGATGAAGCTAAGAAGAAGGTTTTCCCTTTATCTTTGAAGGGAAAAGCATTGACATGGTATATGCTATGCGCTGATATTGGATCTTGAAACTGGAATCGATTGAAATTGGAATTTCACCAAAAAAATTATCCTATGCATCTAGTTCATCATGATCGGAATTATATATATAATTTTTGGCCTCGTGAAGGAGAAAGTATCGCACTAGCTTGGGGGAGGCTTAATTCAATGTTATATGCATGCCCCAATCATGAGCTCTCTAGAGAAATTATCATTCAGAATTTTTATGCTCGGCTTTCTCGTGACGATCAATCCATGCTCGATACTTCTTGTACTGGTTCTTTTATGAAGAAAACTATTGAATTCAGGTGGGATCTTTTAGAAAGAATTAAACGCAACTCTGAAGATTGGGAACTCGACGAAGGTAAAGAGTCAGGTATTAACTTGAATTTGATTGTGTTAAATCTTTCATGAATACCGATGCTTTTCACAAGTTTAGCACTAAATATGGACTTGACTCTGAGATAGTAGCCTCCTTCTGTGAATCGTTTGCTACTCATGTTGATCTCCCTAAAGAGAAGTGGTTTAAATATCATCCCCCTATCAAAGAAGAAATTAAAGAATCGGTCATAGTTAAAGATGAAACTATTATTTACAATGTTGATCCAGTTGTGCCTACTACTTATATTGAAAAACCACCTTTCCCTGTTAGGATAAAGAAACATGCTAAGGTTTCAACTGTGGTTCGCAAAAGTAATATTAGAGCACCTAAACCTGCTGAACAAATTAAAGTAGAACCTAGTGTTGCTATGGTTAAAGATCTCCTGGTAGAAAATATTGATGGGCATGTTATTTACTTCTGTGATGAAGCTGCTAGAATTGCCAAACCCGATGAAAAAGATAAACATAGACCCGTTGTTGGCATGCCTTTTGTCTCAGTTAAAATATGAGATCATTGTTATCATGGTTTATGTGACTTAGGTGCTAGCGTGAGTGCTATCCCTTTTACCTTATACCAAGAAATTATGAATGACATAGCACCCGCTGAGATAGAAGACATAGATGTTACTATTAAACTTGCTAATAGAGACACCATCACACCACTTGAGATTGTTAGAGATGTTGAAGTCTTGTGTGGGAAAATAAAATACCCTACTGATTTTCTAGTTCTTGGTTCCCCACAAGATGACTTCTGTCCCATTACCTTTGGTAGACCTTTCTTGAACACTGTCAATGCTACTATAGATTGTCATAAACAAACTGACAGTGTTAGCTTTGGTGATGAGTCTCATGAGTTTAATTTTTTCAAGTTTAATAGATAACCTCATAAGAAAGAATTACCTAGTAAGGATGAAATAATTGGTCTTGCTTCTATTGCTGTGCCTCCTACTGATCCACTAGAACAATATTTGCTAGACCATGAAAATGATATGCATATGCATGAAAGAAATAAAATAGATAAAATTTTCTTTGAACAACGACCCATGCTCAAACACAATTTGCCTATTGAAACTCTAGGAGGTCCTCCTCCACCTAAAGGTGATCCTGTGTTTGAATTAAAACAATTGCCTGACACTTTGAAATATGCTTATCTCGATGAGAAAAAGATATATCCTGTTATTATTAGTGCTAACCTTTCAGAACATGAAGAAGAAAGATTATTGAAAATTCTGAAGAAGCACCATGCTGCCATTGGATATACTCTTGATGATCTTAAGGGCATTAGTCCCACTCTTTGTCAGCACAATATTAATATGGAACCAGATGCTAAACCCGTTGTTGATCATCAACGACATTTGAATCCTAAGATGAAAGAAGTGGTAAGAACTGAAATATTAAAACTTCTAGAAGCAGGTATAATCTACCCCATAGCTGATAGTAGATGGGAAAGTCCCGTTCATTGTGTCCCTAAGAAGGGAGGTATTACCATTGTTCCTAATGATAAAAATGAACATATCCCACAAAGAATTGTTACTGGCTATAGAATGGTAATTGATTTTAGAAAATTAAATAAAGCAACTAGAAAAGATCATTACCCTTTGCCTTTTATTGATCAAATGTTGGAGAGACTATCTAAGCACACACACTTTTGTTTTCTTGATGGATATTCAGGTTTTTCTCAAATATCTATTTCACAACCTGATCAAGAGAAAACCACTTTTACTTGCCCTTTTGGAACTTATGCTTATAGACGTATGCCTTTTGGTTTATGCAATGCACCTGCTACCTTTCAAAGATGTATGACCGCTATATTCTCTGATTTTTGTGAAAAGATTGTTGAGATTTTCATGGATGATTTTTCTGTTTATGGAACTTCTTTTGATGATTGCTTGAGCAACCTTGATCAAGTTTTGCAGAGATGTGAGCAAACTAATCTTGTCTTGAATTGAGAGAAGTGCCACTTTATGGTTAATGAAGGTATTGTCTTGGGGCATAAAATTTCTGAACGAGGTATTGAGGTGGACCAAGCTAAAGTTGACGCAATTGAGAAAATGCCATGTCCTAAAGATATTAAAGGTATTCGTAGTTTCCTCGGTCATGCTGGTTTCTATAGGAGGTTTATTAAAAACTTCTCTAAAATTTCTAGGCCTCTTACAAATCTTTTACAAAAGGATGTTTCATTTTTTTGATGATGATTGTGTAGAAGCCTTTGAAACACTTAAGAAAGCCTTAACTTCTGCACCTATTGTTCAACCACCTGATTGGAACTTGTCTTTTGAAATTATGTGTGATGCTAGTGATTATGCTGTCAGTGTTGTTCTAGGACAAAGAGTTAATAAAAAATTAAATTGTATTCATTATGCTAGCAAAACTCTAGACAGTGCCCAAAGAAATTATACTACTACTGAAAAGGAATTTTTAGCAGTTGTGTTTGCCTGTGACAAATTCAGATCTTACATTGTTGATTCCAAAGTAATTGTTCACACTGATCATGCTACTATTAAATATCTTATGGAAAAGAAAGATGCTAAACCTAGACTCATTAGGTGGGTTCTCTTGCTACAAAAATTTGATTTACATATCACTGATAGAAAAGGAGCCGAGAACCCCGTAGCTGATAACTTGTCTAGGTTAGAGAATATTCTTGATGACCCACTACCTATTGATGATAGCTTTCCTGATGAACAACTAGCTGCAATAAATGTTTCTCATAACACTCCTTGGTATGCTTGTTGGGGAACGTAGTAATTTCAAAAAAATTCCTACGCACACACAGGATCATGGTGATGCATAGCAACGAGAGGGGAGAGTGTGTCCACGTACCCTCGTAGACCGAAAGCGGAAGCGTTAGCACAACACGGTTGATGTAGTCGTACGTCTTCACGATCCGACCGATCCAAGTACCGAACGCACGGCACCTCCGAGTTCAGCACACGTTCAACTCGATGACGTCCCGCGAGCTCCGATCCAGCAAAGCTTCATAGGAGAGTTTCGTCAGCACGACGGCGTGGTGACGGTGATGATGATGCTACCGACGCAGGGCTTCGCCTAAGCACCGCTGTGATATGATCGAGGTGGATTATGGTGGAGGGGGGCACCGCACACGGCTAAGAGATCAATGATCAATTGTTGTTTCTATGGGGTGCCCCCTGGCCACGTATATAAAGGATGGAGGGAGGAGGAGGCCGGCCCTCACAGGGCGCGTTCAAGGTGTGGAGTCCTACTAGGACTCCCTAGTCCTAGTAGGATTCCACCTCCCACATGGAATAGGAAAAGGGGAAGGAAGAAGGAGAAGGAAGGAAGGGGGCGCCCCCTTTCCCTAGTCCAATTCGGACCAGTCCATGGGGAAGGGGCGCAGCCACCCTTGAGGCCTTTCTTCCTTTCCCGTATGGCCCATTAAGGCCCAATACGAATTCCCGTAACTCTCCGGTACTCCGAAAAATACCCGAATCACTCGGAACCTTTCCGATGTCCGAATATAGCCTTCCAATATATCAATCTTTACCTCTCGACCATTTCGAGACTCCTCGTCATGTCCCCAATCTCATCCGGGACTCCGAACAAACTTCGGTCATCAAATCACATAAACTCATAATACCGATCGTCACCGAACTTTAAGGGTGCGGACCCTACGGGTTCGAGAACTATGTAGACATGACCGAGACACGTCTCCGGTCAATAACCAATAGCGGAACCTGGATGCTCATATTGGCTCCCACATATTCTACGAAGATCTTTATCGGTCAAACCGCATAACAACATACGTTGTTCCCTTTGTCATCGATATGTTACTTGCCCGAGATTCGATCGTCGGTATCTCAATACCTAGTTCAATCTCGTTACCGGCAAGTCTCTTTACTCGTTCCGTAATACATCATCCCGTAACTAACTCATTAGTTACAATGCTTGCAAGGCTTATAGTGATGTGCATTACCGAGTGGGCCCAGAGATACCTCTCCGACAATCGGAGTGACAAATCCTAATCTCGAAATACGCCAACTCAACAAGTACCTTCGGAGACACCTGTAGAGCACCTTTATAATCACCCAGTTACGTTGTGACGTTTGGTAGCACACAAAGTGTTCCTCCGGTAAACGGGAGTTGCATAATCTCATAGTCATAGGAACATGTATAAGTCATGAAGAAAGCAATAGCAACATACTAAACGATCAAGTGCTAAGCTAACGGAATGGGTCAAGTCAATCACATCATTCTCCTAATGACGTGATCCCGTTAATCAAATGACAACTCATGTCTATGGTTAGGAAACATAACCATCTTTGATCAACGAGCTAGTCAAGTAGAGGCATACTAGTGACACTCTGTTTGTCTATGTATTCACACATGTATTATGTTTCCGGTTAATACAATTCTAGCATGAATAATAAACATTTATCATGAAATAAGGAAATAAATAATAACTTTATTATTGCCTCTAGGGCATATTTCCTTCAATGCTGACTATGCTAATTATATTGTTGCTAAATACATACCACCTAGTTTCACATACCAACAAAAGAAAAAATTCTTCTATGATTTAAGGAATTACTTTTGGGATGACCCACATCTTTATAAAGAAGGAGTAGATGGTACTATTAGACGTTGTGTACCTGAGCATGAACAGGAACAAATCCTACGGAAATGTCACTCCGAAGCTTATGGAGGGCATCATGCGGGAGATAGAACTGCTCATAAGGTATTGCAATTGGGTTTTTATTGGCCTACTCTCTACAAGGATGCCCGTAAGTTTGTTTTATCTTGTGATGAATGTCAACGAATTGGTAATATTGGTAAGCGTCAAGAAATGCCTATGAATTATTCACTTGCTGTTGAACCATTTGATGTTTGGGGTTTTGATTATATGGGACCTTTTTCTTCCTCCAATGGGTATACACATATTTTGGTTGCTATTGATTATGTTACTAAATAGGTAGAAGCTATTCCAACTAGTAGTGTTGATCATAACACTTCCATTAAAATGCTTAAAGAAGTTATTTTCCCAAGGTTTGGAGTCCCTAGATATTTAATGACTGATGGTGGTTCACACTTTATTCATGGTGCTTTCCGCAAAATTCTTGCTAAATATGATGTTAACCATAGAATTGCATCACCCTATCATCCTCAATCTAGTGGTCAAGTTGAACTTAGCAATAGAGAAATAAAATTAATATTACAAAAACTATTAATAGGTCCCGAAAGAATTGGTCTAAGAAATTGGATGATGCACTTTGGGCCTACAGAACAGCTTATAAAAATCCTATGGGTATGTCTCCCTATAAAATGGTTTATGGAAAAGCTTGTCATTTGCCTCTTGAGTTAGAACATAAAGCATATTGGGCAATTAAAGAACTCAACTATGATTTCAAACTTGCCGGTGAAAACAGGTTATTTGATATTAGCTCATTAGATGAATGGAGAACCCAAGCCTATGAAAATGCCTAATTATTTAAAGAAAAAGTTAAAAGATGGCATGACAAAAGAATCCAAAAGCGGGAATTCAAAGTGGGAGAATATGTTGTTTTGTACAACTCTCGTTTTAGATTCTTTGCAGGAAAACTTCTCTCCAAATGGGAAGGACCATATATTATCGAAGAGGTTTATCGCAAGACACGAGGGCGCTGATGACCCACAAGTATAGGGGATCAATCGTAGTCCTTTTGATAAGTTAGAGTGTCGAACCCAACGAGGAGCAGAAGGAAATGACGAGTGGTTTTCAGCAAGGTATTTTCTGCAAGCACGGAAATAGTCGGTGACAAGTAATTTGATAGCAAGATAATTTGTCACGAGCAAGTAAGTAAATAAAGTGCAGCAAGGTATCCCAATCCTTTTGAGACAAAGGACAGGTCAAAACAGTCTCTTATGATAAGCAAAGCGTTCTTGAGGGTACACGGGAATTTCATCATATTGGTTTGATTCGTGTTCGCTACTTTGATAATTTGATATGTGGATGAACCGGTGCTTAGGTGCCGTTCTTACTTGAACAAACCTCCTCCTTATGATTCATGTGAAATCCCATCCACATGAATTGATCATCATCCCTTTAAAAAGTGTACAGAAATCCAAGAAAGCAACACTGCCTATAACATCAGGATCACCAGAGACACTCGCCAATCACTAGTGAGTTGACACATGCCAGGTTTGTGCCCCTGGCATTGGTACAATATATAGAACCCCGGACATGTCAACCGGCACAAAACAGAAACAATAGCAGAGAATAGGAACATATGGAAGAATAACCAAAGTGCAAAGCTAGAATACTGCTGTCGGTCGATACAGGGTACATCTCATTGCTCCGCAAATGGTCTCACTGGAAGAATCCCTTTGGACAAAGTTTAAGCTAATAATCATCACAGTTCAAACCAAATCGACAAAGCATTCAGCTAGAGCTAGCTAATAGAGAGATATTACAGAAGTTTCTGGCTGCTTAACATAACCAACTTGAGCGAGCAACACACTATGACGGTGCAGCCATTTGGTCAGAAGCAGGTGGTGTTGCGCGCAACCGTCCATGGTTTCAGTCCCTATCCTCCCTTGCTGGCGACCTTGCAGGCGAGCGGCTGCGCAGTGGAAAACAAGCTCAGTGTGGCGCCTCAACGCGATTTAGCAAGCACAAGGAAGCATTTTCAGCGTACTAACCTGCGGCGCCTGTCATAGGCAGGACTGGCTTCACGGCGTTCACGGTCATACTTGGGGCTAGCCCTGTCATCCCCTTTGCCGCCGTATGGGCTTCCACCACGGACATAGTCAGGACTATCTCTGGCACCACCCTTGCCATAGTCCGGGCTGCCCCTCTCCCTGCCCCTGCCATAGTCTGGGCTGCCCCTTTCCCGCCCTCTGCCATAAGGACTTGCCGACCTACCACGATTGTCCCTTCTGTCAGGAGATCTATCACGGCCTCCTCCTCTCCTGTCTGGACTGTACCCATTCCTTTTTTCATCATCGTCACGAAGTGCATACTCAACAGAAATGACCCTGTCCATCACAGTGCTGCCAAAAGAATGAATGGATTCAGTTATAATCAAGCTATTACTGCAGGCCATATAGCAAAAGAATTATTCATGACAGTGTAAGTACTGCCATCAAGAAACAAGTGTTAGCACCTTCCATTAGTACCGTCCAGTGCTTTAGTAGCATCCTCCTGTGTTTCATACTGGACAAATGCAAAGTTCCTTCTGATTCTGATATTTGCAATCTTGCCATACAGATCAAAGTGCTTCTCCAGATCTCTTGTCCTTGTGTTGATCGGATCAAAGTTGATTACAAACAAGGTTTTGGTTGGTTTCACACTGCTTGGAGATCTCTTCCCATTTCCTTTCCGACCACCACTGCGATCCTCCTACACAAATAATAGATAACGGATATTAAGAAAAATAAGGCTACTGAGAGATGACTTTTATTATTTGTTTACAACTGCACACCTTTGTCCATTCGACTCTCAGTCTCCTCCCTTTTCTACCAAAGTCAGTTCTGTCAAGTCTATGGATAGCATCTTCAGCATCACGTTCATCTTCCATGTAGACGAACGCAAATCCTTCAACATTGAACATGGAAAAGTGACTAGTTATTTAAAGTAACTCACACATTTTACTAACCCTTAGGGTAAACAGATAAAGGCGAGTATGGTGATCAAAATCTTTGCAAGATATAGAAAACTGCAAGATCACCTCGGGAAGCTACAAATTGATACGTCAGCACAAATAGGAACAGACCTTTTGTATGTTGCACTAAATGATGTCAGAGTATGATAATCCGAACGTTCATGGTACACCAAAAGAGGTGGTGGTGCTGCCGGTGGAACCTCTACTCTTCTCCAGCCGGCCATGAGATTGGCATGGTTGGATCGACGTGGGAGAGTGTAACCGGGCGGGGGAGGAGGGTGCAACATTGATGTAAAAGTAAGACATCAGTCACAAGGTGGTCGTTTCCAAGTGACAGATGTCATGGTGGACTGTGAGCTCCTGGAAATGGACAGGGCATGAGGCAGGGGCTCGGGCAGGAAAGGTAGAGCCCAGTCCATCAACCAGGATGAGCACAGATGCTTCATGATATTCCTGCGGCAAAGAAACAATTGAGTACTGGACCTAAACTTTAAGAAATTAACTTCTTTTTTCTAAATTTATCCTGGTTTGGAGTTGTCCAATGACTTTGACAAAATAACATAAACATAATCTGATTCTGTTGAACATTCTCTGGCCTGATACACTTTGTCCAATCATATCTTATAACAGACCGCAGCATACTGCACCAGGGATGGTTGAAGAAATGATGGCAGTCTTTGGAGCAACGAGGACGGCTGTTTCCACTTGGCATCCACCCAAACTTGTTGAAGCTAACTGAGCACACCATTCACTGCATTCCCTTGGAAGACTTGTATGGAGCTAATGTATTTGTGCACATCAATATCCTTCTCGAGTAAATAGCAGTTTGCACCAGGTAAATTGGATATGAAAAAACACAATTTAAAGCTGTTTACTCAAGCACTACACTTGTAGGTTTATTTCTTAGAAGAGTTTGTTGTCTTAATGACTGAGACCACCAAATAGGTGCAATGGCAAATCAGATGGTAAAAGGGGCAACTTAAATCTAGAGAATGGACAAGAACAGTCTTACCTGTCTTCATGTCAACTCGCTCCACTCTTCCATATTTGCCGAAAAGACGCTCGATTTCAGACTGGCGGGCATCATAGTCAAGGTTCCCGCAGAAAATTGGCCTCATGTCGCTGTACAAACAGCTCTTCTCCAAAAACCTATTCGAAGATAGAAGTCAGTGGAACTGTTAATCATGGACAATAATGATGCACATTCTCAGTAGATAATAGCAGATTCACGCGGTCTCTATTCCAGACATTTTACACAGAAACTAAAGACAAACATCACTAGCAGATTTGCAAAAAATCAGCACATTTGAGGTACTTATGAGGAGTTGGGCATTTGCTAGCTAGATTCATTTACCCAAATGGGATGCAAACTGCAATGATGACCGGGTATCTAACGCACTGGAAGCTCAAACACCTTGGCGTCCAACAATACTGATCAGCTGACCAGCAAAATGGTAACGCAAATATGTTTTACAGAATTGCAGTCTCAATAAATAGTGTCGTTGCAGTTTATTAACCAGCGTCAGAGTCTGTATGACCGAATGAAAATCTCTAGGATGATAATACTATATTACTTCAAACGGTAGCACAAGAGAGTGGCGTAGCATCCATGATACTCCCTCTGTTCCAATATAGTGCATATATAGATTCTTTTTCCAAAGTCAAACTTTGTAGAAAAAGTATCCCCAAGACCTAACAAACAGATCCAATATAAACCGCAATAAAGCAACCCAATGAACAGCAACGCTGCGGCAGCATCTACTTACCAGCACCTGACAACCACGATAAATTTTTCACAGCCTAAACAGCACACATATTATAGGTAGCAGTCACCGTTGCCAGATTTCTTGGTTTGGCGCAGCTAAACCGAACTATCCCCTACATGCCCAGAATCCGCCAGCGCTCCCGGTCAGAAGGAGCTACGAAAAGCAACGCAAAGAAAAGGCGAGCTAGAGTCCTATGGCAAAAAAAAAAAAAATCGCCAGATCTGAGCTCCGGAGAACTGAGGCGGCCGAGCGAGCGCCAGATCCAGGGAGGGAACGCGGACGAGCGCCGCGCTTCGGGGAGGAATCGTGGCATGCGAGAGGCGTGGGATTGCGCGGCGTTACCTTCGGAGGGCGGGGAGGGCGAAACCCTAGGTTTCCACGGGCGCGGCTGGTTTGGACCCGGCGGCGAAGGGAGCGGGGAGGACAGAAAAGGGCAGGGCGAGACGGGCTGGTGGTCCGTGGTCCGTGGCCCGTGGCCCGTGAGGGGGAGGGAGGGAGGGGTTTATAGGTGCGAGGGAACACGAGGGGCTGTGAGGTGGGGCCCACCTGTCGGTGTGACGCATTTCTTCGAAAGATTTCAAAGTTGGTGTGTAAAGTCAAACTCCCTAGAACTACAACTCTTTATTATAGTATTTTTATTACTGTCATGTGGGGGCCACCATTCGGGGCGATACACACTCTCTCAAACTGCCATGTTCTCATTCAAAGATGGATATGTTCCATATTCAACGTAGACATTAGGTAATAAAGGTCTAGATGCGACTACGACGACGGCATGATCTAACGATAACGCATGGCTCCTGGCCCCGTCATTAGAGGAGTCCAAAGGTATCTCCATTAAGATAGTCGCACTCTCCTTGGCACCTCTCGTTGGGGGCTCCCGCTCGACCCAGACAAAGGCCTCGGTGGCACCCCTCCTGTAGGCCTACCACCCCACCCAAATGCAGCATCGGCGACACCCCTCCTATGGGAATCCAGCTCCTCACAAATGATGACCTTGGTGGCGGAAGCGTCCGTGGCCACCTTGAGCGCCCTCTCATCCTCGGCGGTCGAATCACCAATTGCTGCATGGAGCGTCCTTTCCTCAGCCGTGGAAGCATATGCGGCCTCCTTGATTCCTCTTCGGCCATGATGGTGATGACCTTGACAGTTGAAGAATCTATTGTCGCGTGGCGTGCAACATCATTCCCTCCTCGATGACAACGATGGCGGCCTCATCCTTCATGACCTCCAATGACTCGGTGACTCCACAAGATCATTCTCAATCTCGTCATTGAAGGACATGCTTGGTTGTCATTTACAATTTGCCTGCATTGCATGCTTGACTCAGTTGGGCCTGGGTGAGGAAAAACAAGGAAAAACCATCATCTGCACATCGTTTGGTTGTCCATGTGACGTCTAGGCTGCCTGCATTAGGGGATCGGTTTTGGCATGGTGTTTGTTGTCCTGCATTGGCCGGGTGTAAGTGCATCTAGTGCCCCTTAGTGATTTTGGTGTATTGAAGACTTATAGGTTAAGGGACTAATGTGTTTGTGAGTGTACATAGGTCTTATAAGTCTCTGAGGAGTTTGATATATCCGAAGAATGTCGACCCCTAAAAATAAATGTCTTCAACTGAAGACTTTGTGCTTTTCTTGAAGACTTTGAAAATGAAGAAATTGGTGTGACCTTGAAAATACTGATGTGAGGATTATGAAGCGTGAATACTTTTGTTTTCATAGTTTCATTTCCTTCTTTTGAGTCTTAGGAAACACCGTACTGTTAAAAGGGGTCGAGGTAATACTAAGAAAAAGTTTCCAAGTGATGCTCATCTCAAAGCCTACACATACCCAATCCTTCGAGTGAAGCCTTTGGAAATCTCTTGCAGTTCAGTCAATTTCTTCAGTGACAGAGACGAAGTTCTTCTGGTCTCTGAGGAATTTGTTCTGACTGAGGAGTTAGGAATTAGCCAGTGCGAATTGCCTACAGTGAGGAACATGATAGCCCTAAGGAATTTGAGAGCTCAAATTTCCGACCGTTGCTGCGCTTCGCGCCAGCTGTTCCAAATATCTTATCCACATAACGGTCATATCATTAGGGGCATTTATGTCTTATCATGTCGGGCTGCTCCTTGGCTATAAATAGCCGCCCCCTCAATCACTAGCTGGTTGGCTGCTCCGAGAGATAGATTGACACTTGTCTTTTAGAGCACCCCATCCTCCGAGGACTTTGAGAGAAAATCATCAGTGAGGAAAAACCCAAAGTGATTGAGCATCACTGAAGAGATTGTTCCTGTGTGGAGCCGACGCTTTTTACCTTTGAAGACTGTGCATCTTCCAGATGGTTAGTGATATGTCTCCAACGTATCTATAATTTTTTATTGTTTCATGTTATTATATTATCTGTTTTGGATGTTTTATATGCATTTATATGCTATTTTATATTATTTTTTAGACTAACCTATTAACCTAGAGCCCAGTGCCAATTTCTGTTTTTTCCTTGTTTTTGAGTTTTACAGAAAAGGAATACCAAACGGAGTCCAAATGAGCTGAAACTTTACGATGATTTTTTATGTACCAGAAGAAGCCCACGGGGTATCGGAGATGGACCAGAGGAGCCACGAGGCATCCACAAGGGTGGAGGGCGCCCCCCCCAGGGCGCGCCCCACTACCTTGTCGCTGCCTCGTGGACCCCCCTGACTTGAAACCGACGCCAAAAATTCCTATAAATCCATAAACCCCCAGAAAGAAACCTAGATCGGGAGTTCCGCCGCCGCAAGCCTCTGTAGCCACGAAAAACCAATCGGGAGCCCGTTCCGGCACCCTGCCAGAGGGGGAAACTATCACCGGAGGCCATCTTCATCATCCCGACGGTCTCCATGACGAGGAGGGAGTAGTTCACCCTTGGGGCTGAGGGTATGTACCAGTAGCTATGTGTTTGATCTCTCTCTCTCGTGTTCTTGATTTGGCACGATCTTGATGTACCGCGAGCTTTGTTATTATAGTTGGATCATATGGTGTCTCTTCCCTCTCTATCTCTTGTTGTGATGAATTGAGTCTTGCCCTTTGAGGTTTCATTATGTTGGATTGAGTATTGGATTTGAGAACACTTGATGTATGTCTTGCGATGAGATATCTGTGGTGACAATGGGATGTTCTACTGATTCACTTGATGTATGTTTTGGCACTCAACTCGCGGATTCCCGAGGTGACATTGGGGTAATCTATGCATAGGGGTTGATGCACGTTTTTGTCCTACGTTCTCCGATAGAAACTTTGGAGTGATTCTTTGTTGCACGTTAAGGGATTGTTATATGATCCAATTATGTTATCATTATTGAGAGAACTTGCACTAGTGAAAGTATGAACCCTAGGCCTTGTTTCCAAGCATTGCAATACCGTTTTTGCTCACTTTTGTTGCTTGCTACCTTGCTATTCTTATATTTTCAGATTACAAAAACCTATATCTACTATCAATATTACACTTGTATCACCATCTCTTCGCCGAACTAGTGCACCTATACAATTTACCATTGTATTGGGTGTGTTGGGGACACAAGAGACTCTTTGTTATTTGGTTGCAGGGTTGTTTGAGAGAGACCATCTTCATCCTACGTCTCCCACGGATTGATAAACCTTAGGTCATCCACTTGAGGGAAATTTGCTACTGTCCTACAAAACTCTGCACTTGGAGGCCCAACAACGTCTACAAGAAGAAAGGTTGAGCTCTTTTCTGGCGCCGTTGCCGAGGAGGCTAGGTAAGCGGCACTCACATCCCGTCAACGAAGCTTTTTTCTGGCACCGTTGCCGGGGAGGTGAGTGCTTGAAGGTATATCTTTAGATCTTGCAATCGAATCTTTTAGTTTCTTGTTTTATCACTAGTTTAGTCTATAAAAGAAAACTACAAAAAAATAGAATTGAGGTTGCCTCATATGCTTCATCTTTTTAATGTCTTTCGTGAAAATGATGGAAAAGAAAATTGTGCTCAAGTGTTAGAAGAAGAAGTCTATAAATTGTTTGGCACTAAATCTTTGAATGATGAGCATGATTGCAATGTTGTTAGTATGAATTCCTTGAATATCCATGATGCTAATGATATGCAAAGCCACAAGCTTGGGGATGCTATGTTTGATGAAGATGATATTTTTTGTCCCCCAAGTTTTGATGAGAAAATTTATTATGATGAAAGCATGCCTCCTATTTATGATGATTATATTGATGAAAGTGGGTTTGAAAGAGTGTCAACTCTAGGTACTAATGATCCCACTATTTTGGAGGGTGTTGAATCTTTTCACAATATTGATAAAAGTGGATTTGGAGAGGTCATGACTTTATTTAGTAATGAATCCACTATTTTGGAAGAGGTTCCAATTGATTATGAGAACAAAGTTGCTATCTATGATGATTATTGTGATGACATGTATGCTATAAAGAATAATGATAACCATGAAACTTGTCATCATGATTTTAATTTTCAATTGGATTGTGCCTCACATGATAGTTATTTTGTTGAATTTGCTCCTCCCACTACTATGGATGTGAAGAAATTTGCTTATGTGGAGAGTAACAAATTTTCTATGCTTATGAATCATGAAAAGAATGCTTTATGTGATGGTTATATTGTTGAATTCATTCATGATGCTACTGAAAATTATTATGAGGGAGGAATATATGCTTGTAAGAATTGCAATAATATCAAGTTTCCTCTCTATGTGTTGAAAATCTTGAAGTTATGCTTGTTTTGCCTTCCTATGCTAGTTGATTCTTGCTCCCATAAATTGTTTGATCACAAAATCCCTATGCATAGGAAGTGGGTTAGACTTAAATGTGCTTGTCATATGCTTCATGATGCTCTCTTTGTGTTTCAATTCTTTACTTTTATGCGAGCACCATTAAAATCATCATGCCTAGCTAAAAAGGCATTAAAGAAAAGCGCTTGTTGGGAGACAACCAAATATTTACCCCTACTATTTTTGTGTGTTAACATGATTAAGCTACTGTAGTAATCATGTTTTATAGGTTTTGTTTCAATAAAGTGCCAAGTAAAGCCTTTGGGATAGTGTGGATGATAGTTGACTTGATTCTGTGCAAAAACAGAAACTTTTGTGTCCAGTACAGAAATTCCTATATTTTACTGGAACGTAAAAAACTTCTGAATTTTTTATAGTTGATTGGTATAAAAAATTTATACGTTGTCCCAATTTTTCAGAATTTTTGGAGTAACAGAAGTATGAGCTTAATTCAGATCTTTACAGACTGTTCTGTTTTTGACAGATTTTGTTTTCGATGCATAGTTTGCTTATTTTCTAGTTTCTATGGCTTATATTGCTTAATATAAATTGTAGAAATGATAGGGTACAGTAGGTATCATGTGAGAAATTTTTTGAATCTTGTCTTGACAGTACCAAAGTGAATGATTTGTTTTATCATACTAACCCATCTCACGAAGTTCCGTTAAGTTTTGTGTGATTGAAGTTTTCAAGTTTTGGGTGAGATATCGATATGAAGAGAATAAGGAGTGACAAGACCCTAAGCTTGGGGATGCCCAAGGCACCCCAAGGTAATATTCAAGGAAGATCCAAGCAACTAAGCTTGGGGATGCCCTGGAAGGCATCCCTTCATTCGTCTTCAACATTATCGGTAACCTTACTTGGAGCTATATTTTTATTCGTCACATGATATGAGTTTTGCTTGGAGCATCATTTTATTTTATTAGTATTTGCTTACTGTTATTTAGAGTAATGTTTTGTATCTTTTAGTTCAATAAAAGTGTCAAGTATAGCCTCTACCATGCTTATTTTGCAAGTCTATATGTTGCTGTTTTGAAAACAGAAAGTTTTCTATCATTGTCTGAATTCTTCTGGAAAGTAAGAATGTGGTAAAATCTTGAAATTTTTACACAATGAGTAACAACAAATTTTCTACAGTGTGGTAATTTTTTAGAATTTTTGGATTTAGGGAAGTATGAGTACAGTTGCAGTCTTTACAGTCTGTCCTGTTTAGACAGATTGCTGTTATGTTTGCATTGTTTGCATATGTTTGCTTGTTTAATGATTCTATTTGAGGATAGGAGTATTAAATATGCAGAGGCATTTAGTATGCAATGTTAAATAATAATTTTAGTGATTTTCTACAGTAGAGAATGATAAGGTTTTGCATTTGATTTATACTAACTTTTCTCACAAGTTCTTGTTGAGTTTTGTGTGCATGAAGTTTTTAAGATTTAGGGAAACCGTGATATAAAAGGAATTAAGGAGACACAAAAGCTCAAGCTTGGGGATGCCCAAGGCATTGCTAGTTAATATTTCAAGAAGTCTCAAGCATCTAAGCTTGGGGATGCCCCGGTAGGCATCCCACCTTTCTTCATCAAGAATCATCGGTTAGTATCGGTTGAGCCTAAGTTTTTGCTTCTTCACATGATGTGTGCTATTTTTAGAATGTCATTTTATTTTGCTTGCTATTTGAATAAAATATTAAGATCTAAAATTTTAAATGAGAGAGAGTCCTCACACAGCTACATAATTATTTGACTACTCATTGATCTTCACTTATATCTTTTTGGAGTAGTTTGTCAGTTGCTCTAGTGCTTCACTTATATCTTTTTAGAGCACGGCAGTGGTTTTATTTTGAAGAAATTGATGAACTCTCATGCTTCACTTATATTATTTTGAGAGTCTTTAAATAGTATGGCAATTTTCTTAGGTTATGAATTTAGTCCTAATATGATGGGCATCCAAGAGGGATATAATAAAAACTTTCATCTAAAGTGCATTGAATACTATGAGAAGTTTGATTCCTTATGATTGTTTTGAGATATAAAGATGGTGATATTAGAGTCATGCTAGTGATTAATTATGGATTGGTAGAAATACTTGTGTTAAAGTTTGTGATTCCCGTAGCATGCACGTATGGTGAACCGTTATGTGATGAAGTCGGAGCATGATTTATTTATTGATTGTCTTCCTTATGAGTGGCGGTCGGGGACGAGCGATGGTCTTTTCCTGCCAATATATCCCCCTAGGAGCATGCATGTAGTACTTTGTTTCGATGGCTAAGAAAATTTTGCAATAAGTATGTGAGTTTTTTATGACTAATGTTGAGTCCATGGATTATACGCACTCTCACCCTTCCACCATTGCTAGCCTCTCTAGTACCGCGCAACTTTCGCCGGTGCATTAAACCCACCATATACCTTCCTCAAAACAGCCACCATACCTACCTATTATGGCATTTCCATAGCCATTCCGAGATATATTGCCATGCAACTTCCACCGTTCCGTTTATTATGGCACGCTTCATCATTGTCATATTGCTTTGCATGATCATGTAGTTGACATCGTATTTGTGGCAAAGCCACCATTCATATTTTTTATACATGTCTCTCTTGATCATTGCACATCCCGGTACACCGCCGGAGGCATTCATATAGAGTCATATTTTTGTTCTAAGTATCGAGTTGTAATTCTTGAGTTGTAAGTAAATAAAAGTGTGATGATCATCATTATTAGAGCATTGTCCCATGTGAGGAAAGGATGATGGAGACTATGATTCCCCCACAAGTCGGGATGAGACTCCGAACTAAAAAGAAAAGAAAAAAGAGAAAAGAAAAAAAAAGAAAAAAAGAGAGGCCAAAGAGCCCAAAATAAAAAAAATGAGAGAAAAGAGAGAAGGGGCAATGCTACTATCCTTCTTCCACACTTGTGCTTCAAAGTAGCACCATGATCTTCATGATAGAGAATCTCCTATTTTGTCACTTTCATATACTAGTGGTAATTTTTAATTATAGAACTTGGCTTTGTATATTCCAATGATGGGCTTCCTTAAAGTGCCCTAGGTCTTCGTGAGCAAGCGAGTTGGATGCACACCCACTTAGTTTCTTTTTTAGCTTTCATACACTTATAGCTCTAGTGCATCCGTTGCATGGCAATCCCTACTCACTCACATTGATATCTATTGATGGGCATCTTCATAGCCCATTGATACGCCTAGTTGATGTGAGACTATCTCCTTTTTGGTCTTCTCCACAACCACCATATTCTATTCCACCTATAGTGCTATATCCATGGCTCACGCTCATGTATTGCGTGAAAGTTGAAAAAGTTTGAGAACACAAAAAGTATGAAACAATTGCTTGGCTTGTCATCGGGGTTGTGCATGATTTAATACTTTGTGTGATGAAGATGGAGCATAGCCAGACTATATGATTTTGTAGGGATAACTTTCCTTGGCCATATTATTTTGAGAAGACATGATTGCTTTATTAGTATGCTTGAAGTACTATTGTTTTTATGTCAATATTAAACTTTTGTTTTGAATGTTATGTATCTGAACATTCATTCCACAATAAAGAAAATTACATGTATAAATATGTTAGGTAGCATTCCACATCAAAAATTCTGTTTTTATCATTTACCTACTCGAGGACGAGCAGGAATTAAGCTTGGGGATGCTTGATACGTCTCCAACGTATCTATAATTTTTTATTGCTCCATGCTATTATATTATCTGTTTTGGATGTTTTATATGCATTTATATGTTATTTTATATTATTTTTGGGACTAACCTATTAACCTAGAGCCCAGTGCCAGTTTATGTTTTTCCTTGTTTTTGAGTTTTACAGAAAAGGAATACCAAACAGAGTCCAAACGAGCTGAAACTTTACGATAATTTTTTATGGACCAGAAGAAGCCCACGGAGTATTGGAGATGGACCAGAGGAGCCACGAGGCATCCACAAGGGTGGAGGGCGCACCCCCCTACCTTGCTGCTACCTCGTGGACCCCCCTGACTTGAAACCGACGCCAAAAATTCCTATAAATCCAGAAACCCCCAGAAAGAAACCTAGATCGGGAGTTCCGCCGCCGCAAGCCTCTGTAGCCACGAAAAACCAATCGGGAGCCCGTTCCGACACCCTGCCGGAGGGGGAAACCATCACCATGGCCATCTTCATCATCCCGGCGGACTCCATGACGAGGAGGGAGTAGTTCACCCTTGGGGCTAAGGATATGTACCAGTAGCTATGTGTTTGATCTCTCTCTCTCTCGTTTTCTTGATTTGGCACGATCTTGATGTACCGCGAGCTTTGTTATTATAGTTGGATCATATGGTGTTTCTTCCCTCTCTATCTCTTGTTGTGATGAATTGAGTCTTGCTCTTTGAGGTTTCATTATGTTGGATTGAGTATTGGATTTGAGAACACTTGATGTATGTCTTGCGATGAGATATCTGTGGTGACAATGGTATGTTCTATTGATTCACTTGATGTATGTTTTGGCACTCAACTCGCGGATTCCCAAGGTGACATTGGGGTAATCTATGCATAGGGGTTGATGCACGTTTTCGTCCTACGTTCTCCGATAGAAACTTTGGAGTGATTCTTTGTTGCACGTTGAGGGATTGTTATATGATCCAATTATGTTATTATTGTTGAGAGAACTTGCACTAGTGAAAGTATGAACCCTAGGCCTTGTTTCCAAGCATTGCAATACCGTTTTTGCTCACTTTTCTTACTTGCTACCTTGCTGTTTTTATATTTTCAGATTACAAAAACCTATATCTACTATCCATATTACACTTGTATCACCATATCTTCGCCGAACTAGTGCACCTATACAATTTACCATTGTATTGGGTGTGTTGGGGACACAATAGACTCTTTGTTATTTGGTTGCAGGGTTGTTTGAGAGAGACCATCTTCATCATACGCCTCCCACGGATTGATAAACCTTAGGTCATCCACTTGAGGGAAATTTGCTATTGTCCTACAAAACTCTGCACTTGGAGGCCCAACAACGTCTACAAGAAGAAAGGTTGTGTAGTAGACATCAGTTAGGCGTCATGGTCTAGAGCATCCAAGAGGAATTGTGGATCACCGAGTGACCGAGTCTGTGAAGGTTTGGAAGTCACCTTGAAGACTTACCATGAGTGATTGGGCGAGGTCTGTGTGACCTTAGCTCAAGGAGAATACGGTAAGGACTGTGTGTCCTTTGGTTTAAATACCAAGCCACTCCAACAAGACGTACAACTGTCACAACAGTTGGAACTGGTCTACCAAATCACTGTCTTCACCGAGCCACTGGTTCTATTTCCTCAACCCTTTCAATTCCTCACTTACTTGCTGTTGAACTTGATCGTAACTGTTTGAAGATTTTGACTGAAGACTTTCTCAATTTCCTCAACCCTATTTCTTCAGTCACCTTGTCTTCTGCATGTTTATCCTGTTTACACGCTACTTGTGCTCTATGTATATTTCATTTCATCATGATGACTATGCTACTTCCTTGTTATGCATGCACCTGAGTACTTTATCCGCTGCTTGTATTTTGTCACTTAGCAAATTCCTCAAGTAGTAATTCCTTAGTGACAAATTTGTAAAAATCGCCTATTCACCCCCCTCTAGTCGATATAACGCACTTTTAATTGGTATCAAAGCAAGGTACTCCCTTGTTCTGTGTGATTTTGGTTTAACCACCTGGAGTTTTAGTTATGTCGACTGCAGGTATGATCAAGGTCTCGGCTGGGTGTCCTTCCTTCGATGGGACAGACTACCCCTACTGGAAGAACAAGATGCGCATGCATCTTGAGGCAATTGACAACGATCTCTGGTACGTTGTGGAAAATGGCGTTCCATCCATCACTCCCTCCGTGAACGCCGCTGATGTGAAGAGATTCAAGCAACTCGACTCTCAAGTGAAGAATATCATATGTGGCCATCTGAGCAAAGGACAGTACGGCAGAGTGAGTGCTTTGGAGTCTGCAAAGCTTATCTGGGATAGGCTGTCCAGGGTCAACAAAGGAATCTCAACCCAACGCGATTCTCGAGTTGACGTTCTTCGCAATCTCTTCAACCGCTTCAAAAGACTCGACAATGAAATATTCAGCAAACCTTTGATCGCTTCACTGATATCTCCAATGAGCTTCAAGCTCTTGGTGCCACTGACATCACCGACCATGAGGTGGTGAAGAAATTGCTGAGATCTCTTGATTCCTCATTCGATACACTGGCACTGATGATTCAAGAACGTGGAGACTACAAGTCACTAGATCCCGCTGATATCCTCGAGAGACTGAATACTCACGAATTCCAACAAGCTGAGAAGAGAGACCTCTACGGGCCAAGCTATGGAAGATCACGTGCACTGAAGGCCAAGGCAATTTCCTCATCTGAAGAGGAAGATTCTGACAGTAGCCTTGGTGATCCTGAGGAACTGAGCCAGGAGCTAGCAATGCTCGTGAGGAAATTCCAGAAGTTCTCAAGGCGTGGCCGTTTTGGAAAATCTTCAAGAGGTGATTGAGATCAAATTCTTCATATCGCGATTACAAGAAAAGGACTTGCCACAAATGCAAAAAGCCTGGTCACTACATGGATGATTGTCCTCAGTGGCTGAAGGAATAAAAAAAGAAGAAGTATTCAAAGTCCTCATCGTCAAAATCTTCAAAGTCTTCATCTCACAAGAAGAGCAGTTCCAGAAAGGCTCGAGCATTCATTGGCAAGGAAATGGACTCTAAAGCTGAATCTGAGGAAAATGAGGAAGAGGAGGAATCTAAGGAGTCAGACTCTGGTGTGGCGAGCCTAGCTCTCGCTACTGCTTTTGTCAGCAAGTCCATCTTCAACTATGAGGAAAATGACGACTCCAACACTGCTGACAATGGCAACGATGACTTCACTCCCACCTATTGCTTCATGGCAAAAGGTGCCAAGGTACTCAAATATCCCTCCTCTAAATCTATTGAAGATGAATCTGATGAAAATCTCAAACCTAGCTATTCCAAACTTGCTAATGTTGCCATGAAACAACAAAAAGCTTTGGGAAAAGATTCAAAATCTGCTAGACAAAAGCGATGACCTGTTGGGTGAGAAAATGAATCGAACTCAAACCCTGACTGATGATCTTCAACGACTTCATTCTAAGTTTGATAACCTTCAAAGTCGTCATGAAACCCTCTTAGCTGATCATGAGAAGCTTTCTTATGAATTTCTTCAAAGAAAGCAAGATCTTGAGAAACTAAGGGTGAGTCATGATGATCTTCGAAGGGAAAATGATTCTTTGCTTGCTCAACAGATCAGTACTGCTCAGGAAGAATTTATTGCACCCTATTTGAAATGCATTGAACGTGAATCTGCTAATTCTTCACTGGATGTTCAAATGCTTCTATTGCTGCAACTTCTTCAACTGTTTCTATGGTCACAAATTCCTCATCTGAGGATACCACAAGTACCACTAACGAAAATGCAGGGTTGAAGGAATTGTATGTGACAGGCATGTACAAAAGCCTCAAAGGGCATCAGGATCTTTGTGATGTGCTTAAAAAGCAGATCCTAAACAAGAACCCTAGGAAAGAGGGTATTGCCTTTGAGAGGAAACTCAATGCTGATGGGTCCTACTGGAAACCTGAGCAGTATCCCAAAACCACATGGGTTGCTGCAAAAGGACCTCCTGTAGATCCTTCTACTTTATCTGGCTTTACATGTGAATCTTCATGTTCATCTGATGAATCATTTGACTCCAACTATAATTTGTTCAAAAATCAGAATGGTGAAGTATTTGTGAGATATGTTGGAACTAACTGCAGGAACGGTCCTCCTATGAAGAAAATATGGGTTCCCAAAAGGTGCCTTGAAAGTCTTCAGGTGAATGTCCTCATGACACCACCTGTGAAGAACAGGAACCCCAGATCAAATTCCTCATATGGATCAAATTCCTCATATGATCATCATCATGCTAGTGCATCTGTTTCGCAGGGAAAATCTAAGGGTCATGAATATGTGCATTATTCTTCAAATCATTATGTTCATAAGTCCTCGAAGATTTCTCTACTTACTCATATGCATACTCTAACCCCTCTTCTGTGAAACGAAGTGCACTGGCTTCAGTGCCACCATTCTCATATGGAGCTCACAGAATGATGAATTCTTTGCCACCCCTCCATATGTGGGTGGTGAAGAAAAAGAACTAATCTCTTATGCAGGGTCAGGTCTCCAGATGAACTTGAACGTCTGAAGAATTTGCTGGAGACCTGAGAATGCTTGAAAGTACGCAAGCTAATCATGAAGAAATGAATTACTCATTTCTCACATCCTTATATTGCTGTATCTATTATACCGCTTGATGAAATTCTATCTGACGAATTTGATGTCATATTCTTCACTCTGAAGTATATGCGTTCGTAAGATGCACTAATTTGTTTGCAGGATGAATCTCTCAAAGCTACTGAGTGAGTCCTCGACAGTGGATGTACAAATCACATGACTGGTGACAGGAACTTACTGATGGACTCTACTCTATCTCCATCACATCTGAAGCATATTACCTATGCTGACAAAGGAAAAAGCAAGGTATTGGGTCTAGGTAGGGTTGCAATCTCAAAGGATCGACACATGGACAAAGTCATGCTTGTCGAATCTCTTAGATTCAACCTCATGTTGTCTCAATGCTTTTGTGATCTTGATATGGTTGTCGTCTTTGGCAAATATTGTTGCATAGTGTTGTAGTGGGCTTTTGCCTTGTGGAGTCTTGGCCCATGTGGCCCAACTGGAGCTGATATATATGTTGGTCTCCTGCACAGGAAAACCTAAGAAAGACTGAATCGTTCTCCCACTCCACGACTGGCTCCAAGGCTCACTGGCGGCTGCTCTGCTCTAGGTTAGTGCTGTTCCATTTCAACATGGTATCAGATGTGACGCCCCCGGCTCAATCGTGCACTAATCATACACGCAAATGCACATGATCAAGCCTAAGGACTCACGGGAAGATATCACAACACCGCTCTAAAACATAAATAAAGTCATACAAGCTTTATATTACAAGCCAGGGGCCTCGAGGGCTCGAATACAAAAGCTCGCATACAAGCGTCAGCGGAAGCATCAGATATCTGAGTACAGATATTAAAAGAGAAACAGAAAGGCCTTTAGAAAGGCGGGGCAAAATAAAACACTACGATCGAAAGGCGCGGGCCTCCTGCCTGGGACCCTCCGATCCTACTCCTGGTCGTCAGTCAACTCGTAGCAGTATCCACCCTCGGGGTAGTAGTAGCGATCGTCGGCGGGGACAGCTGTCTCAGGGGCTCCGTCATCTTGGTCACGACAAACTGATATGGGGATAAAAGGAAAACAAAGCAACCGTGAGTACTCAGAAGTACTCAGCAAGCAAGGATCTACACTACATATGCAACATTATCAAAGGAAGGCTGTATATGTGGACTGGGCTGCAGAAATGCCAGAATAGAGGGGAAAGCCTAGTCCTATCGAAGACTAGCATCTTTAGCGGTCTTGCAGCAATAGAAGAGAGTAGAACAGTACAATATAATGTAGCAGTATCATTAAGTCTCAACCTCACCCAGAGATCCTTTCTCGACTCCCTGCGAGAAAGCAATCCCAGAGCCATACAGTCATCAACCTCGTCCTGAGATCCCTTCTCGACTCCCTGCGAGAAGCAATCCCAGAGCCATAGTATCCAAGTATCCAGTTCTAATTGTATCAATCAGGATACAACTCCGAGTGTCCGTTACCGTAGGACAGGCTATCGATAGATGTTTTCTTCCCTGCAGGGGTGCACTAACTTACCCACCACGCTCGCTTAACTCCGGCCGGACACACTTTTCCGGGTCATGCCCGACCTCGGCCAAACGACACACCGCAGCCCTACCTAGAGCTCAGCAGAAAGGTCCCCGCCGGTCTACATCCTAAGCGCAAGGGGGTCTTGGGCCATCGCCCCTCGCCCTCCGGGTCGTTGCGCACATGGCTCAGATCCAAGCACCACCTCTGTCGTGAATGGCGCCAATCACTCCATGCCGCACTGCTGAACTGGACGTCTGTCAGAGCTTTCGGCTGATGCATACGATGCAGAACGCCCATACTATGCCCACGTGATGGTTAGTGCTATCGGGCCAGAGGCCCACTCGAATCAAATATCCAAACCGTTAGTACCTTGGGGCTGCGGTAACGAGCAGAGACTCACGATCGATGTGACCCCCGTCGCCCCGTCTCGAGGACTTGCGGCAAGGGCCAAGAATGCCCGGCCACGCCTCGTATTCATCACTCGGGCACCATACAGGCAACCCGTCTTCACATCACACGCGGGTACCCCTCAGGGTCGACCCGCCTATCCAAGTAACAGTGTAAAGTCCAAGTATCCGTGTGTCCATAACATCAGAGGAATCCGAGGTATCACCCTCGTTGAATTCCCACTCGATGTATCCGTCAAGGTGAACTCGGAGGAATCACCCTCGCTGGGTTCCCACTTGTGGTGTTGTACGACGGCATCGTTATCGGAAGCGGTGAAGGAGGAATCACCCTCGATGACCATGACCGAATAGCTACTCTACAGAGTTAACATCTGAAGTGCTACAAGAGGTTTCACCCTCGGCACTCGATAGTAACGCTGCAGTGTCGATACACTAAAGGGGGGTGATGTGCGGTGCCGGGGCCTGGTCTTCGATCCCGTTGCTCGGGTCTTCTGATAATCCAGCGGGGCAGTCGGGACTAGTGGGGTCACTGATAGGTCTCTACCTAGCCTATACTATACAGTTTAGGGTAAGCAGGTAAGGTTTCAATTGCAAGTTACAATAAACAGGCTATGCATCAGAATAGGTAAAGCAGTAGCAGCAGCAATTCTAATGCAAGCAGGAGAAATTAGAATGGGCGATATCGGGATGATCAAAGGGGGGGCTTGCCTGGTTGCTCGGCGGCAAGGGCAAGGTCGTCAATGGTGTCTTCGGTCTCCGGAGCTGCGTCGGTCTCGGGGACGACGTCGGGGTCTAACGAGAGAGAAGAGGGGGGAGGGACAGTAAATACAAAGCAAACAAGAGCATGTCATGTCAATAAGCAGAGCTAGCGGTGTTCTATCGTAGTGCTAGGTAATCCCGGTGAAGGGGAAAGACGTCCGGGAAAGTATTCCCAGTGTCCGGCTTTTCGGACAGACGAAAAGAGGGGAACGGTTGCATGTTCGGATAGTTAGGGACGTGTGACGGACGAACGGACCGCGTATTCGGACATGCAACCGTTCCCCTCTTTTTGTCTGTCCAAAAAGCCGGACACTGGGAATACTTTCCCGGACGTCTTTCCCCTTCGCCGGGATTACCTAGCACTACGATAGAACACCGCTAGCTCTGCTTATTGACATGACATGCTCTTGTTTGCTTTGTATTTACTGTTCCCCCCCCCTCTTCTCTCTCGTTAGACCCCGACGTCGTCCCCGAGACCGACGTAGCTCCGGAGACTGGAGACACCATTGACGACCTTGCCATTGCCGCCGAGCAACCAGGCAAGCCCCCCCTTTGATCATCCCGATATCGCCCATTCTAATTTCTCCTGCTTGCATTAGAATTGCTGCTGCTACTGCTTTACCTATTCTGATGCATAGCCTGTTTATTGTAACTTGCAATTGAAACCTTACCTGCTTACCCTAAACTGTATAGTATAGGCTGGGTAGAGATCTATCAGTGACCCCACTAGTCCCGACTGCCTCGTTGGATTATCAGAAGACCTGAGCAACGGGATCGAAGACCAGGCCCCGGCACCGCACATCACCCCCCTTTAGTTGTATCGACACTGCAGCGTTACTATCGAGTGCCGAGGGTGAAACCTCTTGTAGCACTTCAGATGTTAACTCTGTAGAGGAGCTATTCGGTCGTGGTCATCAAGGGTGATTCCTCCTTCACCGCTTCCGATAACGACGCCGTCGTACAACACCACAAGTGGGAACCCAGCGAGGGTGATTCCTCCGAGTTCACCTTGACGGATACATCGAGTGGGAATTCAATGAGGGTGATACCTCGGATTCCTCTGATGTTATGGACACACGGATACTTGGACTTTACACTGTTACTTGGATAGGCGGGTTGACCCTGAGGGGTACCCGCGTGTGATGTGAAGACGGGTTGCCTGTATGGTGCCCGAGTGATGAATACGAGGCGTGGCAGGGCATTCTTGGCCCTTGCCGCAAGTCCTCGAGACGGGGCGACGGGGTCACATCGATCGTGAGTCTCTGCTCGTTACCGCAGCCCCAAGGTACTAACGGTTTGGATATTTGATTCGAGTGGGCCTCTGGCCCGATAGCACTAACCATCACGTGGGCATAGTATGGGCATTCTGCATCGTATGCACCAGCCGAAAGCTCTGATAGAAGTCCAGTTCAGCAGTGCGGCATGGAGTGATTGGCGCTATTCATGACAGAGGTAGTGCTTGGATCTGAGCCATGTGCGCAACGACCCGGAGGGCGAGGGGCGATGGCCCAAGACCCCCTTGCGCTTAGGATGTAGACCGGCGGGGACCTCTCTGCTGAGCTCTAGGTAGGGCTGCGGTGTGTCGTTTGGCCGAGGTCGGGCATGACCCGGAAAAGTGTGTCCGGCCGGAGTTAAGCGAGCATGGTGGGTAAGTTGGTGCACCCCTGCAGGGAAGAAAACATCTATCGATAGCCTGTCCTACGGTAACGGACACTCGGAGTTGTATCCTGATTGATACAATTAGAACTGGATACTTGGATACTATGGCTCTAGGATTGCTTCTCGCAGGGAGTCGAGAAGGGATCTCAGGACGAGGTTGATGACTGTATGGCTCTGGGATTGCTTTCTCGCAGGGAGTCGAGAAAGGATCTCTGGGTGAGGTTGAGACTTAATGATACTGCTACATTATATTGTACTGTTCTACTCTCTTCTATTGCTGCAAGACCGCTGAAGATGCTAGTCTTCGATAGGACTAGGCTTTCCCCTCTATTCTGGCATTTCTGCAGCCCAGTCCACATATACAGCCTTCCTTTGATAATGTTGCATATGTAGTGTAGATCCTTGCTTGCTGAGTACTTCTGAGTACTCACAGTTGCTTTGTTTTCCTTTTCTCCCCATATCAGTTTGTCGTGACCAAGATGACGGAGCCCCTGAGACAGTTGTCCCCGCCGACGATCGCTACTACTACTACCTCGAGGGTGGATACTGCTACGAGTTGACTGACGACCAGGAGTAGGATCGGAGGGTCCCAGGCAGGAGGCCTGCGCCTTTCGATCGTAGTGTTTTATTTTGCCCTGCCTTTCTAAAGGCCTTTCTGTTTCTCTTTTAATATCTGTACTCAGATATCTGATGCTTCCGCTGACGCTTGTATGTGAGCTTTTGTATTTGAGCCCTCGAGGCCCCTGGCTTGTAATATAAAGCTTGTATGACTTTATTTATGTTTTAGAGTGGTGTTGTGATATCTTCCCGTGAGTCCTTAGGCTTGATCGTGTGCATTTGCGTGTATGATTAGTGCACGATTGAGCCGGGGGCGTCACATTAGACCAGGTCAGGGTACTGGAGGCGGCGGCGCCGACGGTATAGTCGCCGGCCGGCGGCGGGGTCCCGTGAGGAGGAGGCGGCGCATCTGGGCGTGGCTGGTGTGCGCACGTGCGTGCGTGCGGCTGTGCACCGGCTGTGCGGGCGACGGCAGCTGGCTGGGTCCGGCAAGGAGGTGGAGCTAGAGGCGGTGAACTTGGCTGAGAGGTGAAGGAGAGCAGAGCTGAGAAGAGGAATGGCTGTTCCTGGAGGCTTGCTGAGCTGCTGCAGAGTAGGCTCCGGCTGCTGCTTGATGTGTGAAGGGGCTGTTATGCTGCTGCTGCTGCGTGAGGCAGCGAGAGAGAGAGATCAAGGGGAAGAAAGAAAAGGAAGGAGAGGTGACGAACTGCTGCTGATTGAAAGGGAAAATGGCGGAGGAAGCACTTGCGGTTGGAATGGACAAGCTTGCGGGCATCATGGCTGTGAAGCTGGTGGCTGCCGGTGAGAAGGCACCTGCTGATGTGGGCCCGAGCACTGTGCAGGCAGAGATGGTGCAGAAGATTGAGCTGGCTCCAAACGAGGTGAAGTTAGAAGGTGTAGAGAACTACCTGAGGTGGTCGAGGCGAGGTAAACTCATCCTCAGAACTAAGTCACTAGAAGACTATGCTCTTGGTGAGGTGAAGGAACCAGAAGACAAGAGGGGAGCTTCTTGGAAGAAATGGAATGCCACGGACAGTTTGGTGTTGAATTGGCTGCTGAGTTCTCTATCCCCTTCTGTTGCTGCTTCGGTGGAGGACCTCCCTACTGCTGCTGAGGTATGGGCTGCGTTAGCTAGTATGTACTCAGGGAAGGGAAATGTCATGTTGGTCTCCAAAATTGAAGACACTGTGCATGATCTCACTCAAGGTGATAGGACTGTAATGATGTATGTTGAAGAGCTGAAACATCTTTGGGCTGATTTAGACTATCTTGCACCTCTTGTGTTGCCACATGCTGAGTGTGCAGTGATAGCTAGAAAGTGGGTTGAGGATAGGCGTGTTCTCAAGTTTCTGAAGGGGCTGTACTCCATGTTTGAGAATAGAAGGGCTATCTTAATGCAACAAGCTGAGCTGTCATCACTAAGAGATGCCATTGCTGCTATAGCACAGGAGGAGATGAGGCTGAAAGCTGTGGAGCGGTCAAAGGTGGCTTCCAGACCTGCTTATCACATAATGAATAGGCCCGAGACAAGAGACTGCCACAAGTGTGGGCTGAAAGGGCATCTCAGTTACCAGTGAACAGGCCCACCGAAGAGAGACAACAGAGGTAGAGGAGGTTACAGAGGCAGCTACAGAGGAGATGGCAGGGGATACTATCGTGGAAGCAACAACAGGGGCAGAAGTGCTCCAAGTGGCTATAACAGCTACAATCACTACCAAGGAGAGGCCAGAGCGAATGTATCTGTCATGAGTGAGGGTCAGTCCAGTTCTTCTCACAGTCAAGACATGAGAAATGAGCAGCAGGGTCAGGACAAGAGGAACGAACAACAGGCAGAGACAGCGTTTGGTGACTTTGCTCATTTTGTGTACTCTGATAAAGGTAATGAAACTGCATCTGTTGCTGTTCATAGGGCTGGTGTAGATTGGGTTTTAGACTCAGGGGCATCGAAACATGTAACCGATAACATTAGAGAGTTTGAATGCTATCAACAGCACTCCCAATCGTACAATGGAACTATTCAGACTGAAGATGGTACTGCACAACCTATTAAGGGGGTTGGGGAAGTGCAATGTACTCCAAGTATTAAGTTGGAATTAGTTTTGCATGTTCCATCTTTCCCAGTTAGTCTAGTGTCATTGAGTGCTTTGATTGATCAGATAGATTGTGATATAACTCTTAACAAGTACCGTTGTGTGATTCAGGAGATGGGAACTGGGAGGAGGCTTGGGGCAGGAACCAGGCACAGAGGACTATGGTACATGGATCGCCAGGAGGATGTGAAGACTGCTGGCATGGCTCTTGCTGCGACTGCGACTACGATAGAGAAGGAAGCATTAGCTATGATCCACCACTGTAGATTTGGGCATGTTCCTTTTGGAAAAATGAACAATATGTTTCCTGATTTAATGAAAGGAGTAGATTTGAACAAGTTAAAGTGTGAGTCTTGCGAGTATGCAAAACACACTAGAACATCGTATGTGAGCAGGGGGCTCAGAAGTATAGTCCCGTTTATGCTTGTACACTCTGATGTATGGACATGCCCAACGACTTCAATCAGTGGAATGAAATATTTTGTTACCTTCATAGACTGTTACTCTCGGATGACATGGATGTATCTTATGAGACATAAAGATGAGGTGTTTCAGTGTTTTAAAGATTTCTGTGCTTATGTGAAAACTCAGTTCAGAGTACAGGTGCAAATGATGAGAACTGATAATGGGACTGAATATGTAAATAGGCAATTTGGAGCATATCTATCTAAGCAGGGTATCCTACATCAAACATCCTGCCCTGGCACCCCACCACAAAATGGAGTGGCAGAGAGGAAAAATCGCCACATTTTGGAGGTGGCACGATCTCTCATGTACACAATGAATGTGCCAAAATGGCTATGGGGTGAGGCGGTGTTGACAGCAACTTTCTTAATCAATCGAACTTCATCAAGGATACTTGGTATGAAGTCACCCTGTGAACTTTTGTTTGGTGAAAACAAGTTCCCTGTTTCCCCAAAAGTGTTTGGTTGCACTTGTTTTGTCAGGGACCACAGACCTGGTGTAAGTAAGCTTGATCCAAGAGCTGTCAAGTGCATATTCATAGGTTATCCTTCTGGACAGATGGGGTACAAGTGTTGGAGTCCCACCGACAGGCGCACATTTGTAAGTAAAGATGTTACTTTTTGGGAATCTCACCCATTTTATGGTGAAAAAACAGATTTGAGCTCTATCTTCGAATGTCTCGACCAACCCGTGGCTGGTCAAGAGGGGGAGACATAGCAAGAAGAGGTTGTAGCTATGCCTCGGTCAACATGAGAAGAGAAAGAAGTGAGATCACCATTGATGGTTGGTGCTATACCATTGATATTGGCTCGGCCAACACAGCAGGAAGAGGTTGTAGTTGTGCCTCAGCCAACGGTCCAACTCGATGAACCAGGGGGGCAAGCAAGGGAGCATATGGTGGCAAGTGATGCCACCCAATCCGCTGTTCAGCATGACCCACCACCAAAGAAGCTGCAAGTTTATTCTCGAAGAGGTACAAATGTGGCTGCTGTCCAGGGGGAGCCAACTCCAGGTGGGCAGAAAAATGATGCAAGTGAAGTGCAGGGGGAGACACATCAGGAAGAGCAAGGTGCACAAGGATCCTCGTCAAGTAACATGGGTGCCATGTCTAAAGGCAGTTCAGGAGCTTTAGAAGGATCAGTGGATCGGCCAATTGCGCTAAGAAAGGGGACGAGAGTGGCAGCAACAACACCCATAGATAGATATGGATTTGAGCACAACATTGGAAATTATGTGAGCTATGATGCACTTCCTCCATCACACAGAACCTTCATTGCCTCTCTTCAAGCTGTGGTGATTCCTTCTGACTGGAAAGCTGCAAAAGAAGATCCCAAGTGGTGTGCAGCCATGAGAGAGGAATTAGAAGCTTTGAGGAAGCAGAAGACATGGGAATTAGCTAAATTGCCGGCAGGGAAGAAAGTTGTGGGTTGTAAGTGGGTATACTCTGTGAAACAAACTCCAGAAGGCAAGATTGAGAGATACAAAGCCAGATTAGTAGCGAGGGGATATAGTCAAACTTATGGGATCGATTATGATGAGACGTTTTCTCCAGTGGCTAAGATGAACACCGTGAGAATCTTAATATCGTGTGCATCTAACTTTGGGTGGCCATTACACCAACTTGATGTGAAGAATGCTTTCTTGCATGGAGATCTAAAAGAGGAAGTGTATATGGAAGTTCCACCAGGCCTAGATTCATCTAAGACCAAAGGAAGAGTGTGTAGGCTGAAGAAATCTCTATATGGATTGAAGCAGTCCCCGAGAGCGTGGTTTGATCGATTCAGGAGGGCAGTATGTGAGATGGGATACAAACAGTGTAATGGGGATCATACTGCATTTTACAGACACTCAAATAGGAAGATTACCATCCTCACAGTTTATGTGGATGATATAATTATAACAGGAGATGATGATGCTGAAATAATCAGATTAAAAGGCTGTTTGGGCAAAACCTTTGAGGTGAAGGATCTTGGTCAGCTCAAGTATTTCTTGGGCATAGAAATTGCGAGGTCCTCAAGAGGGATTGCTTTATCTCAAAGGAAATATACCTTGGACCTCCTCAGCGACATGGGAATGCTTGAATGCCGCCCAGCTTCAACACCCATAGATCAGAATCACAAGATCACTGCCCAATCCGGAGACTTAGTAGATAAGGAGAAGTATCAAAGATTAGTGGGGCGGCTACTGTACTTATGCCATACAAGACCTGATATTGCCTACGCTGTGAGTGTAGTTAGCCGGTATAAGCATGAACCAAGGAGTGAACATGTAAATGCTGTTCGCAGGATCCTAAGATATCTAAAAGGAACTCCGGGGAAAGGTCTGTGGTTTGAAGGGAACGGACACCTTGTAGTAGATGGGTATAGTGATGCAGACTGGGCTAGTTGTCTTGATGACCGGAGATCAACTTCTGGATATTGTGTGTTCATAGGAGGAAATCTAGTGTCATGGAGGAGTAAGAAGCAGTCAGTTGTGTCTAAATCAACCGCAGAAGCAGAGTACAGAGCCTTGTCTCAAGGATTGAGTGAGATGTTGTGGGTGAGAAATCTCCTAAGTGAATTGAAGCTGCTAAGAGAGGGTCATATGAATGTATGGTGTGACAACAGATCAGCCATATGCATAGCAAACAATCCTGTTCAGCATGATAGAACAAAGCATGTGGAGATAGGACCGGTTCTTTATCAAAGAAAAACTTGATGCTGGCATAATCAAGATCAATTATGTGCACACTGGTCAACAGATAGCTGATTGTCTAACAAAAGGATTGGTAGCTAAAGAATGTAATCTAGCATGTGACAAGATGGGAATGATAGACATCTATCACCCCTCTTGAGGGGGAGTGTTGTAGTGGGCTTTTGCCTTGTGGAGTCTTGGCCCATGTGGCCCAACTGGAGCTGATATATATGCTGGTCTCCTGCACAGGAAAACCTAAGAAAGACTGAATCGTTCTCCCACTCCACGACTGGATCCAAGGCTCACTGGTGGCTACTCTGCTCTAGGTTAGTGTTGTTCCATTTCAACACATAGTACTCATGGAATCTGACAATTCCAAAGTCTTCAAAGGCTTTAGGAGAGGAGACTTGTATATTATTGATTTCTCTGCAGGACCACAGCCTGCCACATGTCTTGCAAAAGCTTCAGAAGGCTGGCTATGGCATCGACAACTTGGTCATGCTGGCATGAGGAACTTGCACACACTTGCGAAGAAGAAGCACGTCATCGGCATCGAGGGTGTCAAATTCCTCAAAGACCATCTTTGTGGGGCTTGTGAGGCTGGAAAGATGACCATATCCAAGCATCCCTCAAAGACAATCATGACTACCACTCATCCTTTTGAATTGCTTCACATGGACCTCTTTGGCCCCACTCATTATGCCACACTAACAAATGCAGCATCTCTATACGACTTTGTCATTGTTGATGATTATTCTCGTTACACTTGGGTGCATATCATCACTTACAAAACTGAAGTGCAGGAAGTCTTCAAATGATTTTCCTCAAGGGCCTCGACGAATTTCGATGTGAAGATCAAGCATATCAGGGGTGACAATGGGACCGAGTTCAAGAACACTGGTCTTGATGACTATCTTGATGAACTTGGTATTACTCATGAGTTATCTGCCCCATACACTCCTCAGCAGAATGGCGTCGTGGAGCGCAAGAACAGGACTCTTGTTGAGATGGCTCGCACTATGCTTGATGAATACAAGACGCCTCGTCACTTCTGGCCTGAGGCTATTGATACTGCGTGCCACATCATCAACAGGGTATATCTTCACAAATTAGTCCTTGTTATTCCTAACCCCACTAGATATGAGCTTGTTAAGCACGGACATGGACATGAACGATTGCCACTTCATGTTGTTCCCCCTACCATCCTTCTTTGCCTTTGCGGCTGTCGTTTGCGCAGTGGCAGCATTTGGCACAACGAGCACAAATGTTGTAGGCACGAAAGGAGGAGCCATGCCTGAAACCTTGAACACATCTGAATCAGGAGGCATCTGGTCCTCGATGGGGGGGGGGGGGGCTGGGAGTCCTCCACATAGGACGGAGGGAACTGGCTCTCGGACAGGATAATGGCCTGACTAACCTCTTGTGTTTGCGTGGTCATGTCCTACAATCGTAGCACACACATGGACAACAAGCATAGCACACACTACCGGACCATCTAGCTCAACACAACACGATATGAGCAGCATACATCAATAAGCATTCTACCAATCCATCACTACTAGCATTCCAATCCATTGTGTTCAACACTACGATACAACCCTAGCATGCTACAAATCCCTACCACATGCTCTCAGATCAAACCCTACCACATGCTCTCAGATCTAGCTGCGACGAGTATAAAGAAGAGGGTGACTGAACTCAGAGAGGCCATCGCTGCAGCTCAAGGAAGACAGGGAACATGCCAGGGAAGAGGACACGAGTCGTCGCCGCCGTGGACCACCGACCGGAGAAGAAGCGCCGCTTACCTACTCGTCAGTGCTGATGCGCGTCGGAAGGAAAGCTCGAAAGGGCAGGAGGATGGTGGCGGGAGTTTCGACAGTGAGGCGAAGGGGGGCTATATAGGGTGATTGAATTGGTAGGAGGTAAACCGAAATCCTCCCGCCGATTTTTCGGAGACACGCACGAGCTTGTGTCATCTCCGTGGTCGCATGAGCTCAGCACTGTGTTCCCCTCCCCTGCTTCAGCCGAGCCTGGCTCGCTAGCACTGGTACAACGAGGTGCTATACAAACGGGTTTTAACCCCTTTCCGCGACGGCGTTCTGAATCGTCGCCAAGTGAGTGACTACGATAGGGGGGTCCTTCCCACACGACCCAGAAACCGTCGGGGATAGGCCCTCCTGGCACACACGCTCGGCAAAATGAGGTCGTGTGCGACGGCCGAGCGATCAAATACGATTATAGGTACAGTTGTGCTAAAAAAATACAATTATACATGCCAAATCGTTTCCGGTCGTAAGTACATCCCGCACAGTCAGTCCTGGCTAAACGTTTCCGTTCGTATGTACATTCCACACAGTCAATCCAAGGAATACGTTTCCGTTAGTATGTACATCACACACAGTTAATCCAAGAAGTACGTTTCCGTTCGTATATACATCCCACACAGGTACTCCTAGGAAAAGGTTTCCGTTCCCAGGTACATCACACATAATTTTCCCCATTAAATCGTTTGTGATAGCGTTGCCATTGCACACGATATTAACAATTTTACCGTTTGCGTTATTGAATGCATCACACACGGTGGGTAGAAGAAACTGTGTGGCATAGGCTGTCCATCACACACATTTTTTATGTGGTAAACGTTTGCGCAAGGTGGCCTAACGCAAACAGTTTTCAAGAGGAAGTCGTGTGTGATTGTTCATTGATCGAACACGTTTTATTCCTAGAAACTGTGTGCGTTGTCTGAGGTCATCGCTCACGGTGTTTTCTCAATAACCATTTGCTAATTGGCCATTAGCAGGCTAATTGTCCTATTATTAATAATCCATTTATTAATTGACATTTCATATTAAGCACACAATATATTTCATTTTCGTATTAAGGAAGCAGGATTTCATAATTGAAATACATTAGAGTACAACATCGTATAGCTTCAGCACTCAGCTACCCCATTACACAACTGCACCAGCTCCAAGTTTCACATGCAACATCTATAACCTTTCGAAATTAGCATCATAGACGGTACATAGACAGATGAATATCATCTGGAAAACTGTTGAAGCGGAAGGCGAATACTGAGCCTTCATTGATGTTGAAAGTCTTGCAACTTTAGGCCAGTGCCTGTGGATGATTGACTGTCCATCCTTCATCCTCTTCAGGAAGACTTCAATATTGAACCGTGGGTGTTGTATGAATACCTTTCTCGCCTCCTGACCATACAAGTGGTTTGAGAGGTAATCATTAGTGAACTGCTTTGGAAAGGCCTGAAAACAAGGATATGCATAAATATCTTCTCTAGATTTGAAATGGCGCAAAAGAATTAAAAAGACAAGGTATAACAGTTAGTACCATCCTGTAGTGAACTGATGTCTTCTTCATTGTGCAGACAAAGATCTTGTTGTTTTTTGTCGCTAATTTCTTTATCCTAACAATCTTTCTGAGTTTCTTGACTTGACTGATATTCATGGACAACTCATTTCCACATATGCAAAAAGGGTCGAATAGTGGGTCAAAACCTCTGATACACCTACATGTGCAAGACCAAATTGTTAAAAAACTAATATTTAAAAACAAGAAGTGGAAAGGTGTGTTATTAACTGCAACAGGCCTAATATTTAAAAACAAGCAAACATAGTCATTCAAACTTGTATTGTGCAGGTCTAAGTACACTAGTTATTGGCCCTGTTTGGATCCATGGGTTAGAGTTAGTTTGAGCTAGTTTGGGCTCAAATAGCCCTAAAGTATCCAAATATGAGGGCTAGTTTGAGCTAGTTGCATCTAACCCACCCAAAATAACTATCCCACCCAAGAGGTGCTGATTGGGGCTAGTTCTTCTAGTGCATTTATTGTCAATCTAACACTGTCATCCAAACACCTCTTTGGCTAGAGTTAGTTCAGGGTTAGTCATTGTTGAGTATCATTGTTATTTAGGAAACGTAGGATAGCGTAGGATTTATTCTACCTTGACTTGTACTCCAAGATGACCATGTAGTCCTATATATATGCCCATGAGGCTCAAGCAATACAATCAACTATTCCACCAATCTCTCTCTCCCTTTTAACTGTCATGAGCTAGAAACCAACTCTAACCTGTAGCTAAGTTAGAGTATCCAAACAGTACCATTGTTAAATCAAATGGAAAGGCGTGTTAAATACTCCCTCCGGTCCTTTTTACTCTGCATATAAGAATTGTCTGAAAACAAGGATATGCATAAATATCTTCTCTAGATTTGAAATGGCGCAAAGGAATTAAAAAGACAAGGTATAACAGTTAGTACCATCCTGTAGTGAACTGATGTCTTCTTCATTGTGCAGACAAAGATCTTATTGTTTTTTGTCGCTAATTTCTTTATCCTAACAATCTTTCTGAGTTTCTTGACTTAACTGATATTCATGGACAACTCATTTCCACATATGCAAGAAGGGTCGAACAGTGGGTCAAAACCTCTGATAGCAGCACCTACATGTGCAAGACCAAATTGTTTAAAACCTAATATTTAAAAACAAGAAGTGGAAAGGTGTGTTATTAACTGCAACAGGCCTAATATTTAAAAACAAGCAAACATAGTCATTCAAACTTGTATTGTGCAGGTCTAAGTACACTAGTTATTGGCCCTGTTTGGATCCATGGGTTAGAGTTAGGTTGAGCTAGTTTGGGCTCAAATAGCCCTAAAGTATCCAAATATGAGGGCTAGTTTGAGCTAGTTGCATCTAACCCACCCAAAACAACTATCCCACCCAAGAGGTGCTGATTGGGGCTAGTTCTCCTAGTGCATTTATTATCAATCTAACACTGTCATCCAAACACCTCTTTGGCTAGAGTTAGTTCAAGGTTAGTCATTGTTGAGTATCATTGTTATTTAGGAAACGTAGGATTTATTCTACCTTGACTTGTACTCCTATATATATGCACACGAGGCTCAAGCAATACAATCAACTATTCCACCAATCTCTCTCTCTCTCCCTTTTAACTGTCATGAGCTAGAAACTAACTCTAACCTCTAGCTAAGTTAGAGTATCCAAACAGTGCCATTGTTAAATCAAATGGAAAGGCATGTTAAATACTCCCTCCGGTCCTTTTTACTCTGCATATAAGAATTGTGTGAAGTCAAATTCATAAAGTTTGACCTTATTTATATGAAAAAATATCAACATCTACCATGTTACTTATTTATATGAAAAATATCAACATCTACCATGCTAAAGTTATACAATATGAAAATTTAAGTCATGACACATGTACTGATATTGATTTCATATTGTGAATGTTGGTATTTTTTTCTATAAAGTTGGTCAAACTTTACGAGGCTTGACTTTAGACAAATCTTATATGCGAACTAAAAAGATTCGGAGGGAGTACAACATGCTTAACAGCAATCAAATATAGTCATTCACAGAGCTATTGAAAAAAAATTGGTATTGATGAAATTGAACTGCACAGTTCATACTAGCACATATAGAACATCACACTGTGAATAGCTAAAATAAACAAGGCATACTACGAATGACCAAAGATGGCAATTGAAACTGGACATATGCTAACTATAAACAATCGAACAACCATAAACCGTAGAAATAAACAAGGCGTAATGCAAACAACCAAATATAGAAATAAATACTGGACAGGTTCTCACTACAAAAGGGGTTCGAGAAAACAAATCATGGGTTTCCTCACTTGTCACAGATTGGCTCCTCCTCGTGGTCGCCGTCGATGAGGTCTGACTTGCCAGCTGAGGATCCCAAGCCAGCATCGTAGAATGTGTCCTTCAGAAATGATAAAAGGGGCTCCATGGCGATGAAGGATGGCAAATTGTTCATAACGAGCCACAGTAGATCAGCGGTAGGGCCATCGATGAGATCGACGGCTGTCGAACCTAAAGGGTTGGGGGTGGGCAACTTAACCTGTGACATAGCCCGCGTCAAGTCGTCGCTGTCGATGACCTCGATGTCGTAGCCGGCGTCCGCGACATGCCAGAATACTCTAGCCCGCTGACTGAAAGGCTCAATCCAGGTCCAGTCATCGTCGTCAGCTTCCTCGGCGGCCACCTCGCCGACGTCGGGCGAAGAGGCCGCGGTAAAGCTCTTTTGGGCCATTCGCTCCTCGAGCTCCCCAGGAAGCGTAGCCGGGCTTAGGCTGCGATGCTCTGGAGTGGGGGAGGGGGGTGGGGTTGGGGATCTCTAGGAAAGGGGGCGTTTCGTAGGCGTCATCTAAGAAACTCAGGGCAGCGAGGGTATGCATATCGGTTGGTAAACTACACGGGCAGACCGGCAGAGGTTGACGATGGAGGCGGCGCGGCGGCAGCGGTGAGCTAGCTAGGTTTGGAGCGAGGGAGGGATGGTGTGTATGTGTGTGAGCGGGGGATTTGGAGTGAGCGAAGAATTTGGGGTGTGTGTGTGGAGGGTGTCCAAGGTGGTGTTTGAGGAAATGCCGTGGGTACTGAAAATTTTACTAGGCGGGAGTAAAATGGCGGGGCTACCGAAAATTTGGATCAAGGGATTGAAGCAGAGCGGGGCGGGAGTAACGAACATCGCACACGGTTAAAACATAGTAATCGTGTGCTATCAAACAGAAAAACACTCCAGCCGAGCAGATATTTTTGAGATTGCGAGGGATGCAGGCGGGAATAAAATGCCGGGGCTACTGAAAATTTGGATCTACTGATTGAAGCATAGTGGGAGTAACAGACATTGCACACGGTCCACACATACTAATCGTGTGCTATCAAACAGAAAAACCATCTAGGCGGGTAGATATTTTCGAGATTGCGAGGGAGTAAATATTTTCGAGAGGGGGAGGGAAGCCTCGTGGAGCCCAATCTACTGTGATCATGTGGGTGACAGGGGCAGGGGCGCGGCACACCGGTAGTCGTAGGGAACCGTGTCTGTTTCGTACCTGATGGCAGACGGTTGCTGCGTCCGACTCATCTGTTGTTTATAAATTTGGCGAAAAAACACGGGAAAGGGTCAGAACACGAACACACTTGCATGTGGACCAAATATATGTATGAAATGGGTGGTTTGATGTTCAAATACCCAATGCACAACTTTGATGTGGCACCTGTCGCACAAAGCGCATGTTATTATTGCTAGCCCCCCCACCCCAAACACACACACACACACATTGAGTGTTGGCGGTGGTGGAATCCTAGCTATGAATGCATGCCCCCAAATAGCTAGGTCTGACATCTCACCCTACCGTAACACAAAACCGAAAGGAGTACATCATGGTCACCCCCCCTTTGCTTCCGATCAAATGTGGACCATGTGCGGGCCCACAGATGTGTTCTTCTGGCGTTAGATGGGTGAGACCACATACGAACCACACGTGCGGGTGGCCCGATGTGTGTGTGTGTGTGTGTGTGAAAACGATGTGGTGTGATATTTAAATAACCAAATCACAAATTTGATGTGGCACATGTGCATCGCAAATTAACCGGACATCCCCGACCCCACGGAGGTTCATCTAGTGTGAAGTAGTATTGTGCCCCCACCCCCCACACACACCTTGAGTCGGTCGGAGGGGGCATCTCACCAAGGCGTATTGTAAGACCGACCAAGATGAATCACCACCTTGGTCGTATAACCTCTCTTGTTGTTGGGTTAAAGTCATGGACGTCCACGCGCGGCCCCACAAAATAGGCTAGCTTGTCACCGATAACCACGCGAGGGAGTGCCTGAAGACAACCACTGCGTGCATGTGGCCCAAACATATGTATGAATTATCATGTGGTGTTTGAATATACCCAATGCACAACTTTGATGTGGCAGCGTGCTTTTGGAACCGAAAAGTCCCCACATGGAGCAAAGGTTCACGACGCGTATACTATATATATATACGCGAGCCCTTGAATTTAGGTCTCAAATCTCACCATGATCGACATACGACTATACGGTAACACGAACCAAGAGAAGAAGAATCCACCATCGTACGTAACCTCTCTCGCGTTGTTAGTCGAAGTGATGGACGTCCACACGGGCCCACGAATATATAGGTCGTCGATGATAATAACCAAGCGAGGGAGAGTGTCCAAAGACAACCACTGCATATGTATGTGCCCCAAACATATGTATGTACATGCGTGATGCATGCATATATGTTTGAATACCAAAGCACAACATTTTGATGTGGTGCATGCATGCGTCGAAAATCGTACAGTCCACACAGATCTGGTTCATGATGCGTCGCGTGCTCGCCCCACCCACTTCGACCCGGTGGGAGGGATTCGTGCATACACATGCGCTCGAAGTATAGTTGCATGTACCGTACTGTATAAGATGAACCAAAATTTAATTCCCTCCTAATTATAAGTAAAATTAACCTCTATCGTTGTAGGTCGAAGTGATTGACCAAGCGGGCACACAGAGATGGACGAAGCATCTCGCCGATAACCCCGTGAGTGAGTGCTAGAGGACAATCGCCATCGCTTGCTTGTGGGCCAAACACATGTATGGAGATGTGTGGTTGTGATGTTTGAATACCCAATATACATGCAGAACTTTGATGTGGCACCTGCCTCTCGGAAACCTTTAATTAAGTCCCGAGGTTCATGACACGTAGTATATATATGTTGCCCCCCTCCCCGCTTCGATGCGTAATATATATATACTCCTACGTACCGTAACACAACCCGAAAATAATCCTCCTTGTTCGTCAAATTACCTTTCTCGTTGTGTCATATATTAGATGGATGACGACGTCGCGGGCCCATATATGGAGGGAAGAGTCACAGGCGAATGAGTGACAACCATCGTCTGCACGTGGCCCAATATATTGGTGATGTTTTTAATACCCAATATGCACAACTTCTTTGTGGCACCTGCCTCGGAAACCGAAAAGTCCCCACACGGAGGCGGGTCCATACATGTGTTTGGCGTGTGTGTAGTATGTGCTGCCCGGCCCCCTCCTCCCCTCTTCGATGCGTACTATATACTCCTACCGCAACACAACCCAAAAAGAAACCTCCTTGTTGGGTCAAAGTGATGGAGGACAACTTTGGTTGAGTTAGTTGTTATTGTCCTGTTCAATCTGGATTTTGTGTAAACCTGATGAACAATTAATTATCGTGCTTTTGTACCTTCTGTAAGCTGGGTTAGATACTGCTGCCCTTTTCAACTCGGTTTTGACCCATATTTTCTTTCATACAAACCGGAGCTTCTATCAAGAAGCCTCATGGTTCCGAGAGGGAACTTGGTCACATGATCTGTGTGCGAAACGACATACGCTGTATCTTCCTGCCTTGATTTATTTTACAGAGGCAAAATGCAACTTTGCTAAACATATGAAATTATTCAGGGTTCGTTTCGCCTTTTTATACATTGATTTTCCTAGGCATTTTTAACAAATAGCCACCACGTTATTATCGCAAACGATCGTATTAGTCCAACCGTGGTCGTTCAACTAACCATTTACTACCGCGGGCAGCTGTTTGATTAGACGGGACGGCTGTGAGCAGTCCGCCGCGCACGCCGCGAGTGCTGCAATTTATTGCTGGTTTTGGACTTTTGTTTCGGTCGCCTCAGGAAGGTACGTAGAACAGTCCTCCGTTCTCATCTACAAGCACCGCCGCCGAGGATCGCCGCCTGCTGCGAGATGGAGGACGAGCCGGCCAACAAGCGGGGGCGGGTCGAGCCAAAACTGCAAGAGCCTCCGGTGAACGTAGACTTCATCAGCAGCCTCCCCGACGAGATGTTTGTAACCATCATATCCCACCTCCCCATCAAATATGGCGTGCGGACCACTGTCCTCTCGCGGCGGTGGCGCCCCCTCTGGCACTCCACCCCCTGGACCTCATCGTCGACCACAAGTTCTACAGCGGGGAGCAGCAACGCCTGGACGCATTGTCCCACATCCTCGCCACGCACCCTGGGCCAGTCAGACGCCTTGCTATCGGCAGGCTCAGTACCCACAACAAGACCGAACCCAGATTGCGCTACTGGTTCCTATCCCCAGCCCTGGATCGGCTCGAGGAGCTCAGCTTTCATGCCGGGCGTCCTTGCTCGCTGCCGCCGTCCGTGCTCCGCCTCGCGCCCACGCTGCACCGCACTACATTCAGGCGTTGCATTTTCCCCCGGATCGATGCCGCGCGCGCTCTTCATCTCCCTAAACTTAAGCACCTCGAGCTCATTGTCGTCCGCATCTCGAAGGAGGATTTGGAGCGCCTGCTCGTTGGCTGTACAGCGCTCGAGTATCTTTGTCTTCATGCGATGGATGGGTTCAGTAGCCTCCACATCACCTCGACGAATGTCCATGCGATTTATGTGCATTGCTGGCGCCGCCCAAGGCTGTCAGTTGAGGTGTTTCACGATATTGTCATTGAGAATGCGCCTTTCCTCGAGAGATTGTATGTACTTGATAAATTAGGTCCAGCAAGAATCAGGGTCATTCACGCACCGAAATTGACAGTGTTGAACTATTCGTGTGCTGAATTCAATGAACTTGTTACTGGATCATTATCTGTTCAGGTACAATAGTCTTCTTCTTCTTCTCCTTCTTATATATTATTGGACAGCACATTATATCTAATTGTTGTTGATCTATATGTTTGCCTGTCATCTAGAAAATGATTCCCACAAGCTTGACCCGACCTCTACGCACAGTGAAGATCTTGGCACTACAATCTGTCAGCCCCGATCTGGATGAAGTTGTTAGATTCCTTAGATGCTTTCCTTGCACAGAGAAGCTATACATCGAGGTGATGCTCCTTTCTTGTTAATTGTTAACCCGGAGCTCAATTTTTTGTTACTTTTACCCATGATTACAATGACAAATGTAGAATTATTTCTAAAGGAAATTTGGAGGATTTCAATACTTATATTTTTTGAGATGCTAGTGTTGTACGCATTTTATTCCTTCGCCCATCATGCTTTAGTGACAAAAGTTTATCATGAAAGATTGAAGGTGGCATTTCACTCTTTTCGTGTATTTTAGAAATCCTGCAAATCAAAGAGCCCCGAAGTGTTCAAATCTGCAGCTAGGCACTAATATGTTGTCTTCGTTTGCAGATACTAGCAGGCCCGAAAGTAGAAAATGTTGGGGAATATAACGATCAATCCCATTGAATGCCTTGATCTTCATCTCACAGAAATTACTTTTAACGAGTACCGATGCACCACACCAGAAATTAAATTCGCCAGGTTCTTTGTTGAGAAAGCAAGGTTGCTCAAGGTAATGAGGTTTGCCCTATATTTACTATGCATAAGTGAATGGATTGCTAAAGAGCGCAGGCGTCTACATCTGAATGGAAAAGGCTCTGCACAAGCTTAATTTCAGTTTGTAACTTCATATGACAGATTATTCGGAAGTCACTGTACCGAGCCGCTATATGACTTCTCGGTGGCTGATCCTTTCGCAGAAATAATGCATGAAAAAGATTCTGAAAAAGATGAATTTTATGTGTCTGAATAGTTTGAACCTTATAACCTTTGAATTTGGGCCTTGTAATGCTGGAATTTGAACATTGCAATATTTATGGTATTTGTTATATAACGTAATTGGATGTTTAATTTGATTTTGCAATCATGTCCTGTTATAAGTATATATATATATGTTGTTCTTTTGTACACAGAGCATAGATGTTGTGCAGACAGAGCATATCACATCGCACACGGACCACACTAGGTAACCCGTCGGTGATGAATTCATCAATCGCAAACGGTTATATACCAGCAAGCGTTTGCCCACAACACACGCGGCTTATTCCATCGTGCTTGATGTCTCCGCAATCGCTCGCACAGTTCGTCTTATTTGCCACGTATCACTGTGCCGGCCTCTGCTCGCGTCCCTCGGCGCGCTCTGCTCGCCGATAGGCGCCGCAGCGCGCTGTGTTCGCCGTTAGGCGCCGCGGCGCGCTCTGCTCGCGTCCGTTGGCGCGCTCTGCTCGTGTACCTCCACGCGCTCGGCTTGTGGACAACTTTTGTTTGCGTGTTCAACTGCTATATGCATATATATGGTTGCTCGCCATTGAGGCGCCGCGGAGCGCTCTGCTCGCGTCCCTGCGCGAGCGCTGTGCCAGCGGTTGGGGCCTGCGCACGATCACGTTGGGGGCCCCACATGCATGCGGTTGCGCCGCGCGCGTGGGCACGATGCAGTTACGTGCGGCACGATGGAGTTACGCGCTGCAAATTAGAACTGCCATCCGGGCGTGCGGATATTCCAGGCCGTCCGGCTTCCCCTTTAATTCCCGCGGCCATTATAACCTTAGTCTCTTCAACCTTTCGATCTCGCCCCACAACACAACAAGCACACCCACGACGACACATACAGAGAGGATATCTAGCGGCGCTCCAATGGAGTTCGGCGAGCATAACGTGGAGACCCACGCGAGGGAGACGGATCTCTCGGTGGTGTACACCATCGACCCGGCCGTGGTGGAGGACTACATCAACACCGTGGAGCAGTTGCTTGCTCGAGACAAGTACAAGGTGGCCGGCATCGACCTCCAGTACACCGGCGGTCAACCCGGCAGAGATCAGAAGGTTGCCGTCGCCCAGTTGTGCGTGCGCCATCATGTCCTCATCTTCCACTACTGCATGGCCACAGAGCCTTGCGACAGTTTCGCCAGGTTTGTCAACAACACCGACTACAAGTTCGCTACGGTGAAAACCTGCAACGATGTAAAGGCGCTCAAGGTTACGGGCTTGGCCTGTAAGAACCTTGTCGAAATCCGTGACCACTACAGGGTCTGGGGCAGCACCAAGAAGGACTCCCTGGTTGAACTCGCCTCGGCCATCATCGACCCCTACTACGAAAAGATGAAGTAGGATGCCAACAGAACACATCCCGTATCCTGGCACGGGGCCTGGACGCGGCAACTGGATGAACCTCACCTCAGGTTCGCGGCCAAGAGCGTGTACACATGCTATGAGATGCACAGGCGGATCGTTGACATGAGGAAGTGCCTCGTTACCGAAATCGACGAGGCCGGATCGAGCCACAAGAAGAGCAGTAGCGTCAAGCGTCACAAGAAGTAGATGATGATCAGATGATTGTTTATCCTGGGTAATTATGCATGTAATATATAGTTTACTTTGGTGTGTGAAAATGTCATGCGTGTAGTAGCCACCTATGTAATTATGCATGTAATAGTTTACTTTGGTGTGTGTAAATGTCATGTGTGTACTAGCCACCTATGTAATTGGATGTTTAATTTGGTTATGCAACCATGTCCTTATAATTTGATTATGTTGTTGTTCTGTATGCAATTCCATCGCACAACACACACATCTTATTAGCAGCAATCGTCTTTGTTATTATCGGTCTTCGCACACATGATTGATTACAGACCTGTTTGCCGCGTATCACACACATCTTGTTAAATTGAACCGTTTCTGTTCTCTTGGCTCAACGCAAACAGTTCATCCGAGTGAACCGCTTGCACTCTATCGCACACACTTTGATCTGGCTGACGGTTTCTTTTGTTCCGCCTAATCACAAACAGTTCATCCGAATGAACTGTATGTCATATATCGCACACACCTTCATCTACCTGCCCGTTTATATTGTTCCGCCTCATCACAAACAGTTTATCAGAGTGAACTGTATGCCGTATATCGCACACGCGTTCATCTGGCTGCCCGTTTCTGTTGTTCTGCCTCATCACAAACAGTTCATTGAACTGAACCGTATGCCGCACATCGCTCACGTAACTAAAATCTGAACCGTGTTTGATGTCTCCGCCATCGCAAACGTTTTACATCTTTTTTGATGTTTTTTTACATCCCCGTTTGCGATTGATGCATCGCACACAGTTTCGTCAAAGGGTCTCTGATCGTAATGTCGCGTTAGCAGCATCCTGCAGTAGTGTAGAAACTGCTGATTCGGGGGTTCCTAGCGAGGCTAGCTGTGAGGTGCTTTAAACATTGTGCTATGCAGGCCAAACAGTGAATGCAGGCAACCAAACAACCCATTTTCTTCCCGCACGGGCCTATGCAGGCAATCAAACACATCCGAAGTCGCAGAAAGTGGAGGTGGATGACACAGGACGAGGCACACAGGGCAAGGAACAGGCGAGGAGGGCCCCTCGAGTCAAAATACAAGGTGTTATCTGCAAAGAAATACTAACCTCTGCATAAAAGGCTAATGTCACCTGGGAAACACTATACTTTCAGGGCAAGTCAAATTGAGCATACCGAGACTTGAGAGTAGCTGAATCAAAAGCTTAAAACAACCTTACTTTTTTTTTTTAGAAAATGAGGATAACCCCCTGACCTCTGCATCATCCACACGGCCACATAAAACAACCATAGTGGCAAGAAGATAATGTTTTAATCACACCCACAGTCAAGCATCATCGCAGATATTTAACCAACAAAAGAAAAGAGATAAAATAAAATAGCAGCACAACATGATAACCAATATTTGTCAGGAAAAGAACTGGCAGTAAATGTATGTTGCATCAAAGCGACACGCTGCCAGGCAAAAAAAGTATCAGAATGCCGCACACTCAAACAGCGAGCATCTGCACGTTTTTGTTGCAGTTTATAGCCAAAAGTTAAGCTCAAAATGCAACGGCCGTACCTCTATCTACCATCTATGTCAACACATAAAAATGCTTTACTATGAGCAGCTGCATATTTGCCTGGTCTTCAGATTGTTCTGACAGACATTTGATCTCTACATTTCCGCCTCCAACTTGCGAAGATTAGTACAGGAGGATAGATTCGAAATCCCAGTAAATTATACACATGCAGCACCCACGTATCTTCCCTCTTGCAGGGATGCTATCTGCGATAAGGAAAAAAACTGCAATTCCTTGTGTGACCAAATCATGTCCTGCATATTATCATTGGTTTTGAACTTGGAGCACAATCACTATGATCATCCATGCAAGGGCACCGTGGGCTGAAGCTGTGCTACCATTTATGTTGTGGTGAAGGCTGTGGGACTGCTCTACTAGGCGGTCACTGTCAGCAAGCATAATCTGAAATGATTTGGAGAATTATCTGTTGTATCAGATAAAAGAACAATATCTTGAGCCAATTAACTTGCCATCTCTTCTGTACATGGTTTACCTGCAAGTTGCAGTGCGCTCTAGCTGGGAACCAAATCACTTCAGCGGCAAGCTTAGTCCAGCAAGCAAACCAATAAGGTGATTCCATACGCATTTTGAACGCAGGGGTGGTCATACTTTTCCCAGGTGATTGTGCAACCTCACGAAATCATCCATCATCAGTTCTGACGGTCTAGCCTGCAGCAATAATGAATTTAGTGCACGAGAGAGAATGGATGGACGGAGGGAGAGATTACCGTAGGCGGAAGACCGATATTGGTAAGAGCGGCCTCGATGTCAGCAGAAGAACATAGGTGTTGAAGTGATTTCCGAAGCATCTTGCGCTTCCCATTGAACGCAGAGTTCACCTGGAATTAAAGGGCACAAACCAACAACTGGCGGTTAATTGAAAAAAAGAGGAAACTTATGTGTGCAGTCTGACTCACCATTGAAAAGAAACTTTTGTTAGAACTAACAGGCGGATACTCCCCAGCATCCTTTATTTTAAACCTTATAACGCCACCATCAACCTGCATGGTATCCGCGATAAGTTCTTACATGCCACATGTATGAAACCCCAAGCAATTGTTATAGCATGCTGTGCATAAGGACATCTGAAATAAGAAACTGCTTACCGTCGGCTGAGGGAAAAAGTTGGCCCTCTCTACTTTGAACTTGTATTCAGGTTCTACAAAAAACAAAGATAACACATGCATGTCATTAACTGTGGTATACGTAACTAGGCATACTAAGCGAATTGTTAAGATGCTGGAAAACAATTCAGATGATTTGGTGACTGTCAAGGCATGAATTGCATAGCTACACGGTAGACAGTAGCAGTTACTACAGTACAGAAGAGACATAATCTGCCCACACAGGGATCGAACCCAGGTAGGCAAGGAGAGGCCACTGATTACCCATCAGATGCGGGCAATGATGACACTTTTGATCATTTAATTGCTCAAGAATACAAGCTAATGTGCATCAGAGCATCTACATGTCGAAATTCGAAACAATGGAGAAAAACAATTCCTTGTATAAAGCCCAAAACAATATACCCATTGTTATGAGAGTTTACTTACTGTTTTCCTCAGATAAAAGCATGATTATACTTACAAAAACGAAAATAATAAAAGAGTAAACCCATTTTCAAGCATGGACGATGGCATGCAGATAAAGAGTATTCCAGTGTCATGAAGGTATCAAACAGGTAAAACTAAAGGAAGACCCTCTTACCAGAGTAGAAATTCACAAACACATTGATAGGTCGGTACTCTGGTGTTTGTATTGAAGCGTTTGCAAGGCGTAGTGCTGCTTCATCCTGAAATGAAGAATTAATAAGATTTACCATTTCTTACTAAAGATGTAATGAATCACCATAAATATTGAAGAGTAGAAGAACCTCACAAGAGTAGAAGAACCTCACATATAACAAGGACAAAAAATCACTGCGAAAAAAAATCCGAAAAATCTAACATAAAATTTGGCAGAAGAGATAGAGGAAAATAGAAGGCGCATACAAACATCATTATGTTTGACATTAATAGATGCACAGAAATGAGCAGTACTTCGAATATACAAATCGTACAAGCAGTTTATACTGCAGAAAATAATCAAAGTTCAGTCATCTTCTGAACCAATATGACCTAGGAATTGTCCTACCGACGGCATGGGATGTCCACTAATTTCTTTCATGCTGATTTTGTAATCCTCCTCCTCGGAGGCCTGTACTGCTAAACTCTATTTCTGTTCAATGAAAAGAAATACAAAGTCTTCACGTTTTCTTGAAAAAGAAATGAGCAATACTTCGAACATACAAATCGTACAAGCAGTTTATACTGCAGAAAATAACCAAAGTTCAGTCATCTTCTGAACCAATACTGGGTTGTAATTAACTGGAACTTGCAAGCAACATGTACCCACTTAACGCAAAAATAGATGTCATGCAAACCTGAAGCATGAGCACCATGACAGAGAAAACATCTCCCATTGGGAGAATTTGTTTGACAACTTCAGTGCTGACATTGAATGGTAAGTTTGACACAACCTGCAAAATACAAAGTATGAGGTGGACACAGAAACACCTTCATCATGACCAATAGTTGACGAATTCTGCAAGAAGTTCAATGAAATACAAACAACGCAAAACATCAATGCTAACCTTGGCGTATTTTTTCGTGCCACGGGATTTCTCCTCCAGGATAGGGAGAAAATGGGAGTGAACGTGAAATTTTGTAATATCTTCTTCAATGACCTGCATTAAATTTCAAACTCAGTACACATCGGATGAGAACTATGTTTGATTTTAACATCCAATTAGAATTTCTAGCTTTGTTAAATATGTAACAAAATACCCATCTTTGGTGACAAGAAGAGCAAACTATTGAACAGTACGATTTATTATCTTAGATATCCAGAAGAGCAACCAGAGAATGGTCGGTACAGTAGCCCTTGTTAAAAACACAGGGATGGTTATCATACTTATATCACTATAAAGGGAAAAGTATTAAAAGCTATCACAGTGGCTATCACACACTGTATGTTCCTGTTACATGATAACTTTTGAGCTTAGCACCTTACGCATTTCATGTTAACAACCATCTATCACAACATATACATGCTAGAAGTTCACAGCCAACAGAAGTGTTCATGGACTAACATACCCACATAAGTTTACTCTGTCGAAAATTCAGAAGAATTCATAATATGTGAACCTTACTTTTCATGTAAAAATGTGTCATGTTTTTTCAACATAAAGCAGGTTAAGTTAGCATGAAGTTCACTACCAAATCACTATGCATAATAACCAAGAACATTATAAATTTGAACTGGGATACTACATCATTCAATTGGAGGTATTTACAACCGTCTGTAATGTAGCATGTGTTTTAGTACATACACAGTGTAAAAAGAGCGATCCTGCTGTCGAACCCGGCTTATAGATCTCCAGAATTTTTTTAAAGAATGAAGGTACAAGCCATGGGGTTGCCTTTTACTACCATTCGAGCAACATTAACAGTCAAACACAGGGATGAAACAATCCAATATGTTCATTTGGGAACAGGACAGTACCTTCAATTGCTCTGTGGATCCAAACCTATCTCTCACAAGGGTAGCCATATGCTTATCCTGTCACCAAAGTGCCAAACAACACTTAAAAAGACGGCAACAGGTGACAAATCGAGCAATGGTACTACTACACTAGCAAACAGAAATAGGCGGACCTTCTCGACGGCGACGACGGTGGCGCCGGCGGCGAGCAGCGCGGCGGTGAGCGAGCCCGTCCCGGGGCCTATCTCGAGCACGACGTCTCCCTCCTCCACCCCCGCCGCCGCCACCAGCTCCTCGTTCACCCTCGCGTTCAGCATGTAGTTCTGCAACACAGTGAGCGCAAACCCACGATAAGAAACTAGCGGACTACGGGTTCCGCGGCCGCCATGGAGTGGAACGGGGAAGGAGAGGGTGGCTGGACGGATGGACCTGGCCGAGGGATTTGCGGGGGACGTGGCGGCGGCCGTGCGAGTTGAGGGAGCGGATGGTGGAGTGGTAGTCGTCGGCCGCGCCGCCGTCGTCGGACGCGGCCGTTGCGACGGCGGCTGTGGGGCGGATACGGTCGCCAGGCGGCGGTGGCCGGCGGTGAGGAGGCGTGGGCGGAGACGGGGAAGGGCGCGCCGGGCGCGGGGATAAGGAAGTGAGCGCCAGCATTTTCGAAAGGTAATATCTTTTTTTCTCTCCCTTTTGCCTTTATTTTGCTGAAATTTCAAACCCAAAGCCCAAGACCAAAACTTCAGCCACCGCAAACCCTCTCTCTTCCGCGGCGGCGGCGATGGAGAGGAAAGAGGCCGCGGCGGCGCCGGCGGCCGGACGGAGTGGCGACTGCGACGAGGCCGACGGCGATCTCATCAGCGGCCTCCCCGACGACGTCCTCCGCACCGTCGTCTCCCTCCTCCCCACCAAGGACGGCGGCCGCACGCAGGCGGCAGGCCCTCTCCCGCCGATGGCGCCACCTCTGGCGGTCCGCGCCACTCAACCTCGAGGTCCGGTCCCCTGTCAACCCCCAGCACCCCTCCTCCGTCCCCCCCTCCGCCGTCTCCAACATAATCTCCCAGCACCCCGGCCCCGCCCGCCGGTTCTCCTTCCACTGCCGCCGCGCCGGTGACCTCTACGCCCAGACGGAGCGCTGGTTCGACTCCCGAGCCCTCGCCAACCTCCAGGAGCTTGATGTCGGCTACGAGTACCCCTCTGCGCATACCAGCTACCCGCTGCCGCAATCCGCGTTCCGCTCCGGATCCACCCTCCTCGTTGCCAAGATCAAAGATTGCAATTTCCCGGACGCGATCTCACGGTCCATGGATTTCCTCCTTCTCAAGCAGCTTACCTTGGATTGTGTTTCGATCTCGGGGGACGCGTTCCACGGCTTGCTCTCCGGCTGCCATGCCTTGGAGAGCTTAGCCATGCTCGAAGTTCATGCTGCTGGTTGCCTCCGTGTTAGCTCGCCGACTCTCAGGAGCACTGGCTTCCGTGATAGCTCTGATGAAAAAGCAGAACTGGTCATCGACGATGCTCCTCGCCTTGAAAGGTTATTGTTACCGTATAGTCACCTGAATGATTGTGTGACTATCCGGATTATGAGGGCACCTAAACTGGAGATATTTGGGCCTTTCTCACCGGACTTGTGTGAACTCCCGGCCTTCCAGGTAGCAGCAACAACCATCATTCAGCATTCTTACAAACAGATAATTATTTTGATGTTGGCTGTTTTCTTCAGGGAATGGGCCCAGTCAGCTCCGCAAACTCGATGTCTACCGTGAAGGTTTTGGCTGTTGGGTGTCATAGTTATCGTTTGAATGCAGTTCTTGACATCCTCAGGTGGTTCCCCTGTTTGGGAAAGCTCTATGTCACCGTGAGTATTCATCTTGGCCTGCTTTGAATGTATGCTTTGGTTGACATATTTATTAATAACTAGTAGTCTAGTTAGTAGCAAAACTCTAATGTATGCCTTTTTTTTTTTACTGTTTTGCAGTTTGGCACGCAAAATTTGCCTCATTATGACCGACCACATCCCATGGAATGCCTTCAGACCCATCTAAAGGAAGTGGTGTTCAAGTATTTCAATGGTTATGAGCAACAGATTGACTTTGCCAGGTTCTTTGTTTTGAATGCGAAAGTGCTAAGCAAAATTGAATTCCATGTACGTGAGGACCACTACAACAATGAATTTGTGGCTCGTCAACACACGCTGCTCCAACCCGAAAACAGAGCTTCTCGAGATGCTCGATTCGAATTCAGGAAAACTTGTGGTTCTATTAATTATCATGTCAGCAAGCATATCCATGATTTATCAGTGGCCGACCCCTTTGTAGACAGGGTTGATGCCTGAAGATTGCACTCTCTTGTGCTTATTTTTCAGATGGGGTTGATGCAAAAGGAGTCCACTTCTGAAATGGTGTAATGGTAGGGATACAAAAACAGATTACTGACGAAAGTCGTAAAGTGGAATGGAGCTGGTAACCCCACCCACCAGAACTCCTCTGGCCCTTTTGACAACTTAACTGCCCTTTCAGTTATATACAGAAGTATGAAAAGTTTAGTTGCCGATCAGATTTTTTTGCATGCACATAGCATATGTATGATGCTTATGAGAGGTCAACATGTACGCCAGGCACTGTGATTTTCTACCTAGGATGTGCGGCTAATGATCCTGGAACAGGCTTCGGTTTACTCCTAGTTGATCTGCCATTAAAGTCTGAGTTTACCGAAATTAAACTTATCTCGGTGCTTGTACAAAATTAGCAAGTAATTTTCCTAACAGCATTATTTTGGGCTAAGGACCTGAAAAAAGTGTGGGGCTGTGGGCTTTACCAGGAATAATCCTGTTTCTAAACAGCTGAAATATATTACTCCCTCCGATCCATAATAAGTGTTGCCATTTTGAATTAAGGTTGAACTAACCTTATTAGTTCAAAACTGCGACATTTATTTTGGATCGGAAGTACTAGTAGGTAAGTAGTATTTCTAAACATCTTTGTTGCTTGCGAAACCGGGTTTTTGCTGCACGTTTATCACTGTGTATGGGGCATCCTACATTCTTGGGTAAAAGAGGCTTGAGATCCTGAACAAACTTCAGCAGTTTTGATGGAGTTGGCGACATTTTGTAGCTGGACATGCATATATCTTTCTCATAGACATGGAAGAACCAGCAGTAAACTCTGTGGAGCTCTGCAAAATTAGTATTGGATTTGGAAGCAAATACGATATATCAGGATGCTACGCATGACTGCTAAATCAGTTTTGTGGCATGTATACAAGATACAGCTGGTTGTTTTTCGCAAAGTTAGTAATTTAGTATCAGGATACCATGGATGATTGCTTCCGATCTTTCCAAGGTGGGCAGATACTGGGCTAGGAATGGTACCGTAGCAAGTATATCTTCCATGATTGGAGATGAACTGGTGCTTGCAACTAGCCCGTTCTGAAATATATCGATCCTTAGGTTTGTCCTCCCATTTTCCTTATCTTACTCCATCTTGTCCAAGGGAGAGGTTGTTGAATCGGTTGATGGTTGTGTGCATCAGTAAACCAATGTAAATTTATCTGTATTTTGATTAAATGTCTCACCGACTTCTCCCGAGCAGTAAAAGGCACAGAACCACCACCCGAGGAGTAAAATGCACAGAACCACCACAGTCGTGTCACCATCAATGTTTTCGAGTCGATGAGTCGACGGGTCGCTCGGGGGGTGCGACTCTAGACTAGTCGTGACTAGTCTAGACTCACGGTCGACGAGTCGACATGGCGACGAGTCGACGTGAGTTAAGCAGCAGGCAGTCAGGGGAGGAGCACAAGTGCACAGCAGCAGCAGCAGCAACCAGGGGAGGAGGGGAGGAGCACACCACCAGCAGCAGTAACCAGGGCCAACTGAGAGATGGGCCACTAGTTATGCACTTCCCTGTGGCCCAAAAGCCCATCTAGTAGCTATATACTCCTCCCGTGACCTAATCCACCATCCACACTCCCTCCTCCCTCACCACAGCCGCCACACATTCTGCTGCCACTCTCTTGCCACCAGTCCACCACTCCTCCTCCCAGCGATGGATCTCTCAACTCCCCCGCAGCAGCTCTCTTGCCACCGCTCCTCTTGCCGCTGCAGCTTCAGCAGCAGCGGCGGCGGCGGCCAGCGCTGCAGCGGCGGGGGCGCAGAAGCAGCAGCAGCAACAGCGCGGCGGCGAGGGCGCAGCAGCAGCAGCGAGGCAGCACAGCAGCAGCATCAGCAGCACGGCGGCGGGAGAGTGCTCCAGATCCAGCGCTGCCTCGAGTCGTTCGACCCAAAAACCGCGACTAGTCGTGACTAGTCGCGTGAGTCGCTCGACTCATCCCAGGAGTCGAGTTGAGAGGCTGAGTCGGCCCTGGAACTACGACTCATCGACTAGTCGACGACTAGTCGCGACTAGTCGAGCGACTCGAAATCCATGGTCACCGTGTGCGGAAAATCATCACTTTAGAAAACTTGACAGAATGCACCGCACCGGAAAAGTGGTAGTGGCAAAAAAACACTGGTGGTAGATGCTAATCATTTTGATGACATCACTAATCTGCCGGGACGACCCGTCAGACTGAGTTGGCAGAAAAAAATACCATGCAGGCAAATTGGACCGGGTCTTCTTCTTCCTCCTTCCCCATTTTCTCAGATCTGAATCCCGAGCGCCCCAACCGCAACCGAGCTCTTATTCTTCTTTCTTGTTGTGGCGCGGGCCAAGGTGAGCGAGCTTGTGTGTGTCTGTGTGTGTGAGGGGGGGGGGGGGGGGATGCCCACACAACAGATGACAACAATAGTGGAGCAGTGTGCTCCCGGACTCGTTGGCGGCATCTGCGGTGTGCCACGTGGGGTCGCGGCAGTCGAGCACCTCCCTGAGAGCATCCACGACCCCGGTCGCGACCGCTGCCCAACACCTGCTTCTTCCTTGCGGTGAACGACTCCGGGTTCACGGAGTCGAGCGTGGATATGGGCTTCCTGACCAAGGCCGGCGATGAGCACCACCATGTTGTGCAACAGGAAGGCGTCCTTCTCGTGTCTGCCGCCCCACCCCCGGCCTGTGGGGCCCCTCGGAAGGCCATGTAGAGCACCTCCACGGTGTGCAGCCACACCATGAAGCAGCCCTCATGGTCGGCTGCACCCTGAAGGCCACATGCCCCGCCAGTGCAAGCATGGCCGCCGCCACCCCACGGACGACACCAGCGCACCCACGGTCATGCCCATCAGCACCGCCCCCGCCCCAGCACCCGACAGCTGCGCTCCCAGCTCCGTCAGCGGCGCGCGCGCAGGCGTCACCCCCGCTCGGTGCCCAACAGCCACACCTCCAGCTCCTACAGCCAGAGCGCGCGCCGGCATTGCCCCCGCCGCAGCAGCGTAGAGTGCGGCCAGGGCGAGGCTCTTCTTAGACGTCCCGGTGTCGGTGCGGCGGCCAGGTGTCCTCGGTGCGTGGGAGGCGCCGGCGGCTTCTTGTACCCACTTAGAAGAGATGCACAATGGTGTTTGATGAAATGACTAAGGAGAGAGGAGAGGAGAAAGAAAGGAAGACTAGTCCAATTTGCCTATGTGGCATTTTTTTCATGCCAACTCAGCCTGACGGGTGGACCCGACCGATTAATGACGTCATCCAAATGCTTAGCATCTACCAGCAGTGTTTTTTTCATGGTCAATTTTTCGATGCGGTGCATTGCAGAGTTGGTGGTTTTTTGCATTGTGTGACACGATTATGGTAGTCCTGTGAATTTTACTCTCTGGTGGGCCATAGCCTAGCACCAACTTTATGGCTTGAAATTCTGAACCTATACAACCAAGTGCCAATTTTACTGTACATTGATATTTCAAGTTATAGCCTAGCACCAAGCTTATGCCTATCTGAGCCTATACAACTATACATTGATATTTAAGTGTAAATTCGATCTCACAGCTGATTTCCCCTTAAATTACAAATATATTTATATTAGATTAGAGAAAAGAAAGAGAAACACCCCCCCCCCCCCCCCCCCCCCCCCGCCCCCGGTTGCAAGGTTTCTATTTTGTATCTTTTTCTTTTCTTTTTTAGACAACTTTTCTTTGATCTTTGTTTGAGGGGATTTTCTTGTATTCACTAGTACGGTTTTTAGTTGGGGCAATTTTTAATGCAAAGCCCAAGCCCAAAACAAAGCGTCCGCCGAATTCCCCCACAAACCCTCCCTCCGTCTCGCCAGCCGACGGCCATGGAGAAGAAAAAGGCAGCGGCGGCGCGATCCGCTCGCAAGGAGCGAAAGTCCCATGGAGCCGCGCGGAAGCGGGCGCGGAGTGGCGACTGCGATGTGAACGCCGGCGATTTCATCAGCCGCCTCCCGGACGCTGTCCTCGGCACCATCATCTCTTTACTACCCACCAAGGACGGCGGCCGCACGCAGATCCTCTCCCGCCGATGGCGCCACCTGTGGCGCTCCGCTCCTCTCAACCTCGAGGTCGTCACCTGGCCCTCATCAACACCGTCGGCATCGCCTCCCGTCGGACGCTGTCCTCGGCACCATCATCCCTATGCGGTCCACGACTCCGCAGTCTCCAAGATAATCTCCCAACACCCTGGCCCCGCCCGCCGATTCTGCCTCAAGCTGATGATCGCCGGCGACCTCCCTGGGATGGAGAGCTGGTTGGACTCCCCAGCGCTCATCAACCTCCAGGAACTCGACATCAACAATTACACTGGATACAAGACCGGCTATACATTGCCGCAATCCGTGTTCCGCTCGGCATCCACCCTCCTTCTTGCCAAGATAAGGGAGTGCAATTTCCCGGACACGATCACACGCTCCATGAATTTCTACCTCCTCAACCAGCTTTCCTTGGATTGTGTTTCGATCTCGGGGGATGTGTTCCACGGCTTGCTCTCCGGCTGCCATGCCTTGGAGAGCTTAGCCATGCTCGAAGTTAATGCTGCTGGTTGCCTCCGTGTTAGCTCGCCAACTCTTAGGAGCATTGGCTTCCGCAAAGGATCTCGTAAAAGAGCCGAATTGGTCCTCGAGGATACTCCTCGCCTTGAAAGGTTATTATTACCGTATTGTGACCGGAATAATTCAGTGACTATCCGGGTTATTTGGGCACCTAAACTGCAGATATTTGGGCCTTTCTCAACAGGCGCGTGTGAACTCCGGGTCTTCCAGGTAGCAGCAACAGACATCATTCAGCATTCTTACATGGAGATAATTATTTTTGATGTTGGTTGTTTTCTTCAGGGAATGAGCCCCGTCAGCTCGACAAACTCGATACGCACCGTGAAGGTTTTGGCCCTCGGGTGTTCTGAACATCAATTGGGTGCAGTTCTTGACGTCCTCATGTGGTTCCCCTGTTTGGAAAAGCTCTATGTCACAATGAGTATTCATCCCTGCTCGCTTTAAATGTATGCTTTGATTGACATATCAACTAGTCTAGTTAGCAACGCTTTAACATATGCATATGTTTTTCTGTTTTGCAGTTTCACTCACACTATAGGACGTTTAAGCAAAATGAGCATCAGTATGACCCACTACATCCAGTGTGCCTTCAGACCCATCTAAAGAGAGTGGTGTTTAAGTTATTCAAAGGCTCTAAGCAACAGATTGAGTTTGTCATGTTCTTTATTTTGTATGCGAACTTGCTAAAGAAAATTGAATTCCAAGTTTGCGGGGACTACTACAACAATGAATTTGTGGCTCGTCAACGTGCGCTGCTCAAAGTCGGAAACAGAGCTTCTCGATATGCTCAATTTAAATTCAGGAATACTAGTGGTTGTACTGATGACCATGTCACCAAGCATATTCACAATTTGTCACTGTCTGACCCCTTCAGAGTGCCTTAGACAGGGTTGATGGCTGAAGATTGCACTGTCTTGTGCTCATTTTCTAGATGGGGTTAATGCAAAAAAGAGCAAACTGCTGAAATGCTGTAATGGGTAGGAATGCAACAAGAAAACTGCTGAAAATTGTTATCCCAGCCGCCAGAACTCCTCTGGCCCCTTGCAATTTGTTTTTTCTTTTCTGCCTAAGCTGGGCTAGAAACACGTGCCTGTGTTGGAAACTTAACTGTCCTTTCAGTTATATACCGCGGTATGAGAAGTTCAGTTGCGGATTAGATTTCTTTTCATACACATAGCATATGTATGATGCTTATGAAAGGTCAACCTGTACGCTAGGCACTATGGTTTCTACCTAGGAAGCAGGCACTTCTGTGATTTTCTATTTCAGGTTGAAGTTCGGCTAATGATCCTAGAACATGCTGGGGTTGCCTACTAGTAGTTGATCTGTTACTAAAGTTTGAGTTTACTGAAATTAAATTTATCTTGTCCTTGTACAAATTAGCAAGTAATTTTTCTAACAGCATTAATTTGGGCCAAGGACCTGAAAATAGTCTGGGCTTTGCCAGGAATCCTGTTTCTAAACAGCTGAAACATGCTTCTTACCTTGTTTCAACATTACTACTAGATAAGTAATACTCCCTCGGTAAGTAAGTGTCTCAACTTTGTACCTTGTACTAAAGTTGAGACACTTACTTTGGGACGGAGGGAGTAGTATTTCTAAACATATTTGTTGCTCGCAAAACGAGCTTTACTGCACCTTTATCACTGTGTATGAGGTATCCTACATTCTTGAGTAAAAGAGGCTTGAGGTCCTTAATAAACTTAAGCAGTTTAGATGGAGTTGGCTACATTTTGTCACTGGACATACATATATCTTTCTCATAGGCATGATAGGATCATTAGTAAACTTTGGAAGCAAATACGATGTATCGGGATAGTATGCATGATTGCTAATTCAGTTTAGTGGCATGTACAAGATAGTTGTATTTTGCTAAGTTAGTACTATAATGTAGTATCTGGATACTATGGATGATTGCTTCTGATTTTTACAAGGTGAGCGGGAGCAAGAATTCATTGTTCTTCATCCAATACTTCCTCCTGGAACAAGAATGGTACCGTAGCAAGTATATATATCTTCATGACTGGAGAGGAACTGATGATCGCAACTAGCCCGATCTGAAAGATTTTGATCCTTACTTTTCTCCTCCCATTTTCCTCATCTTACACCATCTTGTTCAAGGGAGAGATTGCTGAATCTGTTGGTGGTGAATGACTTGAGTTGATGGTTCTGGTCATCTGTAAACCAGTATAATTTCATGTGAATTTTGATTAAATGCCTCACTGACTTCTCCCCGGCTATAGCCTAGCAACAACCCAATGGATATCCGAACCTATATACAACCCAGTGCCAGTTTTACTATAAATCAATCTTATCTATATTAATGTAAATTTGATCTCGCAGCTGATATCCCTTTAAATTTCAAATATATTCATATCAGATTAGACAAAGAAAAAGAATACCCCGCAAAAAAAAAGAGACAAAAAGAAAAAGGAAAGCACGAACTGAATAAAACACACCCTATTGCAAGGTTTCTATTTTTTTTGCAGGTAAAAATGTTTATATTTTTATCCCTTTTGTTAGGCAAATCCTATTATTTTCTTGTCTTTTTAGAATCTTTTCTTGTTTTTACTATTTTTTTAGGGTTAACATGCTTCACTTTATTGAACTTGTTTTTACTTTTTTTTAGACAACCATTTGTTTTTACTTTTTTCTTGAGGCAATTCAACGAAGCTTTATTAAGCCGTCACCACATGGCAGGGACGGAAGGAAGGTTTCCGGGGTGACCTAACCAAACATGGCGGCCACCACTGAGCGTAAGTACATGCTTCGCCAAATTGTGAGCTTCAAAATTGGAGCTCCTACGTTCATGGCCTATGTTACAAAATTTGAAAGGAAGAGAATGATCTATGATCTCTTGAACTATTGCACCATAGCTAGCGATATTATGCTTCTGGATGTCATCCACCACCACCTTGCTATCTGCCGCAATATGAATCCTTTGAACATAAAGATCATCTGCTAGAGCCATGGCTTCTCGGACTGCAAGAGCTTCTAGTGTCGTAGGATCTGAAATATATCTGAACACAAAAGCTGTAGCACCCAAGTAACCTCCTGTTTGGTCCCTACAGATAGCTGAAATTGCACCGAATCCATGCCTGGAGACCGCGGCGTCCATGTTTATTTTCACACTATCATCCACAGGAGGAATCCATGCTGTGATCGATGGCTGTCCACTATTAGCCGGAGCCTTAGGTACTTTAGAATTCACCACCTGCAGCTCTGATATGTAAGAAGAGATGAAGCTGTGGATTGCATGAGGTGACTGAAAAATGTCTTCATGGATCGCCTTCCTCCTAGCTCCTCATATGGCCCAAAGAGTAACAATTATCCTAACAAAATCTTCAGCAGCTAGTATTTCATGTAGTGCAAAAATACAGTCTTTTGCACTATGCTTTGTGTGCTCGCACATTCGTTGCACCGTGTCCTCCAGTGTCAGTGTCCGGATGCTTCTCGACATCGGACATGTTAACAAAGCATGGCACCAAGTATCCCTAGCTCCGCACAACATACAGGTTTCTGTCGTCGCCATGTTTCGATGATTCAGTAACACCCCACATGGAATAGATTGCTTTCCCAGTCTTCATACAAACATCCGTAGCTTCGAAGGCACCTGTATGTGCCAGATCGATGTCCACTGGTTGCTCTCATTTTGGGCATTTGAGGAGTCTGGCTCTTTAGAGATCCAATTCTCCCTGTTGATCTTGGTGCGCATGATCATCCGGTATGCTGACCGCACAGTAAACTTCCCTCGGCTCTCCTCATGCCAAGCCCAAAAATCAGTTACCGTCCTCGTGCAAAGTGGAATCTTCAGTATGTCGGCCGCATCAAACTGAGTAAAGACTGAACGAACCAAATCCTCCCTCCATGTCGCCGTCATTTCATCAATAAGATCAGATACCAACTCCGGCGGGTTTGGAACCAGAGACGTGATGGGCCGCTTGAAATTGTCTCTTGGAATCCAATTGTGTGTCCAAATACCCATGCTCTCTCCATCTCCAATCCGCCGGATCACTCCCTGGGTTAAGATGTCACGGCCGTCAAGCATTGCTCACCAAATCTGAGATGGATGGGCTCCTAGTTCCGCCTCAAGTAAACCGTAGCATGGGAAATAAACTGCTTTCAACAACCTAGCACTCAAAGACGTATGATCAGTCATTATTCGCCATGCCTGTCTTGCCAAAAGAGGCAAGTTAAAGATCTCCAGGTCTCGGAATCCTAGACCCCCCAAGTGCTTTGGTCTAGTCATTATGTCCCATGCCACCCAACTCGGCTTCCTCTTGCCCTGCTTAGAATCCCACCAGAACTTTCTAATGATAGATGTGATATTCTCGCCAGCCCCCGTGGTAATCTGAAACATGACATGGAAAACACTGGAATAGCCTGAGCCACAATCTTAATTAATACCTCCTTCCCTGCTGCTGACAAAAGTTTCTCCATCCATCCTTTTATCTTCTCCCACACCCGGCCCCTCAAATATTTGAAGGTCCCGTTCTTGGAGTGGCCGACATCTGTAGGCATTCCCAAATAGAGATCACTCAATGACTCATTGTGAACTTGAAGGGTATTCTTGACCGCCTCCCTGACTACTCTTGGACAACCTTTACTGGAAAAAATTGAGGACTTCTCATGATTTACTCTCTTACCCGAGGTTCTAGAATAAATATCAAACAGGTTTGACACTGCAACTGCCCCCTCGACATTAGCCTTGAAAACCAACAGGTTGTCATATGCAAATAAAAGGTGGTTAATGGTGGGTGCCGTTGGGGCCACCTTAGTATCTGCAATCGATGACTGAGAACTGGATTTTAGGAGGCACCACTAGTAGAAAAATGCCCATTTGTCCCGGTTCCAGAGGCCCATTTGTCCCGGTTCTGGAACCGGGACTAAAAGGTCGGGACTAAAGCCCAATACCTTTAGTCCCGGTTCGCCTACGAACCGGGACAGATGGGGCTCCACGTGGCCACTGCGGCTTGCCCAGGCAGGAGGGCCTTTTGTCCCGGTTGGTAGCACCAACCGGGACCAAAAAGCATCCACGCGTCAGCAGTTCAGGGGCTGGGGTTTTTGTTTTTTTGAAGGGGAGGGGGGAGGGGGGGGGGGGTTGGGGGTTTTTGGGGGGTTTTGTAGGGTATATATTGTGTTAGCTAGGTAATAGAGAGAAGTGACCTCTTTATCCTCGTGCTTGGTCGACGCTACGTACTATACGTTAGAGGAAACTCGCGACACGCTAGCTAGTAAGGAAATGAAGGAAACCATTAAGTATACAAGCTCGTTATGAACATATATATACAGAGAGAAGTGATCGACCTCCTCCTTCTCCGAGAGATTGGTCGAACAACAGTTTTCGTATATCTATCGACGATACTAGCTACATATATACAATATAAGATCTCTTACAATCCCTAACATCTGATGTCAAGTTCCACATGGTATTCTCCGGCTTTATTGATGACGTGGTCAAGAAAGAATCCCGCCAATTCCTCTTGAATTGCTTTTATGCGATCTTGTGGTAGGAGTTCATCCCGCATCTGCCACATCTAATTTGAAGAAGGGGGTCAATACATATATATGAATGAAACTCAACACAAATGATGGTAATAAAATAAAATTGTGAATATTATTGCTTACGCACTTCATATTGTTTTTCAGAGTAGCCCCGCTCACAGGTCGTGTGGCGGATGAACTCGCAAATGTAGTATCCACAAAAATCAGTCCCGCCTTTCTGCCACAACCACTTTACAAGAAATAGAGGTCAATCAAACTGATAAGCAAGCATGCTAAATGGTATTGATGAAACTAGCTAGAATCAATGGGAGATGCGCGGAACTAGCTAGTAGTACTTACTTTCGGGTGTGTAAATCGGAGCTCCCCCGGCAGTCCCGGAGCTTTAGCGGTGAACTCTTTCCAAACCCTGCCAGACAAAGAAAATAATTACTTGATATCAGGAAATGAACAAAGTTGCCGATATGGTGCGATAACGATCGATTGAACTTACTTCTCGAGCATTTTAGTCATGGCCGCATACTCCTTGGGATCTTTTCGTCTCGAGTCTAAGACGGTTACTAGTCCCTGCTCAAGCTTAATCTCTAGGAGAATAAAGTGGAAGCTGCGCATGCATGCATAACTCATCAATTACATTACTATAACCTCGAGTAATAAGGGAAACCGAATATGCACAAGACAGTAACACTCACTTGAAGTTGTAAGGAAAGAGTATTTTATCTTTGTTTTGATTTCGAAGCAACGATTGTAGCAAGTTGGCCTCGGTTTCTTTGGCATTATATTTAACCGTCCATTCATCTATGAGATTTGTGTTAATGAACCCAATATCATAGATTTGTGCTTTTCTGCATTCGACGATCTTCAATCTGCATAATATAGTGAGGATAATTATATATACATGCAATGAAAGAGCTGAGCTATATATAGAGACTTAATTACAGAAGTAGTACTTACAGACAGTAGCAAGTGACAATTATTTTATCGAGGGCCTTTTGATTGAAAAACTGGAAGAACTCCTCAAATGGAACAGACAACAGATCAATTCCAACGAGGTCGTGCTCCTCTTTAACTCTCAGCGTCAAAGTATCCTTCCCAGACTCCTTGCAGGTGTCCATGTACCACTCATGGAATCTTCGCATCGTCGTTGTTAGAGGAGGATGACCAGGTTTGACGAGAGGCTTCCCGTGCCGGTATTTGTGTTCGTCCACCTCCATTATATCAAAATGTGCATCGTCGGGCAGGTAATCTGCAGGATTGGTACCGGGCACCATCCTCGGATGATTAGCGACGATATCGCTAGACACCTTGAGCAGGGGGCACAATTGGTTCGCTTGTTCGCCGAGCTGGGGATTTTTTTCCCCACTTCTTCGTTCTGCTAACCTTCGATCACTGCAAGTACTTCCCGACCGCTCCGCTTCCTGATATGTCCTTTCAATAATGCGCTCATAGTTGGTTTGCGGCAGAGATGGTGGTGGTCGCTTCAGGGCATCGAGAGTGCGCTTCGCTTTCACCGGATCTATCTTCTCCTCCGGAGGTGGAGGTTTCTTTGCAAAAAAGTCCCTCACTTGGGCTTTACAGATCTCCGTGTTTTCCTCCTCGGTCATCTCGTATGGTAACTTCTCTAGAGGCTTGAGAGATGGACCGAATTTGTATTGCCTCCCGCCTCTGGCTGTACTGCTAGACGCCGGAGCGGCGGCGTTTCTCTTCCGTTGCTGCTGACGAGTAGTAGAAGGAGGCGGAGTGCTCCGACGCGCCGGAGCAGCCGGAGCAGCGGCTTCTGTCTTCCGCCGTTGCTGACGAGGCGGAGGAGGTGGGCTGCTCGGACGCACCGGAGCAGGCGGAGTGCTGTCCTCACGTGCCGGAGCAGCCAGAGAAGGAGGCGGAGTGCCCTGATCACTCACCGGAGGAGGAGGAGGAGGCCGAGTGCACTGACTCGCCGGAGGCGGAGGCGTCCAGTTCGGAAGCTTGATGTGCTCCTTCCGCCATAGACATGGAGTCTTCAGAGCAAGACCCAGCTGAGTCTCCCCTTCACCTGTAGGGTGGTCAAGCTCGAGCTCCTCAAATCCCTCCGTTACTTCATCCACCATCTCAACAGCATAGCCTTGTGGAATCAGACGGCAGTGAAAAGTTCCGTCGGGTTGAGGAGGTGCAACAGAGCCGACAGCCGCCTTGACTTTGAGGTTCTGCCATTGCGTCATAAGCTGGCAATGTTGAGCCTCCGTGATAGCATCCACGGGGTAGCTAGGAGCTGTGAAGTCAAGCTGCTGAACGAGCTCGGTGGAAGCCACGCTGCTTCTCCGCTGAGATGGCGGGGTAGCTTCTGGGGTAGCTCCGGCAGCTCGCTGGCTCTCAACTTGTTCCTCTAGCTTTTGTACCCTTGCATTCAGCTTCTGCAGTTCGCTCTGCTCCAGTTTCCTCTTCCTCTCCCGGGTTTTGTAACCGCCTGCACCGGGAAATGCAACCTTCCACGCAACGGAGCCTGGCGTGCCTCGTGTTCGTCCAGGGTGCTTAGGATTCCCGAGGACCTCGGTCAGCTCGTCATTCTCTCTGTCGGGAATGAACGTCCCTTGCTGCGCTACGGCGGTACACTTCTGAAGCTTCTTGACGGGTATTGCAAGTTGCTCGTCCGTCCAAACGCACTTCCCTGTTTCAGGGTCCAAGGTTCCCCCAACCCCGAAGAACCAAGTCCTTGAACGGTCTAGCCAGTTCAATGTCTCTGGTTCGACCCCTTTAGCAAGCAGGTCATTCTCAGCTTTGTCCCATAGCGACCGGGCTTTGAGGTAGCCACCTGACCCCGTGCGATGGTGAAACTTCTTTGCAGCATTTATCTTATTTGTCTTTGACATCTTCTTACTCTTGTCCGATGTCTTGTAGGCCACAAATGCGGGCCAGTGATCTCTTATCTTCTCAAATCGGCCGGTGAATTCTGGAGTCTTTCCTTTGTCGACAAACATTGATTTCAACTCATTCTTCCACCTCCTGAATAGATCTGCCATCTTCTTAAGAGCACACGCCTTGACCAATGGCTCTATAACTGGCTTATCCGGATCCTCCTCTGGCGGTAGGGTGAAATTTGCCTTCAGCGAGGTCCAAAGATCATCTTTCTGTCTATCGGTGACATACGAAACTTGAGGGTCTTCGTTCTTCTTAGGCTCATTCCATAGCTGGATGCTGATCGGGATGCTGTCCCTAACAATAGCTCCGCACTGAGCTGAAAATGCATCCTTGGTCCGCCTCGGTTCAATCGGCTGGCCATCGTTCGCGATTGCTATGATCGTGAACCTTTCATCCTGACGCAACCTTTTCTTCGGGCCTCGCCTCGTTACCGAAGTTTGGCTCGATCCGGAGTGCTTTAAAAGAAGAAAGAAGAGTTAATATATGTACATACCAAAACAATTAATGCATCAATTAGCTAGTCAACATAGGCTTAATTAATATATATACCTCGCCGGACTTTGCAACAGCTCCCTCCTCCGTTCGATCACCGGAGCCATCATCATGGTCTCCTTCTTCCTCCAGCATTCGGTCACCGGAGCCATCATGATCATGTCCTTCCTCCTCCATTGTTCGATCACCGGAGCCTTCTCCCTCTTCTTCCAGACAATCGGTGTCGTTGAGATACGACAAGACATCACCTCCGCCGAGGATGATGTCCCCCAACAACTCTTCTGTTTCCAAGTCTCTTTGTTGATCCATAGTTTCTGCAAATATTACAACATAGCAATTAATATACAAACATGAGAGATGGATATATTAGTGGCAAACATAGACCTAGCTAGCTAATCACAACAAGGAATATTAATTAGTGGCCTCGACGCTTCTACGGTTTGGGGTGGCCTCGACAACGCTTCTAGGGTTTGGGGTGGCCTCGACAACGCTTCTAGGGTTTGGGGTGGCCTTGACAACGCTCTTTTAACTTGGTAAATTTGGGTGGCCTCGATGCTTCTAGGGTATGGGGTGGCCTCGGCAACGCTTCTAGGGTTTGGGGTGGCCTCGACGCTTCTAGGGTTTGGTCGGGCGAGAGGGGGTTGATCGACATCCCCCCTCATGTTGAAGAGTTACCGGAGTTCTCTCATGAATGTCCGACATCCGGACCGCCTCTCTCATGAATGTCAAACAAGGGATTTAACAAAATGGCGCCATTCTGGATGTGCAGAAAATGGTCCATATTTTTCCTGATCTCATCTACCCTTCTATATGTCACGTTGTCAGTGTCAAAGGATTCAAGAAAACCATGGCTTCATCATTAGCCGGAAGTAACAGGCGCATAATGGTACGAAGCTCTCCAAAATTGTTTTGGAACGGAGTCCCGGATAGGATAATTAGTTTTTTGGTACTCCGTTCCAAAACAATTTTGAAGAGCTTTGTAGCATCATACGCCTGTTACTTCCGGCTAATGATGATGCCATGGATTTCTTCAATACTTTGACAGACAACGTGACATATAGAAGAATATATATATATAGATGAGATCAGAAAAAAAATTGGATCAACTTATGCACATCCATAATGGGGGCATTCTTGATAAATCTATATATGTCAAAATTCAAACTTTGACATATGATCAAACTTTGACATATGATCAAATGTTGCATATGTCAAAATTCAAACTTTGACATATGATCAAACTTTGATATATGATCAAATGTTGCATATGTCAAACTTCAAACTTTGACATATGATCAAACTTTGATATATGTCCACCACGATATAAAATGATACATAGACTTGTTCGGGCGAGAGGGGGTTGATCGACGTCTCCCCTCATGTCGAAGTTACCGGAGTTATCTTCTAGTGGTTTGGGTGGCCTCGAGAGTTTGTCAGGTAGGGGCGGGAGGGGGTAGGAGATCGACAACGCTTTTTTTTTCTAGGGTTTGGGTGGCCTCGAGAGTTGGTCGCCCGGTATATCGAGAGGGGGGTGAACATTTTACCTTAGTAACTTAGAAAAAAAATGTTATCGAGGAGGGGGTATATCGACCCCCCCTCTCATGTCGAAGTTATCGGGGAGGGGCTATATCGACAATGACATACATACATGGAAAAAAATGTTATCGGGGAGGGGGTTGATCGACGTCCCCCTCTCGACCCCTCGGCGATCTTTTTTTTTTCTTCTTCTTCTTATTTTTTTCTCTCCTCTTCTTCCTCTCCTCTTCTTCTCCTTCTTCTCCTTCTTCCTCTTCTTATTCTTATTTTCCTTTTTCCTCTCCTTCTTTTTCTTCTTCTTCCTTCTTCCTTCTTCCTCTTTTCTTCTTTTTCCTTATTTTCCTTTTTCCTCTCCGCTAACCTAAAATCTACTAACCTAAAATGCACTAACAGTACAACTAACCTAAAATGCACTAAATCAACTAACCTAAAATCCATATCTACTAACAACCTAAATAAAAATAATTAATACATATATGAAAAAAATGTTATCGGGGAGGGGGTATATCGACCCCCCCCTCATGTCGAAATTATCGGGGAGGGGCTATATCGACAACGACATATACATATAGCCACATACATATAAAAAAAATTCTATGAACATCCATATATACATACATATAACCACATACATATATATGGCTATGAAAAATGCTATGAAAAAAAATTCATCATATAAAAAAAATGCTATGAACAAAACAATTAATACATATATGAACAAAACAATTTTATGAACATCCATACATACATAGCCACATACATATATATATATACATTATATATGAACAAAATAATTTTCATCATATAAAAAATATCAACATATAGAAAAAAAACACAGAGCCGGGGCGACGGCTCACACGGTGGGGGCGGGCCGGGGCAGGGGCGCGCGCGGCCGGGCGCGCTCGGGGGCGGGGCAGCAGGCCGGCGGGGGCAGGGGCACGGGGTCAAGGACGACGACGTCGACTGCGACGGCGACGACGGGGGCGGGCCGGGGCATAGGGGCGCGCGCGGCCGGGCGTGGGCGCGTCGGCGAGGGTGCGTCGGCGAGGGCGTCGGCGAGGGCTCGGGGAGGAGAGCGCGTCGGTGATGGCGAGGGCATGGTCCGGCAGCCTGGCGGCATCGTGCTGTTCGGCGCGGCGTCGGGGGGGGGGGAAGATGAACTGGGACTGAAAAATTCTAAGTGCTACCTTATATAGCCAGAGCATTGGTCCCGGTTCGTGGCACCAACAGGGACCAATGCCCCCCTTTAGTCCCGGTTGGTGCCACCAACCGGGACCAAAGGTCTGTTTTCAGCAGCCCAAAGGGCGGGAAACAGGGACCTTTGGTCCCTGTTGGTGGCACCAACCGGGACTAAAGGGGGGCATTGGTACCGGTTGGTGCCACGAACCGGGACCAAAGGTGAGCATTGGTCCCGGTTCGTGGCACCAACCGGGACCAATGGGCTTGCACAGCGGCGTGGTGGTGGGAGTTTAGTCCCACATCGCTAGTTGAGAGCGCCCCGCACCGGTTTATAAGCTCGACTGCCTCATCGCTATTGAACTCCTCTGAACTGCAGGCCTATGGGCCTAATCTGACACTGCTATGCCTGTGGGCCTGCTGGGCCTTCTGCGGGCCTGAATCCTGGCCCAACTAGCTGGGTTTCTAGTCGTATTCAGGCCGTGGTGGCCCAGTAGGTGGCATTTTTTTTTCTATTTTCTTTTTTGCTTTTTTTGCTTTATTTTTTTTACAGTTTTCCAGTGATTCTTTTTGCTGTTAGGTCACAAAAATTATAGACTTTCTGTTAGTGCCATCAATTTTCAAATTTGAATAGTTTAAATTTGAATTCTTTTAAATTTATGTGAATCACTAGTTTGTGAATAACTTTACTATAAAAATAGATTTTTGAGATTCTTTTTCCTGCTATTTAATATTATTGTGTTTTATCATTATATTAAATTTGGTAATTTTTAGGTTATTTTAAATGTCTATTTTAATCAAGAACAGATTTTGTTATTCTAGTTTGCTATTAAAGTTTGTAACAAAAAATTTCTTGATGAAAATTCTTTTTGCCATTAATGTTTTGAACAGAAAATACTTTGATAATTTTAGTTGCATAAATTTTATATAATTTTAGTTTAAAAAATACTAGAGGTTTATAAAAGCTTTTTAGTTGATTCCTTTTGCTATTAGAGTTTTATAAAAGCTTTTTAGTTGATGCTTTTTGCTATTGAAGAATATTATAGTTTTGTTTTAGTTGATCATAACAAAATATTTTAATTGATTATTTTAAGTTCATTCTTTTTGCTATTAGTTCATTCTTTTTGCGCTAAATGACCCTAAAATTGAAAAGCACCACAAATGAACTCTGAAAAGGTTGAAAGTTGGTATGGTATCATCATTTCACCCACATAGCATGTGCTAAAAAGTTGAGAGGGTTACGGCAAAAAATGGATGCACTTCGTGTACAAAACGGGCAATCTCTTTCAAAGTATCAGGGTTTCGAACGAAAACTCGTCTGTTACAAAGGGATTTCATTTTTTTGAACTTATTTGAACTCCAGACTTTTTGTGTGTTCAAAATGCACCATTCAAAGCCACATCATCAATTTTCAACCCTTTCTGACTTCATTTGTTATTTTTCATGCATTTACTGATTTTTTGAGCTATATGACCCTGAAATTGAAAAGCACTACAAATGAACTCTGAAAAGGTTGAAAGTTGGCATGGTATCATCATTTCACCCACATAGCATGTGCCCTAAAAGGTTGAGGAGGGTTACGGCAAAAACTGGATGCACTTCGGTAACAAACAGACAATCTCTTTCGAAGTATTAGGGTTTCATACGGAAAACTCGTCTGTTAAAAGGGATTTCATTTTTTTGAACTTATTGAACTCCAGACTTTTGTGTGTTCAAAATGCACCATTCAAAGCCACATCATCAATTTTCAACCCTTTCTGACTTCATTTGTTATTTTCATGCATTTACTGATTTTTAAGCTATATGACCCTGAAATTGAAAAGCACTACAAATGAACTCTGAAAAGGTTGAAAGTTGGCATGGGATCATCATTTCACCACATAGCATGTGCTAAAAAGTTGAGAGGGTTACGGCAAAAACTGGATGCACTTCGTGTACAAAACGGACAACTCTTTCGAAGTATCAGGGTTTCATACGGAAACTCGTCTGTTACAAAGGGATTTCATTTTTTTGAACTTATTTGAACTCCAGACTTTTTGTGTGTTCAAAATGCACCATTCAAAGCCACATCATCAATTTTCAACCCTTTCTGACTTCATTTGTTATTTTTCATGCATTTACTGATATTTTTGAGCTATATGACCTTGAAATTGAAAAGCACTTCAAATGAACTCTGAAAAGGTTGAAAGTTGGCATGGTATCATCATTTCACCCACATAGCATGTGCTAAAAAGTTGAGAGGGTTACGGCAAAAACTGGATGCACTTCATGTACAAAACGGACAATCTCTTTCGAAGTATCAGGGTTTCATACGGAAACTCGTTTGTTACAAAAGGCATTTCATTTCTTCACATGTAACTGCAGTGATATTGTAGATCAAAGGCATCATCATAATAGTTGTGGAGGGAAAGTCTTCACTTTTTCTTCGCTTGTGTCCTTTGCTTATTGCGTCGTAACCTTGGATATTCTTCATCGCTTAACAGGGTGCTTGGGTCAGCCTTGACTTTGAAGGGAGGAATTTCATGAAACTTTTCATAATCTTCAGACATGTCTGTCTTGCCCTCCAATCCCACGATATCTCTTTTTCCTGAAAGAACTATGTGGCGCTTTGGCTCATCGTATGATGTATTTGCTTCCTTATCTTTTCTTTTTCTCGGTTTGGTAGACATGTCCTTCACATAGAAAACCCGCGCCACATCATTGGCTAGGACGAATGGTTCGTCTGTGTACCCAAGATTGTTCAGATCCACTGTTGTCATTCCGTACTGTGGGTCTACCTGTACCCCGCCTCCTGACATATTGACCCATTTGCACTTAAACAAAGGGACCTTAAAATCATGTCCGTAGTCAAGTTCCCATATGTCCACTATGTAACCATAATATGTGTCCTTTCCCCTCTTGGTTGCTGCATCAAAGCGAACACCGCTGTTTTGGTTGGTGCTCTTTTGATCTTGGGCGATCGTGTAAAATGTATTCCCATTTATCTCGTATCCTTTGTAAGTCAATACAGTCGAAGATGGTCCCCTGGACAACGAGTACAGCTCATCAGAAACAGTGTTGTCACCTCTGAGACGTGTTTCCAACCAACTGCCGAAAGTCCTGATGTGTTCACATGTAATCCAGTCGTCACACTGCTCCGGGTGTTTGGAGCGCATAATGTTCTTGTGTTCATCGACATACGGGGTCACCAAGGTAGAGTTCTGTAGAACTGTGTAGTGTGCTTGAGACCAAGAATGCCCGTCCCTACATATTATTGAGTCCCCTCCTAGCGTGCCTTTTCTAGTCAGTCTCCCCTCATACCGCGATTGAGGGAGGCCAATCTTCTTAAGGCCAGGAATGAAGTCAACACAAAACCCAATGACATCCTCTGTTTGATGGCCCATGGAGATGCTTCCTTTTGGCCTAGCGCGGTTACGGACATATTTCTTTAGGACTCCCATGAACCTCTCAAAGGGGAACATATTGTGTAGAAATACTGGGCCCAGAACAACAATCTCGTCGACTAGATGAACTAGGACGTGCGTCATGATATTGAAGAAGGATGGTGGGAACACCAGCTCGAAACTGACAAGACATTGCGCCACATCACTCCTTAGCCTTGGTAGGATTTGTGGATCGATCACCTTCTGAGAGATTGCATTGAGGAATGCACATAGCTTCACAATGGCTAATCGAACGTTTTCCGGTAGAAGCCCCCTCAATGCAACCGAAAGCAGTTGCGTCATAATCACGTGGCAGTCATGAGACTTTAGGTTCTGGAACTTTTTCTCTGGGATATTTATTATTCCCTTTATATTGGACGAGAAGCCAGACGGGACCTTCATACTGAGCAGGCATTCAAAGAAGATTTCCTTCTCTTCTTTGGTAAGAGCGTAGCTGGCAGGACCTTCATACTGCTTTGGAGGCATGCCATCTTTTTCGTGCAAACGTTGCAGGTCCTCCCGTGCCTCCGGTGTATCTTTTGTCTTCCCATACACGCCCAAGAAGCCTAGCAGGTTCACGCAAAGGTTCTTTGTCACGTGCATCACGTCGATTGAAGAGCGGACCTCTAGGTCTCTCCAGTAGGGTAGGTCCCAAAATATAGATTTCTTCTTCCACATGGGTGCGCGTCCCTCAGCGTCATTCGGAACATATAGTCCGCCGGGACCCTTTCCAAAGATTACGTGTAAATATTGACCATAGCAAGTACGTGATCACCGGTACGCATGGCGGGCTTCTTCCGATGATCTGCCTCGCCTTTCTTTCGACATTGATGGTTGGTCGGAAGAAATCAACGATGCCCCAGGTACACATTCTTCCTGCATTTGTCCAGGTATATACTTTCGGTGTCAGCTAAACAGTGCGTGCATGCGTGGTATCCCTTGTTTGTCTGTCCTGAAAGGTTACTGAGAGCAGGCCAATCATTGATGGTTACAAACAGCAACGCATGCAGGTCAAATTCCTCCTGTCTGTGCTCATCCCACACACGTACACCGTTTCCATTCCACAGCTGTAAAAGTTCTTTAACTAATGGCCTTAGGTACACATCAATGTCATTGCCGGGTTGCTTAGGGCCTTGGATGAGTACTGGCATCATAATGAACTTCCGCTTCATGCACAGCCAAGGAGGAAGGTTATAGATACATAGTCATGGGCCAGGTGCTGTGATTGCTACTCTGCTCCCCAAAAGGATTAATGCCATCCGTGCTTAAACCAAACCATACGTTCCTTGCGCCACCTGCAAACTCCTCCCAGTACTTTCTCTCGATTTTTCTCCACTGCGACCCGTCAGCGGGTGCTCTCAACTTCCTGTCTTTCTTACGGTCCTCTCTGTGCCATCGCATCAACTTGGCATGCTCTTTGTTTCTGAACAGGCGTTTCAACCGTGGTATTATAGGAGCATACCACATCACCTTCGCAGGAACCCTCTTCCTGGGGGGCTCGCCGTCAACATCACCAGGGTCATCTCGTCTGATCTTATACCGCAATGCACCTCATACCGGGCATGCGTTCAAATCCTTGTACGCACCGCGGTACAGGATGCAGTCATTAGGGCATGCATGTATCTTCTGCACCTCCAATCCTAGAGGGCATACGACCTTCTTTGCTGCGTACGTACTGTCGAGCAATTCATTATCCTTTGGAAGCTTCTTCTTCAATATTTTCAGTAGCTTCTCAAATCCTTTGTCAGGAACAGCATTCTCTGCCTTCCACTGCAGCAATTCCAGTACGGTACCGAGCTTTGTGTTGCCATCTTCGCAATTGGGGTACAACCCTTTTTGGTGATCCTCTAACATGCGATCGAACTTCAGCTTCTCCTTTTCACTTTCGCACTGTCTCTTTGCATCAACAATGACCCGGCGGAGATCATCATCGGGCACATCGTCTGGTTCCTCTTGATCTTCAGCTTCCCCCGTTGCAGCATCACCGTATTCAGGGGGCACATAGTTGTCATCATCCTCTTCTTCTTCGCTGTCTTCCATCATAACCCCTCTTTCTCCGTGGTTGGTCCAAACATTATAGTGTGGCTTGAAACCCTTATAAAGCAGGTGGGTGTGAAGGATTTTCCGGTCAGAGTAAGACTTCGTATTCCCACATATAGGGCATGGACAACACATAAAACCATTATGCTTGTTTGCCTCAGCCACTTCGAGAAAATTATGCACGCCCTTAATGTACTCGGAGGTGCGTCTGTCACCGTACATCCATTGCCGGTTCATCTGCGTTCATTATATATAATTAAGTGTGTCAAAAACCATTACAGAACATCATGAATAGATAAGTGACCAAATTAATAGAAGTTCATCATCACATTAAAACCAAAGTACATACATAGTTCTCATTGAACAACATATAGCTCTCCAGAGCATCTAATTAAACCATACATTGAAACTATGTAAAACATTTCAATGCAACAACAAATGCGATCATAATCGCAACCAAGGTAACAATTGATCCAACGACATAATGATACCAAGCCTCGGTATGAATGGCATATTTTCTATACTTTCTAATCTTGAAGCGCATTGCATCCATCTTGATCTTGTGATCATCGACGGCATCCGCAACATGCAACTCCAATATCATCTTCTCCTCCTCAATTTTTTTTCAATTTTTCCTTCAAGTAATTGTTTTTTTCTTCAACTAAATTTAACCTCTCGACAATAGGGTCGGTTGGAATTTCCGGTTCACATACCTCCTAGATAAAAAAATCTATGTCACGTTGGTCGGCATAATTGTCATAAACAATAAACGAACCAAATAGTTATAAAATATAATATAGACCACATCCGAATCATAGACAGGACGAGGGCCGACGGGGGCGGATACCAAAACCATCGCACTATATAATAACAAACAATAATAAAAGTAAGAAAATTATACAAGTATCTATCTAAATCATACAAGTAAGAATTTTTCTCTTTTAGAAAGAAGATAAGAACAAGAGGCTCACCACGGTGGTGCCGACGACGAGATCGGCGCGGACGATTGACGGCGGTGAAGACGGGGACGGGACGTGACAGACTGCTAAACCTAGACAAATCTTGAGGAAAATGGAGCTTGGAGGTCGAGCTTGGAGAGGAGAAAGCTTAAGTAGTGTGGCTCGGGCATTTCATCGAACACCTCATGTGCATAGGAGGTGAGCTAGAGCACCACAAAGCCCTCCCCTAGCCGGCCAGAAAAAATAGAGCAGTGGAGTGCTCTTCTTGCGGGCGAGGGGGTATATATAGGCACCTCATTGGTCCCGGTTGGTGGCTGGAACCGGGACTAAAGGACCTCCTTTGGTCCCGGTTCCAGCCATGAACCGGGACCAATGGATGTGGGCCAGGAGCGAGGCCCATTGGTCCCGGTTCATGTCTAGAACTGGGACCAAAGGGTCCAGACGAACCGGGACCAATGCCCCACGAGGCTCGGCCGACCCCCTGGGCGCACGAACCGGGACGTATGCCCCCATGGGTCCCAGTTCGTCACTGAACCGGGACTAATGGGCTGGCCAGGCCTGGACCAAAGCCTTGTTTTCTACTAGTGCACGAAAGGCCCGCTGCTGCAATCAAGAATAAGTAAGGGGAGATTGGGTCTCCCTGTCTGATCCCTCTAGAAGGTGTGAAACTGTCAAGCTTCACTCCATTGAAAAGAACCAAGAAAGAAACTGATGAAACCATGCTCATCACCACATCAACCCACTGTCTTGCACAACCCAACTTTACCATAATAGCCCTCAAGTAAGCCCACTCCATCCTGTCATATGCTTTCATCATATCCAACTTGAGTGCACAATGACTGTTAGTTTTTGACTTGGATCTCTTCATAAAATGCAGACATTCATAGGCACATATGCTGTTATCTGTGATCAGCCGTCCCGGAACAAAGGCCGACTACTCCTCTGATATAATACTCTGGGATAGGATTGTTGGGTTTGTTACCTTGGGAATAAGCACTATGATTGTTTCATTGATGCACTCAGGGCTTTCTTCCACCTTTACCATCCTTAGAACAATTCGTGTTATCCCATCCCCACAAACACCCAGTGACGTTGATAGAAATGAGCAGGGAAGCCATCCGGGCCAGGTGCCTTAGTGGGAAACATCTGAAATAACGCAGTTTTAACTTCTTCGTTTGTGTAGGGCGCACAAAGTGATGCATTCATATCTACGGTTACCTTCAGTCGCACATGCTCAAGCACCCGTTCCATATTCTCTACACCTTCAGAAGCATACAAACTCTCATAAAAGGTAGTAGCCATTACCTTTAATTCTGCTGGGTCCGTAATTTCCACACCAAGAGAATTTTGAAGCGCCTTTACCATGTTCTTATTTCTCCTGATACTAGCCCTGAGATGAAAACTTTTTGTGTTCTTGTCCCCCGCAGATAGCCATTCCAGCCGAGCTCTCTGTTTCCACATGATCTATTGTCTATGATACATCTCAATTAACTGCTCATTGATTTTTAGTTCTGCATGGGACGCCTTTGTCCAAAGTGGGTCGCCTCTAAGCTCCTAAAGCAAAAGCTTTAGCCTTTTTATCTCCTTCGGACATTACCAAAAGTCTCAGTGCTCCACTTTCCCAAACCCTTCGACAGATTTCTGAGTATGACTCGCAGCTCGGCCACTGTCACACAAGGGGCGCCTGTGCCCCATCCCTGCATGATAACATCCCGCAGTCCCTGATGAGTCTCCCACATCACCTCGTACTTGAAAGTACATTTTTTTAATCTCTGACTGATTTTCAAATTCTATCAGTAAGGGAGCATGGTCAGACATGGCAGCCGTCAAATGTGTCAAAGCCGCTGCGGGAAACCTTGCCATCCATTCAGTGTTCACCAAAGCTCGGTCTAACCTGCACCTCATGAAGCTTCCTTGATGCAGAGCATCCTTCAATCATCCCCATGGACTCTACACCAACACATCAAGCACCACGGGGACCTATGGCAAGAGCTCGTGCACACGCCATCGGAACCGAGTGAACTCACTCCTACTTGAGATCGATATGGATATGAATGGAACTTGGATGCTACCTCAGCAAAACATGCTATGTGTCATTAGGTATGAGGAAGAACGCCACCAAGAAGCTAAGGAACATCCCATGGGCATAGGAGAAGGATCCCAAGACCATAAGGAAGGAGAAGGCAGCCATCAAGAAGAATACTGCACCTCCTAGGTGACCCCGTGCGCATGGGCCCCTCCGACCCCGTGCCCACAGGACCCCCAGGAACCTTCTGTAACCGAGATGCGCACCCCCATGGGCACGACCTCCAGACCCCGTGCGCACGGGCCCTCGCTGCTGTAGCACCCCATGCGCATGGGCTTGTACCGTGTCCATGGGACCCCCGTGAGCACGCCCCTCCGAGGAAACGATCGTGGACTTCCTGTTCTTCCCTCCATCTCGCCCCCTCCTCCATCTATCTATATATTTCATGTCTAGGTCATTTTTTAGGGTTAGCAAAGTATTATGAGATATTAGAGAGAGCTTTGCTCCTTGTATCACACCTCTAGGAGATCAAGACCTCCTAGGAGAAGATCCCTAGTGGATATCAAGACCCCTCTAAGGGAAGGATCTCTCTAGATCATCAAGACCTCATCTCCTCTTGGATCTGAAGAACTTTACCATTGTGCTTGTTTTCCTTGGATTGTTCTTGTATGCTTGTGGATCTCAACTATGCTATTCTAGTGGATGTGTGATTGAGTTTTGTTTGAGTGAATTTCTCTCTTGTGTTCTTGTTGTTCATCCTTTTCCCGCTTCACGTGTGAAAAGATCTCCACTTAGGGTTCCGCCCTACAACATCTTGGTATCATGAGCAAGGTTGGTTCATATCTTGGAGTCCCTACCCCATATTCTAGCCTAATTTTGTTGTTTTTGTCCCAATTCGAAAATCCCCACAAAAGTAACCCCCCAAATTTCTTTTGCATTTATTGGATCTTGTAAGATTTTGTTCATTTGGTCCATGAATTTCGTGCTTGACAAGCGGATCTACCCCTTACCACCGTCCCCCACCCATCCCATCGACGATTTTGGCCAAATTTTGGAAATTCTCCACATATTTGGGCATGTTCTTGTGCAGGTAGACCACCCCATGCGCACGGGCCATCGGGACCCCGTGCACACGGGCACAACTTACCCCGTGCGCACGACCCTTTCTGCACAGGTCGGCTACATCCCATTTTGCTTCTTTTTGTCAACCTACCACCGCCATTTGCCTTCTGCACTTCATCCCTTTGGTGTTTGAGATTGTGGGTTGCGGTTCACCGTTTCCTAAGGTGTTTCGGCTACTTAGGGACGGTTCGACATCAACATCACCGCCGCTCATCATAGCCTCGGACTCCACATCGACAACGACCATTTCATCATTCATACCAACCATAAGCAAGGATGGTAACTTCGACGACATCTTGTACTCGTCCCTTGCCATTGCATTGATAGCCTCGAGCCATTTTGCGTCACTTACCCATCGAGACTAGTAAGTTGAGAATTGCCGGGCCACACTCTTTGTGCACCTTTAGTGATACGTTTAACCGCATAGTTACATGTAGCGTGCAATCATCTTGCTATCATAATTGTGCCATAAGTTTCTCCCATGCATATCATACTTCGTTTTCTCATGTACCGGCTCGCGCATCAAGCATTGTGGCATAGTGAAAAAAGAAAAAAAAGAAGAAAGAAGCTTTTAAGCAAAAGAAGAGAAACAAAGAGCTTGTACGCAATATCATTGGGCCATTTTGCATCATTACATCATAGTGATCCATACACACTTAGGATACTTGGGATCCAAGACGGCAGGTTAATCTCATAGGTTGGTGCACAAGCGTATCTAGCCCATTTGAGCAATCGAGCTATTGTCTCTCTAGCATTCGTGCAACAACGAACATTTTCTATGGTGTCACATTTTGAGCTCATTCCTTGGTTGCGTAGATCCCACTTATCTTCCGTGCATGTGTGTTCCTAGTGATACCTTGGGTTTGATCTATTTGCCTTACTTGCAATTTGTGCATCTTTTCAACATTTTCGATATCTTGACTAACATTTGCTTGAATTTTTGTGCCACTCATCCTAGCCGAGATCCTCCATAAGCCTTTAGTTGTAGGTGTGAGAAAACAAAACTCGGTACCAATTCTACTATTATAGCATTCCGTTGAGTGATACTCGATACATCCTCAATCTTCAGAAAAGGTAACTTTGGCATTGTTCTCTCTTTTCCTACTCACCACCACTTGCTTATGATGGATAGGCCAAGCTCTTCGGCAAACCCAGTCTTCGAGGATCAAGATGAAGAACGTGACCACGTCACCAAAAATCATCTCTTCGTCGTCCAACAAGCTCTACATCAAGAAAGTGAAGATTTGGCAGACCACATCGAGCAACTCGCCACCGACCTACGCCAATCGAAAGCAAGAAACCGAGACTATCTTGACGCCAAGCTCACCACTCAAATGGAGGAATTTCGCAACATGACCATGAGCCGCGCATCCTCCTCCACGTCTTCATCAAGACGGCGCCACTCAAGTCGAAACTCTTCGGCCTACTCTTCTTCCGATGCAAGTCCTCCTCGAGCTCGTTCACATTGCTGCGACGACAACCAAAACCCATTCCATGGCAATGGTTTGCAAGACCGAATCCGAGCGCGTGACAAAGCACGTCGCCAAGAAGAAGAGGCCCTGGACCAAGAGCAACCTCGACAACCACAACATCCACATCAAGCACCTCAAGACGGTGACACACTCCGCCAAGAGCCACAACTCCATGAAGAACAAGCACTTGAGGCACAATGCACACTCCACTAGGCAACTCGTGCCGTCCACGAGTGCAATCGCCAAGAAGAAGCCCATCCTCAAGAGGAGCAAGACGAAGCCGCTCTCCTTGAGGAGAAACAAGATAGAAGGAACCGGACACGTATGCCTTGTCCTCCTCCACACCAAGAGCGGCATCAAGAGGAGCGTAAAATTGGAGTCCGTCTTCCACGCCAAGAGTGACATCAAGTGGAGCGTGTACTTGAAGACCCTCCTCCATGCCAAGAGCGACATCACAACCGCCACTATGATGAAGAACTACGCTACGGCAAGCTCAAGTTCACCATGCCCAAGTTCTCCGGAAGCACCGATCCCGAAGAATATCTCTCATGGGCATTGAAGGTCGACAAGATATTCCGCCTTCACAATTATGAAGAGGAGAAGAAAATCACCATGGCATCCCTCGAGTTTCAAGACTACGTCCTCATTTGGTGGGAACAAGTGATCAAGCGACGAAGGGATAAAGGCGAACCTCCAATCACGACTTGGACACAAATGAAGGATGTCATGAGATCTCTTCGTGCCTACACACTATAGCCGCGATCTATTCAAGAAGTTGCAACTTCTCAAGCGAGGCCCGAAGACGGTGGAAGAGTACTATCAAGAGATGGAAATTGCCATGATACAAGCCAATGTCAAGGAAGATGATGAACAAACTATGGCACACGTCTTGAACGGCCTCAATTACCCAATAAAGAAGATTGCTGACTTCCAACCTTATTATAACCTCCTCGAGCTAGTTCACCAAGCGACCAAGGTGGAGCGACAAGTACAAGATGACTTCAAGTCCGCCAAGTACTCTTCCAAGACCTACGGCTCATACAATTATGCTTCCACAACTCCGGCACCTCCTACTTCGACTAGAGCATCACCAAGTACCGGCGACAAATCAAGTTCCAAGCAAGCTACGTCATCTTCGACTCGTCCACCAGCAAGAAACTACAAGTCCAAAACTTCCTCATCTATGGCTCCACCGGATGATCCTGCCAAGACAAGTTCAATCAAATATTTCACTTGTCAAGGTCGTGGCTACAAGACGTACCAATGCCCCACATGGCGAACCATGATCGCCAATGATGACGGCACCTACGACTCCATGAGCGAAGACAAGATGGAAGCACTCGAGCATGTGGCCATGCACCGTCAAGTGAATGAAGAGGAAGACGCTCAAGTCTTTTGTGACAATGATTCGAGCCCCGCTCTCATGGTCTCCAAGGTATTGACACTTCAGCACCAACAAGACGAAGACCAACGTTGCCATATCCTCCACACCAAAGCGGGCATCAATGGAAGTTCCGTAAAGGTCATCATCAATGGAGGAAGTTGCCACAATTTGGCAAGTGAAGAGCTATGTTCCAAGCTACAATTGGTAAAGATGAAGCATTCTCGCCCCTACAAGGTCCAATGGCTTAGCGACTCTGGCACCATTCAAGTGGAGCACACCGTTCAAGTTTCCTTCAAGATCGGCGCATATGAAGACACTTTGGAGTGTGATGTGGTTCCCATGTCCGTGTTCCATCTCCTCTTAGGGAGACCTTGGCAATTCGACCGCGGCATCATCCACAACGGACGAACAAATCAATATAGCTTCAATATGAAAGGCAAGGAGTACGTGCTACGACCTATGTCCCCAAGTCAAGTGATCGCAGACAAGCAAGCCTCAAAACATTGTGGAGAGACTAGTGAGAGAGTGAACCACCACAAAGAGAGTGAGCGCCACAAGCCAAAATTGAGTGACTCCACGATGAGTGACAAAAACTTAGTACTCTTAGCCACCAAAAGAGATATGAGAGAAGTATGTGAGAGACGATCGAGTGTTCTCCACTATGTCCTAGTGTGCAAAGATGAAGCGGCAAGGACTAACAACTCTAACCATCTACCTCTAGTGTTGTCTAATTTGTTGCAGGAGTTCGCGGACATATTTCCCGATGAGCTACCTCCCGGCCTTCTTCCTATTCGTGGCAACGAACACCGCATCGACCTCATCCCCGGCGCACCTCTACCGAACAAGGCAACATAGCGCGTCAACCCCAAAGAAACCAAAGAAATACAAAGGCAAGTACAATATCTCATTGAGTGGGCATGTACGGGAGAGTTTAAGTCCTTGTGCCGTTCCGGTTATTCTTGTGCCTAAGAAAGATGGTAGTTTTCGCATGTGTTCTGATTGCCGTCCCATCAATGCTATCACCGTTCGCTATAGGCATCCCATTCCACGCCTTGATGACATGTTAGATGAACTTAGTGGAGCCACAATTTTCTAAAAAAATGATCTTAAAAGTGGCTACTATCAAATTCACATTCAAGAAGGTGATGAGTGGAAAACCACGTTCAAAACTAAATTTGGCTTATATGAATGGTTAGTCATGCCTATGGGTTTATCAGAAGTGCTTAGCACTTTTATGAGAGTCATGCATTATGTTCTCTGAAAATACATTGGCATATGTGTTGTGGTCTACTTTGACGATATACTTGTGTTTAGCGAATCTCTAGAAGATCATGTCACCCATCTTAGGGACGTCTTGCAAGTTCTTCGAAATGAGCAACTTTATGCTAACATGAAAAAATGCACTTTTGGTGTTGACAAGCTTGTTTTCTTGGGCTTTGTTGTGTCTTCTAAGGGTGTTTATGTTGATGATTCTAAAATTGAAGCAATTAAAACATGGCCACAACCAACCAATTGGCAACGAGTGCGTAGTTTCCTTGGTCTAGCCGGCTTCTACCATCGATTTGTTAAGGATTTTAGCACTATTGACTCACCCTTGCATGCCTTGAGTAAGAAGAATGCACACTTTGTTTGGGGACCCTCTCAATGTACCGCATTTGATGAGCTTAAATCTTTGCTTACACATGCTCCAATTCTTGCATTGCTTAATTTTGGCAAAACATTTGAGGTACATTGTGATGCTAGTGGTAATGGTATCGGTGGAGTTTTGATGCAAGAAAAGCGACCCATTGCATACTTTAGCGAAAAACTTTCCGGAGCTCAACTTAACTATCCCATCTATGACAAAGAATTATATGCTTTAGTGCAAGTATTGCATGTTTGGGAGCATTATCTTCGCCCACATGAATTTGTCATACATACCGATCATGAGGCACTTAAATACCTTAAAGGTCAAACCAAGTTGAATAAACAACATGCTAAATGGAGTGAACTCATTGAATCTTTTCCTTATGTGATCAAGTACATTAAGGGTAAAGAAAATGTTGTGGCGGATGCCCTTTCCCGCAAGTGCATGTTAGTTACTCAACTTGAATTGAATGTTATTGGCTTTGAGCATGTTAAAGATCTACATGGACATGATCCTTCGTTTATGATTCCGTATGCCAAATGTCTTTCTAACACTTATTGGGAGCACTGTTATCTCAAGGATGGATATCTTATGCGTGCTAACAAATTTTGTGTACCCGAGTCTTCTCTTCGTTTGTTACTTCTACAAGAGGCTCACGGCGGAGGACTTATGGGACATTTCGGATGTGACAAGACCTTTGCCACACTATCCTTCAAGTACTTTTGGCCAAATATGTTTTGCGGCGTTGCACGCTACACCGACCGGTGCTCTACATGCCGCAAAGCTAAGTCACAAACTCAATCTCATGGTTTACATATGCCACTCCCTATTCCATATCAACCATGGGAAGATATTAGTATGGATTTTGTGCTTGGATTACCTATTCGTTGTTGTGGACCAATTCTCTAAAATGGCACATTTCATACCATGCAATAAGATGGACGATGCTTCACATGTTGCAAATATTTTTTGTAGGGAAATCTTGAGGTTACATGGAGTGCCAAGGACCATTGTGTCGGACCGCGACGTCAAGTTCCTAAGCTAATTTTGGAAGACTCTATGTGCCAAGCTCTAAATCAAGCTACTCTTCTTGACCGCCTATCATCCTCAAACCGATGGCTGATGACCCACAAGTATAGGGGATCAACCGTAGTCCTTCCGATAAGTAAGAGTGTCGAACCCAACGAGGAGCAGAAGGAAATGACAAGTGGTTTTCAGCAAGGTATTTTCTCCAAGCACTGAAATAGTCGGTAATAAGTAGTTTGGTAGCAAGATAATTTGTAATGAGCAAGTAACGACAAGTAGTTTGGAATTGCTCGCCGGAGGGCAAAAGGGCTCCTGCCCAAGTCCCGCCTCGAGACGGCGGCGCTTCGTCCCGAAAGTCCTCCTCTGATTTTTTCTAAGTCAAAATGACCTGTATACCAGAAGATGGGCACCGGAGGTGGACCGAGGAGGGCACAACCCACCAGGGTGCGCCTGGGGGGCCTGGCACGCCTAGGTGGGTTGTGCCCACCTGGTGGGCCTCCTCCGGTAGTTATTTGCTCCAGTATTTTTTATATATTGCAAAATAATTCTCCGTAAATTTTCATCTCATTTGGAGATGTGCAGAATAGGTAACTCTGACGTAGCTTTTTCAGGTCCAGAATTCCAGCTGCCGGTATTCTCCCTCTTTGTATGAACCTTGCATATTATGAGAGAAAAGGCATTAGAATTACTCCAAAAAGCATTATTATGCATAAAAACATTATAAATAACAGTAGGTAAACATGATGCAAAATGGACGTATCAATGGCCAAACGGAAGTCACCAACTGGATGCTCTCTGTAATTCTCCGCGTGTTGATCAAGAAGAACATCAAGGAGTGGGAGGAATACTTTCCCATCGCCGAGTACGCCTACAATTGAGCATGACATTCTACTACCGGCAAGTCCCCCTTTGAGATCGTCTACGACTTCAACCCTTTGTCCCCATTGTACATCCTACCTCTACCACTACAAGAACGTGCGAACATGGACGCAAGTGCAAGAGCAAGCTATCTCAAGAAGATGCATGAAGACACGAGGCCCACGATCGAGCATCAAGTACACCGCCTCGCCTCCAAGCTAAACATGAACAAGCACCCCATGGTGTTCCACCCGGGAGATCTCGTTTGGCTACATCTTCGCAAGGACCGTTTCCCCAACGAGCGCAAGTCCAAGCTACTACCGCGAGCTGATGGACCCTTCAAGGTGCTAGCACGCTACAATGACAACGCCTACAAGATAGACATCCCACGTGCCGAGTACAACATAAGCGACATCTTCAACGTCAAGGACTTCTCCCCATACCATGGTGATGAAGATCACGATCCGAGGATGGATCTCTCCCAGGGGGGGGGGGGGGAGATGATGCGGAGCATCCTTCGATCATCCCCATGGACTCTACACCAACACATCAAGCACCACAGGGACCTATGACAAGAGCTAGGTGAACTCACTCATACTCGAGATCGATATGGATATGAATGAAACTTGGATGCTACCTCACCAAAACATGCTATGTGTCATTAGGTACGAGGACGAACACCACCAAGCAGCTAAGGAACATCCCATGGGCATAGGAGAAGGACCCCAAGACCACATGGAAAGAGAAGGCAGCCATCAAGAAGAATACTACACCTCCCAGGCGACCCTGTGCGCACGGGCCCCTCTGACCCTGTGCCCACTGGACCCTCAGGAACCTTCTGTAACCGAGATGTGCACCCCCGTGCGCACGGCCTCCAAACCCTGTGCGCACGGGCCCTCGCCGCTGTAGCACCAAGTGCGCACGGGCTTGTACCGTGCCCATAGGACCCGCTTGCGCACGGGCCCAACTTACCACGTGTGCACAACCCTCCCAGGAAACGTCCGTGGACTTCCTGTTCTGCCCTCCATCTCATCCTCCCTTCTCCATCTAGCTATGTATTCCGTGTCTAGGTCATTTGTTAGGGTTAGCAAAGTATTATGAGACATCAGAAAGAGCTTTGCTCCTTATATCACTCCTCTAGGAGATCAAGACCTCCTAGGAGAAGATCCCTAGTGGATATCAAGACCCCTCTAAGGGAAGGATCTCTCTAGATCATCAAGACCTCATCTCCTCTTGGATTTGGGAAGAACTTTATCATTGTGCTTGTTTTCCTTGGATTATTCTTGTACGCTTGTGGATCTCAACTATGCTATTCTACCGGATGTGTGATTGGGTTTTGTTTGAGTGAATTTCTCTCTGGTGTTCTTGTTGTTCATCCTTTTCCCCCTCCAAGTGTGAAAAGATCTCCACTTAGGGTTCCAACCTACAACATTCCTCCAACAACCTTCTTTTCAAACGTCCAAAAACAACCCTTATAGCCGATGTCCAGTAGCATGCAAACATCTGTCATTTCACAAAAAGCCTGAATCTGAGCATTACTGTGTTGACCAACTCCTTCATGGTCATATGAACGTAGCACCTCGTTAAAATCTCCTATATAGAACCAATGCATCGTGCTCAAAGTACTAATGTTTTTTAGGACTGTCCAAGTTTGGTGACACAAATGTGTTTGAGCTTCACCGTAGAAACAAGTCATCCTCCATTTATCCTGTCCCTGTTCCTCCACAGACACATCCAGATGGTACACAGAATAACCAAGAATTTTAACTTTTATTGAATTGTTCCAAAACAGACCAATACCACCACTCCTACCTTGACTATCAACTGCATAAGCATTATCAAAACCGATGGAACTAGCTAAAGCTTCTACCCTCGCACCTTCAATTTGAGTTTCAACAATACACAAAAGGGTAGGGGTAAATGATACGTCCATTTTGCATCATGTTTTCCTACTGTTATTTATGATGTTTTTATGCATAATAATGCTTTTTGGAGTAATTCTAATGCCTTTTCTCTCATAATATGCAAGGTTCACACAAAGAGGGAGAATTCCGGCAGCTGGAAATCTGGACCTGAAAAAGCTACGTCAGGCTACCTATTCTGCATAACTCCAAATGAGCTGAAACTTCACGAGGAATTTTTATGGAATATATAAGAATTATTGGAGCCAATAAGTACCAGAGGGGGCCCAACAGGTGGGCACAACCCACCTGGGCGCGCCAGGGAGCCGAGGCGTGCCCTGGTGGGTTGTGCCCTCCTCGGCCCACCTCCGGTGCCCCTCTTCTGGTATATAAGTCATTTTGACCTAGAAAAAATAAGGGGAGAACTTTCGGGACGAAGCGCCGCCGTCTCGAGGCGGAACTTGGGCAGGAGCACTTTTGCCCTCCAGCGGAGCGATTCCGCTGGGAGAACTTCCCTTCCGGAGGGGGAAATCATCGTCATCATCATCACCAACAACTCTCCCATCTTGGGGAGGTCAATCTCCATATACATCTTCAACAACACCATCTCATCTCAAACCCTAGTTCATCTCTTGTGTTCAATCTTTGGATCGGAACTATAGATTGGTACTTGTGGGTAACTAGTAGTGTTGATTACATCTTGTAGTTGATTACTATATGGTTTATTTGGTGGAAGATTATATGTTCAGATCCATTATGCTATTTAATACCCCTCTGATCTTGAGCATGATTATCATTAGTGAGTAGTTACTTTTGTTCTTGAGGTCACGGGAGAAATCTTGTTGCAAGTAATCATGTGAACTTGATATGTGTTTGATATTTTGATGGTATGTATGTTGCGATTCCCTTAGTGGTGTCATGTGAACGTCGACTACATGGCACTTCACCTTATTAGGGCCTAAGGGAATGCATTGTGGAGTAGTTATTAGATGATGGGTTGCTACAGTGACAGAAGCTTAAACCCTAGTTTATGCGCTATTCCGTAAGGGACTGATTTGGATCCAAAAGTATAATGCTATGGTTAGATTTATTCTTAATACTTTTCTCGTAGTTGCGGATGCTTGTGAGGGGGTTAATCATAAGTAGGAGGTTTGTTCAAGTAAGAACAACACCTAAGCACCGGTCCACCCACATATCAAATTATTAAAGTAGCGAACACAAATCAAACCAACATGATGAAAGTGACTAGATGAAATTCCCGTGTACCCTCAAGAACGCTTTGCTTATCATAAGAGATCATTTTGGCCTGTCCTTTGACTCAAAAGGATTGGGCTTCCTTGCAGCACTTTTGTTACCGTTACCGTTACTTGCTCGTTACAAATTATCTTGCTACCAAACTACTCGTTACTTATAATTTCAGTGCTTGCAGACATTACCTTGCTAAAAACTGCTTGTCATTTCCTTATGCTCCTCGTTGGGTTCGACACTCTTACTTATCAAAAGGACTACGATTGATCCCCTATACTTGTGGGTCATCAGTAAACTTCCTCGCGAATTCGCGAAGTTCTCGAACCTTCGCGGCTTTACTAGCACCACAACAGTTCCAACATATAGCACTCATTGGGCCCGGCGGCGGCCCTCTTTGGAGCCCGCCAATTTTGGGTCGATCTTGCCTTGATTACCATTCTTTGCCAAGCTCTTGTTAGCCTCACTCCAACTTTAGCTCTTTTGGGGTCTTGTTTTGTACTAGGGCTCGCAGGTAGTTGATACGTCTCCAACGTATCTATAATTTATGAAGTATTCATGCCATGTTTACAACAATTCTATATGATTTTGGTATGATTTGATTAGAACTAACCCGGACTGACGCTGTTTTCAGCAGAACTACCGTGGTGTCATTTTTTGTGCAGAAATAAAAGTTCTCGGAATGGGCTGAAAATTTACGGAGGATATTTTTGGAAAATATAAAAAATACTGGAATGAAAAGATATCGGAGAGGAGTCCCGAGGCAACCACAAGGGTGGAGTGCGCGCCCCCCTGCCTTGTCGTCGCCTCGTGGGCCCCCTTGACTTGTCCCCGACGCCAACACCACCTATAAATACCAAAACCTCCAGAAATAAACCTAGATCGGAAGTTCCACCGCCGCAAGCCTCTGTAGCCACCAAAAACCAATCGGGAGCCCGTTCCGGCACCCTGCCGGAGGGGGAAACCATCACCGGTGGCCATCTTCATCATCCTGGCAGTCTCCATGACTAGGAGGGAGTAGTTCACCCTCGGGGCTGAGGGTATGTACCAGTAGCTATGTGTTTGATCTCTCTCTCTCTCGTATTCTTGATTTGGCATGATCTTGATGTACCGCGAGATTTGTTATTATAGTTGGATCATATGGTGTTTCTCCCCCTCTACTTTCTTGTGATGAATTGAGTCTTGCTCTTTGAGGTTTCGTTATGTTGGATTGAGTATTGGATTTGAGAACACTTGATGTATGTCTTGCGATGGGATATCTGTGGTGACAATGGGATGTTCCATTGATTCACTTGATGTATGTTTTGGCACTCAACTCACGGATTCCCGAGGTGACATTGGGGTAATCTATGCATAGGGGTTGATGCACGTTTTCGTCCTACGTTCTCCGATAGAAACTTTGGAGTGATTCTTTGTTGCACGTTGAGGGATTGTTATGTGATCCAATTATGTTATCATTGTTGAGAGAACTTGCACTAGTGAAAGTATGAACCCTAGGCCTTGTTTCCAAGCATTGCAATACCGTTTTTGCTCCGTTTTACTACTAGTTACCTTGCTGTTTTTATATTTTCAGATTACAAACCATCCATATTACACTTGTATCACCATCTCTTCGCCAAACTAGTGCACCTATACAATTTACCATTGTATTGGGTGTGTTGGGGACACAAGAGACTCTTTGTTATTTGGTTGCAGGGTTGTTTGAGAGAGACCATCTTCATCCTACGCCTCCCACGGATTGATAAACCTTAGGTCATCCACTTGAGGGAAATTTGCTACTGTCCTACAAAACTCTGCGCTTGGAGGCCCAACACGAGTCTACAAGAAGAAGGTTGCATAGTAGACATCAGTAGTGTAGCTGGTGGTAACGCTGGGACGCGCTGTTCTCCACTGTTCGGTGCTGCCCCAAGGGCCGCCGGGTTCTGCCTTGCCGCGAGCTCGGACGCCCATTTCCTATTATTGTCTGCTTCTTCCATCAGTGCATCCGGATCAGTTTCCACTTCCTCATGTGAACCAGGGACATACTCATTTGCCCCAGAATTATGGCCTTGGCCCCTGCCTCCATTGTGTCTGTCACGCCGACCTCCTCGCCGACCTCTAGCAGCCCCTGGACCCCTGCCCGTTCTCATGTACCACTCCACGCGCAACCGCTTGAAGAGTAGGGCGGATGGAGGGTGCAGTCCCGAGCCGTGCTCCTTGTACAAATGTCCCAACATGCCGTAGAGCGCACACCAGTCCGGGAACTTCTCATATTTCACCCTATAAATCTGTTGCTTGCCATCACGGATCATCGACATGGCATATTTCAGAGGTTTCTCAACATTGATTCTAACCCAAACACGGTAGAAATTGCCGGTGAAATCTTGCGAGAGCTGCTCTGTGAACAAAACTTCTCCAATCTTGGCCGCGAGAGACGACACTAGGTGAGTGTACAGAGTGGGAACATCATGGATTTGAGCCCATATCTCAATACTGTCAAGCTTGATCGTCAAAGGCTTCGTCACCCCATCGAAAGGTTTTATGATCACAGAAGTGCCATGGCCCGTCCTGCATCACTCACTCCGAATCCCCTAGGCAAGAAAACTAAATTGTGTATAGATTATCTTCCAAAGTCCTGAACCTCACCTCCTGCGCGAGATCCCAAGCTGCAAACATATTCTTGAAAAACCAGAACTAACTATAGGGTTTTACAAAGTGAACCCTAGCCACCGCGATCCACCGCGACGCTTCCTCTAGCGCTTCCTTCTCATCGAATACCACATCATCCAGATCCTCCTCCTTCAGTCCCAACTCCTACATGAGCTTTGCCACATCATCTGCTGAACCCTGTTCACCAGATCCTGACGCCTCATCGTCTACAATCTTGATCCCTAGCTCGACAAAACTGATCGGGCCTCCTTGGAGCAGCCCTAAGCCCCCATCTCCCCAAAGCACCTCCCCAAGATCAGGCGGCGATCGCAGTGATCACCCCTTGACCGGTCCGAGATCGGTAACATGGGAATCAGAGGCAGGGAAGTTCAACGCTCAACGGTGGCGATAAATTGCCCCTGGAGAAAACCTAACCCTAACTTGAGGGAAAAAAATCCTAGTTACGGAGGAGTACCACTTGTTTTTACTGCTACTTTTTCTTTGAGTAACTGTTTTTTACTTTTTTTTTGAGGATTGCCAACACTTTATTGATCAATGTGAATGTTTATGGGAATACATGCTGGGTCATGAGGATGAATAAGCCACAAATGGTGACCCTGATCAAGCATAGCCGAGTGTTTGGCAAGGTTGTGAGCTTCATAATTTGATGCTCTTCCTTTGAAAATAACTAAACAGCTACCAAAATAACTAGCCCTAGAATTAAATTCTTTGACAATGGCCTCATAGGCTCCTCCTTTACCTTCATTGATATCATCTACTACGGTCTTGCTATCACATGGAATAATGATCTTTGTCAGCGCGAGGTCCTCTGCTAATGCCAATGCTTCACGACAAGCTAGCATCTCTAGGGTTGCCGGTTCTGTTAGTCCTGGTAGAACGATCGACGAAGACCCTAAATAGCCACCATCTCTCCCTCTGCACATTGCGGCTGACGCGCCTACTTCCCCATTACGGTAGAGCCCTCCACCCACATGAATTTTATAGTAACCCTCTACTGGTGGTTTCCATGATGAAGACACGACATATGTACGTACATTGCATCGGGTAGCTGATGGAACAGAAATAGCCTTGATAGTATCTAGCTCGTTGATAAACCGCTCAACGAATAAATGTGTCGCCATGGGACTTTGATATATGCTCTCATGTATAGCTTTTCTGCGAGAAGTCCATATGGCCCACAAAGTTATAGCCAACTTGATGAATTGGGCATGCGATAATGACTCCTGAAGATCAAACAGCCAACGCTTGGCACTAGGATCGCTTGAGTGAACCAATTTTCTCCCAGCTCCTCATCTACAAGCGCCCAAACACACCTTGCCAATGTGCACTCAACCAAAGAATGTTTCCATGAATCCACCGCACCGCAAAGCTGGCATCTATCCTCAGTACACATGTTTCAATGTTGCCGCACATCTTCTGTAGGAAGAGAATGCCTCGCAAGGCGCCATAGGATTTTTTTAATCTTAGCAGGCACCTACGTGTTCCATAGTGACGTCCATCCATTCTCTTCAAATCTAGCATTTGATGTAGCTGGGCGACCATCTAACTCTGCATCTCTACTATTTTTGATTGACACTAGTAATTTGTATGCTGACCTGACGGAGAATACTCCCTTCTTCTCATATTGCCAAGCCCAAAAGTCATCAACCAAGCTGGTGCACAAATGGACATTTTTTATTGCTTGAACATCTGTTGGTAAGAAAAATTTCTCTAGGACCTCGGTGCGCCTGGTGGCTGAAGTGTCGTCGATTAATTCGCTAACAAGGATGGGAGGGTTTGGTGCAAGACTCACCAATGGTCGCATAGATGATTCCCTCGGTATCCAATTATGTTCACATAGTTTCGTTGAGGTACCATCTCCAATTCTACGCATGACACTAGTAGAAAACGGACCTTTAGTCCCGATTCCAGAGGGCCTTTAGTCCCGGTTCTGCAACCGGGACAAAACGATTGGGACTAATGCCCATTACTTTTAGTCCCGGTTGGCTTACCAACCAGGACTAAAGGCACTAACCGAGACTAAAGAATTTTTTTTTTGAAATTTGTTTTTGATTTTTTTTCTTCTGATTTTCAAATTTCTGAATTATTTGACAATTTAATCTCTAATCACCCCTCATCACTACTCCAGCCTAAGCACGCTTAATCTCTAATCACTGCTAAAGTGTGGAGCACTCATTCTAAATCGTCTAACTTCCCGGCCGGTCACCCATCCTCTCACTACTCCAGCCTAAGCATGCTTAACTTCTGAGTTCTATTCCCCCTAGTTTCCAAGTCCGCACTTGTTGTTTTCCTGACAATAGTAAGCTGTCAATCCTATTAACCCTTAGGTCTTGATGTCACATGATTTAATTTTTTGAATTCCAAACAATTATTAAAATAAAATAAGTAATAATAATATTGAATTTCAATGAAAATAAAATAAGTAATAATATTATTTTATTCATTTTTTTGCCATTTATTCATTTAATATGGCATAATTAATATCTTTAAATATGTAAATCAAAATTTGACAAATAATATATCCATTATTATCAGAAAAATGTGAGGAATCCAAATATGACATCAGTAATTTTTAAAATTATTTCTCATATGCTGGAATCAATTGCTTCTTGGTGATGTGAACCGGATGAGAACTAATGAGCTTTCTATGTTTGGCTAAGCACAAGTGCCTGATCTGGATTCATTGATAAAATGGTTATAATTTGTTGATCTGGTACTAGCTAAGGTATAATATGGTGAATCCCTGAATCACTATATACAATGTATGTCCAGTTGCAGCAACTGCTGTTATTTGATTTTAGGAGTTGAACTTGAGCATGAAGTCACACGTTTCACCGTTTGAGTTGGAAACTATTATTCTAAAAAACAATAATTATTTAGTAACACTAATATTTATTGAATAAGTAGTTTGACCATAGTTTGACCACAGTTTGACCAAAAATTCAAAAAAACTTAAATTTGAGGATAACTTTTTTTCCTTTTAGAATTTGAGGATTCTAAAAATTTACAAAACGGCCTACGACTTTGTGCTGAACATTTTGATATATTATACTCTTTTTTTGACATCGTATGCAAAAGTTATAGCCGTTTACTTTTTCATAACACTTTTTTGCAAAACATGCAAAAATTTATGTTTTTTAATTTTCCTAACTAGTAGATGTAGTAACATAACTACATCTCGAAGAATTTTAATTTTTTGAAGTTTTTATCATTTTCTTTTGTTTTTTTCAACACTGAAATGGAGATAGGGGGGTAGAGTTTGAAAATTGTAGAACCCCTTTAGTCCGGGATGGTGTCCATCCAATCCTACCGTCGACTACATCTGCTAGCACCGTCCCAGCCAGAGTCACAACTAAGATTAACCAAGCCAGAGTCACGTTCTATTAAAGTGGCAAAAAGAATTACTTTTAAATATAGCAAAACTAAATCTATCAACTATTATTAAAGGCTAAACAACTATTAATACAAAACAATAGAAAAATTAATATTAATTAATTATAAAAAATTATCTACTGTTGTCTAACAGAAGCATACTACAACATGTTAAAATCTACAGAAAGAACTAACTAAAAATAATTGAAAACAACAATTAAAGGACTAAAACAACTATATAAGCAAAACAGTAATGTTTTAATTAAAATCCTGATTTAAATTATTCTAAAAATAACCAAATAAATCTTACTGTGACAACAATCTAACATGTGACTAGGAGCAAAAATAATTATATTAAAAACTATTTTTAAACTCAAATTATTCACAATCTAGGGTTTGAAGAAAATTTGAACAAATTCAAATTTAAATCATTCAAATTTGAAAACTAATGGCACAAACAAAAACTAGACAAAATTTTGAATCTAATGCAAAAAAGAATCACTCAAAAATATCAAATATCCTAAAATATATAAGCAATTTAAAACAGAAACTAAAAAAATTAAATGGAAAAATGGAAAAGAAACTTTCAGAACCCCTTTAGTCCCGGTTGGTGTCTCCAACCGGGACTAAAGGTTGGAGACTAAAGGTCTAATCTTTAGTCCCGGTTGGAGACACCAACCGGGACTAAAGGGCATCGCACCCTTTAGTCCCGGTTGGTGTCTCCAACCGGGACTAAAGGTCCCATTTGAACCAGGACTGATGCCTGCCCGGCGCCCTAGCCGCTCGGCTTTAGTCCCGGTTGGTGTCTCCAACCGGGACTAAAGGTCTAATCTTTAGTCTCGGTTGGAGACACCAACCGGGACTAAAGGGCATCGCACCCTTTAGTCCCGGTTGGTGTCTCCAACCGGGACTAAAGGTCCCATTTGAACCGGGACTGATGCCTGCCCGGCGCCCTAGCCGCTCGAACCAGGACTAATGCTCACATTAGTCCCGGTTCGTAATGTAACCGGGACTAATGTGTAGATCGAGCGTGGACCAAAGCCCTGTTTTCTACTAGTGTGATACCATGCATGAGTGCATCCCTGCCCTCCAAAACTGCACACCAGATTTGTGACGGGTGAGATCCCATCTCGGCATTTGTAATGGAAGTGTTTGGAAAGTAGATCGCCTTAACTGTTTTTTTTGAAAGAAACCACATGTTCATAATAAATCATGATTACAACACCACATGCAGCCCAATTCTAGACAGAGACAGGAGGACATATATCCCGATACAATTGCAAAAAAGACCCCGCTAAAATAGAAAATACAACCGACTACTAGGGGGTCACTCTACAAAAAACATCCATCAACCATCGCCAACCTCCGCCATCGCTGAAGCGCAGACGGATTGGAAGGAGATGAAGAACTTTCAAGCCATGGTCCAGAGGAGCACCATCGCGGCAAAAATCGCTTTGTGAGCCGATGAAATTTTCCATCGCGAGCGACAGAACCATCTTCTATGTGGCACGTCGGCCGGGGTACTTCCCCGTGCCTCCCACAAGACGCCAGCACCATCGTCTTCAATCGACGAAGTCGAAGAAAGACACAAGGGCTGCCTGCCGTCGACCACAAACCCATCATCGAGCCATCTGCAATCCTGCTCAGGCCGTCGAAGCAACCGTCAAAGAGGACGGCAACTACCAGCGCAGACCAAAGAAAACTAACCTCGTCGATCCGAGAGATCAATGAGGAACACACGCCAACGACTCTTTGACACCGCCATGGACAGTGACGCCGAGATGGGGAGAGTCGTGACACCTTTATTCGCCGGTGCGTCGCCGCTGCCGCTATCAAAGCCGCCACGCCACGAAAACCTAACCCTAACCTATCTACAAGCCGAAGACGAGGCACCGGGGCTCCCCAACCCTGCCGCCGCCGGAGCGGCAGACGGAGGAAGGGAAAGCCCGCGGCCTCGCCGCCGGCGCTGGACAGAGGGAAACGGATCTCCTTCCTTTACGCCGCGTCAGGAGCGAGAGGAAAGGAAGGGCTACTGCTATAGCATTTGGTTTGGGAAATTCTAAATCCAACAAAGCCCAAGCCCAAAAGTCCAAACCATGCATCTTGCCAGTCGCCCACCATGAGATCCTTAAAAAAAGGCCAGTCGCCCACCATGAAGAAGAAGAAGGCGGCGGCGGTTAGATCCGCTCGCAAGGAGCGAGAATCCCATGGAGCCACGCGGAAGCGGGCGTGTAGCGGCGACTATGACATGAACGCTGGCAATCTCATCAGCAGGCTCCCCGACGCCCTCCTCGGCACCATCGTCTCCCTCCTCGGTAAAGTTCCTCTGTAGGCCGAGCTACATGGAACCTCTTATCTTCAGTCCTTCAACATTGCTTTGAGATCCGCACTCTCCAACTAACTTGCAATAAGAAGATTTCTCTTTTTTGTTTCTCTCAAATGAAAGAACATATGGACTTCAAACTTTGCAGATCAAACAAACTTTACAACTTCAATGTGTGAAAAAACTTTCAGATTTTTTGGACCAACATAAATATACAAAATGAGGATTTTTTTGATTAAAAAGTAATTTTTAGCATTTTAAATGCATGAAAAAATCTGAAAGTTTTTTTCCCACGTAGTAATTAGAATGTTTTGTTGTCCTGCAAAGTTTGAAGTTTATACGTTGTTTCATTTGAGAAAAACAAAAATGACAAATGTGCCTGCACGGATCGCGATGCAAAACTGTATGGCTAAGATAATCCCCACCCAGGACGGCGGCCGCACGCAGGTCCTCTCCAGCCGATGGCGCCACCTCTGGCGCTCCGCGCCTCTCAACCTCGAGGTCGTCACCTGCCCCAGGCTTCCATCGCTACTTCGTCCCATAGATTAAAATCGCGGGAGAAACGATTTCTTGGCGGCCTCTCCCAGCAGCTATAGCAGCCGCCATAGCGGGCAATCGTGGCAAATAGCAGACATATTTCTGGTGGGAGAGATGATTTCTGGAGGGTTTTGCTCATTGTTGAGCCATTTAGAGGGATTTATGGAGGATTTCGCGGTAGCAGCTGTTGGGACAAACCCCAGACCAACTCGCTCGGACGTAGGTGGAAGAATGAGAGGGACACAAATATTTCCGGCGCACAAACGCCCCGCCGCACGAACAGCGCCTCGGCCGCACGAACGGCCTTACTTTACTGGGCACATATCCCGGGCTCGGCAACAAACCGCAGCCTACCCAGAGAAGCTCTCTCTTCTGCCGACCGGGCGCACACCACGGTCCCGGCGGAGACTATGCTCATCTTTGGTTCTCCTAGGCTCGGCTCATTCCGACGCTTCCATCAGTACATGACAGGGGTATTTATACCCAGGCTAGCACACACACCACCACACGCACGCACACATCACCAGCCTAAACTCTCGGCCACTAACCCATGCACACACGCGCACCTCACGCACGCACTAACTACCACAACGCTAGCTACATGCACAAAGCTAACCAACTAACCCGGCCGCACTACCAGTACAACTCACACGGCGCCAGGACTCAGCTGCTCCACCCGCCACGGCCGCATGCACGCCATGCACTAACAGCCCACAAGCACCGGATCAGCTTAGCCACGTCCTGCAAGTCAAGATTAAGGCTAACATTGTCCCCCCTAATCTTGACTTGTTCATCGTCGTCGTCGTCGTCGCCACGGCCGCGGACTCCACCTGGCGCGTTGACGCCGGTCGCCACCGCCACGGACTCGACCAGGACACGGACGCTGGTCGCCACCGTGCTCGCCGCGCTCCGCAGCCGTGCCGCTGAGGCCTCCATGTCCGCTTGTCGTGGACTCACCGCGCACCGCCTCTGCCATGACCGCTGCAGGCCACGCACCTCCATAGGCCGACACACGGCCCGGAGATTCGCGCAGCCACCGACGAACGCCACCACCGCCGGCATGACTCTGGCAAGGGGAACAACGCCCAAGATAACCAAGCTCTGATACCAATTGTTGGGACAAACTCCAGACCAACTCGCTCGGACATAGGTGGAAGAATGAGAAGGACACAAATATTTCCGGCGCACAAATGCCCGCCGCACGAACGGCGCCTCGGCCGCACGAACGGCCTTACTTTACTAGGCACATACCCCGGGCTCGGCAACAAACCACAGCCTACCCAGAGAAGCTCTCTCTTCTGCCGACCGGGCGCACACCACGGTCCCGGCGGAGACTATGCTCATCTCTGGTTCTCCTAGGCTCGGTTCATTCCGACGCTTCCATCAGTACATGACAGGGGTATTTATACCGAGGCTAGCACACACACCACCACACGCACGCACACATCACCAGCCTGAACTCTCGGCCACTAACCCATGCACACATGCGCACCTCACGCACGCACTAACTACCACAACGCTAGCTACATGCACAAAGCTAACCAACTAACCCGGCCGCACTACCAGTACGACTCACACGGCGCCAGGACTCAGCTGCTCCACCCGCCACGGCCGCATGCACGCCATGCACTGACAGCCCACAAGCACCGGATCAGCTTAGCCACGTCCTGCAAGTCAAGATTAAGGCTAACAGCAGCCATAGGGTAGCGGCGAGGCTCCTGAGCAGCTATAGCGCAGCTATTGCGGCTATTTCGTGGGCTATTTTAATCTTTGCTTCGTCCCCTCCTCCGCTGTCTCCAAGATAATCTCCCAACACCCCGGCCCCGCCCGCCGATTCTCCTTCCCCAGCCTGCATGCCGGCGACCTCTACGCAGATGTGGATAGCTGGCTGGACTCCCGAGCCCTCGCCAACCTCCAAGAGCTCGAGATCGGCGGCCATGACTACCTCTCTGCCCGTGAGACCAGGACCAAATATAGGTTGCCGCGATCCGCGTTCCGCCGCTCCGCATCCACCCTCCTCGTTGCCGATATCAGGGTCTGCAATTTCCCCGATGCAGTCGCACTGTCCATGAACTCCCCCGTCCTCAAGCAGCTCACCCTAGTTGATGTTTCCATCTCAGTGGACGGCTTCCACACACTGCTCTCTGGCTGCCATGCCTTGGAGAGCTTATGCTCGGTCCGACTTCATGCTGCTGGCGGTTGCCTCCTGTTAGGTTGATCTCTCTCCCGTTCGAACCCAACGGGTCGAACGGGCCCCTGACTCGCGCCCCAATCGGGGGCGCCCAACCAAACCATGGTTGGTGGGCCCCTGTGACCCGCGCTATATAAACAGAGGTGGGGGCCGGGGCACGATTTACGAGGTTAATCGCTGCCACAAACCCCACCGACAATCCCTACCGATCTAGGGTTAGCGCGGTGCTCACGGGAAGCCACACCACCACCTCCACTCTCTTCCACCACCGCCGTCGCCATCCACCATGGCCACCACGGCGGGATCATCGACTCAGGCAGAAGGTAGGTTCACCGGAGAATCTAGCCTACCCCGATCCAAAGCAATCTATCAATGGTATCAGCCAGATTGGGTTAGACTTTTCGGTAGAAAAGAAATCAAAGGAAAAGAAATCCCCTTCCCTGGATCCCGAACCTCACATGGCAAAGTGTATCACCGGAGAAGGGCCTCGGGCCTCGCCGGCAAAGAGCGCCGCCGCAAGGCGGCGCCAGTTCCTCTCGATCCGAACGGGCATCGGCAAGCCGAGCTGTTTGGACGAAGAACAACCCCGCGAGGGGCAAAGTACACCGCAGCCAAACCGCTCGACGGCGGCGTGCTCACCGCAAGGGGGACAAGCAGTCGGCGAGGGGGATGGCAACGGCCGCCGCTCGTAACTCCGTCGTCGTCATGGTTTTCGATTCAAAAAGGGGAGTGAGCGGTGGAACAGAGTTGAAAGAAAGGGGAGGGGCTCGAGGCGGGGTGGCTGACGACCTCGTCGCCGGCGACCAACGCAGCCCGAACCCGCAGCCACTCGGGGTGACAGAGGAGCAGAGGAGGGCCCTGGTCGCGCCTCTCTCTCGCTCTGTCGCAGGAGACAGTGGTGAAATGGAGGGGGGAAAGGAAGGTAAGGCGCGGCGCAGCGCGGTGGTTTTCGCTGCCGTTGCCAGCGGTCGGGGCGTTGCTTCTCTCTGCCGTCGGCGGGGAGGAGACGAACAGAGGAAAGGAATCGAAGAAAGAATGAGGCTAGGTTTCCATCGCAGCTGGCCAGGCGTTTTGTTCAGCCGAAAATGGCGCAGGACCGTCGGATCGCGATGAACGGCCTTGATAGAAGACCTAATCCGGCGCGGGCCTCTTGGGCCGAAACTGGAAGAGGCCGGCGGCGGTGGGACGGGCCCAGGCAACAGGCAGAGGCCGCGCGCGGGCACAGGCCGAGTCGAGGCGGCTCGCGCGGCGCGGCGCGCAGGCCAGGCCATGGGCCAGTTTTGCCTCGCGCGTTAGGCCGAGGCTGTAGCTGCCTACAGTTTTTTTTTCATTTTAATAATTTTTGTCCAGTTTTTGGGCAAATTTTTAAAATAGTTTTTCTATGCAAATTTTTTCCAACGAAAATTTTGTTTTAGAAAATAGAAAAGTAAACAGAAAACGTTTCTGAAAATGAAAATAGAAATTTTTTAGAAAAAGAAAATAAATTCATGAATTTTATAAAGAAAATAATAAAGTTCATGATATTTTCTTTAGTAAAAGAAAAGTTTCTGTAAAGAGAATAAAAAGTTCATGAATATTTTATTCATGTTTTTCCGCTGCAAATAAAAATAAAAGTGCTCTTTGAAAAGTGAATAGAACTAAAGTAAAAGATTAAATTGTTGCTTCTCTAATGCATTTTTGAACCAACCGGTTAAAATTGCTTAGAGAGTAAAAGAGTACAGAATTGTTTTTGAATAGAATATTGTAAAGTTTTCGCTGCAAAGTAAAAGTTTTATCCTCCAATTAAATTGGAACCAACGGGAAAATTTAATTGGAAGAAATGTTTTTAGCAATGTTTTTCCTCTATGGGTGAAATAAGATGCATATAGTTTCCGCTATGAAGAAAGATATTTGTTTTAAAGTTAAAATATGGTATTGTTATTTTCTGACCAACGTTGATGACAACAGTGCTATAATTCTATGAGTCTTATGTTCAAAGTTTAAATCTCTGATAAATTTTGTATCAAAGTGATCAATTTTCAGAGAACGGATAAAGACCAAGATATGCTCTTGAATTAGAGAAATGTATATTTCTTGTTCCCGCTGCAATAAAGTTGATAATGATGATTAATTCTTAGCAAAGTTGTTTAACAGAAATACTATCATCACATTGTTTATGAGTTATATGCATTATTTCCATTTCCGCCCAACGGTGATATGGAATTAATGTAGAAGGATGATGTTTATTCTAATTCAGCCACAACGGTGATTTAGAATATAAAAGAAAGTTTCAAAAGTTTAATGTGCATTTCTTTTAACCAGACCAACGTAGGGTTATTTTATGCCCATTATTGTTGATTATTGGCTAAGTTTTCTCAGACTAAAAGTTTTCCATGCTTTCATTCGTGAAAGCGAATGGCTGGGTACTTGTGACCCGAAAGATGACCAAGAAAGGTCATAACGTGAGGGAGTATGTTCTCTCTAAAGAATGGCATCAAAAGAAAAGAGATAGATCATTGAGAGTCTTGGTTGATGAATGTCTTTCATGTACTCTCTATGAAGAAGATTTTTCAGTCAACATGATTTGAGATGAAACAAGAAACATGCGTGTTTAATTTGACCAACGTCGGATCAAGCATGTGTGTCAAAGAGCATTTGGATTTATTCTTAAATTTGATGATTGAATATGCAGTCAAAAGAGCCAATTCTGGCATTTATGTTCCCTTACAGGGAATTACCCGCATGGCGGGAAAAGATGATTATGATAAAACCTGCATGGCGGGAAAAGTCTGGGAAAATACCTGCATAACGGGGTAAAGCTGACATAATATTATGTCAAAAATCCCGTATGGCGGGAGAAATTCTTGCAAGAGAAAGATATGATAACTCATGTGCTTTTAATATATCCCACTCTGGGAGAAAAGAATGGAGTAGCTGAAAGGCGCAACCGTACACTTATGGATATGGTGCGCAGCATGATGAGTTATTCCAACTTGCCATTGGGATTATGGATGGAGGCGCTTGAAACCGCCATTCACATTCTCAATAGAGTACCAAGCAAGTCGGTGCCCAAAACACCGTACGAGCTATGGACATGAAGGGTGCCCTCCCTACAACACTTCAGGGTGTGGGGGTGCCCTGCTGAGGCCAAAATGTTTAATCCAAACATTGCAAAGTTAGATCCCAAAACAATGAGTTGCCACTTCATTGGCTATCCAGACAGATCAAAGGGTTTTGGTTTCTACTGCCCAGACAGATATACAAAGTTTGTAGAAACAAGACATGCAGTCTTCTTAGAGGACGAAATGATGAGGGGGAGCTTGGTAGCTCGGAAAATTGATCTTGAGGAGAAGAGGGTGCATGCACCTAATCCGATGATTCATGAACCATTTTTCTCGCTATCAGTTGCAACTCCACCCATGACAACTACGGGGGTAGTCCCGGAACCTGTCCGTCAGGAGCCGACTGAACCCGTTGTTGAGCATGAAAGGGAGGTGCAACAACAAATTCTAGAAGAAGTGCCAGAAGTTGAGGCACAGAATGTGCCAGAAACTGAGGCCCTTAGAAGGTCTACAAAACACAAAAAGTCAGCTATTTCTACTGATTATAAAGTTTATAACACGGAAATAGTTCATACAGAAAAAGATCCCACCTCATATGAAGAAGCCATGAGAAGCCCTCATTCATTGATGTGGATGAAGGCAATGGAAGACGAGATGAAATCGATGAGTTCCAAAGATGTTTGGGACTTAGAGGAAATTCCTAAAGGAGCCAAAACAGTAGGCTGCAAATGGGTCTACAAAATTAAGTATGACTCTAAAGGGAATGTAGAAAAGTATAAAGCACGACTCGTGGCAAAAGGATTTACACAAAGAGAAGGGATAGATTACAATGAGACATTTTCTCTAGTCTCATGTAAGGATTCCTTCCGAATCATAATGACATTAGTTGCTCATTTTGATTCGGACGAAATCCATTTATGGATTAAAGCAAGCCTCTAGACAGTGGTATCTAAAGTTTAATCAAACGATTAAAAGTTTTGGATTTAAAGAAAATATTGAGGATAACTGCATTTATGCAAAGTTTAAAAATGGGAAATATATTTTCCTAATCTTGTATGTGGATGATATTCTGCTTGCTAGCAGTGATGCTAGTCTACTACAAGAAACAAAGAAGTTTTTATCCTCAAATTTTGACATAACAGATCTTGGTGAAGCATCATATGTTTTGGGCATAGAAATTCACCGAGATAGGAACAATGGAGTCTTAGGACTATCGCAGAAAGCATATCTAGAAAAGGTTCTTAAAAAGTATAATATGCATGCGAGTAAATCCACACCTGCTCCTATAGTTAAGGGCGATAGTTTTGGGAAATTTCAATGTCCCAAGAACCAGTACGAGATCGATCAAATGAAAGCAGTACCATATGCTTCGGCAGTTGGCAGCTTACAGTGTGCACTCGCCCTGACTTAGCTTTTATCACCGGGGTACTCGGTAGATATCAAGAGAATCCATGCATAGAGCACTGGAAGATGGTAAAGAAAGCATTGCGTTATGCGCAAGGCACGAAGGATTACATGCTAATATACAGGAGAAGTGATTCCCTAGAGATAAAAGGGTATTCAGACGCAGATTTTGCGGGGGACAGAGATGATAGAAAATTCACGTCAGGATACGTATTCAACCTCGCTGGGGGAGCTATTTCGTGGAAAAGCTCCAAACAGTCGATAGTTGCATCATCTACGATGTATGCAGAATTTATAGCACTTCGAGGCCACGGGGCAGGCGATATGGCTAAAGAAATTTATACCCGACTTGAAAGTGGTAGATTGTATTCACAAACCACTAAAGATGTACTGTGACAACCAGCCCGCAGTATTTTACGCTCACAACAACAAGTCGAGTAATGCTGCCAAAACAATAGAGATAAGGTATTATGTTGTGAAAGATAAAATCCAGGATCAAACTATAAGTCTCGAGCATATAAGGACAAATGATATGCTTGCGGATCCGCTAACGAAAGGCTTACCACCCAATGTGTTCAAGGAACACTTAGCCGGCATGGGTTTAAGGGAAAGCCTTATGATTCCTGGATAGGCCCAAAAGGAACAGAATTTGTTTCTGAACATAACGTATGTTGTAGCTGTATGATTCTATCGGCAATTAAGCCGTGACGATGAAACATGCTCTATGTACCAATATGTGATGAAACAAATAAACTAGAAAGTATAAAGTTAAAAGTAAAGTTGAGATCAAGGGGGAGAATGTTAGGTTGATCTCTCTCCCGTTCGAACCCAACGGGTCGAACGGGCCCCTGACTCGCGCCCAGATCGGGGGCGCCCAACCAAACCATGGTTGGTGGGCCCCTGTGACACGCGCTATATAAACAGAGGTGGGGGCCGGGGCACGATTTACGAGGTTAATCGCTGCCACAAATCCCACCGACAATCCCTACCGATCTAGGGTTAGCGCGGTGCTCACGGGAAGCCACACCACCACCTCCACTCTATTCCACCACCGCCGTCGCCATCCACCATGGCCACCACGGCGGGATCATCGACTCAGGCAGAAGGTAGGTTCACCGGAGAATCTAGCCTACCCCGATCCAAAGCAATCTATCACCTCCGTGTTTGCTCGCCGACTATTAGAAGCATTGGCTTCCGCGATAGCTCTCCTGAAAAAACAGAATTGGTCCTCGAGGATGCTCCTCGCCTTGAAAGGTTATTATTCCCTTATTGTCACCTGAATGATTGTGTCACTGTCGGGGTTATTAGGGCACCTAAACTGGAGATATTCGGGCCTTTCTCACCGGGCGCGTGCAAACTCCCGCTCTTCCAGGTAGCAGCAACAGCCATCATTCAGCATTCTTACATACAAATAATTATTTTTTATGTCGGTTGTTTTCTCCAGGGAATGAGCCCGGTCAGCTCGGCAAACTCGATACGCACCGTGAAGGTTTTGGCCCTCGGGTGTTCTAATAATCCTCAATTGAATGCAGTTCTTGACGTACTCAGGTGGTTCCCCTGTTTGGAAAAGCTCTATGTCACCGTGAGTTTCATCCCTGCTCGCTTTAAATGTATGCTTTGATTGACATATCAACGCTTTAACATATGCATATGCTTTTCCGTTTTGCAGTTTCACGCACACTATAGGACGTTTAAGCAAAATGAACATCAGTACGACCCACTACATCTAGTGGAATGCCTTCAGAACCATCTAAAGAAAGTGGTGTTGAAGTTATTCAAAGGCACTGAGCAACAGATCGAGTTCGTCAGGTTCTTTGTTTTGAATGCGAAAGTGCTAAACAAAATTGAATTCCAAGTACGTGGAGACCACTATAACAATGAATTTGTGGCTCGTCAACAAACGCTGCTCCAGGTTGAAAGCAGAGCTTCTCGAGATGCTCAATTTGAATTCAGGAATATTTATTTTTGTATTGATAAACATGTCGAGTGGCATATGCATGATTTGTCAGTGGCCGACCCCTTCAGACAGCCACAGACGCGGTTGATGCCTGAAGATTGGACTGTGTTGTGCTCATTTTCTAGATGGGGTCATGGGGTTGATGCAAAAAGGAGTTCGGTGCTGGTGATTTTCTAATGGGCAGGGATGCAAAAAATTTACAGCAAAAAGTTGTAACTGGGATGGAACTGGTAACTGATGTGGATATGTATTAGGGGTAGGGTCCTAAGCATGGCCTACACACCCCACCTGAAGAGACCACATGCAAGATTACAAGATTACAAGGAAGATTCCGACTGAAGTAACCATAAGCTTACGAGCCACTCGACAATCAGCTCACTCGGAAGATCCTACATCCACTCGACGAACTCATTCCACTCGGAGCACCCGATCTCACTCGGATATACGAAGACCAGACAGTCGACAAAATAATCGGAGCATCATTCTCATAGTAGCGGTTTCGTAGTAAGCAGATATTATGGCATTGATGATCCGTTGTGTAACATAGGAGGTGAAGGGGTGATGCACTCTATATAAGCCACCCCTCACCACTAGACTAGGGGGCTTTTTTCTTCCATCTCTCTCTCTTTCACCATTGGGCTAAGGCATGGAGATCCGTTCTCCCCTCTTTCTCTCAAATACATCATGTAACTCCGCGTTCATGACAGATAAGGAAAGCCTCTCCGGAGCACGAGACGTAGGGTTGTTATCTCCACCATGAGAGGCCCGAACTCGCTAAAACCACTGTGTCGCCCATATGCATCTCGATAGATCATGCTCCTTTATCCTACCCCTCTCTCATTGTCGGAATCGTTCTCACGATAGTTGGCGCCCACCGTGGGGCATGGCGTTTATCGAGCCATGATGCAAATGGTTTTCTTACTTCAATCTTCGTCCGCCGATCAACAATCATCAATGGAGGATCTGATCCATGATGTTCCGGACATCACTCCATTCACAGGGGAGACATTTTACTCTTCGTACAGAGGGATCAGGAAGTCCCATTCCATACTATCTTATTCTTTACAATTGGTCTCTAATCTAACAATGGTTGTTTTTCTTCTATATGTACATGCACTCACGAGGAGGATGGCCGCTCCTCTTTTTTGCATCAACCAGAGAGCGCGAGCAACAGCTGCAGCGCCGCCGCGCCACCAAGCACCGTTCTGACGAGCGCCATGGAGGCCGAGCTCTTGACATGGCCAGTCCACTGTCGCCCGTCTTCTTCGTCGTCGACCACCGACGCCTCCACCAAGTCAACCGCCGCCCGTCCGGTTTCGCTGACCTTTGGCGCGTCCATCCGCGCCGGAACCACACCTCCAGCGGTGTTCCCGAATCCCTCCTCCGGCCTGATGCCGATGGTGCTGCACTCCTCACTTTCCGCTCCGCGGAGACACAAGCCTGGATAGCAACGCGGAGCCCCTCGGCCCAGTCGTCCGCTCGACAGTGATCTCCATGGTGGAGGCACGCCTCCCGCCGGCGTCGCAGGCGCGCTGCACTCCTCCCACATCAGCTTCTCCAGCGGGGTCGCTGCGGCGTGCGCGCGGATCCGGCGCGGCGCGAAAACAGGAAGCCCGTCGGTCCTCCGGGCGCGGCGGTTCTTCCCTCCGTCGCCGGCTGCTCGTCCTGGTGTTCTTTTTTCCCTCAACTACGCAAGGTGAGTGGGCCGCCGCCTCCTTGATTACGTGCATGCATGTAAATGCGCCCAGTGCAGGAAACGGAAGGACGTCTTCGACGCCGGATTAATTAGCTGCATCATGGGCCAGCTTCACAATTAATCTGGCGTTAGTCCATGTTTTCGGGAGCCACTTCCGCCAGCCTCCAGCGCACATCCAACTCGGGTTGACTTCAAGCTGTCCCAGCTGCCCTCCTACTCGGAGCAGGTACTCTTGTACACTCGGACAGGCAAAGTCTACACTCGAACAGGTATGGCTCTGTTTATTCGGACAGGTACGCCTCTGACTTACTCGGGCGGATTCGTTCATTCGGATAGACGCTACACTCGGGCATGCCTCGTTTACTTGGACACGTCCAGGTTCATTCAGATACATTTTTCATTTAATCTGCATTCAGACGACTAACGTGCAGGTACTCGATCGTTCGTGTATTCCCACTCACTCGGACGCCGCTTCAGTGACATGCTCGACTTGGCCGTTCCGCACGTCCTCGTCGGTTGGACACATCCACACCAACTCATCCCTCATGTATCGTTTGCCCAGCAGCAACTTCTCATCCGGTCGGAGGCTCGGCGGTGGCTTGTGCATTCGGAGCGCAGACCCGATGCGACACAGGCGTCGAGGCCGGCCGTGTCCCGCACATGGCGATGCCTCCCTCTGGTCAGTTGCTAGACGGCGTTCACTCGAACGGATTTACTCGGCCGTTCACTTGGTCGGGAAATTTACACCAACGACATTCGCTCCGGTCAACATTCACTCGGACGGTCCGCTGGCACTCGGCCGCCCGCACGTCATCGTCACCCGGATGTCCGCGACTTCATCAACCTTTCTGACTCGGCCGCATCATGCATCGCCACTCGGCTGGACAAGTCCTCGTCACTTGGCCGCCCCGTGCGTAGCCACTCCGTCGCCCCGTGCGTCGCCACTCCACGGGACGCGTCTCTTTCACTGGGACGCCCCGCGCCTCGCCACTCCGCGGGACGCGTCTATTTCACTCGGTCGCCTCTTGGTTGGGAACATCTTCATCAACGACGGACACGCCGCGGTCAACTTCCTCGCATCTCCATCACTCGCCCGGCCCGCGCGGCGCCGTCCTGTTGGGCGCGTCTTCATCAACTTGCCACTCGGCCGCACGGCGCACCGTCAAACGGTTGGGTACATCTTCGACAACATGCTCGACTCGGCCACCCTGCGCGCCGCCAAGCGGTCGGGCGCGCCTTCATCAACTTGCCCATTCGGCCGCACGGCGCACCGTCAAGCGGTTGGGTACATCTTCGACAACATGCTCGACTCGGCCATCCTGTGCGCCGCCAAGCGGTCGGGCGCGCCTTCATCAACTTGCCCACTCGGCCGCACGGCGCACCGTCAAGCGGTTGGGTACATCTTCGACAACATGCTCGACTCGGCCACCCTGTGGCCCGCCAAGCGGTCGGGCGCGTCTTCATCAACTTGCCCACTCGGCCGCACGGCGCACCGTCAAACGGTTGGGTACATCTTCGAAAACATGCTCGACTCGGCCACCTGCGCGCGCCAAGCGGTCGGGCGCGCTCTTCATCAATTGCCCATTCGGCCGCACGGCGCACCGTCAAGTGGTTGGGTACATCTTCGACAACATGCTCGACTCGGCCACCCTGCGCGCCGTCAAGCGGTCGGACCCGTCTTCATCAACTTGCCCATTCGGCCGCACGGCGCACCGTCAAGTGGTTGGGTACATCTTCGACAACATGTCGACTCGGCCACCCTGCGCGCCGTCAAGCGGTCGGGCGCGTCTTCATAACTGCCCATTCGGCCGCACGGCGCACCGTCAAGTGGTTGGGTACATCTTCGACAACATGCTCGACTCGGTCCCCCTGGCGTCGCCAAGCGGTCGGGCGCGTCTTCATCAACTTGCCCATTCGGCCGCACAGCGCACCGTCAAGCGGTGGGTACATCTTCGACGCTCGACTCGGCCGCCCCCGCGCGTCGCCACTGGTTGTCACTCATCACACTCGGCCGCCCCCGCGCGTCGCCTCTCGGTTGGTCACATCATACCATCGGCCGCCCCACGCGTCGCCTCTGGTTGGTCACCTCATCACCACTCGGCCGCCCCGCGCGTGCCTCTGGTTGGTCACCCTCACCACATCGGCCGCCCGCGCGTCGTCCTATCGGTTGGTCACCTCATCACCACTCGGCCGCCCCGCGCGTCGCCACTTGGTTGGTCACCTCATCACCACTCGGCCCGCCGGCGCGTCGCCACTTGGTTGGTCACCTCATCACCACTCGGCCGCCCGGCGCGTCGCCACTTGGTTGGTCAGCTCATCACCACTCGGCCGCCCCGCGCGTCGCCCTCTGGTTGGTCAGTCATCACCCACTCGGCCGCCCCGCGCGGCGTCTCCTGGTTGTCACCTCATAACCACCGCCGCCCCGTGCGTCGCCACTCGGTTGGTCGCTCATCACCACTCGGCCGCCCCTCCTTCCCCCGACTCGCCCCCCGCCCGTGCGTCGCCTCTCGGTGGTCACTCATCACCACTCGGCCGCCCCGCGCGTCGTCTCTCGGTTGGTCACCTCATAACCACTCGGCCCGCCCGCGCGTCGCCACTCGGTTGGTCGCCCTATCACCACTCGGCCGCCCCGCGCGTCGCCATCAGTTGGTCACCTATAACCACTCGGCCGCCCGGCGTCGCCATCGGTTGGTCACCTCATAACCACTCGGCCGCCCGCGCGTCGCCATCGGTTGGTCACCTCATCACCACTCGGCCGCCCCGCGCGTCGCCATCGGTTGGTCACCTCATCACCCTCGGCCGCCCGCGCGTCGCCATCGGTTGGTCACCTATCACAATCGGCCGCCCCGCGCGTCGCCACTCGGTTGGTCCAATCAAACCACTCGGCCGCCCCGCGTGTCGCCATCGGTTGGTCACCTATAACACTCGGCCGCCCCGCGCGTCGTCATCGGTTGGTCACCTCATAACCACTCGGCCGCCCCGCGCGTCGCCATCGGTTGGTCACCTCATAACCACTCGGCTGCCCCGCGCGTCGCCATCGGTTGGTCACCTCATAACCACTCGGCCGCCCCCGGCGTCGCCATCGGTGGTCACCTCATAACCACTCGGCCGCCCCGCGCGTCGCCATTCGGTTGATCATCTCATCACCACCCAGCCGCCCCGCGCGTCGCCACTCGGTTGGTCACATCCCCGCCACTCGGCCGCCCCACGCGTCGCCACTCGGTGAGACACATCTACATTAATCGGCCGCCCCGCGCATTGCCATCGGTTGAACACATCTTCACCACTCGGCCACTCGCGCGCCTTCAGACAGCTAAGTCATTCTACATGCACTTCATTCTGTTATTTCCGCATTCCCGAGTATCCCGTAATTCACACATCACGTTCACAAGGAGGCCACGCCGCCGAGTGTACCTCTACGCTCGGTTGCTTATTTCACATACTTGCTTAGTACTGGTTATTTGACTCCCGAGTCCAACTTCCATTTTTAATGCTTACATCACTCACGAACACCATGTGTTCTTCATTTCGAGTTTGCATCGGTCCTCGGGGGCTGCAACTCAGTCGGAACATGACACTTCCATTTCATTTGAGTCCAGTACTCCAACACGTCCAGTTAGATCCTTCACTTTCTCAAGTTCGATCGGATCCTTCACTCTTTTAGACTCTTGCTGGTTCTGAACCAGCAAGCCCCTTGCACTCCCAGCGGGTGTCTATGGGTGTTATTCACACAAATTATTTTAGCGCACATCAAATTTTCTCTTGCTATTTTTCATACACGAGTTACGTGATCACTCGACGGCCCTATGCGCCAACTTCATCGCTACTCGGACTCTCGGTCACCGTACCGATCCTAGCGCACCGCAACACCGACCTTGTCGCTCTGTTCACTTCAAACACATCCGGCCAACCCCTCTGTGGAATCCTCTTCATCGTATCAATGATATAGACCTCGTCAGGCATGAGACAGATAAGTCCCTTTTATAATTAAACTTCACACTTCACTCTTTTGCGAGTTTGCCTCTTTCGAGCATCACTCGGAAGCTTCTCCTCATCTTTACCCGAGTCCGGCTCGATGAATTGCAAATCATCCATTCAAAACTATATTTCTCGTATTCCGACATGTCCATTGTTGAAGCCTGTAATACGCTCGGGGGCTACGCCGCACTCGGGGGCTGCATCTCATTTGGAATGACACTCTCCTGAGTAGTCGAGTACTTCATCACCAGTCAGATTCTTCACTTCAACAAGTGCATTCGATCCGTCACTTTGACAAGTTTTATAATCACCCAGACGCTCTGCACGCCATCTTCATTCCTACTCAGACTCAGTTGTCACGCCGGTCTTGTTGTGTCGCAACCACACTACACCGACCTCGTCGCTACATTAGCTTCGAAAGCATCTGGCTAACTCCTTCGAAGACCATTTCAGCCACTTGGCTGGACACGCAATCTGTCACTCGACCACCCCGCGCATCACCACTTGGCTGGACACGTAGGCCTTCACTCGGCCACCTCGCGCATCCTCACTCGGCCGTCCCGCACCGCGCTACTCGGTTGTGAACGTCTTCACCACTCGGCCGCTCCATACGTCGCCTCTCGGTTGTGCACGTCTTCACCACTCGGCCGCCCCGCGCATTGCCACTCAGTTGTGCACGCCTTCATCATTCGGCCACCTCGCACATCATGACTCAGTCGCCCCGCGCGTCGCCAATCGGTTGGGCACGTCTTCACCACTTGGCCGCTCCGCGCGTCGCTACTCGGTTGTGCACGTCTTCACCACTCGGCCGCCCCGCGCGTCGTCACTCGGTTGTACACATCCTCGCCCCTCGGTCGCCCCGCGCGTCACCATTGGTTGGACATGTCTTCACCACTACACCCCCAACACGGGAACGACGAAGTTACTTATATGAACAAACCTCGTACCACACTCTGTAGCGAGCTTACCTCTTTCGAGCATCACTCGGGGGCTGCGCACAACCGTGGGCCATGCCGCCTTTAGGGGTTACGCCCATTTGATCAACCTGTGGATCACATCGGGAATATTTTTCTGACCATACATGCTCGGTCCGCCGAAGATCTATAAGGGTAGCACCGTCCACTCAGACAATCGCCCGAATCATTACCTGGAGTCATCTTCAGGACTGCAAAAGGGTGAAAACGACGCTCCTCTACGGATACACTTGGCCCTTATTCTAGGCTCCAAGGCATCAGTTTCACAAACTTGAACTCAGAGATGGCATGTGCTAGTGTTCCCCTGGGATAATGAGTGGCCTCTCTCCGGAGAGACAGCCCACACACTAGCATCGTCACTCGGGTTTCATGGCACGTCCATGTCAGACCACTAGTCTACCTCCTCCGGGAGACATACGAGTGCCACCAAGTTTTTCCTTGCAGTCAACATACCCCGATCAGTCGGGAAGCACGTCCACTCGGACAAATACCCCTTTCATGCGAAAGGGTGAAAACGAAGCTCCTCTACGGATACGATGTACTCTTACAAATACCCCTTTCATGCAAAGGCTAACGGTCAATGCAAGAAGTACTACTGGAACGATTACTCCCTGGAGTGTCCAGCCTTTTTCTGCAGTCAGCAGTTTCAGGGCCGAATTCATTCAGTCGGGCCGAGTGCACGAAGATTCGCTTGATTGGTCCAGTTCCAGGTTGAATTTATTTACCGTGCCAAGCGCACGAAGATCAGCCCGACTGACTCAGCTCCAGGCTGAGCTTATTTACCATGCCAAGCGCAGGAAGATCCATCAGATTGACTAGCTCCAGATTGCGGTTATTTACCGTGTCCATGAAGATCCATTCCGAATGCATGAAGACCCGCCACAGTTCTAGGCTGAAGTCATTTACCATGCCGAGCGCCCGAGGGTTCACCTATTTAATTCAGTTTCAGATCAGAAGACAGGCTCTAAGACCCCCGCCGACTGCTCGCAGTCGACGTAGGTCTCGGGGACTACACCCAGTGGGTGCACTCAGCGTGCCCCCACTGGAATGGTATCCACTCGGAACGGTCCGCCCGGTCCGAGTGATGGCCAAACAACAAAAAAAGACAGGCTCTAAGACCCCCGCCGACTGCCCGCAGTCAACGCAGGTCTCGGGGACTACACCCAGTGGGTGCACTCAGCGTGCCCCCACTGGAATGGTATCCACTCGGAACGGTCCGCCCGGTCCGAGTGACGGCCAAATAACAACAAAAAAGACAGGCTCTAAGACTCCCGTTGACTGCACTCAGCGTGCCCCCACTGAAATGGTATCCACTCGGAACGGTCCGTCCGGTCCGAGTGACGGCCAAACAACAACAAAAAAGACAGACTCTAAGACTCCCACCGACTGCCCGCAGTCGACGGCAGTCTCGGGGACTACACCCAGTGGGTGCACTCAGCGTGCCCCCACTGGAATGGTATCCACTCGGAATGGTCTGCCCGGTCCGAGTGACGGCTAAAAAAAAAGAGACACGTTCCAGACGTGAAGAAATTCCGAGTAATCAGTTACTCGATGCAGGACCTACATCCAAATTCACTCGGAAGGACTAATAAGCTGAATAGATCAAGGCGAATGCTAGAAGGCCCAGTCGTCACAAGCATCAGCAAAATCTCAAAGCTCATTCGGAACGTTGAGTTTGGCAGAACCTACACTATCCCTTTCTCACTCAAACCCTGATCCATTCGGGGGCTAATGATGTGGATATGTATTAGGGGTAGGGTCCTAAGCATGGCCTACACACCCCACCTGAAGAGACCACATGCAAGATTACAAGATTACAAGGAAGATTCCGACTGAAGTAACCATAAGCTTACGAGCCACTCGACAATCAGCTCACTCGGAAGATCCTACATCCACTCGACGAACTCATTCCACTCGGAGCACCCGATCTCACTCGGATATACGAAGACCAGACAGTCGACAAAACAATCGGAGCATCATTCTCATAGTAGCGGTTTCGTAGTAAGTAGATATTATGGCATTGATGATCCGTTGTGTAACATAGGAGGTGAAGGGGTTGCGCACTCTATATAAGCCACCCCTCACCACTAGACTAGGGGGCTTTTTTCTTCCATCTCTCTCTCTCTTTCACCATTGGGCTAAGGCATGGAGATCCGTTCTCCCCTCTTTCTCTCAAATACATCATGTAACTCCGCGTTCATGACAGATAAGGAAAGCCTCTCCGGAGCACGAGACGTAGGGTTGTTATCTCCACCGTGAGAGGCCCGAACTCGCTAAAACCACTGTGTCGCCCATATGCATCTCGATAGATCATGCTCCTTTATCCTACCCCTCTCTCATTGTCGGAATCGTTCTCACGACAGTAACCACATCCGCCGAAACTCTGACCCTTTGCAATTGTGGCTTTGTTCTGCCTAAGCTGGTTCAGAAACACATGCTTGTGTTGGCAACTTAATTGTCTTTTCAGTTATATATATATACAGAAATATGGGAAGTTTAATTGCTGATTTTATTTTCCGCGTCCATATGGCATTTGTTCGATGCTTATCTAGCTACTAGGAAGCAATGATTCTATAATTTTTTTCTATGTCTACCATCGGGAGTTTTGCTATTGATCCCTCAGCCTGGGGGAGTGAATGCTTCAATATTCATCTTTTTTTGTCTCTGCCTGCAGCTGGAATATGCTAGTTGATCTCTGTTAGTAAAATTTGAATTTACTGAACTGAAATTGATTGCATATTTATTACTGTGTATGGGGTATCCTACATTCTTAAGTAAATCGCTTGAGGTCCAGAACAAACGTCAGCAGTTTTGATGGAGTTGACGACATTTTGTCGCTGGACATGCATACATCTTTCTCATAGACATGAAAGAATCAGCAACGAGCTTTGAAACTTCTTGTGGAGCACTGGTAATTAGTATGGGATGCAAATATTTGTGGGCAGGAATTACAAGGACCATATACTTGCACTTTGATAATTAGTAATTTGGTATCAGCAGGGGCGGATCCAGCCCAGCAGGCCGTCCCGGGCGCCCTTTGTATACTGTAGCAATTGCCACAGTATTAACATGCTCTCTCTTAACTCGTCTTTTCACATGAGAGGTAAAAGGATATAATAGATTTGAGCCGTTGATCTTATTAATTAGTGGTTTGATTAACTCTTATCTTTTTATCTCACATGTAAAAAGAAGGGGTAAGAGGGAGCATGTTAAACTTTGCCTTGCTATAGTACACAAATGATTTGGCCTCAGGCCCCGGGCCTGGCCTCCCCGGCCTGGGTCCTAGATCCAGCACCGGGTATCAGGAATTAGTATACTGTACATGATCACTTTGCGATCTTTACAATGTGGGCATGCGGCTTCGAAGATGAATGGCATTGTAGCAAGTAGGATAGGCACACTTCATTGCAGTACTAGTGGTTGGGGCGCCGCCTGTGGCGCCACTTAAGAGGAAGAGGTGCGTACATTTTCATTTCAAAAAATAGATGAAGTTGACGCCTCCATCTAGAAAATAATAATAAAACCTCACCTTCATCTAGAAAAAGAAGTAAAAAAAGAAAGAAAAAATCACCAACGCAGCCTACCAGCGAGCGCCACTTTGCGTAGCCCTCCATTAAAAAAAATGTGTGGGGTCATCACCTCCATCTAAAAAGGAAAAAACATTTAAAAAAATTCCTCACCTCCATCTAAAAATAATATCCCAAAAGCTTTTTCACCGTGGCCAACCAGCTTGCGCCAAGTGGCATAGCTGGTTGGCCGCCTTTTGTGCGACGCTTAATGGGTTTAATATCTTCCATGAGTATTATAACTGGAGAGAAACTGATCCTTCGTCTTGTCCTTCCATTTTCCTTATTTTTAATCCATCTTGTTTAAGGGAGGGTTACTGGGACTTCGATATATTCACCCCCCCCCCCCCCTACTTTGGTTTGTCCATGACCAATTTTTTTTTAAATGCTAAATTTTAATCAATTTGACATGGATTTCAAGCCTGCAAATTAATAGAAAATGAACATTTTGTCCTTGCCGTTTTCACAAAGGGATGCATTTTTCTTGTCCACTGGAACCATCGTGTCACCCCCTAGCTACTCTTCTCTGCTTTTGAAGAGCGCCACTGCCTAAAAATGCTAAAAATAATCTTAAAAAATAGTTTTATGAAAGAAAGAGATTAAGGCCCAGTTCTTTTGGTCGATTCTTCCAAAATCTTTAGAATCGGCCCTTCACTCAGCTTCTCCCAGAATCTTGTACCCATATTTTTTTTACAATCCTAGCTGTTCACATCCCAACTAGTTAGGATTGTAAAAAAAATATGGGTTCAAGATTCTGGGAGAAGCTGGGTGGTGGGTCAATTCTCAAGATTATGGGAGAATTGGCCAAAAGAACTGGGCCTAAGTGTTTTTCGCGGAAGATTCATGGTAATTATACTAGTTAGATATTCCTGCGTTGCAATTAAACAACATATAGTCATCGACTAATCAAAGAGTCATCCTATCTTTGTCACCGTGTGGGACAATGGAAATATGATTTACGGCTACGTCTGGCATCTCCTTCTTCGTTTATACTTCATGTAAGAAGATAAAGCGACATGTGTGCCGATTCTTTTTATAGCGAAGTGTGTAGTTCACGGTGCTCTCCCTCTTGTTCTGGACCTAGGATGTGTCACCGCACCACCTTCGCTTGCACTACGGGCTCGACAACAACCCACCAGGCAGTGGAGAAGCCAGAGCCTTAGGTCCCGCGATCAACTCTGTTGATTATGTTGCAATTTCCACTAAGCAGTGATAAAGACTAAATTGGTGAAGGATTTACAAATTTCATTGGTTTCACTTGAGCCCCCATAGTTGTAAATTAGTAAAAACCTACAAAGTCTTGGCCGAGATAATCCTTCTTTTCGTGGATTCCGTCGCTCTTCATCCTATGTACTCCTTGAGGGATCTTTGGTGTGTCCACTTAAGTGGTGAATCCATTCAAAAGTAATGAAATGTTCCATTCGTAAAAAAAAAATCACCCAAGATTGAAACTGAAATAGGCATATTGGAAGGTCTATATTCTTTTTCCTTGAGGCAATCTTTTTTTTTAGGGAATTTTCTTTTTTTCTTCTACTATGCTGTACTACTAAATTGGGAAATTTCTAATCTAAAGCCCAAGCCCAAAACCACCACCGTCCGAGCACCGCCGACTCCAACCAAACGCTCCGTCTCGCCAGCCGCCGACCATGGAGGAGGAGGCAGCGGCGGCGAGACCCGCTCGCAACGAACATGAATCCCATGGAACCGCGTGGAAGCGGGCGCGGAGTGGCGACTGCGACGTGAACTGCGGCGATCTCATCAGCCACCTTGCCGACGCCCTCCTCGGAACCATCATCTCCCTCCTACCCACCAAGGACGGCGGCCGCACGCAAATCCTCTCCCGCCGATGGCACCACCTGTGGCGCTCCGCGCCTCTCAACCTCGAGGTCCTCGCCTTCCTCCCCGTCCCGGTCTTCGATCGCTACGCCGTCCCCACCTCCGCTGTCTCCAAGATAATCTCCCAACACCCTGGCCCCGCCCGCCGATTCTTCTTCCCCAGCATCCGCGCCGGCAACGTCTACGCTGAGGTGGAGAGCTGGTTCGACTCCCCGGCCCTCGCCAACCTCCAGGAGCTCGATGTCGGCTATGAGTACCCCTCTACACATAACACTAAGGACAAATATCGGTTGCCGCAATCCGCGTTCCGCTCGGCATCCACCCTCCTTGTTGCCAAGATCAGGGACTGCGGTTTCTCTGATGCAATCGCACTACTGTCCTTCAATTCCCCCCTCCTCAAGGAGCTCTCATTGCATCATGTTTCCTTCTCGGGGGACGCATTCCACAGCTTGCTCTCGGGCTGCCATGCCTTGGAGAGCTTGTTCATGCTCCAAGTTCATGCTACAGCTGGTTGCCTCCGTGTTAGCTCGCCAACTCTTAGAAGCATTGGCTTTCGTGATAACTCTGGTGAAGAAACAGAATTGGTCCTCGAGGATGCTCCTCGCCTTGAAAGGTTATTATTGCCGTATTGTCACCGGAATCATTGTGTGACTATCCGGGTTATTAGGGCGCCTAAGCTGGAGATTTTGGGGCCTTTCTCAGCGGACTCGTGCAAATTCCAGATCTTTCAGGTATCAGCAACAGACATAATTCAGCATTATTACATGGAGATAATTGCTTTTGATGTTGGTTGTTTTCTTCAGGGAATGAGCCCAGCCAGCTCGGCAAACTCGATACACACCGTGAAGGTTTTGGCCCTCACTTGTTCTGCTCTTCAGTTGGATGCAGTTCTTGGCGTCCTCAGGTGGTTCCATGTTTGGAAAAGCTCTACGTCAGTGTGAGTATTCATCTTTGCTCGCTTTAAATGTATGCATTGACAGCAATGCTTTGACATATGCCTCTCCTTTCCTTTTTGCAGTTTCACGAATACTATCAGACATATAAGAAATTTGAGCCTCAGGGTGACCCACTATATCCAATTGAATGCCTTCAGACCCATCTAAAGAAGGTGATGTTGACGTTATACATGAGCTATGAGAAACAGGTTCACTTGGCCAGATTCTTTGTTCTGAATGCAAAAGTGCTAAAGAAAATTGAGTTTCTAGTATGGAACGACTACAGTGATGAATTGGTGGCTCACCAGCACAGCCTGCTCCAAGTCGAAAACAGAGCTTCTCGAGATGCTCAATTTGAATTCAGGAATTCTCTGTTTTTTATTGATAAACATGTAGAGGATCATATCCATGATTTGTCAGTGGCTGACCCCTTCATACAGCCATAGACAGGGTTGATGGCTGAAGATTGCACTGTCTTGTGTTCATTTTGTAGATGGCGTTGATGCAAAAAGAGTTCAGTGCCGAAATTAATGTTCTAATGGGTAGGGATAAAAAAAAAGCCGAAAGTTGTAACTGGGATGGAGCTGGTAACCCTTTGCAATTGGGCTTTGTTCTGCCTAAGTTGGTTTAGAAACACATGCTTGTGTTGGAAACTTCATTGTCTTTTCAATTATATACAGCAATATGTGAAGTTTAATCGCTGGTTCTATTTTCCGCGCACGTATATATGATTTGCTTGATGCTTTTCTAGCTAGGAAGCAATGCTCCTATAAATTTCTATGTGTACCATCAGGCCGGAGTTTGGCACTTTGGCTATCGATCCGGAACAGCCTGTGGAGTAAATGCTGCAATATTCATCGTGTCTCTGCCTGCAGCTGGAGTATATGCTGGTAAAAGTTGAATTTACTGAGCTGAAACTGGTTGTATCTTTATCACTGTGTATGGGGTATCCTACATTCTTGAGTAAAAGAGGCTTGAGGTCCTGAACTAACGTCAACAGTTTTGATGGAGTTGACCACATTTTATCACTGGGCATGCATATATCTTTCTCATTGACGTGAAAGAATCTGCGACGAACTTTGTTACCTGCTGTTGATCTAAGTTAGTATATTGGAAGCAAATACTTGTTGCATGCATGTACAAGTACCAGATAATTGTACTTTGCTAATTAGCAATATGGTATCAGGATACTATGCATGATTGCTTCCGATCTTTACAAGGTGGGCACACTTCCTCTCAGTATACCTTCCACGAGTGTTGTAACTGGAGAGAAACTGGTGCTTGCAACTAGTCCAATCTGTAATATGTCGATCCTTTGTCTTGTCCTTCCATTTTCCTTAATTGTACCCCATCCTGTTTAAGGGAGGGTCGCTGAACTTGTTAGTGGTGAGTGACTTTAGTTGATGGTTGTGCATCTGTAAAAAACAAACACAAATTTTATGTGAATTATGAATTAATGCCTCACATTGTTTGGGGCTTTGATATACCCCCCCCCCCCCCCCCCCCCCCCCCCCCCCCCCCCCCCCCCCCCACCACCACCACATTGGTTTGTCCAAATTGAGATGACCAACTTAACAACAACAACAACTTTAGATCACTTTGACATAGATTTCAAGCCTTCAAATAATAGAAAATGACCATTTTGTCCCTGCCATTTTGACAAAGGGATGCATTTTTCTTTCTCCATCGGAACCATCTTGTCACCCGCTACTCCTCTTCTCTTCTTCTGAAGAGCGTCACTATCTAAAAAAATAAAATAATCTAAAAAAGATAGTTTTATGAAAGAAAGAGATCAAGTATTTTTGAGGGGAGGATCCCTGCTAATTATACTAGTTAGATATTCCTGTGTTGCAATTAAACACCGTGTAGTCATTGATCAATCAAAGCGTCATCCTATTTTTGTCACCATGAGGGCTATGAAAATATGATTTCCGACCGCGTCTGATAAACATGATTGTCTTTTTTTTGGCTTCCTTACTTTCCACAACCAATTATGTAATATTTTCATCACACCAAATATCTCCTTCATTTATACTTCATGTAAGAAGATAAAGCAACGTGTGTGCCCGATTCTTTTTTATAGTGAAGTGTCTATTTTGTAGTATTCTCCCCTCTTGTTCCGGACCTAGGATGGGTCAGTGCACCACCTACCCTTGCATTACTGGCTCGACAATAACACCTCACCATGCAGTGGAGAAGCTAAAGCCTTAGGTTATCTGGGTCAACTTTGTTGATTATGGTGTAACTCCCACTAACGAACAGTGACAAAGACTAAATAGTGAAGGATTTACGAATTTCATTGGATTCACTTGAGAACTTCATAGTTGTAAATTGGTAGACCTACAAAGTCTTGGCCAGGATAATCCTTCTTTTTGCGGATTCGATCGCTCTCCATCCTATGTACCCCTTTCTTGAGGGATCTTCATACAGGTACGGGGAGGCCCGCCATGTTCCCCTCACTAGCAATTGTCGTCGATGCCGACAACTGTGTCGGTCGTATCTCATTTCTTGTCGAGGGAATCCAACTGGATCATTAGCTCCGCCAACATCCACTCGGTCATCATTGTCGATCGACGTGTTCGGAGGTGGCAATCACCACTCGCCATGTCCTACGATCATAATTCCCCTCCCCGCCACCGGCCGTCAGAGTGGCTGGCAGAGGGGAGGTGAATCCACAAACTCGTCGGTGAAGTTTGGAGGGAAAAGTTTGCGCTAGCCGCCTAGGGTTAGGGGAGGACACAAGAGGAACCCGTGATAGGTATGTCTAGTCACATACCACCAACTCTCCATTGTGGACACCCGTGCTTTATGGATCCAAACCTATATTTCACAAGGATAATAACCATATGCTTATCATGCCACCAAACAAACATATAATAAGATGGCATTGCAGATTAGGTACAAAATAAGTTAACAGAAAAATTATAAGACTTTTGTGTCCAACTTGCAAATCATTTTGCTCCTTGTAACTCATAGATTTCCGCAAAAGCTAAGGGCCTAATTAAGCACCTACTGCATCTCGGCTGATAGGAAATGAACTTCCATGGGTACAAAGCTAGTGGCTTATTTCAAAGCTTGTCGCTGAATTGCAATACGGAATAATGCATTCTCATTCCCAAACTAGTGTCCATAGTCCAAATCAAGCAAACAATGTCAAACAATCGGAAGGAACCAACTGATCAAGGTCGATTATCTTGCATGTCGCACACACCCGCCTCCCCCGCACATGTCCTTCTCAATAGTATTGCAAGCAGGGGTTATGTTGCATAGATCAAATAGCTCAGAATCATATTCCCTCCGTCCGAAAAAGCTTATCCCTCAAATGAATGTATATATCATCATCAAGTTAGTGCTAGATACATCCATTTAAGGCACAAGCTTGGGACATGTTTTTTCGGACGGAGGGAGTATGAAGTAAGATCCAATGCCCCATAGGGCGACTGATTTCTCCAAGGGTATAAATGGTTGATGCATTGATATTACTATGCACGGACCTTCCTGTTATTTGAAGCTATAAAATCTAAGTTCAGTTCTACTATACATTGATATTTTGAAGCTATAAAACCTAAGTTCAGTTCAGTTCTAATCCAAAGCCCAAGCCCAAGCCCACTACCGAGCAAGCCCCGCCGACTCCCCTCCGTCTCGCCAGCCGCCGGCCATGGAGAAGGAGGAGGCAGCGGCGGTGGGACCCGCTCGCAAGGAGCAGGAATCCCATGGAACAGCACGGAAGCGGTCGCGGAGTGGAGACTGCGACGAGAACATCTCATCAGCCGCCTCCCCGACGTCCTCGGCACCATCATCTCCCTTCTCCCCACCAAGGACGGCGGCCGCACACAAGCCCTCTCCCGCCAATGGCACCACCTATGGAGCTCAGCGGCTCTCAACCTCGAGGTTCGCACCTGCGCGCCCACCTTCCTCCCCTCTGCCATCCACGTCTCTGTCATCTCCAAGATAATCTCCCAACACCGTGGCCGAGGCCGTCGATTCTCCTTACCCTGCCTCCGGGCCGACGACCTCGAGTCCGAGGCGGAGGGCTGGTTGGACTCCCGAGCTCTCGCCAACCTCCAGGAGCTCGATGTCGGCTACGATACCCTCTTTGATCTACCTGGGACGATCCATCCGCTGCCGCCATTCGCGCTCCGCTCTGCATCCACCCTCGTCGTTGCCACGATCAGAGGTTTCGATTTCCCGGGGGAGATCGCGCCATCCATGAATTTCCCCTTGCTGAATCAGCTCTCCTTGTTTTGTGTTTCTATCTTCGGGGACGTCTTCCACGCCTTGCTCTCCGGTTGCCATGCCTTGGAGAGCTTATACATGGTGGGAGGGAGTTCGCGCTCCGGGTTGCCTTCGTGTTAGCTCGCACACTCTTAGGAGCATCGGCTTCCATGGTAGATATGGTGAAACAACAGAACTGGTCATCAAGGATGCTCCTCAGTCCTCACCTTGAAAGGTTACTATTCTCTTATTGTGACCGGCATGCTTGTTGTATGCTTATTCGGATAGTTAAGGCGCGTAAACTGGAGATATTGGGCCCTTTCTCGCCGGACTTCTTCAGACTCGGGATCTTCCAGGTCACAGCAACACCCAGCCTTCGGCATTCCTACATACAGTTAACTTTTTTTTCACACTCATTGTTTTTTTTTCAGGGAATGAGACCAGTCAGATCGGCAAACCCAATATGCACTGTGAAGGTTTTGGCCCTAGGGTGTTCTAATGATTATCAATTGAGTGCAGTTATTGACATCCTCAGGTGGTTCCCCTGTTTGGAAAAGCTCTATGTCACTCTGAGTATTCCGCTCTGCTTCCTTTAAATCATGCTTTGGTTGATGCATTATCTAGCCAAGTTAGTAATGCTTTAACGTATGCCCCTTTTGTCCTTTTGTAGTTTCATGTACACTATAAGAAGTATGAGCAATTTGAGCCTCGGTATGACCCACTACATCCAATCGAATGCCTTCAAACCCATCTAAATAAAGTGGTGCTGAATTTACCCATGGGTCATGAGCAACACTCTGACTTCACCAGATTCTTTGTTTCGAACGCAAGAGTACTAAACAAAATTGAAATTAAAAGATATGGTGACTACAGTAATAAATCAGTGGCTCATCAACACAGGTTGCTAGCTTCTCAAGATGCTCAATTTGAATTCAGAAACGCTCGTTCTTGTATTGATTACCATGTCAGCAAGCATATCCATGATTTGTCAATGACCGACCCCTTCAGACAGCCATAGACAGGGTTGATGCCTGAAGATTGCACCGTCTTGTGCTCATTTTGGAAATGGGGTTGATGCAAAAAGAGTTCATTGCTGAAAATGCTCTAATGTTCAGGGACAAAAAGAGATTACTGCCGAAAGTTGTAACTTGAATGGAGCTGGTAACACCATCCGCCGAATCTCCTCTGAACCTGCATAGTTGTGTCTTTCTTCTGCCTGAGCTGGTCTACAAACACATGCTTCCGACGGAAACTTGGCTGTCTATTAAGTTATTATGTACAGAAGTATGAAAAGTTCCGTTGCTGATTCGATTTCTTTGCATACACATAGCATCTGTATGATGCTTAGGAAAGCTCAACCGGTAGGCTAGAAGCAGCCGCTATTTTTCTGTGTCTGCTACCGTGTTCAAGTTTGACTAGTGATCCTGGACAGCCCGGGGGAGAGAAGGGCTGAAAGCTGCAATATTCATCATGTCTCTGCCTGCAGCCGAAACATGCTTAGATAGGTTGCCTACTAGCTAGTGGATCTGTCAATGTGTCTTTGCCTGCAGCTGAAATGAAACTGATTGCATCTTTGTACACATTTGCAAGTGATTTTTCTAACATCGTTGTTTTGGGCTGATGGCCTGAAAATAGTACGTGTTGGCTTTGCCACGAATCCTGGTGTAACACTGCTTCTTAACTTGTTTTCTGCATTACTGCCAGAAGTAGTATTCCTAAACATCGTTGTAGCCAGGTTTTTGATGCATCCCTATCACTGTGCATGGGTTATCCTAGATTCCGAAGTAAAAGAGGGTTGAGATCCTGAACAGAAGTCAGCAGTTTTTGATGGAATGAACGACTGTTTGTTGGTGGACATGTATATATCTTTCCCATGGACATGAGAGAATCAGCGGGAAAATTTGCGACTTGTTGTGGAGCTTTGATGAATTAGTAGAACAAGAGAAAACGTTTCCAGGCCACAAGTATTCGAAGCATATATTTGTGGCATGGACAAGAACAAGATATATACTTGTGTCTTTCGTGATACTATGCGTGCTTAGGAGGGACTAGTGCCTCTTTGGTTAAAAGGATTTTCAAAGGAATTTTTTAGGATTCAAATTCATAGGATGTTTTTTCACTTAAGAGTCCATTCGGTTCAAAGGAACACACCGTCCAAATTTGATATGGATTGCTTCCCTACACCAAGGGCCTCTTTGGTTCACAGTTTTCCTTTTTGGGTCGAGGAACGGAGAACTTTAGAGTGCCTCATCATATTGCAGTCGAGTCATACAGCATGGTAAAATAGGGTGTAGGAAATCTGAGCACCATAGTTTCGAGACCGCCACAGATGCATCCGACTCCAAGATCACAGGGACCTGCGCCAGGTTGAAACGAGCTTTCAGCTTCTTCAACATCAGCACATTGCCTACCTAGTTTTGTCATGTCAGATTCTCAACTTCTTCCTCCAAGAATATAGTGTCGTGACTGTGGATCTAATTTTCATGCTCACATCATTAAGGGTGTTATCCCAGAAGTGAGATTTTCAAGCCACATCAATCTCACTAGTTAGGGAGTTGTTTCTCTGCCACATGGCTTCATATCTTGGGAATGTGTCTTATACAGATTGCCTCTGAACGAGTTTTGCTCCTTGCCAAGAAGAGGTCCTTACTGCATGGGCCGGCCCAGGCGGGGATTCCCCTGTGTGAGACGTTTTTTATCACTTGATGGCACTATTGGGTAATATTTTGCGATTTGGGGGCAATTTCGCGACATACCGCAAGAAGCAATAGTCCCTTTATTATTAGGTATAGAAGAATGTTTCTATACATGAGGTCGTTGTTGCAGAGATATGATACACCCGGTGGGAGCGACAACAACTGGCCCCATTGAGAAGCTATACAAGGGAGGAGAGGTTAGCAATTGTCATACGAATAATAGCCACAAACTGGAGAATGAAAGAACTGAGAGGAGAGGATGGTATAAGCTGCAAGAAGGGCTAACCAAACTGAACATTGACGCAGCCTTCTACACGGATGGACTAAACTGCATGCCTGATTCCATGACGTGGGAAGCGCACGCACTAAAAGAAACATCTTGTTATCGACACATGTAATGACTGTGCCCCTAGACCTCATTAGGCAGGCAGCCAAGGAGGTGGGACCACTGGTCAGTGAAGCAAGCGTCGAGGCCGGCGCGGAGCCAACTACGGGCGGACCAAGTTGCGGTGGTTAGTTGGCTAGGTTGTGTGTGTGTGTGTGTGTGTGTGTGTGTGTGTGTGTGTGTGTGTGTGAGAGAGAGAGAGAGAGAGAGTGCTATTAAGGCCAGAGAGGGCCAGTTGTAAGGGTATCGAGCAAGACATTAAACCGAATCGGAGAGAACCTGTTCTTCCTCCATTCTTATCATCTCTCTGGCTGCCTCTACTCCCAACTCCTCTCCCTTTCACCACATCTTCCTTGTGAACAGATCGGCCCGTAACGACACATCAAGCAGGTGTGTAGAGAATGACCATGGGGTCCGATTGCATGGTCTTGGTCGAGGCAATGCCCCAGGGGTGATTCTCATCGACGCCAACGGCTGCAACTTTGATTGTAATGTAATATCTTATTAGTTGGTCTTAAGGACAACTTTTGCCTACTGTCTAGCGAAGCAAACCAGGTAAGGGCATGTACAATGGTGCTATCTTAGGAGTGCCACATAGGATAAATGATGAGGTGGAGGAGAGAGAACTCATAAGAAAAGGCTTGTCTTCTCTTATTTAAGAGAAGACAAGAGATGATCTCTTAGCACAATTTGTCTCACCATATTTTAAGGAATGACAAGTTATTGAAGATAAGGCTAAGATATAACCCATTGTAGACATACTTTTTTGTCATCTCTAAATTACATGCAAAACTTAAGATAAGACTGTCTTATCAACCATTGTACATGCCCTAATGGACCAGCTAAAATGGCATGATCCGATTCACCAGGCGTCTAGTTGGATAAGCCTCATCCTCTCTATTGTAGTGCTTATCTATAGATGTATTTTTTGTTTAAGCAAAATAAACTTTCCTAGATTTGAAACAAAATTGTGCCACAACAATTGTAAAAAAAAACTGTATTTTGGGGTCGCAAAAGGAAAAATATAAAGAGCGGCACACGCGTCCACAGGTCCACCACTGACCAGCTAGGATTACGTCATTGATGAGCTAGGATTGCGTTGTTGATGCGCACGACAGCTGGCGGCCACAGGCAAATGAGGAAAGGGGGTATGGATTTCCAATTTAGGCTGCGGGGGGTCGCCAACAAATAGCTCTCCATCCCAGATCCCGATCTCACTGCTCCATTCCCTGGCGGCCATGGAGGGAGACCGCGAGTGACGAATGGCGGGCTATCGCTAAAATCGTCTGTCGTTTCTCTAGCCGCCGGCCATGGAGGATGAGGCACTTACACTTACACTCTGGTGGCCTGACCAGCCAGAATCCCATGGAATTACCGTCTGCGATGAGATCGCCAGTGATTTCATCAGCAAGCTCCCCGATGCCATCCTCGTAACCATCATCTCCCTCCTCCCCACCAAGGGCGGTGGACGCATGTCGGCCCTCTCCCGCCGATGGTGCCACCTCTGGCGCTCCACACCCCTCAATCTCGAGGTCCGCACCCCACCCTGCGGTTACCCTGTCTCCACCTCCGCCATCACCCCGACCGCCATCTCCAAGATAATTTCCCAACACCTTGTCCCCATGCGCCGATTCTCCTTCCAGTGCTTCCTGGAAGGCGACTTATACACCCAGTTGGAGAGTTGGTTCCACTCCGAAGCCCTCGCTAACCTCCAAGAGGTCGATATCAACTACCAGTGCCCCCATCAAAGTTCTGGGCCGAGAAACCCGCTGCCACCATCCGTGTTCCGCTCTGCATCCACCCTCCTCGTTGCCAAGTTCAGCTATTGTGATTTCCCTGATGAGATCTTGCCGTCCACGAACTTTCCCCTCCTGAAGCAACTCTCCTTGGTGGGCGTTACCATCTCAGGGGAGGTCTTCCATAGACTGCTCTCTGGATGCCATGCCTTGGAGAGTTTTTACATGTCCGAAGTTCGTGGATGATGCCTTCGTGTTAGCTCGCGGACTCTTAGAAGCATCGGTGTCCGCAATACCTCTAAAGAAAAATTAGAGCTGGTGATTGAGGATGCCCCTTGCCTTGTAAGGGTACTATTACCTTTTAGTTGCTACGATGATGATTGTGTTACTATCCGGGTAATTTGGGCGCCTAAACTAGAGATATTGGGCCCTTTGTTACCTGTAGTCTCCAAGCTCGTCACCCAGGTAGCAGCAACAACATCCTCTAATATTACATTTGTCGTTCGTATATGCAGATAATTTTTGTTTATGTTCATTGTACGTTTTTCTTCAGGGAATAAGCCCAGTTATGTCAGCAAACTGGATGCACACCATGAAGGTTTTTTGTCTCAGGTCTTCTGGCCTTGAATTGAATGCAGTTCTTAACATCCTTAGGTGGTTTCCCTATCTGGAAAAGCTCTACATCATTGTAAGTACTCATCTTTGCTTGCTTTGAATGTTTGATTTCGTTGACAAATTATCTAGTCTAGTTTGCAACAACTTTAACATATGCCTCTTATTTCCATTTTACAGTTTCGAAAACACAATGAGAAGGATAAGAAAAATGACCCTCAATATGACCCTTTACATCCAATCGAATGTCTTCAGACCCATCTCAAAAAAATGGTGTTTAAGTCATTCGTAGGCTATGAGAAACAGGTTAACTTTGCGAGGTTCTTTGTTTTGCATGCAAAAGTGCTCAAAAAAGTTGAATTTGAAGTATATGGCGAGTGCAACACTATATCACTGGCTTATCATCACAAGCTCCTAAAAGTGGAAAACAGAGCTTCTCGAGATGCTCAGTTTGAATTCAGGAGTAAACATCATCGTACTGAGTATGATGCACATATCCATGATTTGTCCGTGGCCGACCCCTTCGGACAGCCATAGACAGGGTTGATGCCTGAAGGTTGCAATAGTATTAGTGTCTTGTGTTCATTTGAAGACAAAGTTGATGCCTGAAGATTACATCATCTTCTAGACGAGTCTACTCAATTCTAGTCTAAAGTTCCTCTGTCATTCCGGTACTTATGATGTTACCCCTGTTAAAACTGCAAAAGATGATTTTGGATTCAAATAACAGTGCACTGCAGAGAAATTAAAATGGTTTGCAATCGGGAGGGAGCGGTAACCCCTATTACCTTGTGAATTTGACACATGCATGTATTGGAAACTTAATTGTCTTCTCAGTTATATACAGAAATATCTCGAGTTTATTTGCTGGTTTGATTTTTCGTGTATGTGTGACATGTTCGATGCTTAGGAAAGGCAAACCTGTAGGTTAGGCTTCTATGCTTTCCTAGCTAGGAAGGAAACGTCTCTGTAAATTTCTAGGTGCATATTGAAGTTTGGCTAATGATCCTGAACAGCTAGCCTGGGGAAGTTTGGCTAATGTCTCTCGGGTGCTGCTGGAACATGCTGTGGTTGCCTACTAGTCGATCTGTCAGTAAAGGTTGAATTTAGTGAAATGAAATTGGCTCCATCCTTGTACAAATTTGCAAATAATTTTACTAATGGCGTCGTATTGGGATAATTATGGACTTGGAAATAGTGTTGGCTTTTCGGCAGGATCCAGGTGTATACTGCCTCATAACCTGTTTTCAACATTACTACCACTAGATAAGTGGTAATTCTGAAATATCTTTGTTGCTTTCAAAACCTTTTGTTTTTTCAACATTTTGTTGTTGGACTTTTGTCACTGTATATGGGGTACCCACACTTACATAAGAGAGTCTTGAGATACTGAGCATACGTTTTTGTAGCTTCTTCTCCATGTGATCTGTGGTATGAGAACCTAGTGCCTACACAACACGGAAGAACCTACAGCAAGCAAGTCATTTCTGCATCTCAGCCAATGTCATCAGTCAAACCAATTTTTGTAATAATCATTCATTGAAAAGACATATTCAAGTAGTAGACATTATCTTCATCACTGTATAAATTTTGCTTAAAGCTCAAAAGCTGAACCATCTCATCATTATTGGACAAAAATCGATATTATAAACAGAGAACATCAATAAGACGACAGTCAATTTGTAGTGGCACACCTTTCAAGTTCTATTGTTATGATGACACATTGAGAACGAACTTGCTCTTATCTAAGTAGAAGCTACATGATCAGCTAGCTTACCAACATGTTGAGTAAAACTGAAACATCGAGGTTTCTAGCTCATATATGTTGTGTGTTGCATATGACGATGTAAAAATTTCTGGATGTGTGAGGTCTTGTTTAAACTGTAGCCCACGAACCTACTGCGTGAGGCGCTCTGTCAGGGGTGGCAACCAGGTTGTGTGAGTTGGTCATCTACCTCAGTTTGTAGTGAAACTGTGCAGCTTTTCAGGTTAATGGAATGCAGCAGTTGTGTTCCTTCAAATTTTTTTTTTTTGCTCTGATCTAAGTAAAAGCTACATGACCCGCCTTAGGGGCAAATACTGAACAACATGCCTTATCAGATAATTCAAAATAGTATTTGTCATGACGGGCATATGACTCGTGAGGGACTCATGGGAAAATACGTTGAACTAACCTTAAAAAACAGAAGTCAAATTTTTTATGATCTGCACAGCATAAATAAACAAAACTTTAACCATCACTCTTGATGATAATATGATATGAAAAGTTTAAAAGTGGAAATTTGCTGAAAGCAGTGTTCGTGATGAGTCCAGCCATGTGACTTTTTATGTGTTCAGCGAAAATTATTAAGCATTTGTTGTAACTAAAATAGAAGATATCAGACGATTTTGTGAAGGACTCAGCATTCTCCCACAAAAGGCCAGGCCTTGAGTTTCTAGCCGACTCATATAAGTCAGGGTGTAATTTTTTTTTTTTAAGAACTGCACACAAACCATTGCAACATCTAGTTTGGACCAGACAAACTATATTATAAGCATCTGTGGACATTAAAATAGAAGAGATCAGAACTGCGCACAAACCATATGCAAAGAGTTAGACTGACGACCTGATACATCTTGAGAAAATATTTAAGCACGCCTGCTAAGAATAGCACAAGTGTCCATAACAACTTGTTAACTGCAAGCAAAACATAGATAGTAGTATAAGGTCTAATGAGGACATGCTCTTCGAGTATTATGCCAATCTAAAATGTATAGCAACTGGCAAGACCAAAAATATCAACGAAGCAAATAAAGGGAAAATATTTCATTCCGCTACTACTTATCATGACATCATTCTCATCTATGAGCAGGCGCGAACATCAAACTGGGAATGAGGAAGGGGCCCATGTCATCAGTCATCTGAGAAGTTAGAGGGAGAAGCACTAGTACCATCAAAAGGAACGGGAGGAGTACCAAGGAGTGCAAAGGGAATGGAAAGCTACTGAGAAAGAGATGATGAAGCAAGGCATACAAAAGAGATCCAAGAGGCAGGCTGCCATGAGAGTGACGGGAGGTAGCCAGGTGAGCAACAGCTTAGCAAAGGATCATATAGAAAATCTTGGAATCCTCTATTTTGCATTTGGTACTTGAGAAAAGGTATTAAAAAGGAAAAAAAACATCGACAAAGAAAGTTATCTCCAGATACCTCAAACAAGCAGAAGATAAGCTTACCTGATCAAGCAATACATCTTATGCGTTGTGTAGAAATTCAGCTCCATCATGGTCACCACAAAAGGCTGTTTCTAAAAGGATAAAAGGTCAAACAATCAATGAGTAACAAAGAATTTGCAAATCTTGCTGTTAACTGTTTTATTGTATGGATATTCAAATACTAAATTGGTAGACAATATGCTACATAGTCCAAAGTAGATAAAAAAAACATTGCTACATAATTTTTGACAATGAAGATATCCCATCCCTCTGCTTCAATGACAGAACTCACGACATATTAGAACAGTGATAACCAAAGAAAGATTGGTCCAGCTTTGTCTATCCCTTAGGACGAAGGACCCTCTTTCTGTTAATTACTTCTCGAGTGACCTCCATCAGAACTCTTTAAATCCACGTTGTGTTTTCCAAAGTGCAACATTGTGGGCCGTGTCCAGGAAATCATCCTGCTTGTTGCGAGCATTCAACTGACAAGCTAAACTAGATACTGCTAAGAAATATTTTTCTGGCTCTGAAGCATTACATTAAATTATCCTGCCTTTGTATGTGTGGATGATGCCCCCGCTCATGGACACGAAACGCCATAGAATAATATCTCTATGTTGAAGAGATCATCAAGCAGAAAAATAAATAATGCATAGGACACTACTAAAAATTGTTAGCTAACCACTAAAACTAATTCATAGGAGTACTACAGGATGTGAACAACATTTTACATCAACCAATTACCGAAAACTAACTTGATTTCATTATATCCACATTGTAAAGCATGCTATTACCTGCAGTATAGACACTTTCTAATGGATGACAATGCAATGTGGTATCACTTATAGTTCTAGATAGTCTTCTGAACCGCAATGGCTGAAACTGGACCGCAAAGAGGCCCATCCATGTCCCCACGAACACGATATTATTTTCCTCAGCAAACCCCAGTATTCTTATCTTGTCATCCTGCTTATCATCGTGATCCATATGTGGAATCGGGGGAGGATTCAGGTGAAGTAGTTTGTCCAGTTCAATGGTTCTTCCCGGCCACCATGAAGCAACACCATCGCAATCGGTCTTTCTCTCCCACAACTGTGCGGTGAATTCCGACAAATAGAGGAAACCCAGACCACCACTATCTGCCCTTATAACCGTGTCATATTCACACACATCCTCAGGCTCCTGTATCACAGCTAGGCTCTGCTTCTCAAGATCATATTCAATGATACTGGATGAACAACAACAACCGGTGACTGTCCAGTAAAGGGAGTTGCCAACCCGGACAGCAGGCTTAGTAGATATATCGGTGCCAAATATGCTCCGGCTAGGTCCGAATGGAATCGATGTTGAGATGCTGTTACCCCACACGCCGGTCTCCGACGAGTAAACCCAGGCGAGCACTTCTTGTCCATGTTCTATGCCGTGGATGCGTGTTGCTACAAAGACCACCTGGAAGTGTTGGACATCTCCGGCGGCACGAAGCACCGCCCCGTTGATCTCGGTTTTGTATGTATAGGTTTCATATGTATCGAACGGCGCGGGAACGGCGACGCGGTGCTGGTCGCCAGTGACAGGGTCCCACACATTGAACTGGCGCCGCGTCTCGTCGGAGATGAGTACGAGACCATGGCGGCAGTTGAGGAGACTGAAGCTGCTGACATCATCCCACGGCAAGGAGAAACGTCTGCAGGGGACACGATCGGGAGCCATGAGAGTAGGCACGAAGGAAATGTTGTAAAATCTTGTGTTGAAGAAACCGAGGAGGGGAGGGTTGCGGCGGTGGTGGACGCGGAAGCGGCGGAGGAAGCCGGGGTCGGAGACGAGGCAGCGCCAGCGCTTGCAGACGAGCAAGGCGCGGGGGAGAGAGGAGGGCTGCGGTGGAAGGCGGAGGAGGATCTCGGAGAGCAAGTCGTCGTTGTCCAGCGGCGCCGCCCTCGCGAGTGGCGGCGGCGGCTGCTGGTCATCACGCAACTCGTCGTTCTCGTGGGTAGATGCGCCCCCCTGATTTGGGGAGCACAAAACTAGGCCCACGATGGGTGGTGAATATATAGATTAAAACTGGTTCTGGAAACCTATAAAAAGAAAAAAGAAAAACCGGTTCCGGAGGGCTGTGATTTCGCTGAAGAGTTTGGCGATGTTTACAAAATAATCATCCGCCTCAAGAGCCGTCCGATTAGGCGCACGGGGACGTTCGATCGTAGGCTTCGCAGTCCGTCTTCCTCCTCTCGACAGACATCCACAAGGACCTCCCCTGACCTTGTCGCTTCTCCATCGCAGCACCTCCACGGCCCCGTCGACGCTGCATCACAACACCGAAACCATGTCGGAGGCGCCAATGATGCTCCATTGCAGCATAGGCGACCGTATGCAGCACCGGCAGAGCCCCAACACAGCACCGACGACTTCAATGAAGCTCCAATGCAACTCCGATTAGAGCCCAATGCAGCACCGACGGCTCCGGTGAAGCTCCAATGCAACTCCGTCAGAACTCCAACGCAGCACCGACGGCTCCAGTAAAGCTCCAGTGAACGTCAGCGGTTGTGACAGTCGCCGGCGATGTTTCATTGCAGCACTGACGGTCCACGGCAATGCTCCATTGGAGCACCTTATAGCCCGGGGAAGGCACATTGGCTACTCCTCACAGCAAGGGTGTTGTTGGAAAAAACGGCGAGCGCTTGAAGCATGGACGGAGCATCATCGGTTCCCGTCGCAGCACTGCCGCACGACCCCCGGGTCCGGCCGGCTGCACACTCATCTGCAGCATCGACGCCGCACGGCCCTACATAGCCGGTAGTCGCGTCCCGCACTAGTGCGTGTCCGCTCTTGCAGCGGCCGATGCCTGGCCTTGTGATGGTGGAGAATGAGAGGGGCTGAGGAAGGACAGAGACCCGGGTGGATAAGATGGGGATGGATGGCTCGCGATGTTTCTAGGAAAGGATAAAGACTCGCTGAGCCACAGGGGCATGTGGCAGACGAGCGAGGAGGTTGACATGAGCGAGGACACAATCCGGTGGATTTTAAACGTTTTCCTATGAGGAAATGGGTTATATACTTATTTAATTTCACTTTGAAAAAGGGGTATTTTATCACTTATATGGATGCTACTCACAATATAATTTTAGTTTGGCATCCCCTTCAATACAAAAACAGTTTTGTATATATTTTTCCAACAAACTGCTGTTTTTTGTTTGAAAAAGTCACAAACTAACTCGTAATTATTAATTTTTTAAAACACAAACAAGTTTTAAAATTCGATTTTTTAAAAACACGAACAAATTTTGAAACTGTAAGCATTTTTTGAAAAATTCAAACAAAATATGATTTCGTGAACATTTTGCACTTGTTTTTAAACACAACCATTTTTTCAATTTTCCGAACATTATTTTGAAATCATGAACAAATACTGAAATTATTTGCCGAAAAATGGATACGTTCAAAACTTATGAACATTTTTTAAAGGAAAACGTTTATAATCACCCGGCTGATTTTAGCCCGGGCGTAAGCCGTCTCCCCCAACCGCCATGTGTCTGTGGTCCTGGCTGATTCCACAACGTTCCTTCCATGATACACAACGTTCACTTCGTGCTCCTGCTGTAGTTGTTCACGTCGCCCACACGCATGGGCTATGTAGCTAGCTCGCGCTTACACCCCTACTGGTGCTACTCACTCTCTCTCATCTGCCATCACGTCAGTCTTTTTCTCTTAACTGAGTTGACCGCATGGCTCTGCATGCTGCATGCATCAACCATTTGGAGCAAGCTAGCTCGAGCACACGGAATGGCACTGATTATTTCTTTTGCCTAGCGCCGGTTGGGCGTGGCCGCTACATGCAAAACACTTTCGCTAGCAATGCATGCTTTGAGTAGCATCCTTAACGCGTCCGCCACCTCCGCGACCGTCTAAGCATATGCCATTGCAGCAGCATCGGAGCAGCCAGGCCGTTGTTGTAGCATCGTCAAAGCAGTGGTGCCATTATCGCAGCACTGCCATGGCTGGGAAGCACGCCTTTGCAGCATCGTCGAAGTAGCCGGGCCTCAGTTGCAGCATCGTCGCAGTCATCGAAGCATGTCGTCACAACTCATCGTGATGGTTCGAAGCATGCCGTCGCGTCCATCCGAAGCAGCCAGACCGTTGTTGTAGCATCGTCGAAGCAGTCGTGCCATCATCGCAGCACTGCCATGGCCGGGAAGCATGCCATTGCAGCATCGTCGAAGTAGTCGGGCCTCCCTCGCAGCATCGTCACGGTCGTCCAAGCACGTCATCACAACATCATCGTGATCGTTTGAAGCATGCCACCGCGGCCATCTAAGCATGCCATTGCAGCAACATTAGAGCAGCTAGACCGTTGTTTTATAGCATCGCCGAAGCAATCGTGCCATCATCGCAGCACTGCCATGGCCGGAAACACTCCTTTGCAGTATCGTCGAAGTTGCCGGGCCTCCGTCGCATCATCGCCGCGGTCATCGAAGCACGCTGTCACAACATCTTCGCGGTCGTTCGAAGCATGCCGCCGCTGCAGCTACCGAAGCACCCAATGCCGCCGTCAGAGCATGTCGTCGCCAACATCATCGAAGAAGCCAGGCTACCATTGTAGCATCGCCGCGGCCGTTGACGCATGTCATCGAAGCACACTGTGGCCATTTTTTAAGAACACCATCGTGACATCGTCACGCCTGTTGAAGCATGTCGCGATAGCATCATCGAAGCAGCCAAGCTGCCATCGCAGCATTGCCGCTGCCATTTGAAGAACACCGTCGTAACATCCTTGCGCCCATTGAAGCATGCCGTCGTTGCATCATTGAAGCAGCCAAGCTGCCATCACAGCATTGCCGCGGCCGTCAAAGCACGTCGTCGCAACATTATTGAAGCAATCGGGCGGCCATCACAGCATCACCATGGCCATTGGCACACGCCGTCGCAGCATCGCCGCGGCTCTCGAAGCACACAATGGCCGTTCGAAACACGTTGTTGCGCCATCACCGTGCTTGTCGAAGCATGCCATCCCAACACGCCTCGTAGCATCGCCACGGCCATCGAAGGAGTCGGGTCACCATCGCAGAATCCACCATCTAGCGTTGCATTGCTTGCCGCGCCTCACACTGCCGCCCGCTGCGGCAGCATTGTCGTCTCGGCTTGTAGTGTGTCAGCCCTCGCCCATAGCAGCCACGCCGGCACTTGTCTTTGCAGTAGCTCTTGTCGCTGCAATGGAGAATGTCGCTTCACTTCCATTGTTGCACGCTGCTACCATACACTTGTTAGAATACCTCATTTTTGATGCCATGCCACCACAAGCCGTGGACGTGCATGGCTGAAAGTCTTCATGCCACAATGCAAGGGCAGCCGCGTTGTGACGTCGTAGTCAAACGCCCTGTATGCGTACATGTGTGTGAACGCGGTTTCGTGTGGTCAAACGCCCTAGGTAATTCGACTGGCTTCAGGCACCCTCGTGACGCAAAAATCGAACGGCTGGCTTGGCTCAATCGCACGGCTCGCAAGGCGGTTTAAAAAGCATGATTATCATCCGGCTGATGGGTAGTGCCGGCCTTTTTTAAAACATGAGCAATTTTTTAAATTCTAAAGGGCCTTCCAAATTTGGGAATTTATAAAAAACTAAATGAGAAGAAAAGGAAAAACAAAAAAAAGTAAAAACAAAAAAAGTAAAAAAAACCACAAAAAAGTAAAAAAGCGGTGAAGAAATAGCCCGGTTCAGGAACCTTCTACAAAGTTCCCAAAAATCGATAAAAACCTGGGCTGGAACCTTCTAGAAGGTCCAAAACCGGAAACAGCGTAAAAAACCTAGAAACATCAAATTTGGTTTGCCCAGCTGGATCGCTCTTTTCGTTTCAATAGCAATTTTACGCAAGGAACGTCTTATAGGGTTTTCCGTCTGCTCGGCTTTTTTTCTAAACTTTGAGCACAAGTCTTAACAGGCTAGGCCTAATACTACAAATACTATAGTGGCAAATATATTCCGGGGGCCGGCCCCCCTCTCAGGACCGGCCTAGATCAGCCATGGCCATACGGGTGTTAGCCATACACTACTCTCTGATAAGACTACTGAGAAGAGAGGATGGTATAACCGTATAAGCCGCAAGAAGGCCTAGCTAAACTGAACATTGACGCAACCTTGTACGCGGATGGACTGAACTGCACTAGAGGCTTTATTGCGGCGAAGAATGAGAAATTGGACCATGTATCCGAGAAGCCACGACAGAGGAGCGTGTGCACTAAGAAACATCCTGTTGTTGCACATTAAGCAGGTGTGGAGAGAATGACCATGGAGTCCTATTGCATGGGCCTGGTTGAGGCAATGCTCTAGGGGTGATTCTTAGCGACTCCATTTTTCTTTGATTGTAGGTCTTACGAAGACAAGTTTCGCCCACTGTCAAAGAAGGTAATGGAAGGGCAAAAATGGCATGCTCGGATTCACCGGGCTTGTGGTTGGACTCTATTGCAGTGGTTATCTATAGATGTAATTTTACTTTAAGCAAAATAAACTTTCTAAGTTTGAAAAAAAAATTGTGCCACCAAAATTGTAAAAAGAACTGTATTTCGGGGTTGCAAAAGGAAAAATATAAAGAGCGACAGACGCATCCATAGCTCCGCAACCTACCAGCTAGGATTGCGTTGTCGATGAGCACGACAGCTGGCGGCCATAGGCAAATGAGGAAAGTAGGTATGGATTGCCAATTTGGGCATGGCCGGTTGCCAACAAATAGCTCTCCATCCCGGCTGCTGATCTCACCACTCCATTCCCTGGCCACTCAAGTGCGCCGAAGTTAGAGGGAGAACGCGAGTGGCGAATTGTGGGCGGAGTACTACGGAAGAACCGCCTGTCTCGCTAGCCGGCGGCCATGGTGGACTTGACACTTACGCTCTGGTGGCCCGACCACCCAGAACCCCATGGAATTACAGCCTGCGATGAGATCGGTAGAGATTTCATCAGCAGGTTCCCAGATGCCATCCTCAGCACCATCATCTCCCTCCTCCCCATCAAGACGGCGGCCGCACGCCGGTCCTCTCCCCCCCCGATGGCGCCACCTCTGGTGCTCCACACACCTCAATCTCGAGGTCCGCAACCCACCCCGCGGCTACCCCGTCTCCTCCACCGCCATCACCCCCGCCGCCGTCTCCAAGATAATTTCCCAACACCTTGTCCCCGCCCATCGATCCTCCTTCCAGTGCCTCTTGGAAGTCGACCTATACACCCAGTTGGAGAGTTGGTTCCACTCCCAAGCCCTTGCCAAACTCCAAGATCTCAATATCAGCTACCTATGCCCTCATCAACGTTCTGAGCCGAGAAACCCGCTGCCACCATCCTTGTTCCGCTCTGCATTCACCCTCCTCGTTGCCATGCTCAGCTATTGTGATTTCCCTGATGAGATCTTGCCGTCCGTGGACTTCCATAAATATTGGGATTGGGCTAAGATGGGTATGACATTGTTTTGGGAAGGATTTGAAGATGACAAGCCACTTGGGGAAGAAAGAAGAGATGATCTTCCCAGGTTTCAAGACCACAGAGCCACAGAAAAACAAATCAAAGAAAAATTCAAATAAATCCAAGAGAAAAAGAAAGGGCCAAAAAACCAGGGTGTTACATCCCCTAATACAAGCACAGGTGGTTCCCGTCCAACCGGGCGCACGCCGCCCAATTGCTGACGTCCGAAGAGATTTCGGAGAATCATACAACGCCGAGTGCCCATACTTATTTCCGCATGGTGGTTAGTGCGAAAAGGCCAGAGGCCTACTCAGATCACATGTCCAAACCCGTTAGTTTCTTGGGAGCGAGCGGAGATGATCAATGATCCACGATCTGTAGTCCCGTCGCCCCATCTCGCGGACTTATGGCAAGGGCCAAGAATGGCCGGCCATGCCGCGTAATTATCTCGTGGGTACCGTCACGGTCAACCCGACTGCAGTAACTCTTGCGGGTACCCCTCGGGGCCGACCCAACTTCAACATGGTTCTAAGGTAAAGTCAAGATAACCGTGTGTCCATAACATCAAGGGGGAAATCCGAGGAATCACCCTCGATGGATTCCTACTCGATGTAACCATCAAGGTGAACTTGGAGGAATCACCCTCGAAGGGTTCACACTTGAGCTGTTGCATGACAGAGTCGTTATCGGGAGTGGTGAGGGAGGAATCACCCTCCGTAATCCATGACCGATTAGCTACACTACAGAGATATCATCAGGAGTGCGTTACGAGGTATCATCCTCGGCACTCGATAGTAGCTCTGTAGAGTCATACAACTAAGGGGGGTGTGCGGTGATGTGTCGGTCTCTACACATCGATCACGTTGATCGAGTCATCAATGATGATGCGGGGGTAACAGGGACAAGGTGAGGGGTCACTGATGGATCACTAACCAACCTATACTAAGCATATAGGATAAACAGGTAAGTAACAATAGCAGGTTACAAAAACAGGTTATGCATCAGAATATGAGCTTATCGAACAACAGTAGCAAAATCTAATGCAAGCATGAGAGAGAAAGAATGGACGATATAGGAATGGTCAAGGGGGCTTTGCTTTCCTGGAAGCTTTGTCGAGAAGGACGGGCGTCGTCGACGTAGTCGATCACAGGGGTATCAGTAGCGGCCTTGGGGTCTACCAGAGAAGAAGGAGGGGGGAGAAACAATAAATAATAGGCATACAAATGCAACAGAAAGCATGACATGTTAGTATGCTATGCTAGTGGTGACCTAACGCAACACTAAGTGTTATAGGTGGAGCAGGAAAATAACCGGGAACATTTTCCCAACTCCAGGCTTGTATCGGACAGGCGAACCGGAGGGAAAGGTTCCATGTTTGCAGTGTTGGGGGCATCTGACAGGTATGTGGATGGCATATTCGGGTTCGCCTTATTTTTTTGATCATTTTTCATATATAAATTATTTTCATCCGAGTTACGGTTTATTTTATATGATTTTTCAAAGTTTTAATCATTTTCTGAAATTAGTATATTTAGTTTAATCCAAATTGACCAAGTCAATTTAACTAGTCAACAGGGTATGTGTGGACCACATGTCATAGACTATTTACCTAAACAAATAAATAAATCTAACTTATTTAAATGGGTCCAACATGTCATCTACGAATACCACTAAACCAAACCTACTGCTAATTAAATAAGGGCCGGCCCTAGGTCCCAGAGACACAGCCAGCCACTAGGCTGTGCTCACGCACGCACACAAGCACGGCGGCCAGACACTACTAGGAAAAAGGCTACCAGTAGCGTGGGTTTTTTGGCTATCAGTAGCGTTGGTACCCGTGTTACTGCTATGACGCTATAGCTATTTTGTAGCAGTAGCGCTTGTTACACCCAGCGCTATTGGTATCTTCAGATACGAGTAGCGCTTTTCTGAGGCGCGCTACTGGTAAATGAGCGTTGCTGGTAAGCTTTTAGCCCGAGCCACTGCTAAAATTTATGTTTTTTTCTGCATTTTGACGTTGTACATGTTTAAACAGATATATCTTTTATCCAATAACAACTCATCATGAACTAGTCTGTTTAAACAGCATATTCATTGAAAAATAAGTAAAGTCATCACCACCAATAAATCATCATGATCAACATCATCATTATATTAATAAAAAACTCTTGCATCATAGTCATCACCACCAACACTAGCTAATAATCATCATAGTCATTACCACCAACACTATCTAATCATCATAGTCATTACCACCAACATTATCTAATCATCATAGTCATTACCACCAACTCTAGCTAATAATCATCATAGTCATTACCACCAACATTGTCTAATCATCATAGTCATAGTGTAGCACATCATCATCACTTGCTAATCACTCCTGCTGCTCTCTCTTAGGTAAAATAGCATAAAACATGTGTAGCACTCCTGCTTCATCATATTGGAGCATGTAGATGAACCTGTCAAATAATTGTGGGCTGCGCTTCTGATTGCTGCCCCCTAGTACTTCTCTGCTGCGATAATTCATAATTTTGCTCCATTCTTTGACTATTAAGATTTGCTCGCTTCGAGAAATCCTGAATGCACTCATGTGACCTGCAGGATGTCTTGGCCGTAAGCTAATCATTCTCATGCGACCTTTAGACTCGATCCATCGAGGCACAACACTCATCGGGAGTCCCTGTTGAAGAACATCGTAGTAACATACTTAGCAAAAGATGCAAAAGATGCACTGAGGACAAATAGTAAAAATCTTACCATCTTTCCTTGATAGATGTGACCGTAGTTCAATACGCACACTAGTGGTCGCACGTATCGAGTACTAATATCTCGAAGTCTAGGAAAATAAGCTGTCTTCATAGTATCAAGATCCTCCTCGCAGTTTAGTTGAGCCCTGGGACAGTAGTAGGTTGTGTGCACCAAGTCCCGTACTTGTTTGCTTGAATGGAAATAAGCTGTCGATAGAAATACGCTGTTAATAGAAACATGTTGCTGCTTTGGGGGCACACAACAGCAAGTAGAGCAATTTTAACATTTATGCAAATGGCATGGGCAAGTAGTAGACATGGCAAGCTCCAAATTACACCATTGGAACAAATGTATGTGATGCACAGATCAATTACTATGATTTTTTACAAAATGCAACTTTCTGTTGGCAGATTCTCAGACTTAGTGAAAATCTGACAAGTGCAACAGAAACAGAAACAGATTTGGTGGCAACCATCAAGACAAGATTGCAAGTTTTAACAGTTTTCAGCAGTTAACAGCATGAAGCACTCTTGCAACGAATATTACAACATTTAGACGAACCCTAACATGAATGCAAATGCCGCCATCATGAAGAGCACAAAACGTAGATCATTTTACATATAAGGATCATTCCCGCATGATGCACATGTCAAAATCTACAGGCACTGAAAGATGCATAAATATGGTTGAGAAACTCACATAGAGGTAGAACTGGAGTCATCTGCACATCGACCAAAATGTCGATATTACCTTCAATTTCATCTTCAGGACGAATATCAAAGGTGATAAGCATATCAGCCTCAAATGCATACGCCTTGCATAGTGCTCTCCAATTTGAGCATTCAAAATAGGAGTTGTTCTCTGCATTGTATAATTTTACGGCAAAAGTATAACCATGCTCGGTCCTCAAGTGAACTCTCTTTACCTCCATACTGTCCATAGCAGTGAAACCAATCTTATCCAAGACATAATGTCTTGCATGGCAGGGGATACGCTAGTAGAATTGTAAAAAAATAAAATTATAAGTTCAAGCAAAAGAAGCATAAGTCATGCTTAATTATGAAAAAAGACTTGTCGTTGTGACTTACTGTATACACTTCGAAGTTCTCATCCAGCATGAAGCTGAAGCGTCTACCACCAACTAAGTGAGGCCTGTCGCACAGACCGTGCTCGTCTTCGCAATACTCGCACATAGCGAATTCCCTTTCGTCGTTAGACATTTCCTATGTTCGTAGTTGAAACAGACGTGCATTCAATAAGCAAAACTAAATCATAATAGAGATAAAACAAATTACTCCATTCAAATTAGCATGCATTCAATAAGCAAAACTAAATCATCTCTTGCGTCCGTACATCATTGAATATTATCACTAATACATCTCGACTAGTATCATATATATAACATCACTGATACAGCTAGAACCCTAGCGAACGACGGGTATCGGCGCGGGCGGTGGACACCCAAAGAGCAGGAACCATCACAGGATCATAGCTCCAGTGAGATCCCCTGAAGAACCTGCCAGGTATTGTCGAACCTGCCCTCCAACGCAACCATGTAGCGACGGACGTGCGCGTTCTCCGCCATGACACGGTGATGTACCACCTCCGCGGGGGACTCAAGCCTCCGCACCGTCATTGGCCCACGCGACTGCCACCAAAGAAGCTCCGGGTCGACGACGGGATGCCTCCTCACCAAGCTGCGCCCTCGGAAGGTAGCACCTCCCAGTACCAGCCCGGCGGAGCCCAGTCCCGGACGTGGCCCCTCTGATCAAGCAGGCCTCCTCCGCCGAGTCGACGACGAGGATGCGGGCCAGGCATCGTCGACGTCGAGAACAAATGCTTAATTATGAAAACAAAATTAATAAACACTTAGCAAAATTCGGCATGACCTTTGCTAAAAGCAGGACATATCGAGCGCCTGAAATTTGCCGGAACGTAAACGAATCTACATTCTGGCAAAACATAGGCCACTCAAAAAAATATGACATGTCCAAAATGTGACATGTTCAAGATATGACATGTCCACTTAAAATTTGCATATAACAGAAAAAATTGCTTTAATAAAAAAAAATAACAACAATTGCTTTAACTTAAAAAATAACTACACCTAAAACACCTAAAATACCTAGAATTTCTGTCCTAATTTAAAAACCTAGCTAATTTAAAAACCTAGGGTTCATACGAATTAACTAGGGTTCATACTACCTAGCTACATTTTTTCAACTAGCTAGGGTTCATACGAATTAACCTAGCTACAGTTTTTCAACTAGCTAGGGTTCAAAATAAACTAGGGAGGGGGGAGGAGGAGGAAGGAGGGAGGAGGAGTACCTCTCGGTGGGAGGAGGGCCGACGCGTGGGGCGGCCGACGGGGAAGGAGGGCCGGCGCGGGGGAGGGCGGCCGATGGGGGAGGAGGGCCAGCGCGGGGAGGGCAGCCGGAGCAGGGCGCAGGGGCGGCGGCCGGAGCGTGGGATTGAGGGAGAGAGTGAGTATGAGTGTGTGAGTGTGAGTGAGTGAGTGAGGAGGGGGCGCGTGGGCCGACGCGGGGTGGGCTTAGCAGCAGCGTGGGTAACGGGCCAGCGCTTCTGCTAAGCCTACTAGTTGTAGAGCACCTAATGGGCCAGCGCTACAGCTAAAGATGCTACATGGGCTGAGGGCGCGGCCCATTAACAGCAGCGCTGGCCGGGAAGGACTGCGCTACTGCTAACATGCGCTTGTAGCGCTGGTTTGTGCTTTTAACCCCCGCTACTGCTAAATGTATATCTATAAGCATTTTTCTAGCGGTGAGAGCCGGCCGGCGCTGGGAGGCAGGGGCAGCAGCGAGGAGTAGCAGAAGTGAGGAGCAGCAGTAGTGGCTAGGAGCAGCAGCAGTCTAGGGCAGCAGCGGCAGTAGAAGCGCAGCAGCAACAGGGCAAGAGCAGCAACGACAGCAGTAGCGCAACAGCAGCAGGGCAAGAACGGGACGGCGCGCGGTGGTGGCGAGCGGGGGCGCATGGGCCTACACGAGCGCACGATGCGAGCTGGCGGAGGTGGACGCGGGGCTGCGAAGCGCACGCGCGGCCAGGCCGCGGCGGTTCACGCGCGGGGCGCGACCAGGGGAGGCGCGGGCGCGCGGAGCGAGCGGCGAGCATGACCTCTGGCCATGGTGGCGGGGTGCGGCATACGGCGATGGATCGACGGGGTAAGGGCCGGGAATCAGAGGAGGGCTCACCCCGGTGCTCTTGGACGAGGTTGGGAGGTCGGGGGAGCTCGGGAGGCGGCGAATCCGATGACGAACGGCGGCGGCCGTGGCAGGGAAGACGACCCAATGGCGAGGAAGCAGGGCATCCCGGCTTGGTTCACTGGTCGGGGATGAAGGGCCACGGGATCGACGGCGAGATGGCGACGACCGAGCTCGGGATCGAGGGGATCGATCGTGGGGAAGGGGAGGATTCAGCTAGGGTTGTCTAGGGTGTCCGGGGTGTCGCCCTTATCCTCTCCCAGGCTCCTTGTAGCGCCAGACGTCGACCATCGAGCCATTGAGGACGTGGATAGTCGACACATCATGGTTCTGTCTCACTGTACATGAGGTGGGAGATAAGGGAGAGATTGGCTGGGCCACATACACTGTAGCCACTAGAGCCCATTAGCACAGGAGGCTCTAGCATTTTTCTTTTTATTTTCTGTTTCTTATTTTCTATTCTGTTTTCTATTTTCTTTTGCTATCAAATGAATTTAGTTAGTTGCAAAATTTAGCACACAAATACAAGTGAATACTTAGGAGTTGTCCAAAAAGTTTGAGGCCAATTGGGCTTAAATAGATATTTGCTTATTTTGAAAAGGCTATTTTATTTGTTGTTGGACCAATTTATAAATTCCTAGGGACTAATTGGTGGGTCAAATAATGTTGGATTCAACATGACACTGATCAGGAGAATTTATAGAATATTGTGAACATTTTAGTTTTACTGTTTGAAGAAATAATTTATTTGACTTTATTTTAAATTTGAAATTGGCTTTGGTTTTTTTTATCAAGGGGCAATTGGCTTAGTTAAACTTGATGACATGGCACCATTAGTGTGATGTCATTGTACACTACTAGGGAAAAGCCTAGCAGTAGCGCGGATTTTTGGCCTACCAGTGGCGCGGGTGACCGCGCTACTGCTACGGCGCTACAACTAAAGGTTAGCAGTAGCGTTGGTTAACCCGCGCTACTGCTAAATGCACTTAGTAGTAGCGCTTCCTCCAGAAGGCGCTACTGGTAATTACTAGTAGCGTGTCTCACTGCCCGCGCTACTACTATTATTCCGTATTCTATTTCTTTTTTATTTTATGTCGTATTCATACACCTTTATACAAGTTTTCATACAGTAGCAATTTAGAGATTGTTTTTACATTATAATGAGTTATTAAATCACTAGGTGAAAGAACCGCGGATTAGTTTCAAGTGGATGGATCCTAAGTGATCAATGGACTTGATCACTTAGGATCCATCCACTTGAAACTAATCCGCGGTTCTTTCACCCAATGATATAATAACTCATCATCATCATCATCATCATCATCATCATATTAATATAAAAACTCTTGCATCATATCATTACCAACAACACTAGCTAATAATCATCATAGTCATTACCACCAACACTATTTAATCATCATAGTCATAGTGTAGCTATCTAATGACCACCAACACTAGCTAATAATAATCATCATAGTCATTACCACCAACACTAGCTATTTAATCATCATAGTCATAGTGTAGCACATCATCATCTTCAAACTCATTCTAGCTAGATAATCACTCCTGCTGCTCTCTCTCTCAGGTAAAATAGCATAGAACATGTGTAGCACTCCTGCTTCATCATATTGGAGCATGCAGATGAACCTGTCTCCTAATTGTGGGCTGCGCTTCTGATTGCTGCCCCCTAGTACTTCCCTGCGATCCTTCACAATTTTGCTCCAGTTTTTGACTATTAAGACTTGCTCGCTTTTAGAAATACTGAATGCACTCATGTGCAATGTAGGATGTCTTGGTCGTAAGCTAACCATTGTCATGCGACCTTTAGGCTCGATCCAATGAGGCACAACTATCATCGGGAGTCCCTGTTGAAGAACATCGTAGTAACATACTTAGCAATGAAGTTTAGCTTAAAAAATAATGTATGCAAAAGATGCACTGAGGACAAATAGTAAAAATCTTACCATTTTTCCTAAATAGATGTGACCGTAGTTCAATACGCACGCTAGTGGTCGCACGTTTTGAGTACTAAGATTTTCAAGTCCGGAAAAATAATTTGTCTTGACAGTATCAAGATACTCAAGCCATGAAACATAATGACTTATCTCCTCGCAGTTTAGTTCAGCCCCGGGACAGTAGTAGGTCATGTCTACCAAGCGCCGGACATGTTTGCTTGAATGGAAATAAGCTGTCAATAGAAATTAGTTGTCAACTATTTTTGAATAAACAATATCCAAGACATAAATATGGTTGAGAAACTCACATAATGGTAGAACTGGAGGCGTCTGCACATCGACCCAGATGTCGATATTACCTTCAATATCATCTTCCGGACGAATATCAAAGGTGATAAGCATATCAGGCTCAAATGCATAAGCCTTGCATAGTGATCTCCAATTTTTGCATTCAAAATAGGTGTAGGTGTATGCATTGTATAATTTTGCGGAAAAAGAATAACCATGCTCGGTCCTTAAGTGAACTCTCTTTAACTCCATAGTTTCCATAGGACTGAAACCAATCTTATCCAAGACATAAATTCTTGCATGGCAGGGGATACGCTAGTGGAATAGTAAAAAAATTAAAATTATAAGTTGAAGCAAAAGAAGCAGAAGTCATGCTTAATTACGAAAAAAGACTTGTCGTTGTGACTTACTGTATCCACTTCGAAGGTCTCATCCAGCTTGATGCTGAAGCGCCTACCACCAACTAAGAAATTTCTGTCGCACAGGCCGCGCTCGTCTTCGCAGTATTTGCACATACCGAAATCCTTTTCATCGTCAGACATTTCCTATGTTCATAGTTGAAACATTAATCAAAAATCGATCGAAGGCAACTACCAGGAAACTCAACACACAGATCACTATTACTCAATATGCAACGGGTTGACTTTAGGTATGTCGAGTCTTCCTTCCTAAACTCTCATCTCATGTATATGGTGGGCACTCCCTCTCTGATATTGCGACCGTCGGTGATGGTCGCTACTCCTCCTTTCCCTAGTGCATTACAAATATCTAGCACAAGGAAAAGAAGGAGAAGCGACCCCCACGACAACAGTCGGCATTCTTCTTCTCTCATATATGGTGGACACTCCCTCACCGTTTCGACTGTCGATGATGGTCGCTACTCCTTCTTCCCCTAGTGCGTAACAAAGGTCTAGCACAAAGAGAAGAAGGAGAAGCGACCCCCACGACAACAATCGGCATTCTTCCTCTCTCAAATATATATATGGTGGACACTCTCCCTCACTGAAAGACACACAAGGAGCCGAAACAGACCTAAAGTCAACACGTTCCATATATCGAGCAATGACATAGAAAAAATGCCCTATGTTTTGCCGAAATATCATTGAATTCCCGTTCTGGCAAATCACAAGCACTCGATATGCCCTACTGTAGCACAAGTGATGCTAAAATTCATGAAATATTTTGGCATACCTTTGCTAAAGCAGGAAATATCGAGCGCCTGAAATTTGCCGGGACGGAAACAAATCAACATTCCGGCAAAACATAGGCCACTCGGAATGCAATCATCACATCATCATCTATATTCAGAATGCATCATCATCGACATAATGACATGGTACAGGACTAGCATTTTCATCATCGACATTTACAACACATTTCATCTATATCAACCAATGGGGATTTGGCTATTCTCACCTAGAGGTCTTAAGGGGCGGCGATGGGGACGACTGCGCGGGACGAGGCGGGGCAAATACTTAATTTTTGCATAACACAACTATTCTATTAAGCACTACTAATAAACTAGTTCATTAACTACTTACTAAATAACTAGTTCTATAGCACTACTATAATAAACAGTTCTATTAAGCACTTACTAATAAATAAACTAGTTTATATAGCACTTACTATAAACTGAACTAGTTAATAAGCACTTACTATAATAAAATTTCTATCAAAGACCTAAAATTCCTATTCTATCTATCAAAACACCTAAAATATCTAAAAAAATTATTCTATTAAAAAACCTACATTCACAATGTCTACATTCTAAAACTACATTTAAATTACCTACATTCTACAAGAACAGAGACAAGGGAGGGGAGGGAGGAGGGGTAGGAAGGAGGAGGAGGAGGGGTAGGAAGGAGGAGGGAGGAGGGGGAAGGAGGAGGGAGGAGGCAGGAAGGAGGGGGAGGAAGGAGGAGCTACCCTCGATGGCGGTGACGGCGGGGGGGGGGGGGGGGGACAGCGGCGGATGGAGGAGGGAGGGGATGGAGTAGGGAGCTAGGGAGGGAGGGGGCGACGGTGGCGGATGGAGGAGGGAGTAGGGAGGAGGGGCGACGGTGGCTGGATGGGGAGGGAGGGGGCGACGGCGGCAGAGCTGGCGGCAATGACGGCGGCGGCGGACGACGGGTGAAGGAGGGGATGGAGGAGGGATTGAGAAGGGGGGGGGAGAGTGAGGCGGGCGGTCGGGCGGAGAAGAAACCGCGCTTCCTTAGCAGTACGCTCTTTAGGGAAAAGCGCTACTGCTAAGATCAATAGCAGTAGCGCTCTTAGAAAGCAGGCGCTACTACTAAACCTACTCCGGCGGCAACGTCTTGGCATTTGTAGTAGTAGCGCTGTTTTTTTCTAACGCGCTACTACTACGAGGTGGTAGTAGCGCAGTTTTTTAAGCGTGCTACTGTAAGTAGCAGTAGCGCGCCTAGTTTTGAACCGCGCTACTGGTAAGGTTCTGTGTATAAAGTTTTTTCCTAGTAGTAGCATGAACACTGGGGGTGTTACAGTCGGAATAAGTCCTGTTCAACGGGAGTCAAATGGCTTGGACGGAACAAGCAAAACGGGGTCTGGCGTACCACAAAACGAAGGAAACGGCCTTCTGTTTGACCGCCTACGGTCAAAACGGGGTACTGTTCATTGGGAGGTGTGTGGCGTACCGTAAATAAGTAAACGAACATCTCACCAACCGCCTACAGTCGAAACAGAGTACTGTTGATCGCGAGGGGTGTGGCGTACCGCAAAACGAGGAAACGGACTTCTCTTCGAGCGCCTATGGTCGAAACGAGATCCTATTCATCGGGAGGGGTGTGGCGTACCGCAAAACGGACTCCACGGGCTACTATTCATCATCGTCGATTTTCTCATCCACCTCCATAGGCTACTGTTCATCTACCGTCGACTTCCTCCAGCCTCCAACTGTTAGGGAACGTAGCATGCAATTTCAAAAAAATTCTACGCTCACGCAATATTCTATCTAGGAGATGCATAGCAACGAGAGGGGGAGAGTGTGTCCACGTACCCTCGTAGACCGAAAGCGGAAGCGTTAGATTAACGCGGTTGATGTAGTCGGACGTCTTCTCGATTCAACCGATCAAGTACCGAACGTACGGCACCTCCGAGTTCAGCACACGTTCAGCTCGATGACGTCCCTCGAACTCTTGATCCAGCAAAGTGTCGAGGGAGAGTTTCGTCAGCACGACGGCGTGGTGACGGTGATGGTGAAGTGATCCGCGCAGGGCTTCGCCTAAGCACTACGACAATATGACCGGAGGAGTAAACAGTGGAGGTAGACGCCGCACACAGCTTGGAACAATTGGTGTGTCTCCAAGGGGAGCCCTGCCCACGTATATAAAGGAGGGAGAGGGGAGGAGGCCGGCCTAGGGTGCGCCAAGTGGGAGGAGTCCCACTTGGTCCCCTAGTCCAATTCGGCCCCCCTTTTCCTTTTACCAGAAGGGGAAAGATGGAAGGAGAGGGCGGAGGAGAAGGAAAGGGGGGCGCCGCCCCCTCCCCTTGTCCAATTCGGACTCCCCATGGGGGGGGGGGAGGCCTCCCCTTGTGGGCTGCCTAGCCTCCCTCCTATGGCCCATATGGCCCATATCTTTCCCCCGGGGGTTCCGGTAACCCCCCCCCCTGTACTCCGATACATTCCGAAACACTTCCGGTGTCCGAATACTATCGTCCAATATATCAATCTTTACCTCTCGTCCATTTCGAGACTCCTCTTCATGTCCGTGATCTCATCCGGGACTCCGAACAATCTTCGGTCACCAAAACACATAACTCATAATACAAATCGTCATCGAACGTTAAGCGTGCGGACCCTACGGGTTCGAGAACTATGTAGACATGACCGAGAACATCTCCGGTCAATAACCAACAGCGGAACCTGGATGCTCATATTGGTTCCTACATATTCTACGAAGATCTTTGTCGGTCAAACCGCAATGACAACATACGTTATTCAATTTGTCATCGGTATGTTACTTGCCCGAGATTCGATCGTCGGTATCTTCATACCTGGTTCAATCTCGTTACCGGCATGTCTCTTTACTCGTTCCGTAATGCATCATCCCGTAACTAACTCATTAGTCACATTGCTTGCAAGGCTTATCATGATGTGCATTACCGAGAGGGCCCAGAGATACCTCTCCGATACTCGGAGTGACAAATCCTAATCTCGATCTATGCCAACCCAACAAACACCTTCAGAGACACCTGTAGAGCATCTTTATAATCACCCAGTTACGTTGTGACGTTTGATAGCATACAACGTGTTCCTCCGGTATTCGGGAGTTGCATAATCTCATAGTCAAAGGAATATGTATAAGTCATGAAGAAAGCAATATCAATAAAACTTAATGATCATTATGCTAAGCTAACGGATGAGTCTTGTCCATCACATCATTCTCCTAATGATGTGATCCCGTTCATCAAATGACAACACATGTCTATGGTTAGGAAACTTAACCATCTTTGATTAATGAGCTAGTCTAGTAGAGGCTTACTAGGGACACGGTGTTTTGTCTATGTATCCACACATGTATCAAGTTTTCGGTTAGTACAATTCTAGCATGAATAATAAACATTTATCATGATATAAGAAAATATAAAATAACAACTTTATTATTGCCTCTAGGGCATATTTCCTTCACCAACGACTACTGTTCATCCAGCCTCCATGGGGTCCTGATCATCCACCCCCAATCGGCTGGGTGTGGCCGCCTCCTCGGGGTCCTGTTCATCCAGCGGCAACCGCCTACACATGGTCGGGGTCCTATTCATCCAACCCCCACCGGAAACTATTCATCCACAGCCAACCAACCGGCTGGACTCGCCACACGTCTCGACTCATTCCACGTATCGCGCGCATGGCAGCAACAGGCACTGTTCATCCATAGGCAACCCAATCGGCTAGCTACATCTCGCATGGGGGCTCGATCCGCTTCAGTAAGCAGCAAAGGGATCGACCGGTTTCAGTTAGCAGCGAAGGAATCGCTCGGATTCAGTTAGAAGCGAAGGAATCGATCGAGTTCAGTTAGCAGCGAAGAGATCGATCGATCGGCTTCAATACGTAGCAGTGCGATCACTGGGGTTTGTTAAGCGAACGCCTCACTCGGGTTCAGTTAGCAAACGCCTCGCACACACGCGTGTACGAGAGAAACGCGCAAAACCACACTGCATCGCTCGGCCCCGACAACCCACCGTAGCCGGGAACTCCCTGAAATTTTTCTCGCCCTCACTTCTACCATGATTTTTTACGTCATGGACGACCCAACGAATATCATGCAGGTGCGTTTCTGGCCCGTCCAGGACGAAATGCGCACTTTCTGTCATAATTTTTTGTCATAGAAGTAAGAGTCCACCACATCTATGATGATATGTGTTTTATCACGTCATAGAAGTGTCATGACCATGACAGAAAAAGTTTTCATTCGGGCCATAATGTCACGGATGTCTTTTTTTAGTAGTGTCATGCCTGCCGCGCATGGCAGATGTTCGACGAAATGAATAAACTGAAAAGTAACTTTACTCTGTTAAATTTAGGGGATCGGTTAGGTTCGGCGAAAACTTAATGGAGTAAAAATTCTGTACTAAGGGTTTACTCCGCCGGATCCTCTGCTATTTTTAGGGGATTGGATAGAAATGCCCTAGGACTAGCTAAAATGGCATTTTCTGATTCACCAGGCATGTGGTTGGACAAGCCTCATCCTCTATATTGTAGTGCGCTTATCTACAGATGTATTTTTGGTTTAAGCAAAATAAACTTCCTAAGTTTGAAACGAAATTGTGCCACAAGAATTGTAAAAAAACTGTATTTTGAGGTTGCAAAATGAAAGTATAAAGAGGGCACACACGTCAACAGCTCCACCGCTGACCAGCTAGGATTGTGTTGTTGATGAGCACGACAGCTGGCGGCCACAGGCAAACGTGGAAAGTGGGTCTGGATTGCCTATTTGGACATGGTCGGTGGCTAACTAATAGCTCTCCATCCGAGATCCAGATCTTGCCGCTCCATTCCCTGGCCAGTCAAGTGCGGCGGTGTTAGAGGGAGACCGCGAGTGGCGAATGGTGGGCTGTGGCTAAAATCGCCCGTCTGTCGTCTCTCTAGCCGCCGGCCATGGAGGATGAGGCACCTGCGACCCATGGAATTACCGTCTATGATGAGATCGCCAGTGATTTCATCGGCAAGCTCCCTGATGCCATCCTCGGCATCATCATCTCCCTCCTCCCCACCAAGGACGGTGGCCGCACGCCGGCCCTCTCCCCCCGATGGCGCCACCTCTGGCGCTCCGCACCCCTCAATCTAGAGGTCAATTGGGCTTAAATAGATATTTGCTTATTTTGAAAAGGCTATTTTATTTGTTGTTGGACCAATTTATAAATTCCTAGGGACTAATTGGTGGGTCAAATAATGTTGGATTCAACATGACACTGATCAGGAGAATTTATAGAATATTGTGAACATTTTAGTTTTACTGTTTGAAGAAATAATTTATTTGACTTTATTTTAAATTTGAAATTGGCTTTGGTTTTTTTTATCAAGGGGCAATTGGCTTAGTTAAACTTGATGACATGGCACCATTAGTGTGATGTCATTGTACACTACTAGGGAAAAGCCTAGCAGTAGCGCGGATTTTTGGCCTACCAGTGGCGCGGGTGACCGCGCTACTGCTACGGCGCTACAACTAAAGGTTAGCAGTAGCGTTGGTTAACCCGCGCTACTGCTAAATGCACTTAGTAGTAGCGCTTCCTCCAGAAGGCGCTACTGGTAATTACTAGTAGCGTGTCTCACTGCCCGCGCTACTACTATTATTCCGTATTCTATTTCTTTTTTATTTTATGTCGTATTCATACACCTTTATACAAGTTTTCATACAGTAGCAATTTAGAGATTGTTTTTACATTATAATGAGTTATTAAATCACTAGGTGAAAGAACCGCGGATTAGTTTCAAGTGGATGGATCCTAAGTGATCAATGGACTTGATCACTTAGGATCCATCCACTTGAAACTAATCCGCGGTTCTTTCACCCAATGATATAATAACTCATCATCATCATCATCATCATCATCATCATATTAATATAAAAACTCTTGCATCATATCATTACCAACAACACTAGCTAATAATCATCATAGTCATTACCACCAACACTATTTAATCATCATAGTCATAGTGTAGCTATCTAATGACCACCAACACTAGCTAATAATAATCATCATAGTCATTACCACCAACACTAGCTATTTAATCATCATAGTCATAGTGTAGCACATCATCATCTTCAAACTCATTCTAGCTAGATAATCACTCCTGCTGCTCTCTCTCTCAGGTAAAATAGCATAGAACATGTGTAGCACTCCTGCTTCATCATATTGGAGCATGCAGATGAACCTGTCTCCTAATTGTGGGCTGCGCTTCTGATTGCTGCCCCCTAGTACTTCCCTGCGATCCTTCACAATTTTGCTCCAGTTTTTGACTATTAAGACTTGCTCGCTTTTAGAAATACTGAATGCACTCATGTGCAATGTAGGATGTCTTGGTCGTAAGCTAACCATTGTCATGCGACCTTTAGGCTCGATCCAATGAGGCACAACTATCATCGGGAGTCCCTGTTGAAGAACATCGTAGTAACATACTTAGCAATGAAGTTTAGCTTAAAAAATAATGTATGCAAAAGATGCACTGAGGACAAATAGTAAAAATCTTACCATTTTTCCTAAATAGATGTGACCGTAGTTCAATACGCACGCTAGTGGTCGCACGTTTTGAGTACTAAGATTTTCAAGTCCGGAAAAATAATTTGTCTTGACAGTATCAAGATACTCAAGCCATGAAACATAATGACTTATCTCCTCGCAGTTTAGTTCAGCCCCGGGACAGTAGTAGGTCATGTCTACCAAGCGCCGGACATGTTTGCTTGAATGGAAATAAGCTGTCAATAGAAATTAGTTGTCAACTATTTTTGAATAAACAATATCCAAGACATAAATATGGTTGAGAAACTCACATAATGGTAGAACTGGAGGCGTCTGCACATCGACCCAGATGTCGATATTACCTTCAATATCATCTTCCGGACGAATATCAAAGGTGATAAGCATATCAGGCTCAAATGCATAAGCCTTGCATAGTGATCTCCAATTTTTGCATTCAAAATAGGTGTAGGTGTATGCATTGTATAATTTTGCGGCAAAAGAATAACCATGCTCGGTCCTTAAGTGAACTCTTTTTAACTCCATAGTTTCCATAGGACTGAAACCAATCTTATCCAAGACATAAATTCTTGCATGGCAGGGGATACGCTAGTGGAATAGTAAAAAAATTAAAATTATAAGTTGAAGCAAAAGAAGCAGAAGTCATGCTTAATTACGAAAAAAGACTTGTCGTTGTGACTTACTGTATCCACTTCGAAGGTCTCATCCAGCTTGATGCTGAAGCGCCTACCACCAACTAAGAAATTTCTGTCGCACAGGCCGCGCTCGTCTTCGCAGTATTTGCACATACCGAAATCCTTTTCATCGTCAGACATTTCCTATGTTCATAGTTGAAACATTAATCAAAAATCGATCGAAGGCAACTACCAGGAAACTCAACACACAGATCACTATTACTCAATATGCAACGGGTTGATTTTAGGTATGTCGAGTCTTCCTTCCTAAACTCTCATCTCATGTATATGGTGGGCACTCCCTCTCTGATATTGCGACCGTCGGTGATGGTCGCTACTCCTCCTTTCCCTAGTGCATTACAAATATCTAGCACAAGGAAAAGAAGGAGAAGCGACCCCCACGACAACAGTCGGCATTCTTCTTCTCTCATATATGGTGGACACTCCCTCACCGTTTCGACTGTCGATGATGGTCGCTACTCCTTCTTCCCCTAGTGCGTAACAAAGGTCTAGCACAAAGAGAAGAAGGAGAAGCGACCCCCACGACAACAATCGGCATTCTTCCTCTCTCAAATATATATATGGTGGACACTCTCCCTCACTGAAAGACACACAAGGAGCCGAAACAGACCTAAAGTCAACACGTTCCATATATCGAGCAATGACATAGAAAAAATGCCCTATGTTTTGCCGAAATATCATTGAATTCCCGTTCTGGCAAATCACAAGCACTCGATATGCCCTACATTGTAGCACAGTCCTGGATGCTGAAACTTCCGTGTGAAATTTCTTGTGGTGCAACAAAGTACTGTACCTATTCGCGTAAAAGGACAGGTAAGATCGAGCGCCTGAATTTGCCGGGACGGAAACAAATCAACATTCCGCAAAACATAGGCCACTCGGAATCATCATCATCATCATCATCATCATATCAAATGTCTACTGCAATCGAATCAGACATGCACAACAGGTGACTAAGGACTAGCATTTTCATCATCGACATTTACAACACATTATCATCTATATCAACAACATGGGGATTTGGCTATTCTCACCTAGAGGTCTTAAGGGGTCGGCGATGGGGACGACTGCGGGGACGAGCAGGGGCAAATACTTAATTTTTGCATAAACAAACTAGTTCTATTAAGCACTTACTAAATAAACTAGTTATATTAACTACTTACTAAATAAACTAGTTCTATTAGCACTTACTAAAAAAAATAGTTCTATTAAGACTTACTAATAAATAAACTAGTAATTAAGCACTTACTATAAACTGAACTAGTTATATTAACACTTACTATAAATAAAATTTCTAATCAAAAGACCTAAAATTTCCTATTCATTCAAAACACCTAAAATAATCTAAAAAAATTATTCTATTAAAAAACCTACATTCTACAATGTCTACATTCTAAAATCTACATTTAAATTACCTACATTTCCAAGAACAGAGACAAGGAGGGAGGGAGGAGGGGTAGGAAGGAGGGAGGAAGGAGGGGTAGGAAGGAGGGAGGAGGAGGGGGAGGAAGGAGGGAGGAGGCAGAGGAAGGAGGGGGAGGAAGGAGGAGCTACCTCGATGGCAGGGGGGAGGAGGGGGGGGGGGGGGGGGGGGGACAAGAGGCGAAGGGAGGGAGGAGGGAGGGGATGGAGGAGGGAGCAGGGAGCGGGAGGGCACGGGGGGAGACGGTGAGGGATGGAGGAGGGAAGTAGGGCGGGAGGGGGCGAATGTGGATGGATGGAGGAGGGAGGGTGGAGAAGCGCTGGAAGAAGATGGACGGCAATGCGGCGGCGGCGGACGACAGGGTGAAGGAGGGGATGGAGGAGGGATTGGAGAGGGGAGAGTGAGGGGCGGGCGGTCGGGCGGAGAAGAACCGCGCTGCCTTAGCAGTAGCGCTCTTTAGGGAAAAGCGCTACTGCTAAGATCAATAGCAGTAGCGCTCTTAGAAAGCAGGCGCTACTACTAAACCTACTCCGGCGGCAACGTCTTGGCATTTGTAGTAGTAGCGCTGTTTTTTTCTAACGCGCTACTACTACGAGGATGGTAGTAGCGCAGTTTTTTAAGCGTGCTACTGATAAGTAGCAGTAGCGCCTAGTTTTGAACCGCGCTACTGGTAAGGTTCTGTGTATAAAGTTTTTCCTAGTAGTGGTAGCATGACACTGGGGGTGTTACAGTCGGAATAAGTCCTGTTCAACGGGAGTCAAATGGCTTGGACGGAACAAGCAAAATGGGGTCTGGCGTACCACAAAACGAAGGAAACGGCCTTCTGTTTGACCGCCTACGGTCGAAACGGGGTACTGTTCATTGGGAGGTGTGTGGCGTACCGTAAAATAGAGTAAACGAACATCTCACCAACCGCCTACAGTCGAAACAGAGTACTGTTGATCGCGAGGGGTGTGGCGTACCGCAAAACGGAGGAAACGGACTTCTCTTCGAGCGCCTATGGTCGAAACGAGATCCTATTCATCGGGAGGGGTGTGGCGTACCGCAAAACGGGACTCCACGGGCTACTATTCATCATCGTCGATTTTCTCCACCCTCCATAGGGCTACTGTTCATCTACCGTCGACTTCCTCCAGCCTCCAACTGTTAGGGAACGTAGCATGCAATTTCAAAAAAATTCTACGCTCACGCAAGATCTATCTAGGAGATGCATAGCAACGAGAGGGGGAGAGTGTGTCCACGTACCCTCGTAGACCGAAAGCGGAAGCGTTAGATTAACGCGGTTGATGTAGTCGGACGTCTTCTCGATTCAACCGATCAAGTACCGAACGTACGGCACCTCCGAGTTCAGCACACGTTCAGCTCGATGACGTCCCTCGAACTCTTGATCCAGCAAAGTGTCGAGGGAGAGTTTCGTCAGCACGACGGCGTGGTGACGGTGATGGTGAAGTGATCCGCGCAGGGCTTCGCCTAAGCACTACGACAATATGACCGGAGGAGTAAACAGTGGAGGTAGACGCCGCACACAGCTTGGAACAATTGGTGTGTCTCCAAGGGGAGCCCTGCCCACGTATATAAAGGAGGGAGAGGGGAGGAGGCCGGCCTAGGGTGCGCCAAGTGGGAGGAGTCCCACTTGGTCCCCTAGTCCAATTCGGCCCCCCTTTTCCTTTTACCAGAAGGGGAAAGATGGAAGGAGAGGGCGGAGGAGAAGGAAAGGGGGGTGCCACCCCCTCCCCTTGTCCAATTCGGACTCCCCATGGGGGGGGGAGGCCTCCCCTTGTGGGCTGCCTAGCCTCCCTCCTATGGCCCATATGGCCCATATCTTTCCCCCGGGGGTTCCGGTAACCCCCCCCCTGTACTCCGATATATTCCGAAACACTTCCGGTGTCCGAATACTATCGTCCAATATATCAATCTTTACCTCTCGTCCATTTCGAGACTCCTCTTCATGTCCGTGATCTCATCCGGGACTCCGAACAATCTTCGGTCACCAAAACACATAACTCATAATACAAATCGTCATCGAACGTTAAGCGTGTGGACCCTACGGGTTCGAGAACTATGTAGACATGACCGAGAACATCTCCGGTCAATAACCAACAGCGGAACCTGGATGCTCATATTGGTTCCTACATATTCTACGAAGATCTTTATCGGTCAAACCGCAATGACAACATACGTTATTCAATTTGTCATCGGTATGTTACTTGCCCGAGATTCGATCGTCGGTATCTTCATACCTGGTTCAATCTCGTTACCGGCATGTCTCTTTACTCGTTCCGTAATGCATCATCCCGTAACTAACTCATTAGTCACATTGCTTGCAAGGCTTATCATGATGTGCATTACCGAGAGGGCCCAGAGATACCTCTCCGATACTCGGAGTGACAAATCCTAATCTCGATCTATGCCAACCCAACAAACACCTTCAGAGACACCTGTAGAGCATCTTTATAATCACCCAGTTACGTTGTGACGTTTGATAGCATACAACGTGTTCCTCCGGTATTCGGGAGTTGCATAATCTCATAGTCAAAGGAATATGTATAAGTCATGAAGAAAGCAATATCAATAAAACTTAATGATCATTATGCTAAGCTAACGGATGAGTCTTGTCCATCACATCATTCTTCTAATGATGTGATCCCGTTCATCAAATGACAACACATGTCTATGGTTAGGAAACTTAACCATCTTTGATTAATGAGCTAGTCTAGTAGAGGCTTACTAGGGACACGGTGTTTTGTCTATGTATCCACACATGTATCAAGTTTTCGGTTAGTACAATTCTAGCATGAATAATAAACATTTATCATGATATAAGAAAATATAAAATAACAACTTTATTATTGCCTCTAGGGCATATTTCCTTCACCAACGACTACTGTTCATCCAGCCTCCATGGGGTCCTGATCATCCACCCCCAATCGGCTGGGTGTGGCCGCCTCCTCGGGGTCCTGTTCATCCAGCGGCAACCGCCTACACATGGTCGGGGTCCTATTCATCCAACCCCCACCGGAAACTATTCATCCACAGCCAACCAACCGGCTGGACTCGCCACACGTCTCGACTCATTCCACGTATCGCGCGCATGGCAGCAACAGGCACTGTTCATCCATAGGCAACCCAATCGGCTAGCTACATCTCGCATGGGGGCTCGATCCGCTTCAGTAAGCAGCAAAGGGATCGACCGGTTTCAGTTAGCAGCGAAGGAATCGCTCGGATTCAGTTAGAAGCGAAGGAATCGATCGAGTTCAGTTAGCAGCGAAGAGATCGATCGATCGGCTTCAATACGTAGCAGTGCGATCACTGGGGTTTGTTAAGCGAACGCCTCACTCGGGTTCAGTTAGCAAACGCCTCGCACACACGCGTGTACGAGAGAAACGCGCAAAACCACACTGCATCGCTCGGCCCCGACAACCCACCGTAGCCGGGAACTCCCTGAAATTTTTCTCGCCCTCACTTCTACCATGATTTTTTACGTCATGGACGACCCAACGAATATCATGCAGGTGCGTTTCTGGCCCGTCCAGGACGAAATGCGCACTTTCTGTCATAATTTTTTGTCATAGAAGTAAGAGTCCACCACATCTATGATGATATGTGTTTTATCACGTCATAGAAGTGTCATGACCATGACAGAAAAAGTTTTCATTCGGGCCATAATGTCACGGATGTCTTTTTTTAGTAGTGTCATGCCTGCCGCGCATGGCAGATGTTCGACGAAATGAATAAACTGAAAAGTAACTTTACTCTGTTAAATTTAGGGGATCGGTTAGGTTCGGCGAAAACTTAATGGAGTAAAAATTCTGTACTAAGGGTTTACTCCGCCGGATCCTCTGCTATTTTTAGGGGATTGGATAGAAATGCCCTAGGACTAGCTAAAATGGCATGTTCTGATTCACCAGGCATGTGGTTGGACAAGCCTCATCCTCTATATTGTAGTGCGCTTATCTACAGATGTATTTTTGGTTTAAGCAAAATAAACTTCCTAAGTTTGAAACGAAATTGTGCCACAAGAATTGTAAAAAAACTGTATTTTGAGGTTGCAAAATGAAAGTATAAAGAGGGCACACACGTCAACAGCTCCACCGCTGACCAGCTAGGATTGTGTTGTTGATGAGCACGACAGCTGGCGGCCACAGGCAAACGTGGAAAGTGGGTCTGGATTGCCAATTTGGACATGGTCGGTGGCTAACTAATAGCTCTCCATCCGAGATCCAGATCTTGCCGCTCCATTCCCTGGCCAGTCAAGTGCGGCGGTGTTAGAGGGAGACCGCGAGTGGCGAATGGTGGGCTGTGGCTAAAATCGCCCGTCTGTCGTCTCTCTAGCCGCCGGCCATGGAGGATGAGGCACCTGCGACCCATGGAATTACCGTCTATGATGAGATCGCCAGTGATTTCATCGGCAAGCTCCCTGATGCCATCCTCGGCATCATCATCTCCCTCCTCCCCACCAAGGACGGTGGCCGCACGCCGGCCCTCTCCCCCCGATGGCGCCACCTCTGGCGCTCCGCACCCCTCAATCTAGAGGTCCACACCCCACCTCACAGCTACCCTGTCTCCACCCCTGCCGTCACCCCCGCCGCCATATCCAATATAATTTCCCAACACCTTGTCCCCGCCCGCCGATTTTCCTTCAGGTGCCCCCTGGAGGGCGACCTATACACCCAGTTGGAGAGTTGGTTCCACTCCCAAGCCCTCACCAACCTCCAAGAGCTCGATGTCAACTACCAGTGCCCCCGTCAACATTCTCAGCCGAGAAACCCGCTGCCGCCATCCGTGTTCCGCTCTGCATCCACCCTCTTCGTTGCCAAGTTCAGCTATTGTGATTTCCCTCATGAGATCTTGCCGTCCATGAACTTTCCCCTCCTCAAGCAACTCTCCTTGGTGTACATTAATTACCATCTCAGGGGAGGTCTTTCATGGACTGCTTTCTGGATGCCATGCCTTGCAGAGCTTTTACATGTCCGAAGTTCGTGGCACAGGATGCCTTCGTGTTAGCTCGCGGACTCTTCAAAGCATCGGTGTTCTCAATACCTCTCAAGAAAAAATAGAGCTGGTCATCGAGGATGCTCCTAGCCTTGTAAGGTTACTTTTACCTTTTAGTTGCTACCATGATGATTGTGTAACTATCCGGGTAATTAGGGCGCCTAAACTGGAGATATTGGGCCCTTTGTTACCCGTAGTCTCCAAGCTCGTCCCCCAGGTAGCAGCAGCATCCTCTGATATTGCATTTGTCGTTCCTATATGCAGATAGTTTTTGTTTATATTCATTGTACGTTTTCCTTCAGGGAATAAGCCCATCTGTTAGCTCGGCAAACTGGATGCACACCGTGAAGGTTTTTTGCCTCAGGTCTTCTGGCTTTGAATTGGGCACAGTTCTTAACATCCTCGGGTGGTTTCCCTATCTGGAAAAGCTCTACATCATTGTAAGTACTCATCTTTGCTTGCCTTGAATGTTTGATTTGGTTGACAAATTATATAGTCTAGTTTGTAACAGCTTTAACATATGCCTCTCTTATTTACATTTTGCAGTTTAAAAAGCACAATGAGATGGGTAAGAAAAATGAGCCTCAATATGACCCTTTATATCCAATTGAATGCCTTCAGACACATCTCAAAAAAGTGGTGTTTAAGTCATTCATAGGCCATGAGAAACAGTATAATTTTGCGAGGTTCTTCGTTTCGAATGCAAAAGCGCTAAAAAAAGTTGAATTTGAAGTATATGGCGAGTGCAACACTGTATCGGTGGCTTATCATCACACGCTGCTAAAAGTGGAAAACAGAGCTTCTCGAGATGCTCTGTTTGAATTCAGGAGTAAACATCGTTGTACTGAGTATGATGCACATGTCCATGATTTGTTTGTGGCCGACCCCTTCGGACAGCCATAGAAAGGGTTGATTGCTGAAGAATGCACCGTCTTAGTGTCTTGTGCTCATTTTGTAGACGAAGTTGATGCCTGGAGATTACATTGTCTTCTAGATGAGTGTGCTCAATTCTAGTCTAAAGTTCCTCTGCAATTCTGGTACTTATGGAGTTACCCCTGTTAAAACTGCAAAAGATGTTTTTGGATTCAAATAATAGCGTAATGTGGAGAAGTTAAAATGGTTTGTAACTGGGAGGGAGCTGGTAACCCCTATTACCTTGTGAATGTGGCTTTGTTCTTCCTAGTGTGTTCTAGAAACACAAGCCCACATTGGAAACTTAATTATCTTTTCAGTTATATACAGAAATATCTGAAGTTTATTTGCTGATTTGATTTTTCGCGTGCGTGTGATGTTGTTCAATGCTTAGGAAAGGCCAACCTGTGTATGTTAGGCCCGTATGCTTTTGTAGCTAGGTGAACATTGAAGTTTGGCTAATGATCCTCAACAGCTAGCCAGGGGGAGTGAATGATACTTGTACAATAATGTTCATCGTATGTCTCTCGGCTGCTGCTGGAACATGCTGTGGTTGCCTACTAGTTGATCTGTCAGTAAAGTTGAATTTAGTGAAATGAAATTAACTGCATCCTTGTACAAATTTGCAAATAATTTTACTAACGGCGTCGTATTGGGCTAATTAAAGACCTGAAAATAGTGTTGGCTTTTCGGCAGGATCCTGGTGTATATTGCCTCATAACCTGTTTTCTACATTACTACACTAGATAAGTGGTAATTCTGAAATATCTTTGTTGCTTTCAAAACCTTTTTTTTCAACATTTTTTTGTTGAATTTTTGTCACTGTATATGGGGTACCCACACTCTTACGTAAGAGAGGCTTGAGATAAATGTACGTCGGGCAGTTTCGGTGGAATTGGTCGCATCTCTTTCCCATGGACATGAAAGAATCAGAAAGAAACATGTTGTTGGCTTGCTGTACATAGCAGTTTTTGTAGCTTCTTCTGCCTGTGATCTGTGGTATGAGTGCCTAGTGCCTACACAACACGGAAGAACCTACAGCAAGCAAGTCATTTTTGCATCTCAGCTGGATACCTGCAGAGCAACTAATGTCATCAGTCAAACCAATTTTTGTAATAATAATTCATTGAAAAGACATTCAAATAGTAGACATTATCTTCATCACTGTGGAAATTGTGCCAAAAGCTCAAAAGTTGAATCATCTCAGCATCATTGGACAAAAACGACATTATAAACAGAGAACATCAATAAGACAACAGTCAATTTGCAGTGGCACACCTTTCAAGTTCTATTGTTAATATTGACACATTGAGAACTTCCTTGCTCTTATCTAAGTAGAAGCTACATGATGGAAGAGGATTTGTCGCTCTCGGATGCCACATGCGCCTATATGAATATAGCATTAAAACACATATTAGGAAAATTCAAAAAATTCTGAAATTTTGGGATATGAAACATGGATGCCCGTTGTAGACACGTGTTCAGTTTCGTGGGGAATGGGTGCCCATGGTAATGCCAGTAAAAAAGACAAAAAAAAAACGTATGTGTAGAAAAATAAACTGAATGTAACGTATGTCGGACCGTAATTCCTACACTGCGGATAACACGGGTGTACAACAGGCACTCAGGTTTCATATCCCAAAATTTCAAAAAAATTTAAAAATTTCCTGATATTTTTTTAATGCTATTTTCATATAGGGGTGTGTGGCACCCGGGTGCTCCAATTGATTTCCCCTACATGATCAGCTACCTTACCAACATGGGCATGTAGGGTCTCATGGAGTAAAACTGAAACATCAAGGTTTCTAGCGCATATATATTGTGTGTTGCATTTGACAATGTAAAATTTTCTGTATTTGTGAGGTCTTGTTTAAACTGTAGCCCATGAACCTGCTGCGCGAGGCGCTCTGTCAGGGAATGGCAACCAGGTTGTATGGGTTGGTCATCTACCTCAGTTTGTACTGGACCTGTGCGCTGGCGATCTGCCAGCTTTTCAGTTCAATGGAATGCAGCAGTTGTGTTCCTTTAAGAAAGAGTTTCTCGCTCTGATCTAAGTAGAAGCTACATGATCAGTGGCCTTAGGCGCAAATACTGAACAACATGCCTTATCAGATTATTCAAAATATTACTCCCTCTGTAACTTACTGTAAGACATTTTTGCAGTTTAATTCAAAATGCAAAAATGACTTACATTAAGTTACAGAGGTTGTATTTTTCATGAAGGGCATGACTATGAGAGAATCATGGCAAAAATACGTTGATACTACCTTAAAACAGAAGTCAATTTATTCATAATCTGCACAGCATAAATAAACAAAACTGTGATCACTTTGATGATAATATGATATCAGAATTTAAAAAGTGGAAAATTGTTGAAAGCAGTGTTCGTGATGAATCTAGCCATGTGACTTTTTATGTGTTCAGCAAAAATTAATAAACATCTGTGGTAACTAAAATAGAAGAAATCAGAACTGCACACAAACTATTGCAACTTCTAGTTTGGACCAGACAAACTATACTATAGGCTAATGGCCAAACGACCAATTACATATGCAAGAGTTAGACTGACGAACAGATACATCTTGAGAAAATATTTAAGCAGGCTGCTAAGAATAGCACAAGGGAAAATATTTCATTCTGCTACTACTTAGCATGACATCATTCTCATCTATGAGCAGGCACAGACATCAAATCGGAATGAGGAAGGGGCCCACGTCATCAGTCATCTGACAAGCTAGAGGGAGAAGCACGGACATCAAATTGGAATGAGGAAGTACCATCAAAAGGAACTGAGGAGTGTGAAGGGAATGGAAAGATACTTAGAAAGGGATGATGAAGCAAGGCATACAAAAGAGATCAAAGAGGCATGCTGCCATGAGAGTGCTACGGCAGGTAGCCAGGTGAGCAACAGCTTAGCAAAGGGTCATATAGAAAATCTTGGAATCCTCTGTTTTTCATTTGCTACTTGAGAAAAGGTATTAGAAAGGAAAACAACATCGACAATGAAAAGTTCATTTTATATACCTCAAACATGCAGAAGATAAGCTTACCTGATGAACCAATACATCATAATAGCACATCTGACCAGGCAGACATCTTATGCCTTCTGCAAAAGTTCAGCCCCATCATGCTCACCACAAACGGCTGTTTCTAAAAGGATAAAAAGGTCAAACAATCAATAAGAATAACAAAGAATATGCAAATCTTAGTGTTAACTGTTTTATTGTATGGATATTCATATAGTAAATTCATAAGAGACAATATGCTACATAGTCCAATGTAGATAAAAACAACACTGCTACAGATTTTTTGATAATGAAGATACCCCACCCTATCACAGAACTCACAACATATTAGAACAATGATAACACAGAAAAGATCGGTTCGGATTTGTGTATCTCTTAGGAGTCCGCGAAGGACACTCTTTCTGTTACTTCTCGAGTGACCTCCATCGGCACTTCTTAAATCAGCGTTGTGTTTGCCAAAGCGAAACATTGCAGGCCGCGTCCAGGAAATCATCCAGCTTGTCACGAGCATTCACCTGACATGCTAAACTAGATACTGCTAACAAATATTTTTCTGGCTCTGAAGCATTACATAAAACCATCCGGCTTTGTATGTGTTGAGGATGCCCCCACTGAAGCATCGACACAAAAAACCACAGAATAATATCTGTATGTCGAAGAGATCATCAAGCAGAAAATTAAATAATTCTGAGGACACTACTAAAAATTGTTAGCTTAGTACCAAAGGATGTGAACAACATTTTACGTCAACCAATTACCGAAAACTAACTTGATTTCGTTATACACACATTGTAAAGCATGCTATTACCTGCAGTATAGACACTTTCCAATGGATGACAATGCGATGTGGTTTCCCTTCTAGACAGTCTTTTGAACCGCAGTGGCTGAAGCTGGACCGCAAAGAGGCCCATCCATGTCCCCACGAACACCATATTATTTTCCTCAGCAAACCCTAGTATTCTTATCTTGTCATCCTGCCTCGTCGTGATCCTCATCTGGAATCGGGGGAGGATTCAGGTGAAGTAGTTTGTCCAGTTCAATGGTTCTTCCCAACCACCATGAAGCAACACCATCGCAATCGGTCTTTCTCTCCCACAATTGTGTGGTGAATTCCGACAAATAGAGGAAACCCAGACCACCACTATCTGCCCGTATAACCGTGAAGTAATATTCAACAATGTTTTAAATAGCGGGCTATGGAAAATAGCGGCGGGCCTCAAAATCAGTTATAGCAGAGCTAAAGCGGGCTATAGCGGGCTATTTGTGAAGGCGACCATTTAGCGGCACCGTGCTGAAAAGGCTATAGCCGGCTATTTAAAACTATGATTCAAACACATCGTCAGGCTCCTGTATCACAGCTAGGATCTGATTCCTAAGATCATATTCAATGATACTTGATGAACCAAAACCAGTGAGAGTCCAGTAAAGGGAGCTGCCAACCCGAACAGCGGGCTTAGTAGATATATCGGTGGTGGTGCCAAGTATGCTCCGGCTAGACCCGAATGGAATCGGTGTTGAGATGTTGTTAGTTGTTACCCCACACGCCGGTCTCCGACGAGTAAACGCAGGCGAGCGCCTCTTGTCTATGTTCTATGCCGTGGTTGCTACAAAGACCACCTGGAAGTGTCGGATGTCTCCGGCGGCACGAAGCACGGCACCGTTGATCTTGGTTTTGTTTGTGTCTAACTGCGCGGGAACGGCGACGCGGTGCTGGTCGCCAGTGATGGGGTCCCACACAATGAACTGGCGCTGCGTCTAGTCGGAGATGAGTACGAGCCCATGGCGGGAGTTGAGGAGACTGAAGCGGTTGACATCACCCAACGGCAAGGAGAAGCGTCTGCAGGGGACACGATCAGGGGCCATGAGAGTAGGCACGAAAGAGATGTTGTGAAATCTTGTTTCGAAGAAACCGAGGAGGGGAGGGCTCGGTCGGTGGTGGATGCAGAAGCGGCGGAGGAAGCCGGGGTCGGAGGCGAGGCGGCGCCAGCGCTTGTAGACGAGCGAGGCGCGGGGGATGGAGGAGGGCTACGGAGGCGGAGGAGGATCTCGGAGAGCAAGTCGTCGTTGTCCAGTGGCGCGCCGCCCTGGGCGAGCGGCGGCGGCTACGGCCGGCCGTCTCGCGCCTCGGCCCCCTCCTCAATGTCATGATGTGGAGAGCCCAAAACTAAGGCCCACGATGGGTGCTCAATATTGATAGTGGCAGGAAACCCTCGTAAAGGCCCACGACTATGCTAAAGCTTCAGGACAGAGAATTACAAAGACAAGTCTTTCTTATTTTTCAGCAAGGGTTGTCCAGAGGGGATAAGAGCGGCTATAAAGAACATTCTTAATGTCCCTAATGAACAGTTGAATGAGAAATATCTTGGTATGCCATCTGATGTGGGAGTTTTAAAAAATGGTGCATTTAAATATCCGAAGGATCGTTTGTGGGGTAAAATACAAGGTTGGATGGAAAAACTTTTATCAGCAGCTGGAAAAGAGGTTCTTATTAAATCGGTAGCTCAAGCTATCCCGGTCTACTCAATGTCATGTTTCAAGCTTCCAAGAGGATTGTGCAAGAGCCTGACTTCAATGATTAATGCATTTTGGTGGGGTAGCAAAAGGGGACAACGCAAGCTGTATTGGGTATCATGGGAAGTCATGAGTATGCCCAAGTATATGGGAGGTTTAGGCTTTAGAGATTTTGAAATTTTCAATCTTGCGCTATTGGCTAGACAGGCCTGGAGAATTCTTCAATGTCCAGAATCTTTGAGTGCTAGAATACTTAAAGCAGTTTACTTCCCGGGAGGTGACTTGCTATCGGCTGAACTTGGTAACCACCCATCCCAGATTTGGCGCTCAGTCTTAGAGGGGCGAGATACTCTAAAGATGGGTCTCATCCGAAGGGTGGGAACAGGCGCGACGACAGATATTTGGAATATGAACTGGATTCCGAGGAAAGAAAACATGAGACCTATTGTCTCGTTGGTCGATCAACCCCCACAACTAGTATCTGAATTGCTGGATCAAGGGAACGCTAGATGGAATTCTGAGCTGATACAACAGGTGTTCCTACCATACGATGCTAGTGCCATCTTGCAAATCCCAGTATGCACACGGAATATCGAGGATTTCTAGTCGTGGGCTTTTGAGAAGAATGGGATATTTTCAGTTCGTTCGACATATAGGATGATAATGGAAACAAAAAAGAGGAGGGAAGATTGGCTGGAAGAACGGCCTGGGGCTTCTGACATGAGCAACATAGCAAAATCTTGGGCCTCCCTTTGGAACACCGTGGTGCCAGCAAAAGTTAAAGTTTTTCTTTGGAGGTTAACACAAAATTCTATACCCACAGAAGATGTCCGCAAGAACAGGAATATGTCGCCTAAGGATGAATGTTTTGCTTGTGGAGCTAGCGACTCTTGGCGGCATAGTTTACTGGAATGTACCACGGCTCGGTGTGTTTGGGCGCTGGTTGATCCTGAGTTGCTGGAGCATATGATAGAAACAAGGGAAGCATCAGCTGAAAGTTGGTTGTTCTCTATGTTTGAGACCCTAAAACATGATGAATTAACTCAGATGGTAGTCACGCTATGGGCCATTTGGTACACACGGAGAAAGCTGATTCATGAGTCCATTAGCCAAAGCCCATATGAAACATATTCATTTGTCAAGAGATTTATCTCCGAGCTCGATCAGCTAAGCGGTTCTTCGGTACCACAAGTAAGAACGAGTCTGCCGGGCCAGCCGAGGGGAAAATGGATTGCGCCAAAGGATGGTCACGTCAAGATTAATGTAGATGCTGGGGTGTCAGTTCCTCACAATATGGGAGTAGCAGCTGCAGTCTGCCGGAGTCAGGAAGGAGTATATCTTGGATCATCTCTGTTGGCAGTACAAGGTCTTCTCAATCCGGCAGTATTAGAAGCTCTTGCATGTAGGGAGGCGCTGGCTCTTGCTCAAGATTTGGGAGTGCAGAATATTCAAGTAGCTTCAGACTGTCAGCAAGTTGTCAACCATATCCATCAAGGAGTCGGAGGAGAGGATGGAGGAATCATTAAAGAGATTGTAGAAAGCCTTAGAGTTTTTTCAGCATGTAATTTCTATTTTGAATCTCGAATTTCCAATGTGGAAGCTCATAGACTTGCTAGGTTTGGTGTCTCTCTTCCACAAGGGAGACATATTTGGCTAGGATTTCCTCATGATCCTATTGTTGTAGCTGTAAACATTATAGTTGATCAATAAAACCTAGTTTTTTCGCTCAAAAAAGGAAACCCTCGTACAAGCAAGTCGAAAGGAATAATTGGCACTATAACCCAACACCAAACATAAAAAACAGGAGAGGCCACCCCTAACATAGTACAACCAAGATATTGAAGAGGATCAAAGCCGTGCCGCTATGAGAAACCACCGGATCCCAAGGCCCCGAACACACCGAGAGTCATCTCCAGAAAGGGCCAACTTGCCGTTCAGACAGCCCCTTGCTCGAGGCCATGAAGCACCACTCCTACCGGGAGACAGCAAGGACCAAGAAAGGAGACCACGGGGACACATCTATATGATAGGAGAACACCGGTTCCTCCCTTCGCTAGAGACGAAGACATACTAAGCCAAGGAAGAGGCAAGCCCGACGCCATAAGCCATCTGCAACCGAGAGGGACCGGGGGTCCACGAGGACGCCCTCAAGAGGGTGATGACGCCATGCGCCACCGTCATTGAGTTTGAGGGACGGACTAGGGTTTTCACCTCGGACCCCTGGCACCATGAGGGACCCAAAGCAACCCCCCCACCCAAGCGACATTGGTAAGTGCCGCTGTTGTTGGCGCTAGTGCGCATAGCTTTCGCTCGGACCCACACAAGTGCCACCCGCAGCGCCAAGGTTGCCAACCCAACACACATGGGGAACAGCCATCCGCGCGACCCTCCAGATCCAGACCAGGGGATCACCATCGCCGAAGCCACAACGACACCCGCGCCACCTGCCACCCCTCCCCTTGCTACCACGTAGCTAAGAAGTGGGGCCACCACTGCTGCCACGATGCACGCCATAGAACCATCCATGTAGCCTCACCATCATGGGCCGCCGCCCAGCATCCAAGACGAACCCAACAGGGTGACCGAGACCCAAGAAGTCAAACACGAACAACATCAAAGCGGAACCGTTGTCGGTCAGGACCAGACATCCTCAATGCATGTCCACGCATAGGGAGCCCCACCTCGACCAGGGCGTGGATCATTGGGGTCAGCCAGCATCATTGCTGAGGCAACCCAAATAGATAGGCCACCGAAGCAATGGGCCTCCATGGGCCGGATCTAGTCCAGCCCTCAAGGCCCTCTGCAACCTAACCGTATACTCACCACACCACCAGGCGCCAAAAATCCTGCACACCACCATCTCCGCCACCAGCCATGGCCTAGCCCAAGCCCTCCCCCCCGACGCCGCGTGCCAATGAGGACGATGCTTCGCATCACCCGACTGCGCCGCCACCCAATCGCCCGAAGTGGTTAGACAGCCATTGAAGTGCCAAGACCGAGCACACCGGGGCTTGACTTCGTGCCATCACCACGCACCCAACACGTAGCTCACAACAGTCCATCGAACCAAGCCCTGCCGCCGCTCGCATAGTACAACACCACCTTCCACCTCTCACAGCTTCCAGCCAATGGGTTCAGACGGCCACTAGCAAGCCGCTCACAGCCACATCTGAGACCCCAGCCGCCGAGGCCACCCCCCCTTGCCAGATCCAGAATAGGGGTTCACTACTAGGAAATAGCTTATAGGTAGATGCTTACTAGTAGCGTGGGGTAGGGTGCAAGCGCTACTGGTAACTAGTATCAACTCCGGTCCAAACCCAACGCCACAGGTACGAATTAGTAGCAGTGTGGGCTAAGCAAACCGGTGCTACTACTAAGTGGTCCCCATGGTACCCCCAAGGAAGGCCACGGTAGTAGCGGTACAAAACCCGCGCTACAACTAACTCTATAGCAGTAGCGCGGCCTAGATACCACGCGTTGCTACTGTATATACACGGGGCCAACAGGTGGGCCCTTTTAGCAGCAGCGTGAGTCCATGTGTCCGCGCTACAGGTATCGAGCTTAGCAGTAGCGTTGGCCTCGTGCCCCGCGCTACTACTAAGAATCTCTTATCCTCTCTCCCGGCCATTCGTTTTCCTCACTCTCACTTCTCACTCTCACGCTCTCCTCGCCGTCGCTGTTGCCCGCCGTCGTTGTCGCCCCCGCACCTCCTCCACCGAGGTATTTCTCTCCTCCCTCCTCCCTCCTTCATCCCACATGCCCACGATGAGCATCTTATTTCTCATCTCACTCTGTTATTCCTGCATTGGTGTTGTTAGATGGATGGATGGTGTATTGCATATATGTTGTACTGTCAATTTTGTTATTGGTACTGTGCATAATTTTTTGCCTAAAGTAAGATTAGTTGAGGTCATGGATCAAGTAACATAGCAGTAGCAAGATTAGTTGATGTTGTATATAAGCCCTAATTAGCCGAGGTCAATTGGATTGAGTTCCAATTAGTTGCTCATCGTGGATGATCCAAGTAGAAAGCTTCAGTAGTATGATAGATTTTGGGTGGTTCTTCAACCATTGGTTTAGCGGGTACAACTATTTTTTTTGGTATTTTGCGTTTCCTACCCATAACTGAAGATAGAAAGAAAAAGCACAAAATAAAAACTATTAGTGATAAAGCAAACAAGCACACACGAGAAAATTCACCCCACGCTATTGCTCCCCGGCAACGGCGCCAGAAAAAAGGTCTTGATAACCCACAAGTATAGGGGATCGTTTGTAGCCTTCTTCAATAAATAAGAGTGTCAAACCCAACGAGGAGCTAAAGGTAGAACAAATATTCCCTCAAGTTCTATCGACCACCGATACAACTCTACGCACACTTGACGTTTGCGTTACCTAAAACAAGTATGAAACTATTTTGCAAGAATAAAACTACGAGTACTTTGCGAGAATAAAACTACGAATAAATTGCAAGGTAATAAAAGTGGATAGTTTTTGTCAATAATAAAGTCATTTGTCCCTACTCTATTGATAACAAGTACCGGTAAGCATTATTGCAATTTTATATGAGGGAGAGGCATGAGCTAACATAATTTCTCTACTTGGATCATATGCACTTATGATTGGAACTCTAGCAAGCATCCGCAACTACTAAAGATCATTAAAGTCGTGAAACCCAACCATAGCATTAAGTATCAAGTCCTCTTTATCCCATACGCAACAACCCACCTACTCGGGTTTAAGCTTCTGTCACTCTCGCAACCCACCATAAGTGAATCATGAATGTATTGCAGCACCCTACAGCGGGGGCCCCTCCGTTTGCGCGACACGGAGGGCACCATAGGACAGCACCATAAATAAAATATACAATCATACCAACCAAGATCACGATTAACCCATAGGACAAAACGGATCTACTCAAACATCATAAGATAACCATAGATCATTGGGAAATAATATATGGAGTTGAGCACCATGTTTAAGTAGAGATTACAGTGGGGAGAAGGGGTGTTACATCGCTGCATAGAGGGGGAGAGAGTTGGTGTTGACGGTAGCAAGATTGTTGATGTAGATCGCTGTCATGATCCTTGCGCCAGCGGCACTCCGGCGCCACCGGGAGAGAGGGGGAAAGAGCCCCCCTCCTTCTTCTTCTTCCTTGGCCTCCCGCCTAGATGGGAGGAGAGTTCCCCCTCTGGTCCATGGCCTCCATGGCGGCGGAGGGGCGGGAGCCCCTCCGAGATTGGATCTCCCTCTCTGTTCTCTTCTGTTTCGCCTCCCCCAGATCCGGCACTTCACTGTTTCTTAAATTCCCGGAGATCCGTAACTCCGATTGCGCTGAAATTTTTACACGATTTTTTCCATAAATTATCTTTCTTGCGCCAGAAGAAGGGCCCCAACCGCCTTACGAGGAGGGCATAAGACACTTGGGCGCGCCTGGCACCCCCTGGCGCGCCCTGGTGTATCTTGGGGGCTGTGGGCCCCCGTTTGCATTGATTCCACCACCCAAAAATCACTTATATTCCAAAATAATTCTTCATAAATTTTTATCGCGTTTGGACTTCGTTTGATATGGATTTTCTGCGAAAAAAACATGCAACAAACAGGAACTGGCACTGGGCACTGGATCAATAGGTTAGTCCAATAAATCATATAAAAAGTTGCCAAAAATATGTGAAAGTTGTATAATATTGGCATGGAACAATCGAAAATTATAGATACAACAGAGACGTATCAGCATCTCCAAGCTTAATTCCTGCTCGTCCTCGAGTAGGTAAATGCTAATTTTTTTTGATGTGGAATGCTACCTAGCATAATCTTGATCATATGTCTAGTCATGGCATGAATATTAAGACATAAGTGATTCAAAACAGTAGTCTATAATTTGACATAAAGACATCAATACTCAGGCATCCCAACAAACAATCATGTCTTTCAAAATATCAACGCTAAAGAAAGCTATCCCTACAAAATCATATAGTCTTGTCATGCTCTGTCTTCTTAACACAAAGTATTTATCATGCACAACCCCGATGACAAGCCGAGCAATTGGTTCATTCTTTTTAACGTGCTTCAGTCTTTTCAACCCTCATGCAATACATGAGCGCAAGCTATGGATATAGCACTATAGGTGGGATAGAGTATGATGATAGGAGTAAATATAGAGAAGACAAAAAAGCAAGAAAGTCTCACATCGACGCGGCTAACCAACGGGCTATGGAGATGCCCATCAATTGATATCAATGCGAGGAGTAGGGATTGCCATGCAAAAAATGCACTTAGAGCTATAAGTGTATGAAAGCTCAATATGAAAAATTCCCACTAGTTTATGAAATTGACAACATAGGAGACTTTCTATATGAAAAACATGGTGCTACTTTGAAGCACAAGTGTGGAACTAGCATGCCCCTTCTCTCTTTATTTCTTTATTTCTTTTCTTTTTTTTTCCTTTTTCTTCTTCTTTTTTTTATTTTTTTTTCTCTCATTGTCCGGAGTCTCATCCCGACTTGTGGGGGAATCATAGTCTCCATCATCCTTTCCTCACTGGGAAATGCTCCAATTATGAAAATTGATGATCATCACACTTCTATTTACTTATAATTCAACAAAAGTAAAAATTACAACTCGATACCTATAACAAAATATGACTCTATATGAATACCTCTGGCAGTGTACCAGGATGTGCAATGATCTAGCGTAACATGTATGAAAAATGATGAACGGTGGCTGAGCCACAACTACTATGTCAGCTATATGATCATGCAAAGCAATATGACAATGAATGCTCAAGTCATCAAAACGGAGGCGATGGAAGTTGCATGGCAATATATCTCGGAATGGCTATGGAAAGGCCATAATAGGTAGGTATGGTGGCTGTTTTGAGGAAGATATAATAAGGCTTATGTGTGATAGAGCGTATCATATCACGGGGTTTGGATGCACCTGCGAAGTTTGCACCACATCTCGAAGTGAGAAAGGGCAATGCACGGTACCGTAGAGGCTAGCAAATTGCGGAAAGGTAAGAGTGCGTATAATCCATGGACTCACATTAGTCATAAAGAACTCATATACTTATTGCAAAAGTTTATTAGCCCTCGAAGCAAAGTACTACTACGCATGCCCCTAGGGGGATAGATTGGTAGGAAAAGACCATCGCTCATCCCCGACCGCCACTCATAAGGAAGACAATCAATAATAAATCATGCTCCAACTTCATAGCATAACGAGAGACTACACGTGAATGCTTCGGGAACCACAAACCTTAACACCAATATTCTTACTAACCACAACCGTTTACTAGTACCTCCCACATATTCCATCTCTATATCGCAAAACTATTGCAAGGAATCAAACATATTATATTCAATGATCCATAAGTTTTATGTAGGATTTTATGACTAACCATGCAAATGACCAATTCCTGTTGACTCTCTAAATAGGTATAAGTGAAGCATGAGAGTTTAATTCTTTCTACAAAATATCATGCTCTAATAAATATAAGTGAAGCAAAAGATCTTTCTACAAATAACGGTTTTCTATGTGAAGAGAAACAGGAAATCCAAACTTCAAATGATATAAGTGAGGCACATGAAGCATTCTATAAAGCCACACTCAAAAGATATAAGTGAAGTGCAATGAGCATTCTATAAATCAACCATGGACTATCTCATACCAGCATGGTGCATAAAAGAAAAATGAAAACTAAACACAAAAGATGCTCCAAGATTTACACATGTTACATGAACGAAACGAAGACGAAAACATACCGATACTTGTTGAAGAAAGATGGGATGCCTTCCGGGGCATCCCCAAGCTTAGATGCTTGAGTCTCCTTGAATATTTACTTGGGGGTGTCTTGGGCATCCCCAAGCTTGAGCTCTTGCCTCTCCTCCTTCTCCTCATATAGGGACCTCCTCAATCTTTGATCACATTATCCACACAAAACTCAACAAAAAACTCGGTAAGATCCGTTAGTATAATAAAGCAAATCACTACTCTAAGTACTGTTGCAAACCAATTCATATTTTGTTTTTTCATTGTAGATACTGTAATATAACATTTCCATGGCTTATACCACTGATAAAAATCGGTAGTTTCTTCAAAACAAGCAAAACAATGCATCAAAAACAGAATCTGTCTTAAACAGGACAGTCTGTAGCAATCTGAACACCTACCATACTTCTGTTCTCCAAAAATTCTGAAAAATTAGGAAAAAAATAAAAATTTTGTATAGCAATACTTTGCAAAAAGTTTCAGAAACTTTTGACGTTCCAGTAAAAAATGTAAAATCACGCACTACAGCCAAAGTTTCTGTTTTTGCACCGCACATACGAACAAGCAATCTACTCATCCTAAAGGCAAATCTTGGCACAATAATTTTACAATACAAAGGATTTGTACAAGGGGATAATTTTTTTAAAGTTTCTATAATTAAGATTCACAAAGTTTCCATGGGCATGAACAAAGTTCAAGGCTAGCTCCCACTTTCACAATGCTCGTCCCTCTCACTTTCACTTTTCTTTTTGTGAAGTTTTAAGTTCCCCTCTATATTTTTTGTTTTTAAACTTTATAAAAGCACTCAACAGAAATAAATGAATCTCTAAAACTTCCGGGTTGTCTCCCTGGCAGTGCTTTCTTTAAAGCCATTAAGCTAGGCATAAAGTGCTCAAGTAGTGGATTCACCCGGATCCCAAGGTATATCGAAGCCAATTTTAATTAACAATGATTTGGCATTTAGTAGTGAGCACAAAGCAACATATATCATGCAATGACGAAGTCTAACTCTCTTCCTATGCATCGGCATGTCATAAAAGAACAATTCATGCACATCAAGTAAAGGCCAATACATAGCATAAGCAGTTTCTTGCAATTTTTTCGTGTTGGAAACATAGAGAGGTGGGGATATAGTTCCTCTATCATAATAATTGCAAGTAGGAGCAGCAAACACATGCATATTATATTCATCAAAATCATCATGTGCAACGGTAAAAGGCAACCCATCAATATAATCCTTAATAAGAACAAACTTCTCCAATATAGTGTAGTTTGGAGAATTCAAAAAGATAATAGGACTATCATGTGTGGGTGCAATAGCAACAATTTCATGTTTAACATAAGGAACAATAGCAAGTTCATCTCCAATAGCATAATTCATATTGGCATCATGGCCACAAGCATAGCAAGCATCAAGTTCATCAAAAAGGGACATTTCAAAAGAATCAACTAGATCATAGCAATTATCATAGCATTCATCCTTCGGTAAGCATGAAGGGAAATTAAACAATGTATGATTTAAAGAGTTACTCTCATTGGAAGGTGGGCACGGGTAGCTAATCCGCTCTTCCTCCTTTTGTTCTTCGCTCTCCTCATCATCTTTTTCATCCAATGAGCTCATAGTTTCATCAATTTCTTCTTCCATAGACTCCTGCAAAATGTTAGTCACTTCTTGGACAGCGGAGAAGTACTCAATATATTCTTTAACATAAGCATTGGAAGCATAGTTTTCATAGCAATATTTAAGTATGGCAAAAAATTTAGATTTGTAAAGAGTAGCATCATACTTTTCAATCAAAGAAGCAATTTCATAAGCACCTTTAAAAGCAACAAATTCTTCAATTTGTTCAACATCATAGTAATTATAAACACCTTTGGCATAAGAAGATACGATTCCATTATCCTTAAACTCACATTGGAAGGGAAGGTGTTTTTTAGGGTCTTCAGAACAACAAGTAAAATCATGTATTTCACATAAATTCAGAGCATAGCAATACAAACTATTCATATGATGCCATAAAAGTTTCCTTTTTTGAGATAAGCGGTGTCACACATAATAAGCATGCTCATTTAATGATTTTATCCCAACTAAGCTAGTTGGGTTTTCAGCACGAGCACAAATGGATCGAAGATGATCCAAGTAGAAAGCTTCAGTAGTATGATAGATTTTGGGTGGTTCTTCAACCATTGGTTTAACGGGCACAACTAATTTTTTTGGTATTTTGCGTTTCCTACCCATAACTAAAGATAGAAAGAAAAAGCACAAAATAAAAACTACTTAGTGATAAAGCAAACAAGCACACACGAGAATATTCACCCCACGCTATTGCTCCCCGGAAATGGCGCCAGAAAAAAGGTCTTGATAACCCACAAGTATAGGGGATCGTTTGTAGCCTTCTTTGATAAATAAGAGTGTCGAACCCAACGAGGAGCTAACGGTAGAACAAATATTCCCTCAAGTTCTATCGACCAACGATACAACTCTACGCACACTCGACGTTTGCTTTACCTAAAACAAGTATGAAATTATTTTGCAAGAATAAAACTACGAGTACTTTGCGAAAATAAAACTACGAATAAATTGCAAGGTAATAAAAGTGGATAGCTTTTGTCAATAAGAAAGTCATTTGTCCCTAGGCAATCGATAACAAGTACCGGTAATCATTCTTGCAATTTTATATGAGGGTGAGGCATGAGCTAACATACTTTCTCTACTTGGATCATATGTACTTATGATTGGAACTCTAGCAAGCATCCGCAACTACTAAAGATCATTAAGGTCATGAAACCCAACCATAGCATTAAGTATCAAGTCCTCTTTATCCCATACGCAACAACCCACCTACTCGGGTTTAAGCTTCTGTCACTATCGCAACCCACCGTACGCGAATCATGAACGTATTGCAACACCCTACAGCGGGGGCCCCTCCGTTTGTGCGACACGAAGGGCACCGTAGGACAGCACCATAAATAAAATATACAATCATACCTACCAAGATCACGATTAACCCATAGGACAAAACGGATCTACTCAAACATCATAAGATAACCATAGATCATTGGGAAATAATATATGGAGTTGAGCACCATGTTTAAGTAGAGATTATAGTGGGGAGAAGGGTTGTTACACCGCTGCATAGAGGGGGAGAGAGTTGGTGTTGATGGTAGCAAGATTGTTGATGTAGATCGACGTCACAATCCTTGCCCCGACGGCACTCCGGCGCCACCGAGAGAGAGGGGGAGAGAGCCCCCCTCCTTCTTATTCTTCCTTGGCCTCCCCCCTAGATGGGAGGAGAGTTCCCCCTCTGGTCCATGGCCTCCATGGCGGCGGAGGGGCGGGAGCCCCTCCGAGATTGGATCGCCCTCTCCGTTCTCTTCTGTTTCGCCTCCCCCAGATCTGGCCCTTCACCGTTTCTTAAATTCCCCGAGATCCGTAACTCCGATTGCGCTGAAATTTTTACACAATTTTTTTCCATAAATTATATTTCTTGCGCCAGAATAAGGGCCCCAACCTCCTTATGAGGAGGGCATAAGACACCTGGGTGCGCCTGGCACCCCCTGGTGCGCCCTGGTGTATCTTGGGGGCTGTGGGCCCCCGTTTGCATTGATTCCACCTCCCAAAAATCATATATATTCCAAAATAATTCTCCGTAAATTTTTATCGCGTTTGGACTTCGTTTGATATGGATTTTCTGTGAAACAAAAAATATACAACAAACAGGAACTGGCACTGGGCACTGGATCAATAGGTTAGTCCAATAAATCATATGAAAAGTTGCCAAAAATATGTGAAAGTTGTATAATATTGGCATGGAACAATAAAAAATTATATATACGACAGAGACGTATCAATGTTGTCCAAATTTTAGTGTTGATACCTTGTACTAATGCACATGATCTTGAGGTTATAGATCATTTTAGTGTTGATGCTATTTAAGTTTAAGTGTTGATAGTTTTGAACCTTTTCGGGCACTCAATATGTAAAATGATTTTGCAGGGAACTACGAGTGGCCTATATTTTTTTAGAATGTCGATTCATTTCTGTTTTGGCAAATTCCGGGTGCTCGATATGTCCTATTTTTAGCAAAGGTAATGCCGAAATTTTCCAAGAATTTGACATGACTTGTGCTAGAATATAGGAAATATCGAGTGCCCTGGATTTGCCAGAATGGGAATTAAATGACATTCTGGCAAAACATAGGCCATTTTTAATGTCATTACTCGATATATGTAATAGGTTGACTTTTAGTCTGTCGGGGCTCCTTGTGTGACTTTCAGGCAGTTCTTAAAGGAAGGATCCCGACTGTTGTCGTGGTGGTCGTTTCCTCCTCTTCTACTCGTGATATACCTTGGTAATACACGAGGGAAGGGGGGAAATGATTTTTCCTCCTCTTACTCTCTAATATATTCGACCGTCGATGATGGTCTCTCCTCCCTTCGTTCCCGAGTGCATGACACCAAAATGTCTAGCACACATAAACGAAAAAGAAGCAACCCCCACGACAATAGTCGGGATTCTTCCTCTCTCATATTTCGACCGCATATGGTGGACACTCCATCACAGATATATCGATCATTGGTGATGGTCATTTCTCCCTTCACCCATGCATTACAAGGTATAGCACGAGAATAAGAGATGGAAATGACCCCAACGACAATAGTCGGGATCTTTCCTTCAAGAACTGCCTGAAAGGCACACAAGGAGCCCCAACAAACTGAAAGTCAACCTGTTACATATGTCGAGTAAAGACATAAAAAACGGCCTATGTTTTACCAGAATGTCGTTTAATTCCCTTTCCAGCAAATCCAGGGAACTCGATATTTCCTATATTCTATCACAAGTCATGCCGAAAGTCTCAGAAAATTTCGGCATGACCTTTACTAAAAATAGGACATATCGAGTGCCCGGAATTTGCCGGAACAGAAATGAATCAACATTCCGGTAAAACATAGGCCACTAGTAGTTCCTTGCAAAATCATTTTATATATCAAGTGCCAAAAAAGGTTAAAAATTATCAACATTGAAACTTAAATAGCATCAACACTAAAATGATCTATAACCTCAAGATCTTGTGCATTAGTACAAGGTATCAACACATAAACTTGGACAAAAAGTAGAATGAAATTTTCGAAATACAAAAACTCACCTGAACTGTTAAAATTGCAACTAATATTATGACCTATCTACCATTCTATCAAAATTTTAGGCTTATCCTAGCTAGACCTTCTTCAAAGCTCATTTATGCCTAAAGTTTTTTTTGGACAAAACTTAACTCAAACTCAATTCAATTGACCTCAGCTAGTGAATTAGATAACCTTGATAATAGAGGAGGCAAATGAATTAGATGTGGGCTCGCGGTTTATATACCACAACAACAACTAAGCTTGCAGCAACTAATTCAAACTCAATCCAATTGACCTTGGCTAATAGGGCCTATATACAACAACAACAACTAATCTTGCTACTGCTATGTTACTTGATCCATGACCTCAACTAATCTTACTTTAAGCAGAAATTTATGCACAGTACCAATAACAAAATTGACAGTACAACATCTATGCAATACACCATCCATCCATCTAATAACCCAATTCAGGAAGAACAGAGAGAGATGAGAAAGAAGATGCTCACCATGGGCATGTGGGAGGAAGGAGGGAGGGAGGAGAGAAATACCTCGGTGGAGGAGGTTCGGGGGCGACAGCGACGGTGGGCGACGGCGAGGAGAGCGCGAGAGTGAGAAGTGAGAGTAAGGAAAACAGATGGCCAAGAGAGAGGATAAGAGGAGCTTAGTAGTAGCACGGACACGAGAACAATGCTACAGCTAAGCCCCATACCTGTAGCACAGACACATGGACCCGCGCTGCTGCTAAAAAAGGGGCCCACTTGTCGGCCCCATGTATATACAGTAGCAGTGCGTGGTATCTAGGTCGCGCTACTGCTATAGAGTTAGTTGTAGCGCGGGTTTTGTACCCCAGAGTACTATTGTGGCCATCCCAAGGGGTACCATGGGGACCACTTATTAGTAGTAGCGTCGGTTTGCTTAGCCCTCGCTGCTACTAATTCGTACCTGTAGCGTTGGGTTTGGACCGGCGCTCCTACTTGTTAACAATAGCTCTTGCACCCTACCCAGCACTACTAGTAAGCGTCTACCTATAAGCTATTTCCTAGTAGTGAAGACACCGCGCTCCACCACCACCCGAGCAGAGGGGAGAGCGAGCCCTACCGCCACCAGCTCCAACCGGGCTTCGCTTAACGGCGTGAATCAGTGGCGGCGAAGAGGGAGGGAGGAGGATGGGGGGCCTAGCTGGTGGCGCACTAGGGTTTCCCCAATCGCCACTGGGGCGACGCGGCAGGGAGAGAGGAGTTATATGTTCAAATTGCCTTGGTCCAACACAAAATTTTGTTTCAAAAACTCTCTACTGCAAAAATGGTAAACCTTAACCGCAACTTTTAATGATAATATGATATGAAACATAAAAGTCTGCAATTTGTGTTAAATCTAGTCATGTAAATTTTTATCATGTGTTCAATACAAATTATTAAGCATCTATGATAACTAAATTAGAAGAAACTAGTCGCTGCTTGGAATGCGGCAAAGGCAAATCTAAGCTCCTGTGAGGATTTGTCACGACGGCAAATGTCCTTGTCCGTGAAAAGATCGTCCTATGGGAGTTTGAAGATGTGTTTCTTCCAGATCATCTCCTCCTAAAGCACTTGTTTCATCATTTCTCTTGGCATGTAATTAATGGAAATTTGATGGCTACACTCGTTTCATCATTTCTCTTGGCATGTAATTAATGGTAATTTGATGGCTACAGTATCTGTCACAGTGGTGTGTTTTAACTTTGTGTCGAATTAAAAGTCAGTTTTAGAATAAAAGGGATGGGATTAGACTGGAGAGAAAGCATTGCAACATTTAGTCTGGATAAGACAAACTATAATATACGATAATGACCAATTACATATGAGAGAGAAATCAATAAAACTATAAGATATGACGAGGAAATCTTTAAGCGAACATCCTAAGAATATCATAATTGTCCATATAACTTTAATAACCACAAGCAAACGATAGATAGTAGTATAAGATCCAAACAGGACATGCTCTTAGAATATTTATCCAAGATGTAGCACTAGGTATTATAACAACCTGATAGGTAAAGTGCAATGTGAAAAGGCCTAGCTAGAAATCTGCGGTTAACAAAAGGAAATTAGAAGCCAAAATGCCCAGGTGTCGTTAGTTACATATTACTTGCATAGAGGGACAATAAACAAATCACACTAGGGCTCCTATGATTCAAAGGATTTTCATAGGAATTTTGGGGGATTAGAATCCTTAGGAATTTTTCCTATGTTGGTTGTTTCATTCATAGGATTGAATCCTATCGAAATTTTTCCTAAGGATTTCTTTGTACGATTTCTCATAGGATTTCTAGCATCCACTCAAACCTCTTTGAAAGAGTCCTTTGTTTTTCCTATGATGCAATCAAACAACCCAAAATTCTGTAGGACTGAAATCAGCATGACATTCCAATCCTATATTTTTCCTATTTCCACGTTTTTAGAATCCTACGAATCAAAGAGGCACTTGGACTTTATAGACACATAGCCACATAAAAGATCACAGAACATGCAGCAACCAGTAAAAGCGAGTCCGAGAAATATCCATAAAGCAATTTAGGAAAAGTAGTTCATTCTGCTATTATTTAGTATGACAGCATTCTCATATACGATCAGGCACGAACATTTGTAAAAATAGGGAATGAGGAAGGGTCCCATGTCATCCATCTAAGAAGCTAGAGAGAGAAACACTCGCACCATCTGAGAAATTGGAAGAGTACTAAGGAGGAAGTAAGCTGGCAACAAGGCAGTATGAAAAAAGGGAGGGAAGACAAAAGGGCATGTCCAGCAGCTGGGTGAAGGCATGACGAAGGAAATGGAACGCTTCTAGGGAGGAGATGAGGAAGCAAGACATACAGAAAAGATCCAAGAAGCAGATTGACATCAGAGCATGACAGGATGTAGCCAGGTGACCAACAATTTATTAAAGGGTCATATAGATAATCTTGGAGTCCTCTCTTTCCATTTGGTACTTGTAAAAAAGCAGTATCTATTGCAATAAAAATTACATTTCAGATGCCTCAACTTACATGCAGAATATAAGCTTACCTGATCAACCAATACATCATGATCGTGTATCTGACCAGCTAGTCATTTTATGCATTGTGCAAAAAGTTCTGCTCGACCATATTCCCCGCCAACATTTGTTTCCAGAAGGGTAAGAAGTCAAATAATAAATGATATTCCAAAAAAAAAACAAGTATAACAAGTATATATGAGAAGGCATCAAGGAGATATTTAGATAAACCTGTGGGTGTAATTTTAGGAAGGAAAACAATCTCAGGGTTGAAAGTTGAAACAACATTAGGAATGGGTAGTTAAAACCACACATCTTGTCAACTTCGAGGAAAATCCGTCAAAACAGCATAAGCTCATTAATGCCATAAAAATGAAGAACATGCAGCCTCAAACTACTAGCTAATTAGAAAAGAGAAGCCGTCTAGAACTATTTTAAGCTCATTTCATGACATAGCAAACAACATAAATATCTCATACCATAAATCCTAACATCATAAGTGATAACCTAGAATTCAGATTACGATTATCTGTAAATGAATCTAGGCTGAAAATATGAAATGAACTCAGATTTTTTTAAAGCTGATGCCATTGGACTTACCACTCATAGCAGGACTCTCCCCAAGTGATAAAATGAACAATTATTTCATAAATTTTAAACCAAGTCACTATTATGGATTTACAAATATTAGAAGATCAGCAGGAATAACAAAGTTGAATGACAGAAATGTAACTAGATTAAGTTTCTAACCCTAAAAATTGAGCTACATACATTTGGCATTCTAGTTTTTCATGTAGTCATCTTCAACTTCCAACTGTTATGTATCTTGAGAAAAAATTGACTGCAGCTATGCACTAGCACAACCATATAAAGTTTTTGCATATGTGAATACGCAGGCAACCATGACATTTAGTTCAATTATTATGCAGATAATTTTCTAATCTTGGTGTTGACTGTTTTATTGTATGAATATTTATATGCTAAACTTGACAGGCAGTAAATCTGCTAGACTTAAACCACATTGTCCAATGGTAGTAACAAACTAACAATAATAGTAATATAACATCAGAATATTCAAAAGAAACGCTGCTACATAATTTTCGACAAAGAAGATACCACAACCCCCTCAGCTTGAAGCAGAGAAACCACGCCACAGTAGAACAATGACAGCCGGTCACCTGGTGACATAAACTGAACTAGATACTACTACAAAATAATCTTTTGCTAGCTCAGAAAAAATAAATAAAATGCTGTCACAAAAGGATCGACGCAAAACACTACAGAACAATACGCTATATAATGAAGAAGCATTATAAACAATTGACAACACACTACTTAGAATTGTTAGCTTAGCAATATAATAGCAATATAAACATACTATTACCTATCGTATAGATGCTTTCAAATGGATAGTAGTGAGATATAATGTCGGTTTCGGGTAGCTTTTTCATCTCCAATGACTGGAGATGGATCGCATAGAGGTCATTCAATGTCCACATGAACACCATATTATTTTCCTCGGCAAACCCTCCTATCATTATGTTGTCCTTCTGTGGATTCAGCGGAAGTAATTTGTCCAATTCAATAGTTCTTCCTAGCCTCCATGAAGCAACACCATCCCAATTGCATTCTTGCATGGTGATGTCTGATATGTGGAGCAGACCCAGCCCACCACTATCCGCCTTTATAAGCTTGAAGTGATCTCTATACAGATGTGGCACCTGTATAGTAGCTAGTCTCTGCGTCTCAAAATTAGACTCAAGGATGCCTGATGAACAATTGGTCAGAATTCAGTAAACGAAATCCCCAACCATCACAGCGGGTTCCGTAGAACTTGTTTCGAAAGTAAACATGCTACTTGATTCTTGCTCCCATGAATTGTTTCTTCACAAAATATCCATGCATAGGAAGTGGGTTAGGCTTAAATGTGCTTGCCATGTGATTCATGATGCTCTTTTTCATGTTTCAGTTATTATTCTTATGGGAGCATCATTGAAATCATCATGCCTAGCTTAAAAGGCATCAAAGAAAAGCACTTGTTGGGAGACAACCCAATACTTATACCTACTATTTTTGTGTGTTCACATGATCAAGCTATGATGCGGCTTGAACTATGTCGGTATTTCCCCAAAGAGGAAGGGATGATGCAGCACAGCTACGGTAGGTATTTCCCTCAGTGATGAGACCAAGGTTATCGAACCAGTAGGAGAACTACGCAACACTACGTAAACGGTACCTGCACACAAAGAACAAATACTTACAACCCGACGTGTTAAAGGGGTTGTCAATCCCTTTCGGGTAACGGTGCCCGAAAATGGCGAGTGGACGGGAGACTAATTGAAATAGATTGGATAAATAGATCTCGGAAGAACACAAATAAAATAAAGTGCAGCAAGGTATTTTTGGGTTTTTGGAAATATAGATCTGAAAATAAAAGATGCAAATAAATAAAAAGGCAAATAGCAATATAGATCTGAAAGTATATGATGGAAAATAGACCCGGGGGCCGTAGATTTCACAAGTGGCTTCTCTCGAGAAAAATAGCATACGGTGGGTAAACAAATTACTGTTGGGCAATTGATAGAACTTCAAATAATCATGACGATATCCAGGCAATGATCATTATATAGGCATCACGTCCAATATTAGTAGACCGACTCCTGCCTGCATCTACTACTATTACTCCACCACTACTAGGGAAAACCTTATACACAGAATCTTAGCAGTAGCGCTGGATAAAATGACGTGCTACTGCTACTTAGTAGTAGCGCTTGGTAGGAAAAGGCGCTACTGCTATCTTCTTAGCAGTAGCGCATTTTGCTAACACGCGCTGCTGCTAAGTTTGAACTGGGCGCACATGGCTAGCCCCACTTAGCAACAACGATGATCGTTATCCAGCGCTACTGCTATGCTCTGTAGTAGTAGCGCTTGTCCCCAACCCACGCTGCTACTAACCCTAACTTATCGTCTTCCCCGCGCGTCCGACCCTCTCACTCTCCCTCTCATCCGCTCTTCTCACTCTCCCTCTCCACCCTGGTCGCCGCCGCCGCCGCATTGCCGCCGTCGTCCTCCTCCTCGGTATGCCCCTGTTGGGTAACGTAGCATGCAATTTCAAAAAAAATTCTACGCTCACGCAAGATCTATCTAGGAGATGCATAGCAACAAGAGGGGGTGAGTGTGTCCACGTACCCTCGTAGACTGAAAGCGGAAGTGTTTGTTAACGCGGTTGATGTAGTCGAACTTCTTCTCGTTCCGACCGATCAAGCACTGAACGTACGACACCTCCGAGTTCTGCACACGTTCAGCTCGATGACGTCCCTCGAACTCTTGATCCAGCAAAGTGTCGAGGGAGATGAGTTCCATCAGCACGACGGTGTGGTGACGGTGATGGTGAAGTGATCCGCGCAGGGCTTCGCCTAAGCACTACGAGAATATGACCAGAGGCATAAACTATGGAGGGGGGCGCCGCACACGGCTAACAATTGTTGGTATGTGTTCTAGGCGCACCCTCCCCACATATATATAGGTGGGAGGGGGAGGGGGACAGCCATGGGGCGCCCCAAGTAGGAGGAATCCTACTTGGGGCCTAGTCCAGTTCGCCCCCCCCCTTTCCTTGTTTTCCGGAGGGGGAAGGAAGGAGGAAGGGGGAGAGAAGGAAGGGGGAGGCCGAATCAAAATATGTGACATGATATGGCCATCATCATCTTGTGCCTTTGATCTCCATCTCCAAAGCACCGTCATGATCTCCATCGTCACCGGCTTGACACCTTGATCTCCATCGTAGCGTCGTGGTCGTCTCGCCAACTATTGCTTATACTACTATCGCTAACGCATAGTGATAAAGTAAAGCAATTACATGGCGTTTGCATTTCATACAATAAAGCGACAACCATAAGGCTCCTGCCAGTTGCCGATAACTTTTACAAAACATGATCATCTCATACAACAACGTATATCACATCATGTCTTGACCATATCACATCACAACATGCCCTGCAAAAACAAGTTAGACGTCCTCTACTTTGTTGTTGCAAGTTTTACGTGGCTGCTACGGGCTTCTAGTAAGAACCGTTCTTACCTACGCATCAAAACAACAACGGTATTTTGTCAAGTTTGCTGTTTTGACCTTCAACAAGGACCGGCCGTAGTCAAATTTGATTCAACTAAAGTTCGAGAAACAGACACCCGCCAGCCACCTTTATGCAAAACTAGTTGCATGTCTGTCGGTGGAACCGGTCTCATGAATGTGGTCATGTAAGGTTGGTCTGGGCCGCTTCATCCAACAATACCGCCAAATCAAAATAAGACGTTGGTGGTAAGCAGTATGACTATCACCGCCCACAACTCTTTGTGTTCTACTCGTGCATATCATCTATGCATAGACCTGGCTCGGACGCCACTGTTGGGTAACATAGCATGCAATTTCAAAAAAAATTCTATGCTCACGCGAGATCTATCTAGGAGATGCATAGCAATGAGAGGGGGAGAGTGTGTCCACGTACCCTCGTAGACCGAAAGAGGAAGTGTTTGTTAACGTGGTTGATGTAGTCGAACTTCTTCTCATTCTGACCGATCAAGCACCGAACGTACGACACCTCCGAGTTCTGCACACGTTCAGCTCGATGACGTCCCTTGAACTCTTGATCCAGCAAAATGTCAAGGGAGATGAGTTCCGTCAGCACGATGGTGTGGTGGCAGTGATGGTGAAGTGATCCGCGCAGGGCTTCGCCTAAGCACTACGAGAATATGACCGGAGGCGTAAACTATGGAGGGGGGCGCCGCACACGGCTAAAATTGTTGGTATGTGTTCTAGGCGCGCCCTCCCCACATATATATAGGTGGGAGGGGGAGGAGGATAGCCATGGGGCGCCCCAAGTAGGAGGAATCCTACTTGGGGCCTAGTCCAGTTCGCCCCCTCCCCTTTCCTTGTTTTTCGGAGGGGGAAGGAAGGAGGAAGGGGGAGAGAAGGAAGGGGGAGGCCGAATCAAAATATGTGACATGATATGGCCATCATCATCTTGTGCCTTTGATCTCCATCTCCAAAGCACCGTCATGATCTCCATCTTTACCTCTCGACCATTTCGAGACTCCTCGTCATGTCTGTGATCTCATCCGGGACTCCAAACAACATTCGGTCACCAATCACATAACTCATGTAATACAAAATCGTCATCGAACGTTAAGCATGCGGACCCTACGGATTCGAGAACTATGTAGACATGACCGAGACACCTCTCCGGTCAATAACCAACAGCGGAACCTGGATGCTCATATTGGTTCCCACATATTCTACGAAGATCTTTATCGGTCGTACCGTAATGACAACATACGTTATTCCCTTTGTCATCGATATGTTACTTGGCCGAGATTCGATCGTCGGTATCTTCATACCTAGTTCAATCTCGTTACCGGCAAGTCTCTTTACTCGTTCCGTAATGCATCATCCCACAACTAACTCATTAGTCACATTGCTTGCAAGGCTTCTTATGATGTGCATTATCGAGAGGGCCGAGAGATACCTCTCCGATACTCGGAGTGACAAATCCAAATCTCGATCTATGCCAGCCCAACAAACACCTTCGGAGATACCTGTAGAGCATCTTTATGATCACCCAGTTACGTTGTGACGTTTGATAGCACACAAGGTATTCCTCCGGTATCCGGGAGTTGCATAATCTCATAGTCGAAGGAATATGTATATGTCATGAAGAAAGCTATAGCAGTAAAACTGAATGATCAATATGCTATGCTAACGGATGGGTCACGTCCATCACATCATTCTCCTAATGATGTGATCCCGTTCATCAAATGACAACACATGTCTATGGTTAGGAAACTTAACCATCTTTGATTAACGAGCTAGTCTAGTAGAGGCTTACTAGGGACTCGGTGTTTTGTCTATGTATTCACACATGTATCAAGTTTTCGATTAATACAATTCTAGCATGAATAATAAACATTTATCATGATATAAGGAAATATAAATAACAACTTTATTATTGCCTCTAGGGCATATTTCCTTCAGCCCCCTCCTCCCTCCTCCTTCCACCACCCTCCTCTCTTCTTCTCCGGCCGCGCCCTCCTCCTCCTCCTCCGGCCACTTCCTCCTCCTCCTCCTCCGGCCACTTCCTCCTCCTCCTCCGGCCGCGCCCTCCTCCTCCTCCGGCCGCTCCCTCCTCACTCCTCCCTCCGCCTCCGGTCGCCCTCCTCCCTTCTCCCACTGCCCTCCTCCTCTCTCCTCTCTCCTCCCTCTTCCCACTGTCCCTCACTCCTCCCTCCTCCTCCTCCTCCTCATTCCTCCCTAACTAGCTAGGTTAACTAGGTTGGCTAGCTAGGTTAACTAGTTTAATTAGGTTAATTATCTAGGTTAACTTGGTTAACTAGCTAGGTTAACTAGCTAGGTTAATTAGGTTCATTAGGTTAACTAGCTAGGTTAACTAGGTTGGCTAGGTTAGAGCAAAAAATTAGTTTAGAACAAAAATTTAGTTAGGGCAGTAGGGTTTAGAGCATTGGGGTCTAGTTGGCTAGGTTAACAATGTTTAATTTTTAGGAAGTTTTAATAGAAATAGTTTATTTAGTAAGTGGTTAATATAACTAGTTTATTTATAGTAAGTGCTTAATAGAACTAATTTATTTATAGTAAGTGCTTAATAGAACAAGTTTATTTATAGTAAGTGCTTAATAGAACTAGTTTATTTATAGTAAGTGGTTAATATATTTTGTTTATGCAGAAATCAAGATTTGCCCTTGCCTCACCCCGCAGTCGTCCCCATCGTCAACCCCTTAAGACCTCTAGGTGAGAATAACCAAATGATAATGTGTTGTAAATGTCGATGATGAAAATGCTAGTGCTAGTCGCCATGTCATTGATGTCGATGATGATGCATTCTGAATATAGAGGATGTCTTGGTGTTCTTGTTTGCAATGTACCTCCGAGTGGCCTATGTTTTGCAGGAATGTTGATTCGTTTCCTTTCCAACAAATTTCAGGCGCTCGATATGTCATGTCTTTAGCAAAGGTCTTGCCAAAAATTTTCATGAATTTTAGCATGACTTGTGCTACAATTTAGGACATATCAAGTGCTTGTGATTTGCTAGAATGGGAATTCAATGATATTTCAGCAAAACATAGGGCATTTTTTCTATGTCATTGTTCGATATATGGAACGGGTTGACTTTAGGTCTGTTTCGGCTCCTTGTGTGTCTTTCAGTGAGGGAGAGTGTCCACCATATATATATATGAGAGAGGAAGAATCCTGACTGTTGTCGTGCGGGTCGCTTCTCCTTCTTTTCCTTGTGCTAGATATTTGTAATTCACTAGGGAAAGGAGGATTAGCGACCATCCCCGACAGTCGGAATGTGAGAGTGGAAGAATCCCAACCATATATGTGAGATGAGAGTTTAGGAAGGAAGACTCGACAGACATAAAGTCAACCCGTTGCATATTGAGTAATAGTGATCTGTCAGTTGAGTTTCCTGGTAGTTGCCTTAGATCGATTTTCAATTATTGTTTCAACTATGAACATAGGAAATGTCTGACGATGAAAGGGAATTCGTTATGTGCGAATACTGCGAAGATGAGGGTGGCCTGTGCGACAGGCCTCACCTAGTTGGTGGTAGGCGCTTCAGCATCGTGCTGGATGAGAACTTCGAAGTGGATACAGTAAGTCACAATGACAAGTCTTTTTTCATAATTAAGCATGACTTCTGCTTCTTTTGCTTCAACTTATAATTTTAATTTTTACTATTCTACTAGCGTATCCCCTGCCATGCAAGAATTTATTTCTTGGATAAGATTGGTTTCAGTACTATGGAAAGTATGGAGGTAAAGAGAGTTCACTTGAGGACTGAGCATGGTTATACTTTTGTCGTAAAATTATACAATGCAGACACCTACTCCTATTTTGAATGCAAAAATTGGAGAGCACTATGCAAGGCTTATGCATTTGAGCCTAATATGCTTATCACCTTTGATATTTGTCCGGAAGATGAAATTGAAGGTAATATCGACATCTGGGTCGATGTGCAGACACCTCCAGTTCTACCATTATGTGAGTTTCTCAACCATATTTATTAACTAATTTATATTGTTTATTTAAAAATAGTTGACAACTATTTTTTATTAACAGCTTATTTCCATTTAATCAAACATGTCCAGTGCTTGGTAGACAACACCTACTACTGTCCCGGGGCTGAACTAAACTACGAGGAGATAGGTCATTATGTTTCATGGCTTGAGGATCTTGATACTGTCAAGACAGGTTATTTTCCTGGACTTCGAGATATTAGTACTCAAAACATGCGACCACTAGTGTGCGTATTGAACTACGGTCACATCTATTTAGGAAAGATGGTAAGATTTTTACTATTTGTCCTCAGTGTATCTTTTGCATACATTATTTTTTAAGCTAAACTTCATTGCTAAGTATGTTACTATGATGTTCTTCAACAGGGACTCCCGATGAGTGTTGTGCCTCGTTGGATCGAGCCTAAAGGTCGCATGACAATGGTTAGCTTACGTCCAAGATATCCTGCATTGCACATGAGTGCATTCATCATTCCTCAAAGCGAGCAAGTCTTAATAGTCAAAGACTGGAGCAAAATTGTGAAGGATCGTAGCAGAGAAGTACTAGGGGGCAGCAATCAGAAGTGCAGCCCACAATTAGGAGACAGGTTCATCTGCGTTCTCCAATATGATGTAGCAGGAGTGCTACACATGTTTTATGCCATTTTACCTGAGAGAGAGCAGCAGGAGTAGGTCCTAGGTATTAAGAACAATTAGTTAGTGTTGATTATATATGACTGATGATGATGAGAAGTTTTTATTATGTGCTACAATGTGTTAGAGTTGATGGTGATGCTGAGGAGGAGGAGTAGTGATTATGAGTACTATGATGATGATGATGATGAGGAGGAGGAGTTGTTATTATAACTAGTGACCAAGTTGTCATATGATGTCTCATGGACGAAAATGATGATGATGAGGAGTTGTTATATGACAATGATGTATTATGATGATAAGTTATTAATGATATTATGATGATGATGATGAGTTATTATGTCATTGGGTGAAAGAACCGCGGATTAGTTTCAAGTGGATGGATCCAAAGTGACCATTGGTCACTTTGGATCCATGCACTTGAAACTAATCCACGGTTCTTTCACCCAATGATGTAATAACTCATTATGATGTAAAAATAATCTCTAAATTGCTACTGTATGAAAACTTGTATAATGGCGTATGAATACGACATAAAACAAAAAAGAAATACGTAATAATAGTAGTAGCGCGGGTAGAGAGGCGCGCTGCTAGTAACTACCAGTAGCGCTTCCTACCAAAAGCGCTACTGCTAAGTAGGTATAGCAGTAGCATGGGCAAGCACACTCTACTGCTACACTTTAGCTGTAGCGCCGTAGCAGTACCGCGCTGCCCCGCGCTACTGCTATACCTAAAACCGGCGCTACTGCTAGGCTTTTCCCTAGTAGTGCACACATCGACCGCTATCCGGCATGCATCTAGTGTATTAAGTTCATGGAGAAACGGAGTAATGCAATAAGAATGATGACATGATGTAGACAAGATCTATTTATGTAGAAATAGACCCCATCTTGTTATCCTTAATAGCAACGATACATATGTGTCGGTTCCCCTTCTGTCACTGGGATCAAGCATTGTAAGATCGAACCCATCACAAAGCACCTCTTCCCATGGCAAGAGAAATCGATCTAGTTGGCCTAACTAAACCAAAGAATCGAAGAAGAAATACGAGGCTATAAGTAATCATGCATATAAGAGATCAAAAGACTCAAATAACTTTCATGGATAAAAAGATAGATCTGATCATAAACTCAAAGTTCATCGGATCCCAACAAACACACTGCAAAAAGAGTTGCATCAAATAGATCTCCAAGAGACCATTGTGTTGTGTATCAAAAGAGAGAGAGGAAGCCATCTAACTACTAACTATGGACCCGTAGGTCTACAATGAACTACCCGTCTGAGGTGGAGGCTACGCGGACTCCGGTCCACGATCCTCGGGTTAACGGGCCTTCGGCCCACGAGACTCTGGTCCCAGAGGCTTCGGCCCACGAGACCTCGACCCATGAGACTCCGGACCAGGCTATGTCCCAGGAGACGTCCGGATGGGGTACCTCGCCGGATCCTCCTGAGGGGCCGAGTGGCCATGCTGATGGTGGCGGGATTGGTTTTCTGATAGCAAGGGTGAGGTGGTTGAGGGGGCCACCGTCTACCAGCGTGGTAGTACACGGCTCCCGACCGTGTCGGCGACCCACGAGCAAAGGTGGTTGATTAGGCCTGATGGGGAGAAGTAAGTGCATTTACTCTTTTTAACCTGTTGCCGTCACGTTTCTTCAAATATCTTATGCGTTGGCCTTGTCATACTGCAGGGGTTGGCTACACGTCAAGGATGTCCGCAGGCCCAACCAAGTCCTTTGTGTGATTTGCCATCAAAACTTCCCGGGGTTTGTCACGTTGCCTGGTGAGGGCCAGCTTCCACAGCTAGGATTGAGCTGGGAGCACTACTTGGCTGCCCCGGCCTCGCCGGAGGAGATGATCGATGATGTCTTGTGCCACACGAGGGCCGACATGGTGATCAGAAAGTTTTGGGTAATTTCTCCTTTACACAATTAAAAATCAACAATAGCTCGTTATTGTACTAATCAGTGTTGTCTCGTTTCATTGCAGACCTTCTACAGGTGCGAGGAGGGATACAAGGAGGCCGCGGCACAGGTTATCGATGCCAAGTGCAAGAGCCTACTACAAAACTTACGGCACGAGGCTCGGCCGTAGGCTGTTCGAGACTACTATGCCTTGCATGGTGTTAAGAAGGACAAGCCGTCGTGCCGCGGAAAGTTTCTGAAGAAGGAGCAGTACATGAAGGTAATTACCTATTCTTAAGGCCTTGTACTTAGTTTCCTTGATTTGATTCGTAGGCGTAGCGCTCAAATTTCTCTTTACTAACTTAGGTGCCACCGAGATGGTGTGCAGATAAGATGGATTGTTGGGAGGCGTTGGTGGATGAGTGATGCTCAGACGAATGGCTAGCCATCCACAACAATGCCAAGACCGGCGTGCCAAAATGGTTGGTGTGCCACACCATCAAGGCAGCGCCAACTTATATTAGTTCGGGCGGAACTGGGTATGTAGTTTGCTTCATGATTCATGCAATTCAATCTTCATGCTAGCTTGAACCCTTTAATTACTAATACTCTGTTCCTCTCTTTTAGGCGCGACACAATAACACGGAGGTGCCAGAGGTGTATGATCTCTATGCCATGGCCCATATTGCCTCGTTCAAGAAGGCCAAGGCATTCTCTGCGTCTGACCTCGATCATCCAGAGAGCTTCACCAACATCTCCTCCCACCACAAGCACGTGAGGTACAGAGATGAGGGGAAGGCGAGGAAAGGGGAGGACTTTAACCCGATCCAGGATAACTTTGATCCAGAGCTGGTGATGATATCTTGTGGCGGGAGGCCCCATGGATCGATAGCCATTGGAGATGGACTTATACGTTGTCCTCGCACTCTCCCGGAGATCAAGGTGTGCCAAACGAGCTCCTGTCCTGAGATAAGGCCTCGTCCACGGCCAGTCGAGCTCGCCATCGAGGTTAGTTATATGGACTCAGATATCTTTCCTCCATTACAATGTGTGTGCACTCATCGATGATTACAATGCTAACGAGGAGTGGTGTTGCAGGCTGCTCTTCAGAAAGAGAGAGAGGCAACCCAGGGCTTCTACAGGAGAGGGACCGGCAGGTGGCGGAGAAGGAGCAGGAGTTGGAGGAGAGGACGGCTAGGTTGTTGAAGGAAGAGAGGGCACAGAATGACATGGCGAACCGGGCCATGTACGAGATCCTCGTGGTAAGTTTCTTCTGCATATTAGCCAAATCATGCATGTAATGTTCGTTTCATTACTAACTAATATGACTAACTCGTCAAAACCAAATGTGCAGTCCGTGTATGATACGTCTCTAACGTATCTATAATTTTTGATTGTTCCATGCTATTATATTATCTGTTTTGGATGTTTTATATGCATTAATATGCTATTTTATATTATTTTTGGGACTAACCTATTAACCTAGAGCCCAGTGCCAGTTTCTGTTTTTTCCCTGTTTTTGAGTTTTACACAAAAGGAATATCAAACGGAGTCCAAACGGAATAAAACTTTCGCTATGATTTTTCTTGGACCAGAAGACATCCACGGAGCTTGGAGAGGGGGCCAGAAGCTTCCCGAGGAGGCCACAAGCCTGCTAGGCGCACCCTAGGGGGGGGCTCCCTGAGGGCTTGTGGGCCCCTCAGGAGTCCTCCAACCCTAATTCTTGCACTATAAATTCCCAAATATTCCCAAACCATCAGAGGCATCCACCAAAATACTTTTCCGCCGCCGCAACCTTCTCTTCCTGTGAGATCCCATCTTGGGGCCTTTTCCGGTGATCTGCCGAAGGGGGATTCGATCACGGAGGGCTTCTACATCAACCCTATTGCCCTTTCGATGATGTGTGAGTAGTTTACCACAGACCTACATGTCCATAGCTAGTAGCTAGATGACTTCTTCTCTCTCTTTGATCTTCAATACAATGTTTTCCTCGATGTTCTTGGAGATCTATTCGATGTAATACTTTTTTTGCGGTGTGTTTGTTGGGATCCGATGAATTGTGGATTTATGATTAGATTATCTATGAATATTATTTGAGTCTTCTCTAAACTCTTTTATGCATGATTAAGATATCCTTGTATTTCTCTTCGAACTATCGATTTGGTTTCGGAACTAGATTGGTTTTTCTTGCAATGGGAGAGGTGCTTAGTTTTGGGTTCAATCTTGCGGTGTCCTCACCCAGTGACATAGTAGGGGTAGCGAGGCACGTATTGTATTGTTGCCATCGAGGATATAAAGATGGGGTTTTCATCATATTACTTGAGTTTATCCCTCTACATCATTTCATCTTGCTTAAGGCGTTACTCCGTTCTTATGAACTTAATACTCTAGATGCATGCTGGATAGCGGTCGATGTGTGGAGTAATAGTAGTAGATGCAGGCAAGAGTCGGTCTACTTGTCACGGACATGATGCCTATATTCATGATCATTGCCTTAGATATCGTCATAACTTTGCGCTTTTCTATCAATTGCTCAACAGTAATTTTTTTACCCACCGCATGCTTTCTTCAAGAGAGAAGCCTCTAGTGAAACCTATGGCCCCCGGGTCTATTTTCCATCATATATTTCAGATCTATAAAACCAAAAACCAAAAATACCTTTCTGAAATTTATTTATATTTACTTTTTTTTACGTTTTAGTAATCTTTTATATCTATCTCTATCAGATCTCATCCTTGCAAGTGACCGTGAAGGGATTGACAACCCCTTTATCGCGTTGGGTGCAAGTGTTTGATTGTTTGTGCAGGTGAATAGATTGGCGACTTGCTTGCACCTCCTACTGGATTGATACCTTGGTTCTCAAACTGAGGGAAATACTTATCTCTACTTTGCTGCATCACCCTTTCCTCTTCAAGGGAAAAACCAATGCAAGCTCAAGATGTAGTAGGAATAATTTCTGGCGCCGTTGCCGGGGAGGTTCTACATCAAGCCTACCAAGTACCCAATCATAAACTCCCATCTCTTGCATTACATTATTCACCATTTGCCTCTCATTTTCCTCTCCACCACTTCTAAAACATTTTCAGAGAAATACAAAAATATTTGCCTTCTTTCCGTTTGTCTCTATGTCTTACTTGGTTTGTTTGCTTGTTTGCTTGGAATAATTGTGTATTTATTGAAAATCAGAAAGCGAAAAGTTTAATGATCCTCATCAACTTGCTAATCTTTTTAAGAGATCCAATTATGATGAGCCTATTGCTAGTGAGTTGAGTGCACTAGATTATCTTTATGAAGTTTTGCTTGAAATTCGTGAATCTGAAAATTGTGATCAAGTGTTAAATGAAGAAATTTATGAAGTGATTCACGATAACTCCTTGAATAAAAAGCATGATTGCAATGATGTTATTATAAATCCTATTAATTTCAATTGTGCTAATAATACGCAAAACCCTAAGCTTGGGGATGCTAATTTTGCTATGTCTACTACTTGTTGCAATGATCATGATTGGGGTGATTCTTCTTATGATCTTGAAAATTTATTTAAGCCTCATGATGAATATGTTATTGATAAGAATGTTTGCAATAATATTGAAAGTGGGTTTGGAAGAGTGTCAACTCTAGGTAATAATGATCCCACTATTTTGGAGAATGATCAATCTTATGATTTTTTTGATAAAAGTGGGCTTGGAGAGGTCATGACTTTAGTTGATGATAATCCCACTATTTTGGAAGAGTGTCAACTTTGCATGCATGTGGATCATGTAGAGAAAATTTTATGTGATAGCTATATTGTTGAATTTGATTATGATCCTACATTTAATTATTATGAGAGAGGAAAATGTGGTTGTAGAAATTTTCATGTTACTAAATTACCTCTCGTTATGTTGAGATTGCTATTGTTTCTTTCTTCTTCCTTGCATGTGCTAGTTTTTGCTTGCCTTGATAATTTGTTCGCTTATAAAATGCCTATGCATAGGAAGTATGTTAGACTTAAATATGTTTGTCACATGTTTTATCATGCTCTCTTTGTGTTTCAATTGCTATCATTCATGTGAGCATCTTTAAAATTATCAATGCCTAGCTAAAAGGCCTTAAAGAAAAGCGCTTGTTGGGAGCAACCCAATATTTTTCCTTTCTGTTTTTATGAGAATACACATTATTACCTCTGTAGTAATTGTGTTTTTGTGTTTTAATTAGTGTTTGAGTCAAGTAAGACCTTTGGAATGGCTTACGGTGATAGTTGATTTGATCTTGCTGAAAAATAGAAACATTTGCGCTCATTGCCAGAATTTTAAAAATCACAGAAATGTGCTTTTGATCTAAAGTTTTTACTCAAGATTGATATACAAATTTCCCAGGTTGTCCTAATGTATCAGAATTTTTGGAGTTACAGAAGTATACGAACTTTCTAGATTACTACAGACTGTTCTGTTTTTGACAGATTCTATTTTCTATGTGTTGTTTGCTTATTTTGATGAATCTATGGGTACTATCGGGGGGGGGGGGGGGTATGAACCATGTAGAAGTTGGAATAAAGTAGATATAACACCAATATAAATTAAGAATGAGTTCACAACAATACCAAAAGTGGTGATTTATTTTATTATACTAATGGATCTCATGAGTTTTGCGTTGTGAAGTTTTCAAGTTTTGGGTAAAGATTTGATGGACAACGGAATAAGGAGTGGCAAGAGCCTAAGGTTGGGGATGCCCAAGGCACCCCAAGGTAATATTCAAGGACAACCAAGCATCTAAGCTTGGGGATGCCCCGGATGGCATCCCCTCTTTTGTCTTCAATCCATCAGTAAATTTACTTGAGGCTATATTTTTATTCACCACATGATATGTGTTTTGCTTGGAGCGTCTTGTATGATATGAGTCTTTGCTTTATTTGCTTTTTAGTTTGCCACACTCATCCTTGCTGTACACACCTTTTGAGAGGGACACACATTAATCGTGATTCATTAGAATACTCTATGTGCTTCACTTATATCTTTTGAGCTAGGCAGTTTGCTCTAGTGCTTCACTTTTATCTTTTTAGAGCACGGTGGTGGCTTTATTTTATAGAAATTGTTGAACTCTCATGCTTCACTTATATTATTTTAAGAGTCTTAAACAGCATGGTAATTTGCTTAGGTTATGAATTTAGTCCTAATATGATGGGCATCCAAGAGGGATATAATAAAAACTTTCATATAAAGAGCATTGAATAGATGAGAAGTTTCATTCCTTGCATTTGTTTTGAGATATAAAGATGGTGATATTAGAGTCATGCTAGCGAGTAATTGTGGATTGGTAGAAATACTTGTGTTAAAGTTTGTGATTCCCATAGCATGCATGTATGGTGAACCGTTATGTGATGAAGTCAGAGCATGATTTATTTTTTGATTGTCTTCCTTATGAGTGGCGGTCGGGGACGAGCGATTGTCTTTTCCTACCAATCTATCCCCTTAGGAGCATGTGTGTAGTACTTTGTTTCCATGGCTAATAAATTTTTGCAATAAGTATGTGAGTTCTTTATGACTAATGTTGAGTCCATGGATTATACGCACTCTCACCCTTCCACCATTGCTAGCCTCTCTAGTACCGCGCAACTTTTGCCGGTGCATTAAAACCACCATATATCCTTCCACAAAACAGCCACCATACCTACCTATTATGGCATTTCCATAGCCATTCCGAGATATATTGCCATGCAACTTCCACTGTTTCGTTTATTATGACACACACCATCATTGTCATATTGCTTTGCATGATCATGTAGTTGGCATAGTATTTGTGGCAAAGCCACCATTCATATTTTTTTATACATGTCACTCTTGATCATAGCACATCCCCGTACACCACTGGAGGCATTCATATAGAGTCATATCTTGTTCTAGAATCGAGTTGTAATTTTTGAGTTGTAAGTAAATAAAAGTGTGCTGATCATCATTATTAGAGCATTGTCCCATGTGAGGAAAGGATGACGGAGGCTATGATTCCCCCACAAGTCGGGATGAGGCTCCGGACGAAAAATAAAAAATAAAAAAAGAAAGAAAAAAGAAAGAAAAAAGAAAAATGAGAGAAAAGAGAGAAGGGACAATGTTACTATCCTTTTTCCACACTTGTGCTTCAAAGTAGCACCGTGATCTTCATGATAGAGAGTCTCCTATTTTGTCACTTTCATATACTAGTGGGAATTTTTTATTATAGAACTTGGCTTGTATATTCCAATGATGGGCTTCCTAAAATTACCCTAGGTCTTCGTGAGCAAGCAAGATTCTTCATGATAGAGAGTCTCCTATTTTGTCACTTTCATATACTAGTGGGAATTTTTTATTATAGAACTTGGCTTGTATATTCCAATGATGGGCTTCCTAAAATTGCCCTAGGTCTTCGTGAGCAAGCAAGTTGGATGCACACCCACTTAGTTTCTTTTTGAGCTTTCATACACTTATAGCTCTAGTGCATCCGTTCCATGGCAATCCCTACTCACTTGCATCAATATCAATTGATGGGCGTCTCCATAGCCTATTAATTTGCCTAGTTGATGTGAGACTATCTCCTTCTTTTTGTCTTCTCCACAACCACCATATTCTATTCCACCTATAGTGCTATATCCATGGCTCATGCTCATGTATTGCGTGAAAATTGAAAAGGTTTGAGAACATCAAAAGTATGAAACAATTGCTTGGCTTGTCATCGGGGTTGTGCATGATGAAATATTTTGTGGGATCAAGATGGAGCATAGCCAGACTAGATGATTTTGTAGGGATAACTTTCTTTGGCCATGTTATTTTGAGAAGACATGATTGCTTTATTAGTATGCTTGAAGTATGATTGTTTTTACGTCAATATTAAACTTTTTTTTGAATCTTATGGATCTGAATATTCATGCCACAATAAATAAGATAGCATTAAGAAATATGTTAGGTAGCATTCCACATCAAAAATTCTGTTTTTATCATTTACTTACTCGAGGACGAGGAGGAATTAAGCTTGGGGATGCTTGATACGTCTCCAATGTATCTATAATTTTTGATTGTTCCATGCCATTATATTATCTATTTTGGATGTTTTATATGCATTAATATGCTATTTATGTTATTTTTGGGACTAACCTATTAACCTAGAGCCTAGTGCCAGTTTCTGTTTTTTCCTTGTTTTTGAGTTTTACAGAAAAGGAATATCAAACGGAGTCCAAAAGGAATAAAACTTTTGCGATGATTTTTCTTGGACCAGAAGACATCCACGGAGCTTGGAGAGGGGGCCAGAAGCTTCCCGAGGAGGCCTCAAGCCTGCTAGGTGCGCCCCGGGGGGCGCCTTGAGGGCTTAAACTAGGTCATAAATGTCATAAATTGCATAATAACCATGGTTAACTCATAAATGTCATATACTTAGCTTATTTTCATCCAAAATGACATAATAAGCTTAGTTAGCTCCAAAATGACCCATTTTACCTAAGTTAGCTCTAAGATGACCTATACTTAGCTTTGTTTCCTCCAAAATGACATAATATGCTTAGTTAACTAAAAAATGGCATAATTAGCTTACTTAGGTCAAAAATTGCATAATAACCTTGGTTAGCTCATAAATGTCATATACTTAGCTTATTTTCCTCCAAAATGACATAATAAGCTTAGTTAGCTCCAAAATGACCTATTTTACCTAAGTTAGCTCTAAAATGACCTATCCTTAGCTTTGTTTGCTCCAAAATGACATAATATGCTTAGTTAACTAAAAAATGGCATAATTACCTAGGTTAGCTCAATAATGACCTATACTTAGCTTACTTATGTAAAAAATGGCATAATTAGCTTACTTAGGTCAAAAATGGCATAATAACCTTGGTAAGCTCATAAATGTCATATACTTCTTCTTCTTCTTCTTCTTCTAGTCTTCTTCTTCTAACTATCTTATTATCCATTTTGCAGATTTGATTCACTTCACGGAAGCTTGCATTGATGGAGTGCATGTGTTTACTTTCTGTTTTGATTTTGTATCGATGAACAATGTGACACTTGCTACCTATGGATGAAACTATTGTAATATGGATAAAACTATGTATGTATGGATAAACGTATGTGTTGGATATCATATATTTGTTGTGAAGCTTGCACATATTGTTTGCCCTGTGAAATATATATATATATATCATATATTTGCTGTGAAAATGCTTGGATATAACAAAAAACAGAATAAAAAGGGGCAATACAGGCACTTTGCCGTTTGCCACCGACGGCAAAGAGCCCTTTGCCATCTTCCACTGACAGCAAAGGTGACACGTGGTAGCAACCTGTGCAACCTGGGAGCACTGGGTCTGACCCATTTGGTCACTTTGCCGTCGGTGGCAGACGGCACAGGAACCTGTGCCTTTGCCGTCGGTGGCGGACGATAAAGTCTGCCACTCCCCACCTAAGGTCAGCTAACGTCACCTGGCAGATGGCAAAGGAGCTTGTCTCTTTGCCGTCAGTAGGCGAACGGCAAAGCCCGCCTTTAGCCACCTAACGGGGCTAACCCTAGTTCTATGCCTTCCACTCACTTGGCCGTCTGCTTGGCCTATAAGGCAGACGACAAATATCTTTGCCATCCGCTTTATTTATGCAGACGGCAAAGTAGCTCTTTACCGTGGTTTTCTGTGCTGGAAGTGGGGCCGTCCGCCAGCGAACGGCAAAGACGTTTACCGTCCGTGAACTTGTCCTTTGCCGTTTGCCATGGCAGACGGCAAAGTACCTGATTCCTGTAGTGGGAAACCCTAGGGTGGCTTGGCCCCCAAGCCAAGTGGTGGCCGGCCGTAGGTAGACTCCTCCACCCCCTAGGCCGAGTGGTCTGAGGTGAGGGGGGCGGCCAACCCCTTGTGGGCTGGTGTGCCCCCTTCCCTTGGCCCATGAGGCCCCCCAACACTTGCCGGGGCCCCCCGAAACTCTTTTTGGTCTTCCGGTGATAACCCAATACCTCCCAGAACACTTCCGGACTCCGATTCCCTTTGTCCTATATATCAATCTTCACCTCCAGACCATTCCAGAGTTCCTCGTCATGTCCGAAATCTCATCCGGGACTCCGAACAACCTTCGGTCACCAACACAATAACTCAACTATACTTAAATCGTCACCAAACGTTAAGTGTGTAGACCCTGCAGGTTCGAGAACTATGCAGACATGACCGAGATACCTCTATGGTCAATAACCAATAGCGGGACCTAGATGTCCATGTTGGTTTCTACATATTCTACGGAGATCTTTATTGGTTGAACCTCGATGCCAAGGATTCAGCTAATCCCGTATGCAGTTCCCTTTGTCCGTCGGTATGTTACTTGCCCGAGATTCAATCATCGGTATCTCCATACCTAGTTCAATCTCGTTACCGGCAAATCTCTTTACTCGTTCCGTAATACAAGATCCCGTGGCTAACTCTTTAGTCACATTGCTTGCAAGCTCATTGTGATGCTGTATTACCGAGTGGGCCCCGAGATACCTCTCCGTCATAAGGAGTGACAAATCCCAGTCTTGATCCATGCCAACTCAACAGACGCCCTCAGAGATACCTGTACACTAATGGGAGCATCATTCTCGGTTTGAGAGGCTAGGACGCCGGCCGGGCCTCGGCAAGCATCAGTCCCAGTTTGGCTGGGACCATTAGTCCCGGTTCCAGCCACCAACCGGGACTAAAGGGGTTGCTGTACTTTAGTCCTAGTTGGTGTCTGGAACAGAGACTAAAGGTTAGGCAATTAGTCCTGGTTTTAGACACAAGCTGGGACTAAAGTTTTGCCTATATATATCCACGCCCCCCATCTGCTCTGTTTTTTGGCCTTGGAAGGGTGGAGGTGTGGGCTACTCTGTTTTTTGCCTGTATATGCACATGAGGAGTTAGATGAAATGCCAGAGCCACACTTAAGCTTTCTCCTCTCCAAGCTCGACCTCCAAGCTACATTTTCCCCAAGATTTTTCTAGGTTTGGCGGTGCACCAACTACCCAAGTGTTCTAAAAGGTTAGCAACTTTATCCTTTCATCTCTCACTACTAGTTTAGCTCATTTCAAGTGCTCTAGAAGTAGAGTGGTTTGTGGGTTTTAGTGGAGGAGTGTATGTGGGAGTTCATTTGATTTAGATGCACAATTTGAGCTCAAATTAACTTCTTAGAGTCTGCACATGTGTAGGGTGCCGTCCCGTCCCCGTCCCCATCGTCACCGCCGTCGATCGCCCGCGCCGATCTCATCGCCGGGACCACCGTGGTGAGCCTCTTGTTCTTATCTTCTTTTTAAAAGAAAAAATTCTTACTTGTATGATTTAGATAGCTACTTGTATGATTTTCTTACTTTTATTATTGTTTGTTATTATATAGTGCCATGGTTTTGGTATCCGCCCCCGTCGGCTCTCGTCCGGTTTATGATTTGGATGTGGTATATTATCTTTTATAACTATTTGTTTCATTTAGTGTTTATGACAATTATGCCGAACAACTTGACATTGATGTCTTTATGTTGTAGGTATGTGAACCAGAAATTCCAACCGACCCTCTTGTCGAGAGGTTAAATTTAGTTGAAAAAGAAAACAATTATTTGAAACAAAAATTGAAAAGAGTTGAAGAAGAGAAGATGAAATTGGAGTTGCATGTTGCTGATGTCGTTGATGATCACAAGATCCAGATGGATGCAATGCGCTTGAAGATTAGAAAGATTAGAAAATATGCCATTGATAATGAGGCTTGGTATCATTATGCTGTTGGATCAATTGTTACCATAGTTGCGATTTTGATCGCATTTATTGTTGCATTTCAATGTTTTACATAGTTGTATGTTAGTTTCCATGTATGTTTTAATTAGATGCTCTAGAGAGCTGTATGTTGTTCTGTGAGAACTATGTATGAACTTTATGTATTTATTTTTTCAGTAATAACATTTGATCACTACTGTAGTTTGTTTTAATGTGATGATGAACTTGGATTAATTCGGTCATTTGATCACACCTGCTAAAATGGTCTAAATATTGATCTAGGCCAAGTGGTGCATCATGGAGAACAAGATAACATCATCCAATTCCCTCAAAACCATATCTGTCCATTTTCTAGTTTGAGCAACTTTCATTGCTAAACATGTCCAAATTAAATGAGATCAAACTTGGTACACCTGCTAAAATGGTCTAAATATTGATCTAGGCCAAGTGGTGCATCATGGAGAAAAAAGATAACATCATCTAATTCCCTCAAAACCAAAGCTGTCCATTTTCTAGTTTGAGCAACTTTACATTGGTAAACATGTCCAAATGAGCTCAAACTTGGTACACCTGCTAATATGGTCTAAATATTGATCTTGGCCAAGTGGTGCATCATGGAGAACAAGATAACATCATATAATTCCCTCAAAACAATATTTGTCCATTTTCTAGTTTGAGCAACTTTACATTGCTAAACATGTCCAAATGAGCTCAAACTTGGTACACCTGCTAAAATGGTCTAAATATTGATCTAGGCCAAGTGGTGCATCATGGAGAACAAGATAATATCATATAATTCCCTCAAAACCATATCTGTCCATTTTCTAGTTTGAGCAACTTTACATTGGTAAACATGTCCAAATGAGCTCAAACTTGGTACACCTGCTAAAATGGTCTAAATATTAATCTAGGCCAAGTGGTGCATCATGGAGAACAAGATAACATCATCTAATTCCCTCAAAACCATATCTGTCCATTTTCTAGTTTGAGCAACTTTACATTCGTAAACATGTCCAAATGAGCTCAAACTTGGTACAAATGCTAAAATGGTCTAAATATTGATCAAGGACAAGTGGTGCATCGTGGAGAACAAGATAACATCATATAATCCCCTCTAAACCATATCTGTCCATTTTCTAGTTTGAGCAACTTTACATTCACTGGTACCGTAACGTGCTATACAAACGGTTTTTAACCCCTTTCCATGACGGCATTCTGAACCATCGCCAAGTGAGTGACTGCGATAGGGGGGGTCCTTCCCACATGACACAGAAACCGTCGGGGATAGGCGAGCAGCTACTGACGATCGCCATAGAATAAACGTATGAGAAGTCGCCCCAGTCCCAAACGTTACGACTCGACGTTAGGTTTCTTATGCAAGAGACATCCCAAATGATTACGCTGCTATAGTCGTGTGAAAAAGGTGGACATCAACATTTAATCTACCGATATGTTTGCGATACGTACTCCATCGCACACAGTTCAAGAATCTAAAATGTGTGCGGTGCCTCTACTAACGCCAACGTGTCCATTTTCATAACTATGTGCGATAGGTATTCCTTTCACACACGCACACAGGTTTGAAATGTTTGCCGTATTAACATGAATCGCACATGCATATGAGACGAAACCGTGTGTGCGTCCGTCGGGCATCGCAAATGTTTCATGTCAAAGAACCGTCTGTTCTCTATTTTTCATCGCACACGCTGTTTTCTTTCTAACCGTGTGCACATTATTTTATTCGCTCCTGTATAATTTTATTTTTACCTATAATTTATTATTCGAATTGAAAATTTTGAAATATGAAATGTGGAATTCAAATTCTGAACACAATGGTTCAACAACAAATCCATAAATAAAATTCTCAGTACAATATGTTCAGTAATTACAGGATTAGACATCAATTAACTATGATGAACCACAATATTTAGAGGCGGTAAAGGTGAAGAGACAAGTGTAAATTATTTTGGCTGCCGATGGTGTTGAAGAAGCGGAATGCCCATAATGTGCCCTCCTGCATGCCATAGGCACGAACAACTTTTGTTCAACCCCTTGTGACGAACGCCCGCCCATCCTTCACCGCCTTCAGGAAGACTTCTAGAGCATTATCATGGTAGCATGAATTATATGCTTTAACCATAGTTTCCTCCACTCCAGTCATGTAGTTTGCAAGGTAATCATCAGTAAATAGCTTCGGAAACCACTGAAAAGAGAAAAATTTCAGATACTCAGGTCTAATAGAGTAACTTGTTGTGGGCAGGGGGAAAAGGCAACACATTACTTACCATCCTAAAGTTCACTGTTGTCTTGGACAAAGTGTAAATAAAGAGCTTAATTCCCATCACCTGTTTCTTTCGCCTAACAATCTGTCTTAGTTTCCTCACTTGACGCTTGTTCATGAATATCTCATTGCCCCATACGCAAAAGGGATCGAAGCGTGGATCGGTACCGCTTATATATGTACCTACAAGCAACCAGTAAATGTTAGAAGCTAAACTGAGATTGCACAAATGATGTAAAATACAACTACCTACGTTCCTAAGTACAAGTATTTTTAGAGATTTCAATATAAACTACATACGGATGTATATAGAATAATAGACATAGTTTACATTAGAATCTAGATTCACTCATTTTGCTCCTTATGTAGTCTATATTGGAATCTCTAAAAAAAAACTTATATTTAGGAACAGATGGTGTATAAGACATGGGATGCATCTAACCTCGACGGCAAACAACAGCATCGCCCATTGTAGCCCTGTGTAAGTACATGGAAAGCCAATGTTAACTACAACAGGGTTAACATCCCCCAAAAATAGCAAATGGTAATAAAACGGTAGCATCTGTAGTGATATCTTCATTGCGAAAGAGTAGCCCGGTAGCAAAGGGACGGATTAAAAAATGGATAGAATTGTTTACTGCAACAGACAACCTAGTATAGCCATTGAAACTGGTACTGATAGAAATGAAATTGTCAGAGTTAAACATCGCAAGGCAGGTGCTACTAGAGTAGAGAATGGCCCTGTTGTCTATAAAAAGGTAGGGAAAATAGATAAGATGGGCTAGACGTGTTTACTACAACATGCTTAATACATGAACCGTACAAAACATGGCAATTGCAACTGGTATTGGTAAGATTCAACTGGTGAGTTCATACTTGGTAAGTCCTGAGGGGTAGTTGCTGGGGCACTTCATATGGACAAGAGCCCGCCCCAAGTTTGCCGCAGTGGAGGTGAGGTGTTCCTCCTGGTCGAAGAGTGGATCAGTGTCGCCGAAATGTGTACCTACAAGAAGCAAGTAAATGTTAGAAGCCAAACTGCAATTGCACAAATGATGTAAAATACTGTAAGACATGGGATGCAGCTAACCTCGACGGCAAATAATAGCGTCGCCTGTTATGGCCCTGCGTAAGTACATGGAAAGGCATGTTAAGTACAACAGGGTTAGCATCCACTAAAATTAAAATAGCAAATGGGCAACATCTCTAGTATATCTTCATTGCGGAGAGTAGCACAGTAGCAAAGGGACACATTAAAAAATGGATACAACTGTTAATTGCAACAGACTTAAGAAAATCCTAAGTCATGTTTTGTAAGTTTGTAGCCATTGAAATACAACTATTTAAAAATGGATACAACTGTTAATTGCAACAGGCTTAATAGCCATTGAAACCGGTACTGATAAAAATGCAATTGCCAGAGTTAAACATCGCAAGGCAGGTGCTGCCAGAGTAGAGAATGGCCCAGTTGTCTATAAAAAGGTAGGGAAAATAGCTAAAACGTCCATAACCCTTAATTGGGGGCAATTAACTACCAGGAGAAATAGCATCACAAGGGAAAATCGTCTGCCGGGATCATTCAACTGCCGATAGAAATAGCCAATGATGGATAAACTGCCGGCAGAAGTCAAACAACAAGGGCATGCACACTGCCGGCAACAATGCCAGCTTCTAAGGGCACAATATCTGCTGGTACAACTAAACAATGGCATGTTAACTGCCAGAACACTAGTTGTGGGGCCAAACCAATAAAGTAATATTGGTTTCACCTACGTGCGCGATAGCGTGCGAGGGGCCAAAATTTTCGCTCCAAATACAAATAAAAATCCCCAATCTTGACTCACACAAACATCCCCAAATCGGCCGCCTGACCTAGCCTCCTGCTCGAGCACCCTCGGCCATCGCCGCCGCCTGCCCTCCACGGCTACCGACCGCCCTCCACCGCACCCCAGTGCCACCTCCCTCTCCGACCACGCCGCCCCAACCCCTCCCCGACCACTCCGCCGAGCACCCTCCGCCGCCCCTGATACGTCTCCAACGTATATATAATTTTTTATTGTTCCATGCTATTATATTATCAATCTTGGATGTTTTACCATCATTTTATAGCAACTTTATATCATTTTTTGGGACTAACCTATTGACATAGTGGCCAGTGTTAGTTGCTATTTTTTGCTTGTTTTTTACTTCACAGAAAATCAATACCAAATGGAGTCCAAACGCAGCGAAACTTTTTGGTGATTTTTTCTAGACCAGAAGACACAAGTTGGGCCAAGAAATGCTCTCATGCTTCACTTAGATTTATTTGAGAGTAGTAATTTTGAAGAAATTCTCTCATGCTTCACTTATATTATTTTGAGAGAAGAAAATTTTTATGCTCATGTTCTTCACTTAGATTTGTTTGAGCTATCAAAAGCAACACATTAAACTAGTCCCAAAGTGATAGATATTCAAGAGGGATATAATAAAAACTATCATGAAGATCATTGGACAAAATGAACTTGATTCCTGGTAATAGTTTTGCGATCTGATGATATAATATGTGAGTCATGTTGATGAGTAATTATGCTTTAGTAAGAATATTGATGTTAAGGTTTGTGATTCCCTATGCAAGCACGAAAGTCAATGGTTATGCAATGAAATTATATCCTACTTGTGGTGCATTATTCGGTGTTAGTTATGCTTAATGCTCGCTTCTGAGATTTTTTGTTTCTTGGTTGGATGCTTCTCAATCTTTTGCTAGACTTCATTTGCACTAAGTATGATCACTACTTGTGCATCCAAAATCCTTAAACCAGTTTTGCCATATGAGTCCACTATACCTACCTATATGTGGTATTTCCGTGTCGTTCTAAGCAAATTTGTATGTGCCATCTCTAATTTTCAAAATAAATTTCTCTTTTGTGAGCTTGTATCGCTCATGAAACGGTAGGGGGTGGCTGATATTTTTCGATGCTAGATGTGTTATTCTCAAGATGAGTGTTTATTCACTTGTCATTGCACAAGAGTACAGCAAAGGTATTACGGATGCCCAGTCCCGAAATGAAAAATGAATTTACTTTATGTTGTCAAATAATAAATTCCTTGGAAAGTGTTGGTATGGACGACACCCGTGGATTCGGTTAGCCGTGGAATGTGAAAGTATGGTGGAAAAAGGAATAAACTTTATTTTCTGTTTGGGAACCGCCTATGATATATCTAGCATGGAAAGTATTGGGAACTACTCGATCATTTTCGTTGACAGGAAAAACATGCCACCCAAAATGTTTTTATCTCTATCTTTTTTGCTTTGAGCTTTGGCACCTCTACAAATCCCTGCTTCCCTCTGCGAAGGGCCTTTCTATTTACTTTATGCAATTTTTATTTTTGAGTCTCCATCTTATCATATAGAGCACCAACTAAGGGGCACTATGATCGTACTTGACCATTGGGTGTAGCTAATATGCGAGTGTGTTTCATGAATGGATCAATGATTGAGCATAATGGCCTAGGGATAAGTTGCTTTAGAGTTGATATTTTGAAAGACATGGTTGCTTGTTGATATTCTTGAGTATTCAAATCTTCATGTCAAAACTAGACTATTGCTTTGAATCATATAAAAGTACAAATATCCATGCTACAAAGAAAAGATTATGTGATGAACATGTTAGGCAGCATTCCACATCAAAAATTCTATTTTTATCATTTAGCTACTCAAGGATGAGCAGGAATTAAGCTAGGGGATGCTGATATGTCTCCAATGTATCTATAATTTTTTATTGTTCCATGCTGTTATATTATCAATCTTGGACGTTTTACAATCATTTTATAGCAACTTTATATCATTTTTTGGGACTAACCTATTGACATAGTGCCCAGTGCCAGTTGCTATTTTTTGCTTGTTTTTTACTTCGCAGAAAATCAATACCAAACGGAGTCCAAACGCAGCGAAAATTTTTGGTGATTTTTTCTGGACCAGAAGACACAAGTTGGGCCAAGGAAGTACCATAGGGGTGCCCCGAGGGGGGCACAACCCACCTGGGCGCCCCTGGGGGTCCAGGCGCGCCCTGGTGGGTTGTGCTCACCTCGGTGGCCTCCCGCACCGCCTCTTTGCTCTATAAATACCCCAATATTCAAGAAACCCTAGGGGAGTCGACGAAATACAATTCCAGCCGCCGCAAGTTCCAGAAACCACAGATCCAATCTAGACACCATCACGGAGGGGTTCATCATCCTCATTGGTGCCTGTCCGATGATGCGTGAGTAGTTCATTGTAGACCTACGGGTCCGTAGATAGTAGCTAGATGGCTTCCTCTCTCTCTTTTGATTCTCAATACAATGGTCTCTTGGAGATCTATTTGATGTAACTCTTTTTGTGGTGTGTTTGTTGGGATCCGATGAACTTTGAGTTTATGATCGGATCTATGTTTTTATCCATGAAAGTTATTTGAGTCTTTTGATCTCTTATATGCATGATTACTTATAGCCTCGTATTTCTTCTTCGAATCTTTGGTTTAGTTAGGCCGACTAGATCAATTTTTCTTGCCATGGGAAGAGGTGCTTTGTGATGGGTTCGATCTTACGATGCTCAATCCCAGTGATAGAAGGGGAAATGACACGTATGTATCATTGCTATTAAGGATAACAAGATGGGGTCTATTCCTACATGAATAGATCTTGTCTACATCATGTCATCGTTCTTATTACCTTACTCCGTTTCTCCATGAACTTAATACACTAGATGCATGCTGGATAGCGGTTGATGTGTGGAGTAATAGTAGTAGATGCTGGCAGGAGTCGGTCTACTAATCTTGGACGTGATACCTATATAACGATCATTGCCTGGATATCATCATAATTATTTGAAGTTCTATCAATTGCCCAACAGTAATTTGTTTACCCACCGTATGCTATTTTTCTCGAGAGAAGCCACTAGTGAAATCTACGGCCCCCGAGTCTCTTCTTTATCATATTTGCCTTCGAGATCTATTTTTATTTGCTTTTATTTTCAGATCTATTAATCCAAAAACCCAAAAATATCTTGCTGCAATTTATTGTTATTTATTTTATCTCACGTTCCCGCGAGATCTATTTATCCGATCTACTACAAATTTATCTATCTCTTTAGCCGGGAGGGATTGACAACCCCTCTTTTACGTCGGGTTGCAAGTATTTGTTCTTTGTGTGCAGGTGCCGTTCACGTAGTGTTGCGTGGTTCCCCTACTGGTTCAATAACCTTGGTCTCATCACTAAGGGAAATACCTACCGTAGCTGTGCTTCATCATCGCTTCCTATTTGGGGAAATACCGACATAGTTCAAGCGACATCAAAAGGAATTTCTGGCGCCGTTGCCGGGGAGACATCATCAACATCTACCAGGTTCCTAATCACAAATCTCATCTCCTTGCAATTTCCATTATTTGCCATTTGCCTCTTGTTTTCATCTCCCCCACTTCACAAACATTTGCCGTTTTATTCGCCCTCTTTTTCGTTCGCCGTTTTCTCGTCAGATATGTTTTTGAGTACAATCTTGTTGCTTAGTCACGATGACTCAAGAGAACACCAAGTTATTTGATTTCTCTAACACCAACAACAATGATTTTATTAGCACTCCGATTGCTCCTCCCGCCACTAGTGCGTAGTCTTGTGACATTAATGCCGCTTTGCTGAATCTTGTTATGAAAGATCAATTTTCCGGTACTCCTAGTGAGGATGCCGCGTCCCATCTTAACACATTCGTGGAATTATGCGATATGCAAAAGAAAAAAGATGTGGACAATGATATTGTGAAGTTGAAATTATTCCTATTTTCTTTGCGAGATCGTGCAAAAATTTGGTTTTCTTCTTTGCCTCGCGATAGTATCAATTCTTGGGATAAGTGCAAAGATGCTTTTATTACTAAGTATTTTCCTCCCACGAAAATTATTTCCCTTAGGACGCAAATCATGAATTTTAAGCAACTTGAGGATGAACATGTTGCGCAATCTTGGGAAAGAATCAAATTAATGCTAAGAAATTGTCCTACTCATGGTTTAAATCTTTGGATGATCATACAAATTTTTTATGCGGGATTGAATTTTGTTTCTAGAAAACTTTTAGATTCCGCCGCGGGTGGTACTTTTATGGAGATTACTTTGGGTGAAGCTACTAAATTGCTCGATAATATTATGGCAAATTATTCACAATGGCATACCGAAAGAGCTCCTACTAGTAAAAAGGTTAATTCGGTAGAAGAAATAAATTCTTTGAGTGAAAAAGTTGATGCTCTTATGAAGTTGGTTTCCAATAAAAATGCTCCAATTGATCTTAATGATGTACCTTTGTCTACTTTGATTGAGCAAAATAGTGATGCCGTAGACATTAATTTTGTCACACGAAACAATTTTAATAACAATGCGTATAGAGGTAATTTTAATCCTAGACCTTTTTCGGGAAATTCCTCTAATAATTATGGTAATTCCTATGGTAATCCTTCTTATAATAATAATAGGAACACCTCTGATCTTGAGAATAATATTAAAGAATTTATCAATGCTCAAAGAATTTATACTACACGATAAAGAAAAGTTGAGCAAATATGATGATATGGCTAGAAGCATTGATAGAATTTCTCATGATATAGAAAATCTCAAGATGAAATTTTTTGTGCCTAAGTTTGAGGAATCAATTAAAGCTTTATATGTTTCTATGGATGAAAGTAAGAAAAGAACCGCTATGCTTAGAGCTAAAAGAGAATTTTTAGAAAAAGCATTTTTTAGCGATTGCTTTAATAAAAATGATGAAGATCTTAAAGTCATTGGTGTTTCTTTTATTGATTCCTTGTTTAGTAAAATTAAGATTGATGATAAATGGACTAAAGAAGAGTCAACTTTAGCTAGAAGTCATCCCGATAATTTGGAGGGTGAAAATCTTGTTGAGAAAATTGATAAAAGTGGGTTTAGAGAGGTCAAAACTTTAACTAGTGATGTGCCCACTCTTTTGGATTACAAAGACTTTAATTATGATTATTGCTCTTTGATTGATTGTATTTCTTTGTTGCAATCCATGATAAATTCACCCCATGCTTATGAACAAAATAAAGCTTTTACTAAACATATCATTGATGCTATGATGAAAGCTTTGGAAGAAAAGTTGGAATTAGAGATTTCAATTCCTAGAAAATTACATGATGAATGGGAACCTACTATCAAAGTCAAGATAAAAAATTATGAGTGTTTTGCTTTATGTGACTTGGGTGCTAGTGTTTCTACAATTCTGAAATCCTTATGTCATGTGCTTGGTCTTACCGATATTGAAGAATGTTCTTTAAATTTGCACTTGGCGGATTCTACTATTAAAAAGCCTATGGGAAGAATTAATGATGTTCTTATCCTTGCAAATAGGAATTATGTGCCCATAGATTTTATTGTTCTTGATATTGATTGCAATCCATCTTGTCCAATTATTCTTGGTAGACCGTTTTTACTCAATATAGTTGCCGTGATTGATATGAAAGAAGGGAACATCAAATTCCAATTTCCTTTGAGAAAGGGTATGGAACACTTCCCTAGAACAAGAATTAATCCACCATATGAATCAATCATGAGGGCATCTTACGGATCTAGAAATAAAGATGACAACACTTAGATCTTTGCAATATGCCTAGATAGGGGCATAAAATGATAGCGCTTCTTGGGAGGCAACCCAATGAATCAAATTTATTTTTGTATTTTTCTTTCTGTTCTTGAGTATTTGCACAATTATGCTACTGTTATGATTCTGTTTTTTATGTTTTAATTAGTGTTAGTGCCAAGCAAAGCCTTTGGGATCATGTTGGGTGATAGTTGATTTGATCTTGTTGGAAAACAGAAACTTTTGCATACAGTAAAATAATTTTAGAAATTCACAGAAGAGACAAAAAATTCTGAATTCTTTACACAAGATTTATATACAAATTTCCTACGTTTTCCTAATTTTTCAGAGTTTTTGGAGTCACATAAGTATTTGAAGTTTTCAAATTTCTACAGACTTTTCTGTTTTTGACAGATTCTGTTTTCTTTGCGTTGTGTGCTTATTTTGATGAATCTATGGTTTGTATTGGAGGGTATAAGCCATAGTAAAGTTGTAATACAGTAGATATAATGCAAAAATAAAATATGAATGGGTTTTCAACAGTACTTGTAGTAGTGATTTGCTTTGTTATACTAACGGATCTCATGAAGGTTTTGTTGAGTTTTGTGTGATTGAAGTTTTCAAGTTTTGTGTGAGATCACGATGGATGAAGGAATAAGGAGTAAGAAGAGCCTAAGCTTGGGGATGCCCATGGCATCCCAAGCTATTATCTAAAATAGAATCAAGCAACTAAGCTTGGGGATGCCCGAGTGGCATCCCCTCTTTCTTCTAACGACCATCGGTATTTTACTTGGAGCTATATTTTTATTCGTCACATATCATGACTTTTGCTTGGAGCGACTTGTATGATTTGAGTCTTTCCTTGTTTTACTTTTTATTTTTAGTCAAGTATCCTTGCTGGGCACACCTATTTGAGAGAGCCAAAATTATGCTATGATTTGTTAGAATTGCTCTCTATGCTTCACTTAAATCTTTATGAGCTATGGAATTGCTCTAGTGCTTCACTTATATCTTTTTGAGCACGGTGTGCTTTAATATTTTTGAAGAAATGCTCTCATGCTTCACTTAGATTTATTTGAGAGTAGTAATTTTGAAGAAATCCTCTCATGCTTCACTTATATTATTTTGAGAGAAGAAAATTTTTATGCTCAAGTTCTTCACTTAGATTTGTTTGAGCTATCAAAAGCAACACATTAAACTATTCCCAAAGTGATAGATATTCAAGAGGGATATAATAAAAACTTTCATGAAGATCATTGGACAAAATGAACTTGATTCCTTGTAATAGTTTTGCGATATGATGATATAATATGTGAGTCATGTTGATGAGTAATTATGCTTTAGTAAGAATATTGATGTTAAGGTTTGTGATTCCCTATGCAAGCATGAAAGTCAATGGTTATGCAATGAATTATATCCTACTTGTGGTGCATTATTCGGTGTTAGTTATGCTTAATGCTCGGTTATCAGATTTTTCGTTTCTTGGTTGGATGCTTCTCAATCTTTTGCTAGCCTTCATTTGCAATAAGTATGATCACTACTAGTGCATGCAAAATCCTTAAACTAGTTTTGCCATATGAGTCCACTATACCTACCTATATGCAGTATTTCCGTGCTGTTCTAAGCAAATTTGTAAGTGCCATCTCTAATTTTCAAAATAAATTTCTCTTTTGTGAGCTCGTACCACTCATGAAACGGTAGGGGGTGGCTGATATTTTTCCATGCTAGATGTGTTATTCTCAAGATGAGTGTTTATTCACTTGTCATTGCACGAGAGTACGACAAAGGTATTAGGGATGCCCAGTCTTGAAATAAAAAATGAATTTACTTTATGTTATCAAATAATAAATTCCTTGGAAAGTGTTGGTATGGACGGCACCCGTGGATTCGGTTAGCCGTGGAATGTGAAAGTATGGTGGAAAAAGGAATAAACTTTATTTTCTGTTTGGGAACCGCCTATGATATATCTAGCATGGAAAGTACTGGGAACTACTCGATCGTTTTCGTTGACAGGAAAAGCATGCCACCCGAAATGTTTTTATCTCTATCTTTTTTGCTTTGAGCTCTGGCACCTCTACAAATCCCTACTTCCCTCTGCGAAGGGCCTTTCTATTTACTTTATGCAATTTTTATTTTTGAGTCTCCATCTTCTCTTATAAAGCACCAACTAAGGGGCACTATGATCGTACTTGAGCATTGGGTGTATCTAATATGCGAGTGTTTTTCATGAATGGATCAATGATTGAGCATTATGGGCTAGGGATAACTTGCTTTAGTGTTGATATTTTGAAAGACATGGTTGCTTGTTGATATGCTTGAGTATTGAAATCTTCATGTCAAAACTACACTATTGCTTTGAATCATATAAAAGTCCAAATGTCCATGCTACAAAGAAAAGATTATGTGATGAACATGTTAGGCAGCATTCCACATCAAAAATTCTGTTTTTATCATTTAGCTACTCGAGGACGAGTAGGAATTAAGCTTGGGGATGCTGATACGTCTCCAACGTATCTATAATTTTTTTATTGTTCCATATTGTTATATTATCAATCTTGGATGTTTTACAATCATTTTATTGCAAGTTTATATTATTTTTTGGGACTAACCTATTGACATAGTGCCCAGTGCCAGTTGCTATTTTTTGCTTGTTTTTTACTTAGCAGAAAATCAATACCAAATGGAGTCCAAACGCAGCGAAACTTTTCGGTGATTTTTTCTGGACTAGAAGACACAAGTTGGGCCAAGGAAGTACCATAGGGGTGCCCCGAGGGGGCACAACCCACCTGGGCATGCCTGGGGGCCCAGGCGCGCCCTGGTGGGTTGTGCCCAGCTCGGTGGCCTCCCACACCGCCTCTGTGCTCTATAAATACCCCAATATTCTAGAAACCCTAGGGGAGTCGACGAAATACAATTCCAGCCACTGCAAGTTCCAGAAACCACAGATCCAATCTAGACACCATCACGGAGGGGTTCATCATCCTCATTGGTGCCTCTCCGATGATGCGTGAGTAGTTCATTGTAGACCTATGGGTCCGTAGATAGTAGCTAGATGGCTTCCTCTCTCTCTTTTGATTCTCAATACAATGGTCTCTTGGAGATCTATTTGATGTAACTCTTTTTGCGGTGTGTTTGTTGGGATCCGATGAACTTTGAGTTTATGATCAGATCTATGTTTTTATCCATGAAAGTTATTTGAGTCTTTTGATCTCTTATATGCATGATTACTTATAGCCTTGTATTTCTTCTTCGAATCTTTGGTTTTGTTAGGCCGACTAGATCGATTTTTCTTGCCATGGGAAGAGGTGCTTTGTGATGGGTTCGATCTTACAGTGCTCAATCCCAGTGACAGAAGGGGAAATGACACGTATGTATCGTTGCTATTACGAATAACATGATGGGGTCTATTCCTACATGAATAGATCTTGTCTACATCATGTCATCATTCATATTGCATTATTCCATTTCTCCATGAACTTAATACAATAGATGCATGTTGCATAGCGGTCGATGTGTGGAGTAATAGTAGTAGATGCAGGCAGGAGTCGGTCTACTAATCTTGGACTTGATGCCTATATAATGATCATTGCCTAGATATCATTATAATTATTTGAAGTTCTATCAATTGCCCAACAGTAATTTGTTTACCCACCGTATGCTATTTTTCTCGAGAGAAGCCACTAGTGAAATCTACGGCCCCCGGGTCTCTTCTTTATCATATTTGCCTTCAAGATCTATTTTTATTTGCTTTTATTTTCATATATATTAATCCAAAAACCCAAAAATATCTTGCTGCAATTTATTGTTATTTATTTTATCTCGCGTTCCCGCGAGATCTATTTATCCGATCTACTACGAATTTTTCTGTCTCTTTACCCGGGAGGGATTGACAACCCCTCTTTTACGTCGGGTTGCAAGTATTTGTTCTTTGTGTGCAGGTGCCGTTCATGTAGTGTTGCGTGGTTCTCCTATTGGTTCGATAACCTTGGTCTCATCACTGAGGGAAATACCTACCGTAGCTGTGCTGCATCATCCCTTCCTCTTTGGGGAAATACCAACGTAGTTCAAGCGACATCAGCCCCGACCACCATTGGCCACCAGCCCTGGCGCCCCCAGGAGATCCTCCATCAAGCAGTGCCATCCCTTCCAGGAGCCCCTGCCCGAGAAGCGCCGCCGCTTCCAGGAGCTCCTGATCCGAGCAGCGTCGCTGTTTCCAGAAACTCCTTCCCGAAGTAGGCGCTTCCTTCTCCAGCAGCCTCAGAGCAGTGCCACATCTTCGTCCTCTCCCCCAAGAGCTCCGACTACATCCTCTCCCCCGAGCAAATGCCTCTTCCACATTCTTTCACACGAGTAGTGCAGCATCGACTACATCATGGTCTCGTCTACTTCCTCATCCCAACCTGTCAGATTGCTCTTCGTCTTATGAGTTTTATTAGTCTCAGCTATGTATTTTGTGATGTGTGATCTGTGGACAGAACAAGAGCTATAGTTTTTGAAAAATTCTTGAATCATTAGATAGAAACTACTTTAAAAGAGAGTTTAAAGAAATAAGGTTAAGAGAGTAGACTCCAAAATGAATGAGGTTTAATTGAATCATCAGATAGAAAGTGAGGTTCTGAAAGTAGATCATAACGATATGTGTAGGCATCTCAGAATCCAATTTGTTACTTGCATCTTAGGATTTATGGAATGCAGATTGCTCTGCTCTGTACTTTTATGAGCAAGTTAGTGTTATTACACATTGCAGCCTTTTAGTTAAAGATATATCAAGAAAACCAAAGTGGCATGCTCTGCCTCTAAATTTTATTTTCCGTAGTCAATAAATTAGAAGTGGCTAGTGCCTTTAATAACATGAATGTGGATTTTGTAAGCTAGCTAGGCCATACTTACACTTCCTATCTCAGTCATACATTGGGCAAACTTTTTGTTTGGATATGTACTGCACTGGTTGTGCTTTGGAAGTCACTACAGAAAATTATAACAATTATGAGTTTTGTTTTGAGAAGATTTGTGAATAGTTTGCAGTTCTAGGCTAATTGTTTGGGCTATCTCAAAATGTGGCATTTAGCTTGGATGATACTGAATCATGTGCAGAGTACCAGGCCCTCTGTTGTAATTTCTTCCATAGTTTAGTTATTACTGCTTAGATGTGATGTGAGCAAGAACTGATGTGCCGTGCCCACTCACGCCCATGCACATATAGCTTCAGGATATAAATGTGATTATCTGAGGATCCATGTTGCTTAAATTCTTTCATTTATCATGGTTGTACCCTTGATTTGGTCCTTCAATTTGTCTGTTACATTACGTAATTGGTCTGTCTCCTTTGAGAAGCGCGCCTCCTCTTCGTCCTCTCCACTAGGCAGCGCTGCTTTGACTACGCCGTCTGCCCTGGGTAGTACCTCGTCTACATCCTCGCCCCGAAGCAGCATTGCCTAACCTCTAATTCTTCACCCGAGAAGCGCCGCCTACATCCTCTGCTTCATCACCTGAGCAGCCCCGCCTCCTCTCCTTCTCAATCGACGGTGAGATTTCTTTGCTATTTCTGTCATTCAGCCCTAGTAATCATGTAATGGGCACTGCTATGGTGTTGAAATTTTGTGGTTAGCCTCAATATCTTAATTCTCTTCATGTTCACTTGATTAATTCAGTGCATGTTAAGCTACTTTTATGTGTGTTCCTGTTATAAGTACTGCATGGGAATACGTTCTTTACCAAAATGTAGAGCATGTAGACAATTTTGTGTAAAAACGAGAACTCTATGTGCTTGTCCAATGATTTTTTTTGCCAAATGGTACATCTCGAATACTGTATTGGATTATAGATGACACTGTTGTCCATACTCTGCTTAGATGATGCTAGGCTCATTGTTTGCTTTATGACAAGTTCTTGCTCATGCCATTCCCTACAAAAAGCCCTTTATTTGACCTTAATCCTTTCAGTAAATCATCCTTATATGCATCTAAATTTGTACAGATTGAAAGAAACTAAGTGTACATTGTAAAATTATCTGAATTTGTATTCAAACTGAAATAGCGCAGCACAATGTAGCTTGCTGTTTGTATCGGTGTTGCTCTTTTCATTATAACTGGTTCACAATTTCAAATTTCAAGTTTGGTTCATAATGACTGGTCTTTCAAAAAACTGAGCACACAATCCAGTGAGCATCCAGTTTCTTGTTCGCTAAATGCACAACATACAAAAACTAAACAATGACTTATCTATGGACTGAAGTTGCATGATTCTGGTTCCTAAGCCGAGAGAGCGGACAGAGAACATGGCTCTTCTAATAGTGTGTATTCAATGGATCAAACGCAGGCAAGCTACCAAAGAGAAGGAGCAAGATGTTGAGGTCCTGTGGCAACTAAGGTTGGGCGCACTAGTGTTGCCCATGCGAGCGACACGGGAATGAGTAACTAGGAACCAAAAGATACCGGCAGTCTTGAGTACTCGGATCAGCAACCGTCTTGGTATTTCCGTCACTGAAATGAGGTACCATATGGATTTTTCCTCTCTTCTAGTAGATAATCCAGAATGCTTTTATCTTTCGTGAGTTGTTGTGCTGATGTGTGATCTAGAATTTGGACGCATATAAATTGTTTGACCCATGTGCTAGAAGGATCTGGTGTAGTTTGTTTAATCAATGCTATACCAGTTTACATGTACTTCTGAATTTTTCATCGGCTGTACTTCCATATTGGAATGAAGGTGCTAAAGTTTATAACTCATACATTTTATTTCTATATTTATGTAAGTTGTGCCTTTTGGATTGTGAAAGTTGTCAATGGTTACACTTAGAATCGAAGCAATGCTACTTTTACCCCCTCCGTGAAAAAATGCTACTTGTACTGAATTTGTCGAGCATTACACCCTGTATAGATAAGTGTAGTATCTTGCAGATTGTTATGAAGATGGCTTGAAAACTTCTTTCTGGGTAACTAAAGAAAATGAACCACTAAACTGCATCTCATAGATGAACACTACTATTTACTGTCTCACCCGAGTGAGTTCATAAGTATAAACATGTTATGTTTGGCATGCAATTTTAGGGAAAAAGGAAGCATCTCATGTGTACAAATTGTTTGACCTTGCATTTTACTGTTTACTACTTACTATACATCCAGAATTGTACTTGGAAGTGTCAAATTTTGTCATTTATAATCATCGATAGTAATATTGCTATAGATATATACACACTGAAAGTCTGAAATATTCTAGAAAAGGTACAACTGTCTTATCTTTTGCTTTGTCTTGTATTCAGTTTTTTAATCTTCTCCTAGTTTGGTGTTAATATTTTGTTAGTTCGTGGATGCTGCTAGTTTGTACTTAGAAAATTTTAAACTTGATTTTGTTTTCTCTGCAGATTAACAAGTTCTGTCTCATGCTTGTAAGTTTTTTCACAAGGAGGAGATTGTTACAATGCTGCAGAACTTCTACGGAGTACATGATAGTAGTTGTACCTGTCAACTAGGATGTCTACATGATGTTTCTTGTATTCATAGCAACAACACAATCATGTGGGGGCGAGGTTAAGCTGCGATCTTCAAAAGCATTGCAAGTTTGGTGACTCTTCTGCGAGAGACATTAGGCCCTCTTTGAAGAATGCAGTTTCACAGGATGGTGGCAAGTCTGCTATTCACAAGACATCTGATGAAGCCATCCAACAAACGGTTGCAAAAAAGCAAATTGTCTTCCTGGACATGGCTGCAGTTGTGCGTCAAGCTCAAATGATTTGTTTATCTTAGTTTGAACAAAAGGAATTTTATTGTCTTATGTAAGTTCTTTTACTAATGTAGTTGGATGCTACTGAATGGATCTATGAATGTTGAAATACTGAACTTTTAGTCATTATGTGTATGAGATCTGCTACTGAATATTGAGTCAATTCCTATATGAACAGAAATAAAAAGTAATACATATGCTACCAGGATCAAGAAAACTGCGGGGGTAAGTAAAAGTCAAGGGCAGGCCATGTACCTAGTATTATTGTAACTGCTGACAATTATATTACTGGCATATACTTCTATCTGTCGGGAAAACAGGGCCTGCTGGCAATGGAACTGCCGAGAGATCTCTATCTGCCGGGAGATCTATTTCCCGGCAGTCGTTCTTGTGTGGCAGTTCTATCTGCCGGGAGAAACTCTGCCCCGGCAGTTTGTCTGCCCTCATAAAGGCCTTGTCCCGGCAGATTACATGCCATTGCATCGGTGTTTTGGTGTAGTGCATTGAAATACAACTATTTAAAAATGGATACAACTGTTAATTGCAACAGGCTTAATAGCCATTGAAATCGGTACTGATAAAAATGCAATAGGCAGAGTTAAACATCGCAAGGCAGATGCTGCCAGAGCAGAGAATGGCCCAGTTGTCTATAAAAAGGTAGGGAAAATAGCTAAAATGTGTTAGGCATGTTTACTACAACATGCTTAATACATCAACCATACAAAACATAGCCATTAATTGCAACTAGTATTGGTAAGATTAAACTGGTGAGTTCATACTTGGTAAGTCCTGAGAGGTAGTTGCTGGGGCACTTCTTCTTGGCCAGAGCCCGCCCAAAGTCAGCGGCGGCGGAGGTGAGCTATTCCTCCGGGTCGAAGCGTGGATCAGTGTCGCTGACATGTGTACCTACAGGCAACCACTAAATGTTAGAAGTTAAACTGCAATTGCACAAATGATGTGAAATACTGTAAGACATGGGATGCAGCTAACCTCGACGGCAAGCAACAGCATCGCCCGTTATGACCCTGCGTAAGTACATGGACAGGCATGTTAAGTACAACAGGGTTAGCATCCACCAAAAATAGCAAATGGGCAGCATCTCTAGTGATATCCTTAGTCATGTATTGTAAGTTTGTTGCTGGTATTGGTGAAATTGAGCTGGACAGTTAATACTTGAACATCACACAGTGTGCAGTACTGAAATAAACAAGGCACAAACATGCTTAATACATCAACCGTACAAAATATAGCCATTGCAAGTGGTATTGGTAAGATTGAGCTGGTCAGATCATACCTGGTAAGTCCTGGGGGGGGGGGGGGGTAGTCGCTGGGGCACTTCATCTGGGCCAGAGCCTGCACCAATTCGGCGGTGGCGGAGGCGAGGTGTTCCTCCGGGTCAACACGCACAGCGGCAATCGCGCCATCAGCTCCTCGACCTCCACGTGATATGTGGTTGGGCTTGCGCGGTGATGCTCTAGAGGTAGGGGCGGTGGGGATTTGGAGGCATGAGGATGTTCTGCAGGCGCCATTTAAGCAATCAGGCCGGGACCGTGATAGAGATCGGTGGGTTACCTGACTGGATCGACGATGCTCGGGCAGAACGTAGATGTGGTTGAAGTTGTGGTTGCGGCAGCGGCGGTTTGAGCTGCCGGTAGGGGGAAGGGGGGATACGGAGGAAATTTGATGGGTGGGGATGTGGTGGGAGGAATAAATTCTAAAATCACGCGCCTAATGAAAATTTCGCTGCGAAACTTGAAACTTGGGCGGGGGAAACACACAACACAGACGAAGCGCGTAAAATACTCGTGTGCGAGAAAAGAGAAAATTGGCAGATTCCCTCTCCAAAAAAATGTACACGTGTAGTTGAATTTTTCGGTCAATGGTACGCTTGGTTTATTAGGAAACATCACACAGGTAACTGACTTATGGATCATTAACGCAAAAAACACACACGGGTACGCCATATAAACCGTGTGTTTTGTGATCTTCTAATAATTCTTATATCTATCAGCATCTCCAACTGCACCTAATTTCAAAAATCTCTTTCATTGTATCAGGATTATTCAATGTACATGAACGAGGCAAGGTGACACCCGATGAACAATCATCGGTTTATGAAATGCAATCAAGTGTCAACCTGCCTCGCTCGCATAGCCAGATTTGATCCTATGCAACACAAGAGAGAAGCTTGCTGCCATCCGCCGGCGCGGCAATTTAAGCCGCTGTGCGGTCAACTCGCGCGGCGAGGTGGGACTAAAAACCAGCTGCGGCCAGCTCTAGTCTCCGGTGGCTGCGGGCGGACGTTTTGGGAGTATTTAGGGCCTGGGTGCGGCTACAAAACTTCAGTGAACACATGCTAATCAACGCTCAAAGCCCTCAAAGGATGCGCTTGCTGACATTGTACGTTAACATTAGATAGTACCAACTTAAATTACTACTGTTAATTTGCTCTAAAACTAGTACGTATGTAGTACTGGTAGATGCTCGTAATTAATTATACAAATTTACGGGTGACACACGCACTAACTACTTCTCACATGCTGCCATCGGGGCATGCTGGCCAGACGCCGTTGTTCTCCTTCCCGACCTTGTAGGCGGCAGCCCATCGTGCTTCGATCTCTGCCGAGCTCTCCTTAGCATGGCGTGCGGCCTCTTCTTTCTTGCGGCGGCGGGACTCTCTTTTCTTGACTGCTTTCTGTATTTTCCGATCATTCTGTGCGGCTTTGGCCGCCTCTAGATCCACTGCCCATTCGGCCATGGCAGCATCAAAGTCCGCCCACATACTTGTGCGGCCGCCGGCGGCGATGAACTCAGCGAGGCGAGATGCCATCGCTTCATTACCATGTGTGCGGTCGCGGGCGGCGAGGAACGCTGCGCGGCGGGATGCCATCGCTTCCTTACCAGTTATTGTGCGTCGCGGTGCCATGAACGACACTTGGAGAGAGCTCTGGGACAAAGTGGCCGGACAGCCGTACATTGTTGTGGATTTTAAGAGCTCAACGACAAATGACGAAGGAAATTTGGCTTCCCTTACAATCTTGTTCATTCATTATCGCACACGGTTCATCTCCGTCGCCTCCAGAAACAGTGTGCTGAGCCTATTGTGTGTTGTGTTATGATTGGCCGGAACCCCAGCCACGCGGATCGCGCGTGTGCACCATAGGATGCGCCGCGATCGAACGACAATCCACGTCCCTCACATCACACTCGTGCAGCTGTAGCTGGATTGGATTTATATGCGCTAAATGCCTAGAAAATGCACATAATCCCCTAAATATGGTAAATGAGCCCGGAAAAATGCCAAATTTGAACACGGTGATTTGCAGGGTGTATGCTCATCGTAGAAAAAAAACTCAAGGGCAAAGAACAAAGAAAATTTGGATTCCCCTTCAATCTTGGTGATTTCCCTCTCGAAAGCATGGAACTTCATCGGTGATGGTTCGATTTATGAAGGGCATGCATGACGATATAAGCCAAACCTTCTCAAAATTTTACTAGGGCATGGTGAGGCCATACCATGGCGCCATGCCAGGCGTCATGTTTTTCATGAATTTATTTCATTTTTCTATAGTTGAAAACCCAATAAACAAATGTTTGTGGTTTACTATTGCCACACATTTCATCGATATATCTGCCCATTCCTTGTAAAAGGCATGAGAATTTACTAAATGGCACGAGCATGGTTTTCCAGGCCGTTCTTGTGCACCCTTTCATGCATTGATTGTTTGAACTTGAATTATGTGCATTAATGCCTAGAAAATGCACATAATCCCCTAAATATGGTAAATGAACCCGGAAAAGTGCCAAATTTGAACACGGTGATTTGCAGGGTGTATGTTCATCGTAGAAAAAAACTCATTGATAAAGGATAAAGGAAATTTGGATTCCCCTTCAATCTTGGTGATTTCCCCCTCGAAACCATGAAACTTCCGCGGTGATGGTTTGATTTATGAAAGGCGTGCATGACGACATAAGGCAAACATTCTCAAATTTTTACCAGGGCACGGTGAGGCCATACCTTGGCACCACGCCAGGCGTCATATTTTCCAAGCATGTATTTCATTTTTCTATAGTTGTTAACCCAGTAAACAACGCGTTTGTGGTTGACTATTGCCACACATTACCTTGAAATTCTGCCCATTCCTTGTAAAAGGCATGAGAATTTACTAAATAGCACGAGCATGGTTTTCCAGACCGTTCTTGTGCACCTTTTCATGCACTGATTGTTTGAATTTGAATTATGTGCATTAATGCCTAGAAAATGCACATAATCCCCCAAATATGGTAAATGAGCCCGGAAAAATGCCAAATTTGAACACGTTGTATTGGAGGGGGTATGTTGATCATTGAAAAAAAATTGAATGACAAACTAGGACGAAAATTTGGATTCCCCTTCAATCTTAGTGATTTCCCCCTCGAAACCATGAAACTTCCTCGGTGATGGTTCGATTTATGAAGGGCATGCATGACAACATAAACCAAACCTTCTCAGCTTTTTACCAGGGCACGATGTGGCCATACCATGGCACCATGCCAGGCATCATGTTTTTCAAGCACGTATTTCATTTTTCTATAGTTGATAACCCAGTAAATGACGCGTTTGTGGTTGACTATTACCACACATTCCCTTGAAAGCTCTGCCCATTCCTTGTAAAAGGCATGAGAATACTAAATACCACGAGCATCGTTTTCCAGACCGTTCTTGTGCACCTTTTCATGCACCGATTGTTCGAATTTGAATTGTGTGGATTAATGCCTAGAAAATGCACATAATCCCCTAAATATGGTGAATGAGCCCAGAAAAATGCCAAATTTGAACACGATGCATTGGAGGGGGTATGTTGATTGTAGAAAAAAACTAAATGACAAAATACGAAGGAAATTTGGATTCCTGGCCCCTTCAATCTTGGTGATTTCCCCCTCGAAAACAATGAAACTTCCTCTGTGATGGTTCGATTTATGAAGGGCGTGCACGACGACATAAGCCAAACCTTCTCAAATTTTTACCAGGGCACGGTGAGGCCATACCATGGCACCATGCCAGCCGTCATGTTTTTCAAGCACGTGTTTCACTTTTCTACAGTTGAAAAACCAATAAACGACGCGTTTGTGGTTAACTATTGCCACACATTTCCGTGAAAATCTCTGCCAATTCCTTGTAAAAGGAATGATAATTTACTAAATAGCACGAGTATGGTTTTCCAGACCATTCTCGTGTACCTTTTCATGCACCGATTGTTTGAATTTGAATTATGTGGATTAATGCCTAGAAAATGCACATAATCCCCTAAATATGGTAAATGAACCCGGAAAGCTGCCAAATTTGAACACGTTGATTTGCAGGGTTTATGTTCATCGTAGAAAAAAACTCATGGACAAAGGACAAAGGAAATTTGGATTCCCCTTCAATCTCAGTGATTTATTATCGCACACGATTCATCTCCGTCGACTCTACGAACCGTGTGTGTTCACCCACACATGCAAAAGGAAAAAAGAAAACCCTCACCCACTTCATCCCCACCCACTCGCCGCGGACTCCTCCGCAACTCTGCACGTCATCAACATCTATCGCGGCGGCCACCCTAAGCTCGACGGCTGTCGTCGGCGGGCGGATGTCGCGCTCCAAACGGCACGGGATTTCGCCCCTACCGCTTGCTGCCGCCTATCTGCACCGACTTGCACTGACATTCTAGACTCTGGTCGATTGGGGTTTTCTGCGGGATTGGGCCGGGGATTTTTCTCATGGAGAAGGTAATCAATTTAGCAAAATATTCACTCATCTCTTATCGCAGTCCGTCCGTCGCTGTTAATCAACCGGCGGAAATCGCCGTGGATTCATTTTTCTTCTAGCTGATTCGAGGGTTTTCATTCATGTGTCCACAGTGCGAGGACAAATCGGGCAAGTGTGGTGGAAGCCAGTTGGAAACGGAGTTCTATCTCACCATTCCGGAGGACTTCAGGGAGCGCTCGGTATGTTCAATCTCACCCTACCACAGTCGGCATGGCCTAAATTTGTGAACATATACCGTCTATTGCTACATTTGGATAAAAGGTACGGTGCCACGTGCAGCCTAGATGTCGAAGCCGATCTTTTTCCCCTATATTAGGCAAATTTATGATGTATTGTTCATTCAGTTACTCTCATATTTGCATCAAATCTTTGTTACATTATCTATTTTTGTACTTTGCTTTCAAATATATATTGATCTGTTCTATCCGTTACTCCCATATTTGCATCTTGCTCTGTTATTTCAATATATCTAATTTACGATCTTAATTTTCATTTCAAGCAGTACATCCCTTGCTTTGCAAGAACAGGAGTAGAAGGAAATCTTGGGCTTTACTTTGTTGATGACTCCATGGATGTCATATTGACAACGCAACATGGATTTAAAATGACAGTTAGTGTAAAACTTGATAAAGATGGTCACTCCTATTTTGATGCGGACCTTTGGAGAAAAATGTCTAAGTGTTATGAACTAAAAGCTGGCAATAAAATTCTAGTGCGTGCACCACAGTCTGGTCTAATTAACATGGATGTTTACTTCCCCGACGTCATCAGCCGATCAAAGTCTGATCGAGGTTAGTGTCCTTTCAACTTTCTCCATGCTGGTATATTACTTAGAAAAATCGAGGTATTTGTTCTGACTAATTGATCACTATTTAAGCAACCAATTGTGATTTTATTTTCTGACTCTGTTCCTAGGCAGTAACAAATTCTATTTACCAATTTATGCGCACTATATATTCTTCTGCCATGTTCTGAATAAATAATACCTTTCCACCATTTAAGCAGGATATGTTGGATGCATAGTTAACGATCTGTATGTTACTAAGCGTACCAAATTTCACTGGAAGGACTTGAAGCATGTCATAAAATTTGTTGATAATCTGACAGAGATAGCACATCATATGAACGCTGGATTTTGGATGGGATTAATTATACCTATGGTACACACATTGAACAAGAACAATTGTGTGCACAAAACATTGGTACAAAGTCTTATTTTTATGTTGATGCTCATAAACTATATATATCTTCAACGATATGTTACAATTTGTTTTTATTCTACATTTCAACAGAAATTGCCCACTGTAGCTGTTCCTGGATCGATTTCCCGGCATGGTTGAATTACACTTGTGCCTGCTAATAACGCCAAAGTGATTGCAAGGTAGTGCATTTCCCGCGGAAATGGAACCATTCAAATTAACAAGTTCTCGCTTGTCGTCGCCATGCATCCATATTGGAAAATTGGAGACACTATTATACTCATGATCTACCAAGGCACAGGAGGGTTCTTCCTTTTCATTGACGAGATGCCGAGTCACCGTGATCAATCTGCTTCCAGCGGATAGTTGTGGTTGTTGGCCCTCAGCCACCTAAAATGTGCTAGCTATTACTATGTTAAGTATGTAGATATGGACCATATGGTTGTTGGCCCTCAACCTCTTAAAATGTGATAGTTGTTACTATGTTAAGTATGTAGATATGGACCATATGCTTGTCAAAACCGTGTTACGAAGATCCTGCTTTTGTCAAATAGTGTAACCACTATCTATATGTTACTCAAATGCTGTTAGCCAAGTTCTTAAATTTTCATGGAAAGTATTAGTATTGTACACAGTTCATTGAGTTTAAACGTGTGCCCGATAGAGCGGTAGAGTAGAGGACGTCCATGTTTTGGACGTGGAGATCAGCACCGACGTCTAGAAGGCATTTGCATATTAATTGTCCATATTGCAAATTCACACACCTGTTAACATAAGGAAACGTATGTATAACTTACTAATCATCGCACATGAGTACTCGCAGATGCATCGTGTGCGATACTCCTAGCCACCGCAAGCAACTAGTTTGCATTTTTCAAAGTGTTTTGTACACACAGAATCGCACACGAATTAACTGTAGTAACCATCCGTGTTATAATTTCTCATCGCAAATAGTTCATCCGAGTGGGCTGTTTGCTGCATATCACACACATCTTGTTTACATGAATCATTTGTGTTCTTTTGGCTCATCGCAAATAGTTCATCTATGTGAACTGTATGCCGCATATCACACACATCTTGTTAAGTTGAACCATTTCTGTTGTGTTCCCTAATCGAAAATAGTTCGTCTGAGCAAAATGTATGCCGTATATCACACACACCTTGATCTGGCTAACCATTTCTGTTGCATTCCCTAATAGCAAACAGTTCATCTGAGCGAACTGTATGCCGTATATTGCACACACCTTGATACGGCTGCCCGTTTCTGTTGTTCTGTCTCATCGCAAAGAGTTCGTATGGATCAACCGTATGCCCTGCATCGCACACGCAACCAACATCTGAACCGTGTTTCATGCCTCCGCCATCGCAAACGTTTTGCATCTTTTTGACGGGTTTTTAAATCACCGTTTGCGATTTATGCATCGCACACAATTTCGTCAAAGGGTCTCTGATCGTAGTGTCGCGTTAGCAGCATCCTGCAGTAGTTATTGCTAAACATGTCCAAATGAGCTCAATCTTGGTACACCTGCTAAAATGGTCTAAATATTGATCTAGGCCAAGTGGTGCATCATGGAGAACAAGATAACATCATCTAATTCGCTCAAAACCATATCTGTTCATTTTCTAGTTTGAGCAACTTTACATTGGTAAACATGTCCAAATGAGCTCAAACTTGGTACACCTGCTAAAATGGTCTAAATATTGATCTAGGCCAAGTGGTGCATCCTGGAGAACAAGATAACATCATCAAATTCCCTCAAAACCATATCTGTCCATTTTCTAGTTTGAGCAACTTTACATTGCTAAACATGTCCAAATGAGCTCAAACTCGGTACACCTTCTAAAATGGTCTAAATATTGATCTAGGCCAAGTGGAGCATCATGGAGAACACGATAACATCATATAATTGCCTCAAAACCATATATGTCCATTTTCTAGTTTGAGCAACTTTACATTGGTAAACATGTCCAAATGAGCTCAAACTTGGTACACCTGCTAAAATGGTCTAAATATTGATCTAGGCCAAGTGGTGCATCCTGGAGAACAAGATAACATCATCAAATTCCCTCAAAACCATATCTGTCCATTTTCTAGTTTGAGCAACTTTACATTGCTAAATATGTCCAAATGAGCTCAAACTTGGTACACATGCTAAAATGGTCTAAATATTGATCTAGGCCAAGTGGTGCATCATGGAGAACAAGATGACATCATATAATTCCCTCAAAACCATATCTGTCCATTTTCTAGTTTGAGCAACTTTACATTGCTAAACATGTCCAAATGAGCTCAAACTTGGTACACCTGCTAAAATGGTCTAAATATTGATCTAGGCCAAGTGGTGCATCATGGAGAACAAGACAACATAATCTAATTCCCTCAAAACCATATCTGTCCATTTTCTAGTTTGAATAACTTTACATTGCTAAACATGTCCAAATGAGCTCAAACTTGGTACACCTTGTAAAATGGTCTAAATATTGATCTAGGCCAAGTGTTGCATCATGGAGAACACGATAACACCACATAATTGCCTCAAAACCATATATGTCCATTTTCGAGTTTGAGCAACTTTACATTGGTAAACATGTCCAAATGAGCTCATACTAGGTACACCTACCAAAATGGTCTAAATATTGATCTAGGCCAAGTGGTGCATCATCGAGAACAAGATAACATCATCTAATTCCCTCAAAACCATATCCGTCCATTTTCTAGTTTGAGCAACTTTACATTGCTAAACATGTGCAAATGAGCTCAAACTTGGTACACCTTGTAAAATGGTCTAAATATTGATCTAGGCCAAGTGGTCAATCATGGAGAACAAGATAACATCATATAATTGCCTCAAAACCATATATGTCCATTTTCTAGTTTGAGCAACTTTACATTGGTAAACATGTCCAAATGAGCTCATACTTGGTACACCTACTAAAATGGTCTAAATATTGATCTAGGACAAGTGGTGCATCATCGAGAACAAGATAACATAATCTAATTCCCTCAAAACCATATCTGTCCATTTTCTAGTTTGAGCAACTTTACATTGCTAAATATGTCCAAATAAGCTCAAACTTGGTACACCTGCTAACATGGTCTAAATATTGATCTAGGCCAAGTGGTGCATCATGGAGAACAAGATGACATCATATAATTCCCTCAAAACCATATCTGTCCATTTTCTAGTTTGAGCAACTTTACATCGCTAAATATGTCCAAATGAGCTCAAACTTGGTACACCTGCTAAAATGGTCCACATATTGATATAGGCCAAGTGGTGCATCATGGAGAACAAGATTACATCATCAAATTCCCTCAAAACCATATCTTTTTCATTTTCTAGTTTGAATAACTTTACATTGCTAAACATGTCCAAATGAGCTCAAACTTGGCACACCTTGTAAAATGGTCTAAATATTGATCTAGGCCAAGTGGTGCATCATGGAGAACAAGATAACATCATATAATTGCCTCAAAACCATATATGTCCATTTTCTAGTTTGAGCAACTTTACATTGGTAAACATGCCCAAATGAGCTCATACTTGGTACACCTACTAAAATGGTCTAAATATTGATCTAGGCCAAGTGGTGCATCATCGAGACCAAGATAACATCATCTAATTCCCTCAAAACCATATCTGTCCATTTTCTAGTTTGAGCAACTTTACATTGCTAAACATGTCCAAATGAGCTCAAACTTGGTAAACCTTCTAAAATGGTCTAAATATTGATCTAGGCCAAGTGGTGCATTATGGAGAACACGATAACATCATATAATTGCTCAAAACCATATATGTCCATTTTCTAGTTTGAGCAACTTTACATTGGTAAACATGTCCAAATGAGCTCATACTTGGTACACCTTCTAAAATGGTCTAAATATTGATCTAGGCCAAGTGGTGCATCATGGAGAACAAGATAACATCATCTAATTCCCTCAAAACCATATCTGTCCATTTTCTAGTTTGAGCAACTTTACATTGCTAAACATGTCCAAATGGGCTCAAACTTGGTACACCTTGTAAAATGGTCAAATATTGATCTAGGTCAAGTGGTGCATCATGGAGAACAAGATAACATCATATAATTGCCTCAAAACCATATATGTCCATTTTCTAGTTTGGCAACTTTACATTGGTAAACATGTCCAATGAGCTCATACATGGTACACTACTAAAATGGTCTAAATATTGATCTAGGCCAAGTTGTGCATCATTGAGAGCAAGAATAACATCATCTAATTCCTCAAAACCTATTTGTCCATTTTCTAGTTTGAGCAACTTTACATTGCTAAATATGTCCAAATGAGCTCAATTGGTACACCTGCTAACATGGTCTAAATATGTTCTAGGCCAAGTGGTGCATCATGGAGAACAAGATACATCATATAATCCCTCAAAACCATACTGTCCATGTTCTAGTTTGGAGCAACTTACATTGCTAAAAATGTCAAATGTGCTCAAAACTGTTACCCGCTAAAATGGTCTAAATATTGATCTAGGCCAAGTGGTGCATCATGGAGAACAAGATAACATCATCTAATTCCCTCAAAACCATATCTGTCCATTTTCTAGTTTGAGCAACTTTACATTGCTAAACATGTCCAAATGGGCTCAAACTTGGTACACCTTGTAAAATGGTCTAAATATTGATCTAGGTCAAGTGGTGCATCATGGAGAACAAGATAACATCATATAATTGCCTCAAAACCATATATGTCCATTTTCTAGTTTGGGCAACTTTACATTGGTAAACATGTCCAAGTGAGCTCATACATGGTACACCTACTAAAATGGTCTAAATATTGATCTAGGCCAAGTTGTGCATCATTGAGAGCAAGATAACATCATCTAATTCCTTCAAAACCGTATTTGTCCATTTTCTAGTTTGAGCAACTTTACATTGCTAAATATGTCCAAATGAGCTCAAACTTGGTACACCTGCTAACATGGTCTAAATATTGTTCTAGGCCAAGTGGTGCATCATGGAGAACAAGATGACATCATATAATTCCCTCAAAACCATATCTGTCCATGTTCTAGTTTGAGCAACTTTACATTGCTAAACATGTCCAAATGTGCTCAAACTTGTTACACCTGCTAAAATGGTCCAAATATTGATATAGGCCAAGTGGTACATCATGGAGAACAAGATTACATCATCTAATTCCCTCAAAACCATATCTCTTTCATTTTCTAGTTTGAATAACTTTACATTGCTAAACATGTCCAAATGAGCTCAAACTTGGTACACCTTGTAAAATGGTCTAAATATTGATCTAGGCCAAGTGGTGCATCATGGAGAACACGATAACATCATATAATTCCCTCAAAACCATATATGTCCATTTTCTAGTTTGTGCAACTTTACATTGGTAAACATGTCCAAATGAGCTCATACTTGGTACACCTACTAAAATGGTCTAAATATTGATCTAGGCCAAGTGGTGCATCATGGAGAACAAGATAACATCATCTAATTCTTTCAAAACCATATCTGTCCATTTTCTAGTTTGAGCAACTTTACATTGGTAAACATGTCCAAATAAGCTCAAACTTTGTACACCTGCTAAAATGGTTTAAATATTGATCTCGGCTAAGTGGTGCATCATGGAGAACAAGATAACATCATCTAATTCCCTAAAAACCATATCGATTCATTTTCTAGTTTAGCAATTTTACAATGGTAAACATGTCCAAATGAGCTCAAACTTGGTACACCTGCTAAAATGGTCTACATATTGATCTAGTTTGTACACGAAGTGCATCCAGTTTTTTCCGTAACCCTTTCGACTTTTTAGCACATGCTATGTGGGTGAAATTATGATACCATGCCAAGTTCCAACCTTTTCAGAGTTCATTTGTAGTGCTTCTCAGTTTCAGGGTCATTTAGCTCAAAATAATCATTAAATGCATGAAAAATAGCAAATGAAGTCAGAAAAGGGTTGAAAATTGATGATGTGGCTTTGAATGGTTCATATTGAACGCACAAAAAGTCTGGAGTTAAAATAAGTTAAAAAAATGAAACCCCTTTGTAATAGATGAGTTTTCGTCCGAAACCCTGATACGTTGAAAGAGATTGTCTAGTTTGTACACGAAGTGCATCCAGTTTTTGCCATAGCCCTCTCAACTTTTTAGCACATGCTATGTGGGTGAAATTATGATACCATGCCAAGTTTCAACCTTTTCAAAGTTCATTTGTGGTGCTTCTCAATTTCAGGGTCATTTAGCTCAAAAAAATATTACATGCATGAAAATATAACATTATTAGGTTAATAAAAGGTATTTTATAATATTCTTTATTTGTAGTGCTTCTCAATTTCAGGGTCATTTAGCTCAAAAAAATCATTAAAATAATCAACTAAAAAGCTTTTATAAAACTCTAATAGCCAAAAGAATCAACTAAAAAGCTTTTATAAAACTCTAGTTATACACAATTTATGCAACTAAAATTATACAAAATTTATGCAACTAAAATTTTCATAAAGTAATTTTGGTTAAAAATTTAATAGCAAAAATAATTAAATGAAAACATAAGTGAGTATGTATAAAAAGTAGGATGTGATTAGAAGAAGGTCAAAAAATTGACATAACATATGCAAAAAATAACATAAGTGAGTATGTATAAAAAATAGGACTTGATTTAAAAAGGTCAAAAAATTGACATAACATATGCAAAAAATAAAATAAGTGAGTATGTATAGAAAATAGGATGTGATTTGAAGAAGGTCTAAAAATTGACATAACATAAAAATAAAAAAGGCCCGCCTACAAGGTCTCCACGGCCTGTATACGACAAGAAACCCAACTATATGGGCCAGGATACAGGCCCGCAGGGCATGTAGACCCAACTGAGCAAAGAGGTAGGCATGCACTGCCTGCATTAGAGAGGAGTTCGATACGGCAACCGCAACAGAGCTTATAAACCGGTGCAACCGCCCTTCGCTTGGCGAGGTGGGACTAAACTTTGCACCACCCCGCGGCAGTGCCAGCTCCAGCTGTTTAGTCCCGGTTGGTGGCTCAGCCCGCGACTAAAGGTACCCCTTTAGTCCCGGGCCGAGCCACCAACCGGGACTAAAGGTGAAATTCACCAGCCCAAAGGGCGGGAGCCCAACTCTTTAGTCCCGGTTGGTGGCTTGGCCCGGGACTAAAGTGGTACCTTTAGTCCTGGTTGGAGCCACCAACTAGGACTAAAGGGGTGTCTATATAAGCAGCAATTAGGAATTTTTACAATCTCCATCTGTAGTTCCCCCGACGACGCCGCCAGGCTACCCGACCTCGCCGTCGACGCCCTCGCCATCAGGCTGCTGGACCTCGCCATCGACGCCCTCGCCTCCTCCCCGGCGCCCTTGACCTCGACCTCGCCGGCGCCCTCGACCTCGCCGTTGCCTCGACATCGCCGCCGAGCCCGCGCTGTGAGCCTCCTCCCTCTTCTCCCTCTCTCCTCCCGATCGAAGCCCCTCCCCAAGCCCATCCCCCACCTCGCCGGCCGCCCCTCCCCGAGCCCATACCCCACCTCGTCGGCCGCCCCTCCCCGGTGCTGTGGATTGAGAACACACACACACACATTCTTCTGTTCCTTTTTTTAGAGTGTAAAATTATAGGTTATTAGTTAACAGAATGTTCCATTTTGTAAAATCCGTAGTAAATGAACTGTGCATCATATGAACTTGTGCCAATGGAGTATTTGAAGATTGCTATGACTACTACATGCTCATGTCAGTTTCATAAATTGTAAAATTGTTATGCTTGCTGTTATGTGCCTCCCAAGTCAGCATCATGATGTTGTTGTCAGCATGCCCAGTTTTTCACTGTCTGAAATCTGTTATATCTTCTTGCCATGTTCTCTTGATGTTACCATCATATCCATGACTCTTCTGAACATGATCAATAACCATGTTTTGTTGTTTATATTATGCTCTATCATGCCATACATTTTCATGCCATGTTCTTGCCCTGTAGCATATTTAATTCTTGCCTCCAAGTGTGCATCTTAAATCTGTTTCTGCCACACTGAATTACACTAAGTCTGAGAATCTGTTTTAACTTTGCAACTTGCCTTGATGAATCCCACTGATCTAGAGGTCATATGCTCATGTTCAGTAAACATCATTTGTTATGTGCAACTGGTACTTCCATGCCATGCTTTTACTTTCCATGTATAACCACTGTAGCATATTTATTTCTTGTCTCCAACATGTCATCAGATTAACTCTGCTCATGTATGTACTCTATTTTTCACCAAGTCATAATCTATGACAGAACTTTGCATTTTACATTGATCCTATTGAATTAACCATTGCATCTCCATGGAATTACAGGTTGTGGTGTTGCATCTCCATGGAGTTGGTCCCTGATCGTCCCTCTGTTGTTCGATAAAAGGTGTCCATTTGTTGTATGTTGAGTTTTGTTCATAGGATGATGGCTGGTTCAATTGTTGAGTTGTGTATTCATCCACGTGTATAAATCTTGTATTCATCTTGTGTATAAATCTTGTATTCATCCTATCGTTAAAACATAACCCCGATATATAACTTTGATTTTGAGGCATATGAAAACATGAGAGAGGGGGTTGTTGAAACATATCCCCGATAACTTCGACACGAGGGGGGTCATTAAACATAACCCTGATAACTTCGACATGAGGGGGGTCGTTAAAACATAACCTCGCTAACTTCGACATGAGGGGGGACGTCGGACATGCATGAGAGAGGTGGTCCACAAAGTATCCTCTCTCGAAAGATAGGACGACTCATCAGACATGAGGGGGGAGGATCGAGTCCTCGACGATAGTCTGAAACTGACTGTTATAAAACTTGTCAATTTTGCATGATGTTTGCCACTAATCCATTGCTCATATGCATATGATTCCTTGTTGTGATTAGGTCTATGTTTGCCACTAATCCATCTCTCATGGTTGTATATTGCCATGTTGTAATATATGCAGAAACTATGGACAGAGACTTAGAAAAAGAAGAGTTGTTGGGGGATATAATCCGCGACGGAGGTTATATCACCTTGTCGTTTCTCAACGACACCGATGGCGAGGAAAGAGAGGATGACGGTTCCGGTGATCGAATGGAGGAGGGAGGAGATAATGATGGCTCCGCCGGTGTTGGAGCCTTAACTGTTGCAAAGTCCGGCGAGGTATATATATATATATAAATTAAGCCTCTGCTGACTAGATGCATTAATTGTTTGGTATGTACATATATTAACGCTTCTTTCTTCTTTTAGCCCTCCGAATTGAGCCAAACTTCTGTAAGGAGACGAGGCCCGAAGAAAAGGTTGGGCCAGGATGAAAGGTCCACGATCGAAGTAGTCGCTCCAGATGGCGAACCGATTGCTCCCAAGCGGACCAAAGAAAAATTTGTACATCAGTGCGGAGTTGTTGTTAGGGATAGCGTCCCAATCAGCATCCAAGAATGGAATAAGAAGAAGGACCCTGAAGTTTCTTATGTCGACGATAGACAGAAAGATGAGCTTTGGAACTCGCTGATGACAAATTTCAGCCTACCGCCAGAGGAGGATCCAAATAACCCAGTTATTCAGCGACAAGTCAAGTCGTTGGCTCTTAAGAAGATGGCAGCACTATTCAAGAACTGGAAGAAAAAATTGAACAAGTTTGTCGACAAAGACAAGACTCTAGAATTCACCGGTCAATATGCGAAGATAAAAGATCACTGGCCCGCATTTGTGGAGTACAAGAAATCGGAGAAAGCTAAGAACAGGTCACAGACAAATAAGCTAAATGCTGCAAAGAAGAAGTATCACCATGTTACGAGGTCAGGTGGCTATAGCAAAGCCCGGCCTACGTGGGACAAAGTTGAGATTGACCTGCTTACTAAAGGGGTCCAATCAGAGACATTGAACTGGCCCGATCGGCAAGGACTTGGTTCTTCGGGGTCGGGGGAACTTTGGACCCAGAAAGAGGGAAATGTGTTTACACGAAAGCTCAACTTGAAACACCTACCAAAAAGATTCAGGAAGCAATCTAGGAAGTGCAGGAAGGGAGGTTCCATCCCGACAGAGAGAAGGACGAGCTGTCAAAGGCCCTTGGGAATCCTGAACACCCTGGACGAACACGAGGCACATTAGGCTCCGTTCCGTGGAGGTATGGGTTTCCAGACAGCAGTGCCACTTATAGAAGCCGAGGGAGAAAGAAGAAAGAGGAAGCAGACCAAATGCAGAAGATGGAACAAAGATTAGCGAAACTAGAGGAACTTGGGAGCCAGCGAGCTACCGACCCACCATCTTAGCAGCACGAAGATTCTTCATTGGATACTGCCCACGAAGCTACCCCACCATCTCAGCGGAGAAGCAGCGTGGCTTCCACGGAGCTCGTTCAGCCTGGCATCATGGCTCCTTGCTACCCCGTGGATGGTATCACGGAGAATGAATATTGTCAGCTAATTATGTAATGCCATAACCTAACCTTGAAATTGGCGGTCGGCTATGTCTTACCTCCTCGACCTGATGCAACTTTCCATTTTGCTCCGATTCCAGATGGCTTTGCTATTGTCGGGGTGGATGAAATAATGAACAGATTTGAGGAGCTGGAGCTTGAGTACCCTACAGGTGAAGGGGAGATTCATCTGGAAAATGCCTTAAGGACTACCTGTCTATGGAGAAAGGAAAACATCTTGCTTCCAAACTGGACGATGCCTCAGCAGACTCAGCTAGAGGAGGCCCCTCAGCACACTCCTCACAGTCCAGCTCTGCTATCTCCACTGCATGAGTCGTCTCCGACGCGTCTGATGTCTCCGCCGCCTCAGCGGACTCCGACGGAGGAGGCCCCTCAGCAGAATCCTCCTCCGCCTCAGCTATCTCCGTCGCGTCAGCGGACTCCGCCTTCTCTGCCACATCAGCAGACTCCGCCACCTCAGCAACGGCGAAAGAGAGCCGCTGCCGCTCCGGCGGGTCGTAGTATAATAGGGAAGAAATTTAGAGCTGGTCCAAGCCTCAAGGCTCCTCCCAAGTTACAATATGAGAGGACTGACGAGGAAAACAAGGACATTGGGGCTTCCGAAGTGAAGGCCCATTTTGCACAGAAATGTCCACCTCCAAAGGAGAAAGTTGATCCGGTAAAAGTGAATTGCTGTCTGGATGCCCTTAAGCGACCACAACCGCCTCCGCCGCGTTCAAACTATGACCGCTGTATTGAAAAGACATTTCTTGAAGCGAAGCGGTCGGGAAGTTTAAGTACAAGTGGTGCAAGAAGTGGGAAAACAATTGCCCAGCTCGGTGAACAGGAGAAGCAATTGTGCCCCCCGCTCAAGGTGTTTTCCGGTATCGCTAATTATCCGGGGGTAGCGGCCGCTCATCCTGGTTACACTCTTTGTGAGTACTTACCCGATGATGTACGATTCGAAATGGCTGAGGTAGTAGCGCCCTTTAGATATGAGCATAGGAAGCCTCTCGTCAAACCTGAGCAGCTCCCACATCTATCAATGATGATGCGAAGATTACATAACTGGTAGGTGGAAAGCTGCAAGGATGGGACCGCCAGTATCTTGCTGGGAATTAAAGATGAGCACGACTTCATTGGAGTCGACCTGATGTACGTTGAATTTGAAGAATTATTTCAGTTATACAATCAACACACCATCGACAAAACTCTCATGACTTGCTATTGTCTGTAAGTATTATTTCTGTAATTAAGTCTCGAGCTCAGCTCGTTCATTGCATGTATATATAATTATCCTCACTATATTATGCAGATTGAAGATCGTCGAATGCAAAAGAGGACAAATCTATGACATTGGGTTCATTAACCCAAATACCGTAAATGAATGGATAGTACAAAACAGAGACAAAGATACTGAGGAAAACTTGCTAAAAGCATTCCTTCGACATAAAAAAGAAGGGAAATACTCTTTGCTTACAACTTCAAGTGAGTGTTACTGTCTTGTGCATATTCTATTTCGTTTACTCGAGGTTAAGTACTGTAATTGATGAGTTATGCATGCGCAGCTTCCACTTTATTCTGCTATCCATTAAGCTAGATGTGGGACAAGTAACTGTCTTAGACTCGAGATGTAAAGAGCCTAAGGAGTGGTCCGACATGAGTGAAATGCTCCAGAAGTAAGTTCAATCATTATCGCACCATATCGGCAACTTTCGTTCATTTCCTGATATCAAGTAATCATGTTCTTTGCCATGCAGGGTTTGAAAAAAGTTCACCAGAATGGTACCGGGTCTAGAGAAAAAGGAGCAGCAATTTTCACACCCCAAAGTAAGTAGTACTAGCTTGTTCCGCGCATCTCTCATTGATTCTAGTTTCATCAATACCATTATCATGATTGATTATCATTTTGATTGAACCCTATTCTTGTAAAGTGCTTGTGGCAGGCATCCGGGAATAATTTATGTGGATACTACGTTTGCGAGTTCATTCGCAACTCAGCCCTTGAGCGGGGCATAACTTCAAAACAATTAGAAGTACGTAAACAATATTCACAATTCTATTTTATTACCATGAATTGGGTTGAGTTTCATTCATATATATATATTGACTCCCTTCTTTAAATTAGATCTGGGAGATGCAGGATCAACTCCTACCATATGATCACATACGAGCAATTCAAGAGGAATTGGCGGGATTCTTTGTTAAGCACGTCATACCTAGGGATGGAGGATACCATCAGGAATTGCAATGCGCTTTTGATAGATGATGTTAGGGCCGGGATCGTAAGAGATTTTATATTGTATATGTAGCGTCGGATAGATATACGAAAACTTGTTGTTCGACCAAGCACATTGAAAGAGAGGTCACTTCTCTCTATATATGTTCATGACGATGTTGTGTAATTAATGGTTCCTTCATTGCTTACTAGCTAGCATCGAGTTTTGTTTATATGTAGTAGGTAGCGTCGACCAAGCACGGAGAAAGAGAGGTCACTTCTCTCTATATGTAGTAGCTAGCTAACACAATATGAAACCCCTAAACCCCTCCTTTAAAAAAACCCAGTGCTTAGCAGCTGCTGACGCGTGGCAGTCTTTTAGTCCCGGTCGGTGTTACCAACCGGGACTAAAGGTCCTCCTGCCTGGGCGCCCCAGAGCGGTCACATGGAGCCCCTTTAGTCCCGGTTCGTAACACGACCGGGACTAAAAGTGGTGGGCATTTGTACCGATCGTTCTGTCCCAATTGCAGAACCGGGACTAAAGGCCCTCTGGAACCGGGACTGATGCCCATTTTTCTACTAGTGGTAGAGCATCTTTATAGTCACCCAGTTACATTGCGACGTTTGATACACACAAGGTACTCCTCTGGTGTCAGTGAGTTGCATGATCTCATGGTCATAGGAATAGATACTTGACATGCAGAAAACGATTGCAATACACTTGATACGATCAAATTCTACGTTTATAGTTTGGGTCTTGTCCATCACATCATTCTCCTAATATATGATGCGATCCCGTTATCAAATGACAAATCATGTCTATGACTAGGAAACCATAGCCATCTTTGATCAACGAGCTAGTCCGGTAGAGGCTCACTAGGGACATGTTGTCTATGTATCCACACATGTATTTGAGTTTCTAGTCAACACAATTATAGCATGGATAATAAACGATTATCATAAACAAGGAAATATAATAATAACCACTTTATTATTGCCTCTAGGGCATATTTCCAATAGTGGCGCCAAGCTTCTGGCATTCTTTGTGACAAAAGAGTGCCACAAAAATTAAAAGGGAAGTTCTATAGGATGGCGGTTCGACCCGCAATGTTGTATGGCGCTGAGTGTTGGCCGACTAAAAGGCAACATGTTCAACAGTTAGGTGTGGCGGAGATGCGCATATTGAGATGGATGTGTTGCCACATGAGGAAGGACCGAGTACGGAATGATGATATACGATATAGAGTTGGGGTAGCACTAATTGAAGAGAAGCTTGTCCAATATCATCTGAGATGGTTTGGGCATAGTTAGCGCAGGCCTCCAGAAGCTCCAGTACATAGCGGATGGCTAAAGCGTGCGATATTGTTAAGAGAGGTCGGAGTAGACGAACTTGACATGGGAGGAGTCCGTAAAGAGAGATCTGAAGGACTGGAGTATCACCAAAGAATTAGTCATGGACAGGGGTGCGTGGAAGCTTGCTATCGATGTGCCAGAACCATGAGTTGGTCGCGATATCTTATGGGTTTCACCTCTAGCCTACCCCAACTTATTTGAACTAATGGCTTTGTTGTTGTTGTAGAAGGCATACTGGTAGAAATTTACTTATTTATTTTGAACAAACCACTATCTTGTTATTGATGTTCGCAATTTCTATTGTTGGTTTTTATCCAGTAATGCTGAGAAGATTCAGCTTTGAGCTTTTGGCACTAGTTCCACAGTGATATTTAAGGAATGCTAACTGCCTGAGTCATACCAAAGTTGTGACATGACTAGATTCTTGGTGTTGGCTGCTTGTTATAGCTCGTTTCTGGTTGTTTTTCTGTTGTTCCCTGTCACTTGTGTATGTTGGGTGCTACCTGCTATAGCTGCTGTGTTGTATCTCAATCTTGTTTTACGAAAATGGAAATCTTTTAGACTGGCTTTTTCCCACTATAGCAGCTTCAATAAAAATTTACATATTGGTCTTGGTATTTGGCTGATGATGTTGGTTGCTCTGCAGGTACCCAGAGTTACCGTTTTGGTGGCTGAGATGGAGAAACAGCTTGTTTGCTGTAGGTTCTATGCACCATGCACTGGTCAGCTCTGTAGTGGACTTGTAGGAATTAATTTGAACATTTTGTTCACTCACTACTATATTGTAATCTGAACATTGTGTTAATTCACGCATGTCATGTATTTTTTGTAACAGTTAGTCAATTGGCACAAAGAAATAGTGGCTTGCATGGATTAATTAGTCCTATGATGATGTCCCACGTGCGTGTGTGCTGAATTTTTATCTGCTTCTCACAGTCTCAGTAACGAATGTTCAGTTATTCTGCTTTCCTTCTTCAAACATGTGGAATCAGATGAGTTATGTTATGTTTGAACTATTTTAGAGTCATTGTGATCCAGACAGGAAATAGGTAAATGAAAGGAAAAATATGGACTAGCTCCTGCACATTGATAACCGCCTGTATTTTTGAGATTCCAGGATAAAAATTGCAGTGCCCATCCTAGGTGAAACCCTTGTTACTGGCGAAATTTTGGTTGACAATCCTTTTGTTTCTTATATGCTCGCATGACTTTACGTTACACACGGATCACTTTGGCATTACACCACGGTCTGATCATACACGGATCACTTTGGCATTACACATCACGATCTGATCATGCACACGGGTCAAGATGAAAGCACATTGGTAGCTTGTTATGAAATTGTTGTTTGTTAACACTAGAACAATGCCCGTGCGTTGCAACGGGATATAAATATTCTAGTACCTTAGCTTGTGATTTATCTGTCAATAATCATGCGATTGTGTAAATAAATGTTCATCAAATTCTGACCGTGAATTACCTTATATTTTGATTAGAAGTTCGGTAAGTAAATTAAAGTGGAATTGGTTCAGAAGGTAAGTAAAATAAGGTGATTGATTATCATATACGTGGAAGGTTGGGCGAAGGGGTGGTGGAAAGAAAGGTGAAATGGGAACCTTACGTTCTTTTTAAGTAGTAGAGATTAGCTTGTGATTTACCTGTCAATAATAGTGCGATTGTGTAAATAAATGCTCATCAAATTCTGACCGTGAATTACCTTATATTTTGATTAGAAGTTTGGTAAGTAAATTAAAGTAGAATTGGTTCAGAAGATAAGTAAATTAAGGTGATTGATTATCATATACATGGAAGGTTGGAAGAAGGGGTGGTGGAATAAAAGATGAAATGGGAACCTTACATTCTTTTTAAGTAGTAGAGATAGAGATAGAACAATGCCCGTGCATTGCAATGGGATATAAAAATTCTAGTATGTTAGCTTGTGATTACCTACCTATAATATGCAATTGTGTAAATAAATGGTCAACAAATTATGTCCGTGATTTACCTTGATCAGAACTGATTTACCTGCCCATAGTATGCGATTGTGTAAATAAATGTTCATCAAATTCTACCCATGATTTACCTTATCTTTTAATCACAAGTTTGGTAAGTACATTGAAGTGGAATTGGTTCAGAACGTAAGTAAATTAAGGTGATTGGTTATTATACGGGGAAGGTTGGACGAAGGGTAGTGGAAAGAAATGTGAAATGGGAACCTTACATTCTTTTTAGGTAGTAGAGATTTACCTGTCAACAATAATGCGATTGTATAAATAAATGTTCATCAAATTCTGACTGTGAATTACCTTATATTTTGATTAGAAGTTTGGTAAGTAAATTAAAGTGGAATTGGTTCAGAAGGTAAGTAAATTAACGTGGTTGATTATCAAATACATGAAAGGTTGGATGAAGGGGTGGTGGGAAGAAAGGTGAAATGGGAACCTTACTTCTTTTTAAGTAGTAGAGATTCAGCTCTGATTTGATTTCATCTTTAAATGCTTACTATATATAGATATAGCTTCCCATTTGACTTGGTTGTAAGGACAGGTCAAGTCTGAAAAATTCAGAGATTCATAGTTAACTTTCAGCTCTGATGCAGATTCAAAGCTGAGAATACAAATTCTATACAACATCAACTGATTGTTTACGTGCATGCATGACTCATTCAATTACTTATATGGAGGAGATACCTTAAGGCTTAAGCAGAAGCATGGAGCATCCAATTTGTACATTCGGCCATTACCTATTGGGTCCATTGGGTCGACGTTACCCATTGGGACATTGGTCCGGACCAAAATTTCATGGCCCTATGTATTAGAACCCTAGTGAACTTTATTCTACAATTCAGACTGTAGCTTCATATGTATCTCTGCATAGTAGAGCCACAATATATCTATGAAACTATGAAGATGACTTGATTTTGCATCATCGTGTTAGATGTGTTCGGTAGAGAATCTACAATCCCTTGCATTTATGGGAGTATTACATATTCGGTGTGATCCATACCTCTGAAGGAACATGCACCCACCAACTTTTAGGAATCCCTTCAATGGGAAAAGCATGCTCAAAGACCCTTGTCTCAATGTCATATGACCTTGCACCTCCCCATCCACGACAATGGCCAACTAAATCAAATGTCTCTGTCATCCAGGGAGCTGAGAAATAGATACATTTTGTCCTTGAACCAGGGAATTTCTTTATGGGTAAACACGCCGAGTGATTTAGCCCAACAATTAATGCGTGCTCCACCAAGTCATCGGGCGATACCTTCTTGCATTCTTCGGGATTATGACACCCCGGCTCAGAGAAGACCGGAACGCCCCGTATTCCAGCCCAGGGACAAGTCCTCTGGAATACGGCATTGTTGGCATAGAACAAATCAGCTCTTTATTACAATGGATATGGTTACAAAGGGTACGTGGATTACATCGGCACGGCGACACTACGCCTTCCTGGGGTAGCTCTATGCTAACAGCGGAGTAACTCTCTCGGCAACGGAACAGCGACGGCGGTGATGGACTCCACTCCGCAGGGAATCTGGCTAGAACGCGTATCCTAGCTCGCAAACTCAGGATCCTCGACAAGCAAGCAATCACGGCATGACCTGCAAACTGGCATGACACGCCAGGTGAGTACTTTGAATGTACTCGCAAGCTCACAACAAACATCAGCATTAAGGCAAGATAACATCATAGCAAGATAGCTACTGAAGTAGAGGCAGTAAGGTAAAGCATATTAAGTAGTTTAATCCATACTCCGAATAACCTCAGGATCCAATCTGAATCTGTTCCAAATCCAATCCAAATCATGTGGTCATCCGACCACTCATCTCATAGCCATCCCATGGCTAACATATCATATTCCTGATACCATCTGCATTGCAAATCTGACAAACTTACTCTCTTCCGGGTTGCCTCACAACCCTCAGAATACTCACGATCCACCGAGTACTTCTGATCTTACGACGAGTTCTTCCATCACTATCACTACTATGGTTGACCACCTAGTGAGGTCCAGACGGACTGTCCAATACCGTGGACGCAGCTATTCAAATAGATTTTTACACTCTGCAGAGGTTGCGCACTTTACCCACACCATGGAGCACCTGACCTCGTGATCCCTTTCGGGTGGACCAGCGTTGCTCCAACGAAACCCGCCTGACCCGTGACCCTCCCATCGTACCACCGACAATCATCCTCCCTCGGAGTCCTACCCTGGGTGGCCCCTGTGTCACCGCGTGACACCTGCCACCGTCGTGGCTAACAAACTGTCCCAAACAGGGACCTGGTACCATATAACTCAACTGGGCTCACAAGGTTATCGCCGCCTACCAGGCCAGGGTAGCGCGCACGCATAACCTTCCCTGTCGGGCGATACCGGTGAAAGAGCATGTGATCAGACCAAGTCAAGGCCGTCCCATACCGGCAAATGTGGCTGCACGGATAAGCCCGGACATGTGACTCTGGATCAACCATGAAGTATCCTATCTCCAAATAATATCTCTGTCATAGCTGACACTCCGATATCATAGTAATCCAAGCCAAAACATTAACCAACTAGTAGTCGAATAGCCACTATGTCCAAGCTACTGCTACTAATTCATCTCGACATACTGCTGGATGAAATCCAAAATAATCATAGATGGTAATCTCAACATCATGGCATCAATGAGTGGGTAAACTACTAGTCACTAACAATCCGGTACTCAACATGGTAGTCACCTATTCAAGTATTTACTCCAGCATTGGATAATCTAATCCATTTTACAAATAATACATACCTACTATTAAAGTAATTAGTTTGACTATGGTATTGCAATGCAATTATGCAAATGAGAGTTGTGGCTTGCCTGTGAATGAAGGAGACATCAGGAAGAAGTGCGGAGAGTCCGCGGAAGTGATTGCCGGAAACAGTTCTCTCTCGGAGGAGGCTGTTTATGGGCAAGGGCAAAATGGTCATTTTCACAGCGTCAAAACATTATGAAAATAACACTAACTTGACGAGTTCGAAGAGACGAAGAAGTGAGCTTTGGAATCACGTCATTTGGAGTAGGGAGTGAAAAGTTATGGACCGAGGAAGCTCAAGGACCCATCTGTAAAAGAAACTTCACAAACAGGCCCATGGCGGTTAAAAACAGAAAACGCCTTGGCAGAAAATACGTGTTCAGAACAGATAAAGCGTACTTATAGCCACAGAGCTCCTTAATACGCTTTCAAGTTTGGAAGAAGTATTTTCAGAAACATGTCTCCACTTAGCTGACTGGACTGAGTGCTCCTCTCGATGACGGGTGGGACTTGCGCTGACCTCCCACTCTCTCCTGCCTTCTTCTTTCTTCTGATTGGGGCAGGGACAAAGGAGGCGGAGCACGGCCGGCGCTGGCCCCCGGCGGCATGGCCAACTCCGGCGAGGCTGCGGCCACCGGAGTGCTCCCCATGGAGTGGGGCGTCAAGCAGGCCCATCCAGATGGCAGGGGAGGGGCCGCGGGGCGACGGGCAATGGCACGGGTGGACGGCGGCTCTGGCCGGAGTCGGTCATGGAGCTGCAGGCATCCGACGGCCGAGGAGAGGAGCTAGGGAGATCCGCCGGATTATGGGGTAGGGGACGGTGAGGTTAGGTGGAGGGGAAGAGCTCGGGCTCGCTTCCATTTAAGACGAGTCTGGCGATGGTCATGGCGGCGGTGGACGGCGAGGAAGAGCTCCGGGGCTCGAGCAGGTAGCTAGGGTGGGGTAGGAGAGTGAGTGGAGGTTGATGGTGAGCTCAGAGGGCCTCGGGGGCACCTTTTATAGCCACGGCGATGCGAGGCGATAAGCACGGCCACGACGGTGATCCTAGCCGTATACTGGAGCTCGGGGTGGCGTGGCTGGCGGGTTCCAGCATCGGGAAGCTTCAAGGAGGAGTGGAGAGGGCTCAGGCGAGGTCGGGAAGGCTCGGGAGAGCTCAGGTAAGCGGACGCAGCGGCGCCAGAGACGGCCCCATCGCGGGCCTGGCTGCTGCACCGCGTAGGAGGTGACCTGAGGGGGGGAGACTTATCCAGGGCAAAGGGCGACGATGAGACGAAGCCCCTAGACATGGCTAGGTGTCGAGGGCGAGGAGGAACGGACGAAACAGAGGGGGTCCATCGCCAGAGCATGCTGGCTGGCATGCCAGCCGCGTGGTCACCGCGTGAACTGGCGCACGTGGTGCACCCTGGCATGTAGCGGCTTGTCTAGTGGGTAGTCCCTCGAAAGCACAGTCTCAGGGAGGTGATGGCTCGATGAGGGGAACTGTGGTTGGACGGGAGTGATCACCTGAAGTTTGCTGTGGCAAACTTGACCACGCCACTGCGATGAACAGAGAAGTGATAAGGGCCAAAGCTGATGTCTGGGAGGTTTATGGTAGGAAGGACTACAATCCTGTGAAGTTTGGAGAGAAATGGACCAAGGTTTAATATAGTTGCTTTGCAACTGACCAGTCTGGTCCAGAAAATAAATCTTGACGTGGCACTCACATATAGTGTTTCCTAGGGCTCAAAATGGTCATGGCTTGATGATTTGGTCATATGAATATTCTGTAAAATTTTCATACCATTTGGACATGCCAAAATAGTACTTCCTTCACAGATATCGTCTTTGACCAGAATCTTAGAAAAAATTCTAGGGAATTATTGGGAAGATTAAATGAGCCCAAATTTTGTAGAGGTAGGTTATATGGGTAGAGGAATCCTCTCGTAAATTTTCAGCAACTATGGAGCAATATAAAATATAGTTGCTTCACAATGTGAAAATCTGACCAGAAAGCAAGATTTGAGGCAGTGCTCACACAGATGATTGGATAGGGTTGAAACTTGGTGGAGAGTCATGATTTGAGCATATGAAGATGCTTGCAAAATTTAAACTCATTTCGATACACCTAGCTAGCACTTTCTTCACAAAGCTTCCAGTTGACCAGAAACTTTGGAAATTAGCCAAGGGAGATTTAGTAGCCAAATGAAGTTGAATTTTGGCATGTGGCAATGATATGGATAGGAAAGAATGCCCAAAAAGTTTGAGACCAATCAAGAAAATATAAAGAGTACTTGCTTCTCAACTTGACAGCTGGGGCAGTACCAGAAATGAATATTTGTGAAATATTTTTGAACATGTCAAGGAAGTGTTTTGACATATTTGTGGAAAATCTGACACAAACAATTTATGAGAATTAATTTGGAATCTTTGGAATGATGGAAATGTCGGTTGCTTCACAACTCAGGACAACAGGGTTATTCCTTCAATGGAAAAATGAATATTACCAAGAAAAAGAATATTGGGATTGGTCCAAGATGGAAATGGCAAGGTCTTGGGATGGTTTTGAGGTTGACAAGCCACTCAGGAAGAGGAATCAAGGGTGATCCCTCCAGGTTGGAAGACTACTAAGCCACAGAAAGGCAAGTCTAGACCAAAATCAAAAGTAAAAAAAATGGGCAAAATCCAGGGTGTTACAAACCTACCCCCCTTAAATAAATCTCGTCCTCGAGATTTGATTGCTCAGGGATCAAACATGAATATTTCCACTTGAGGAAAGCGGTTCCAACTCGGGTTTCCTTTTTACCTTTGTATAAAGTTCCCACTGAATTTCAGATGACTGACTGCCTTGCTTTGGGGTGGTTTGCTTCACTAGACCCTTTTTCTGGCAAATCTTACCTCATATGTTACTCTGACTCCAATCCTTTTATGTCTACTGACCTGTCTGGGGCAAGAAATTATCCTGACCAAACTATGTGCCCTTCTCGTAGGTCCGAGGGTGGTTCCTCATGGACATGTCATGACGGAGTCCAATACGAACGACCGTTCACTGAGTTGTGAACAGATTCTCTTGGTGGACAGGAAATATTTTACTCATTGCATTGGGTGACTTCAAATGGTTGTGTGTCCTCCACGCTCAAAATAGTACTATGAATCGTACCATTCTCTTGGCGATATCTGACTTCGCGCACGGATTGCTGGGTCATCTTGGGTATCTTTACTGTCTTGGGTAAAAGGCTCCTACCAAATATTTGACTATCACCTGCTATGACCAGCATAAAGGTGTACGGTCTTATTGTGATATTATCCATAGACTTGACTAATAGTGGTCCTGGCAGCAGAATCTTGTTCACGGCAGGTTAGTCTTTAACTGATTCCCATCTGTGAGGACACATGCTTCGAGACTGTTGTTCATCCTTCTGATTACTCAGTCTGTCGGTATCTCTATATGGATGGTAGGTCGTGTAATGCTTTAACAGGGTTGCTGAATTTGAACTGCTGAGTTAATCTTTTGGCTGACCTGACCTGCTTGGTTGCCCTCTTCTGACAATTTTGAGCATACCTGGTTGGTTGGGCGGGTTGTCTCGATATGGGGTCCTTGCAAATGGAATAGACCCCATGGGTGTGTACCCATGGTGACTGGTACCGAGCCAGACTGTCCGGAGTATTTGTACCATTACCATACATGTATGGACAACCTTACTTTTTCATTATAGTTCTGTTTGCCTAGACCCTTTGCTGAAAGAACTTGGCCTTATGTGTTATTGATTCTCCGTGTGACCATAGGTGTTGTCAGGTGCAATATTCCGACAGGCATATCTTATCCTGGTCCCCTGACAGGGTATCTTTGCTCACATGACCTGCTTTCTCATCCTCCACGCTTTACCCGTAGTGTAATGATTATCCGAACCCAGGTTCATAGTTACTTGTATAGGGCTCCTTGCTGTCGTCAACCATGCAAATACAGACAAAGGTTATTGATATCACTTTGTTGGGTGTACGGAAACTAGCCTTGATAATCACTGCAAAAATTGTTGTCTCTACATTGTCTGGCTTCATATCTTGCATCACACTGAGGTGTATAATTGTCTTTCTCCTTCTTCATAACTCAGGTGATAGTCAGATTCTCACCGGACTGTCATCAATGTATCAGTGACTCGTATGACCTTGGTAGCATATTCACCATATCTATGGAAACATGTGTAGCTGGGCACTTGCTTTCCGATGCAGACTTGTGTCCTGACTGATTCTTGTCTTCCGACCAAGTGACAAAGGTTGCTTAGCTTGTGTTGGAAGCCATCGAGAGTATCTTGCTGAGAAAGACCGAATAGCTTGTGCTCAAAGCTTCTGCCGGGGTAGCTTCCTGAAGAAGATTGAGTACCGTACCTCGGAAGCTTCCCCCCTTAGAGGCTTGCTGGGGAAGACTCGATACCTTATGCCAAAAGCATGTTGTGATAGCTTACTAAAAAAGCCTGAGTACCTTGCACCGGAAGATGTCCATGTGTCGTATCGATGAAGACACAGGCATCTTGCGTTGTAAGCTTCTCTGGTAGCTTACACCTGAAACTTTCTCTTTGCCGTATGCGGACTGAGTGCATATATATATAATATATATATATATATATATATATATATATATATATATATATATATATATATATATATATATCCCTTACTGTTTCTACTGTCGGTTACTTGTTGTATGCAACAGGGTATTCGGCTATCCTTCTTGCTGAACACTAAGTTCCTAGCACATTCTGGCTTGCTTCCAAGACATAGCAGGGTTCAAATTGTACTCATAGCAGACTCAAACCATGTATATGAATCATACCTTTGGCATGGAATGCACTGTGGATCATGTACACAATTTGCCTTCTTGCTGATGCGATCATTACTGCTGTGAAAGTTGCACTGATGTATACTTGATGCTGTGTCGGAGTAAATGACCATGGGTAGTCCCATCAGCCCCCTTTGGTATTTCAAGACATCGGGGCAGGCTGCGCCCCTCAAACATCAAGGACAAGGGCCGCCTTCTTGAGGCCGGCTGGTCCAAGCAGCCGGTTGCCGGGAGGCGGCGGAGTCCATAAGACGACCCTAAAGTAGGCCGACTCCTGGCAGGCGACCTCCTGGGATGCCGAGTCCTAGCAGGCAGCCCCTCGCGCCCTCAAAGTCAACACCAACATAAACATGATGAGACAGGGCATGGCTACAGTACAGGCCTGCCACCCCTGAATCCAGGGTAGGGTGTGGCCACGGTACTGCGTACCGAGCAGGTATCCTGCGCCCAGCGCAGGACTGTTGCCATGCCGCTCATGACGTCACCCATGGCAGAGGAAGCCATGCTCCCATGATGGGCGGTCAGTACGGCCCGCAGGCGGCGGGCCCTACTTGTCCGTGACAAGCCAGAAGGCGGCGAGCCTAGACCAGTCGACCCAGTGGGAGGCCGGCTCCCAGCAGGCGGCCCTCCTCCTCCCTCGAAGTCCGTGCGCCATTAACCAGATACGACGGGGTATGGCTACAGTGAGTTCCCGCCAGGCGGCGGGACTGTATCCACGCTCCCCCTGACGAGGCCTTCGTCATCAGAGGCGATGCTACAACATAAAGCCGTCAATGTGGCCCGTGGATGGCGGGACCCGCCTGTCGGCTGAGATCGCGGCGGTCGGCGGACCCACCAGGCGGCGGGCCCTGGCGGTCGGCGGAGAAGCCGGCGACAAGTGACGCTGACTGCCGGGCCCCGCATCTGGCCAGGTTACCGTTGTACCCCTGGGGGGTAGGCTTATATAAACCCCCCAGGTCACCCCATGCAGGGGGTTGGCTCCTTGGCAGAGGCCTCGTCGAGCACTCACAGCACCACACACACATGCAGAGAGAGTGGAGTAGGGCTAGCCTTGCCCTTCTTCCTCCTCCAGCCAGGAAGCTCGAGGAGCAAGCTTGTAGCCACCTATTGAAATAGTGATCATGCGGAGACCCCGCAGTGCAGGACTAGGGGTGTTATCTCCTAGGAGAGCCCCGAACCTGGGTAAGATTCGCAAGCGTACGCGGTCTCGCTCACTCCCGCTTCTTGAGCCCGGCGACGTACTGTTGTCCCCATCCACGATAAGCCATCCCCTGGCATATGTCACACGATATCCCCGACATTTGGCGCCCACCGTGGGGCTAGGTGCACCGTCATCCGGAAACACGTTCTGGATGGGAACCCTCTTCCTCCCTAGCGATCGCAGCCAGCCCGACACGCCCGACAGCATTTGCGCCAACACGCTGCGCGGCGTGGAAGTTGTTTGTGCCACAAGCAATCTCGCTGATCTCATCGGCGGGATCCGCCTCTTCGACGAGCCCGCACTCGACGTGGGCGCAGCTAGCTCCGAGAGCTACCTCGTCGATCTCCTCGGCAAGCTTCACATCGCCGACGAGCTGGTCTCCGACCCGGAGTCCGTTGGCTCCACCGACCTGGTCGTCGACATGGTCGTCGACGCCGACGTCGCGCTTCCTGATGCCTTCCCCGGTGACGTGGTGATCTTCGATGATCCACTTCCCGCTGCAGACAGCAGCGCCGGCACCAGCACCATCACTGAGGTGCTGGTCATCAGCCATGACGAAACCTCCGACCAGGCCGGCCGGGACCCGTTGCAGGCGGCAATGCGGGAACTGTCCGCTCCCGTGGCACCCGGTGCGAGCGGTGAAACGCTGGAGGCATGCCGTATCGCACTTCTCGACAGCGCCAACAAGTTGGCGGCCATGAGACGCCTCACCGAGGCTTACCACCGCGAGATCGACCACGCCATTTGCGGCACACCGGCTGTTGATGAGCCCAGCCGCGTGGGCACGGTCCGACAGCGCGGCGCCGCCATCGCCAGCATGTTGGGGGCCGACCGCCCGGTCTACGCCACGCCCATCGAGAACCTACGCGCCGCCCAGGCAGCGGCAGATGAGCTGGACCGCCTGGAGGGCGACGAACGTCGCTGCATGATGGAGCGCGTCCAGCAGGTCATCGACGCGGCCGCCGCGTAGCAAGAAGCCGGCCGCCGCGTGGTGGAACCCGGCCTACAGGCTGGGAACCTTCCCCCTCGCCGGGAGCACGACGCGACCTCTCGGACGCTGACAGCCGGCGCCCGCGACCGAGGAGACCCAGAGCCGGTTGCCAGCCGCAGCCGCACCCGCATCTCCATTGAGCGCGACCAAGACGGCCGCCCACGAGCAGTGGAGCGGCGGGACGATCGTCAGCCCCCTCCCCCACGCAGGGAGAGGCGCGCCTCTCCGCCGCCTGTTGAGCATCCGACTCTCGGGCGCTGGCTGGGCCCCCGCGAAGGAGTCGGAGAGAACGACGCCCGCAACCGGATCGACCGCTTGGCTCGGTCCCTGGCGTTGGAAGAAGAAGATGCAATCGGCCCGCCTTGTTTCGGCCCCCGCATTCGCGATGAGCCCTTCCCTAAAGGGTTCTCGCTCACTCGGGACACTCCTAAGTACAACGGCTCTGTGAAGCCGGAGGATTGGCTGGTCGACTACTCCACTGCCGTCAACATAGCGAATGGCAACAAGCGTGTCGCCGTGAAGTATGTTTCGCTCATGCTCCAGGGCATGGCCCGGACATGGCTGAACAGCCTCAAGCCCTACAGCGTCAACAGCTGGCTAGACTTCACCGAAGTTTTCATCCGCAACTTCACCAGCACCTACAAGCGGCCGCCCAAGCCTCGCCAGCTCTCCCTGTGCATCCAAGGCCCGATCGAGTCCACCCGTGAATACTTAACGCGGTGGGCCAAGCTGCGCAACTCCTGCGAAGGGGTTCATGAGGTGCAAGCCATTGAATACTTCACTGCCGGGTGCCGGGAGGGCACCCTACTCAAGCACCGGCTCCTCTGTGACGAGCCGGCCACGCTCGACGAGCTGTTGATCATAGCGGACAAGTACGCCACTGCCGACTCCTCCATGAAGTCAGAACTCTGGGTGGATGCGTCAGGAAAGATGCTCCCTCCGGCTCCTCAAACACCGGCTGGTGATTCCAGTCGGCGCCAACAGTCAAACGACAATAAGCGCAAGGCCCCGCAGCCGGCAAGTGGCGACAGTCAAAGACCAGCAGCCAGAAGAGCAGCCTGGCCCCAAACGCTAGAAGGGCGGCAAGCCTGCCTGGTTGCCCGCCTTCTCGTTTGAGCAAACCCTCAACGCTCCCTGCAAGTTCCACAGCAGCGCGAAGCAATCCAACCACACCACCCAGAAGTGCCACTGGCTCACCCACATCGCCAGAGGCGAAGGACTGCCTCCACCGCCTGCTGGCCCACCGCCTCCGCCTCCCCAGCAGCCGGCGGTCCGACCAGTCGGCGCGATCCAAGACGAGTTTCCTGAAGAGCATGGAGCTTACGTTGTCTTCACCAGCATAACTGACGACAGGCACAGCCGGCGTCAACAGCGCCGAGAAGTGAATACTGTCACCTCTGAAGCCCCAGAGTTCATGCACTGGTCGGAGAAGCCGATCAGTTGGAGCCGGGCTGACCACCCGGAGGTGATGCCTTCTCCGGGTTCCTATGCCCTGGTGTTGGATGCCACCTTCGCAACAGAGAGGCGAGCTGCTCGTTTCTCCCGAATTCTGATAGACGGCGGTAGCAGCATCAACATCCTCTACCGCGACACCATGGAGAAGTTGTGCATCAAAGAGAAACAGCTCCAGCCCAGTCGGACTGTCTTCCATGGCATTGTGCCTGGCCTATCCTGCTCACCAATTGGCAAGATCAGGATAGATGTCCTCTTTGGAGACAAGAGTCACTTCCGCCGAGAGCCAATCTGGTTCGAGGTGGTTGACCTTGAGAGCTCCTACCACGCGTTGCTTGGCCGGCCTGCTATGGCCAAGTTCATGGCGGTCCCCCACTACGCCTACCTCAAGATGAAGATGCCGGGCACCAAGGGCATTATCACCATAGCCGGCGACTACCAGAAGTCTGCCGAGTGTGCTGCAGCCAGCAGTCGGCTGGCCGAGTCCCTTGTGATTGCTGCCGAGAAGCGGCTCCTTGACCGGGTTGTGGCCATGGCCGGCAAGCAGCCAGACCTATCGCCAGATCCCAAGGAGTCAGAAGCTCAGGGCTCTTTCTAGCCGGCCAAAGAAACCAAGAAGATACCCTTGGACCCAGATCACCCGGAGAAGTTCGCTGTCATAGGAGCTCACCTTGACAGCAAATAGGAAAGCGAGCTCGTCGATTTCCTCCGTGAGAATCGGGACATCTTTGCGTGGTCTCCAAAGGACATGCCGGGTGTTCCGACGGATTTCGCCGAGCACAAGCTACATGTCAGAGCAGATGCAAAACCAGTCAGACAATCCCTTCGCCGCCTGTTAGAGGAGAAGAGAGGAATTGTTGGTGAAGAGATAGCCCGGCTTCTAGCAGCCGGCTTCATTATGGAAGTATTCTTCCCAGAGTGGCTAGCCAACCCAGTCCTTGTACTACAGAAGAACAACAAATGGCGCATGTGTATTGACTACACCAGCCTCAACAAAGCTTGCCCGAAGGATCCGTTCGCCGTGCCTCGGATTGATCAAGTGATAGACTCCACAGCCGGATGCGAGTTGTTGAGTTTCTTGGATGCCTATTCGGGGTACCACCAGATTAAGTTAAGCCCGGCCGACCGCCTGAAGACCGCCTTCATCACACCATTCGGAGCCTTCTGCTACCTGACCATGACATTCGGCTTGAGAAATGCCGGTGCCACGTTCCAGCGTTGCATGCAGAAGTGCCTCCTAAAGAAACTCGGCAGAAATGCCCACGTCTATGTAGACGATATTGTGGTGAAGACGGAGAAGCGCGGTACCCTCCTGGAAGATCTCAAGGAAACTTTTGATAATCTGCGCCGTTTTCAAATCAAGCTCAACCCAGAGAAGTGTGTCTTTGGAGTGCCAGCTGGCCAGCTCCTCGGTTTCCTTGTCTCAGAGCGCGGCATAGAGTGCAACCCTGTCAAGATCAAGGCCATCGAGAGGATGGAGAGGCCCACCCGACTGCGAGACGTTCAGAAGTTCACCGGCTGCTTGGCATCCATCAGCCGCTTCATCAGTCGGCTGGGCGAGAAGGCTCTTCCCCTGTACCAGCTGATGAAGAAGACCACTCATTTCGAGTGGAATGACAAGGCGGACGAGGCGTTCCTCCAGCTCAAGAAGATGTTGACCATGCCGGCCGTCCTGGCCGCCCCGGCTGCCAAGGAGCCTATGCTTCTCTACATCGCCGCCACCAGCCGGGTGGTCAGTACAGTTATGGTGGTAGAGCGCCAAGAGGACGACAAGGCGCTGCCGGTCCAGAGGCCCGTCTACTACTTGAGTGAGGTGCTGTCAGCTTCCAAGCAGAACTACCCCCACTACCAAAAGTTGTGCTATGGCGTGCATTTTGCCGCCAAGAAGCTCAAGCCATACTTTCAAGAGCATCCCATCACGGTCATCTGCACCGCCCCGCTTGCGGAGATCATAGGCAGCAGAGACGCATCGGGCCGAGTGGCCAAGTGGGCCATCGAGCTGGCAGCCTACACCATCTTCTACCAGCCTCGCGCCGCCATCAAGTCCCAAGCACTGGCCGACTTCCTCGTTGACTGGGCCGAGACCCAGTACCTGCCGCCAGCTCCAGACTCCACTCATTGGCAGATGCACTTTGATGGCTCGAAGATGCGCACCGGTTTGGGAGCCGGTGCTGTCCTCACCTCTCCCAAAGGCGACAAGCTCAGATACACGCTGCAAATCCACTTTGCCGCCTCCAACAACGTGGCCAAGTACGAGGCGCTAGTACACGGACTCCGACTGGACAAGGAGATTGGCATCCGCCGGATTCTGTGCTACGGCGATTCGGACTTGGTGGTCAAACAGTCGTCCGGCGGCTGGGACGCCAAGGATGCCAATATGGCGAGCTACCGCTTCCTCGTCCAGCAGATCAGCAGATATTTTGATGGGTGCGAATTCCTTCACGTGCCACGGGCCGACAACGAGCAAGCAGGCGCCCTGGCACGGATCGGCTCCACCAGGCAAGCCATACCAGCTGGCGTGTCCCTTCAGTGCCTCCGCAAGCCGTCCATCAAGCCTTCCCTAGAATCAGAATCCATCTTCGTGCCGGCTGCTCCTGAAGCAGTCGGACCCGGCCCGGGGGCTGCAGCAGCCGGCCCGGGGACTTCCGCAAGCGGCTCGGGGACTACGACAGTCGCACCCAGCCCGGGGACTCTACAACCCGGCCTGGGGGCTGCCACAGCCGGCCCAGGGACTTCGGCAAGCGGCACGAGGACTGCAGCAGTCGCACCCGGCCCGGGGACTTCGCAACCCGGCCCGGGGGCTGCGGCAGCCGGCCCGGGGACTTCGGCAAGCGGCTCGGGGACTGCGGCAGTCGCACCCGGCCGAGGGACTCTACAGCCCGGCCCGAGGGCTGCAGCGGCCATCCTGGGGACTTCAACAACGCAGCAAGACGCGGCCGACTCCGCACCACGACCTCCGGACCCAACCGCCCTAGTTTCAGTAACCGTAATAACAGTGGATGAAGTCAAAGCACCATTATGGGTGTAGCCCATCCTCAACTTTCTGGTAGGCGGAGAGCTGCCATTTGATGAGATCTCGGCCCGGCAGGTGCAACGCCGGGCAGGAGCTTACACGATAGTAAACAGAGAGCTTGTCAGGCGCAGCGTGACCGACGTTTTCCAACGCTGCGTCGAACCAGAGGAAGGCAAGGCAATCCTCAGGGACATACACCAAGGCGAGTGCAGCCACCACGTGGCCTCCAGATCCCTTGTCGCCAAAGCTTTCCGCCATGGTTTCTTCTGGCCGACTACTTTGGAGGACGCCAAGGATCTGGTCAAGAGATGCAAGGGGTGCCAAAAATTCAGCTCCAAGCAACATCTGACGGCTTCTGCACTCAAGACCATCCCCCTTACCTGGCCCTTTGCCGTCTGGGGGCTGGACATGGTGGGCCCATTCAAGACAGCACGCGGTGGCATGACCCATCTGCTGGTCGTCGTGGACAAATTCACCAAGTGGATTAAAGCAAAACCAATCAAGAAACTAAATGGTCCGACTGCTGTGACCTTCATTGCGGATCTCACCGTCCGGTACGGTGTACCACACAGCATCATCACCGACAATGGCACTAACTTTGCCAAAGGCGCCTTGGCCCGTTTCTGCTCGACGCAGGGCATCCGACTGGACTTAGCGTCCGTTGCCCATCCGCAGTCAAACGGACAGGTAGAACGAGCAAACGGCCTCATCTTATCCGGCATCAAACCCTGACTGGTCGAGCCGCTGGAGCGCTCGGCCGGCTGCTAGATCGACGAGCTGCCAGTCATCCTCTGGAGTCTCCGCACCACTCCGAAAAGGTCAACCGGTTTCACTCCCTTCTTCCTCGTATACGGGGCCGAGGCCATCATCCCAACTGACATCGAGTTCGACTCACCTCGCATCACCTTGTACACGGAGGCGGAGGCGAAGGAATCACGAGAAGACGGCATCGATCTGCTGGAAGAAGGCCGGCTGTTAGCACTCAGCCGGTCCACCATTTACCAGCAGAGCCTGCGCCGCTACTACAGTCGGAAGGTCAAGCCACGATCCGTCCAAGAGGGAGACCTTGTGCTCCGGCTGATCCAGCGAACAGCCGGCCAGCACAAGCTCTCGGCCCCTTGGGAAGGCCCCTTCATCATCAGCAGAGCCTTGGGCAATGACTCCTATTACCTCATCGACGCGCAGAAGCCCAGGGCGCGCAAAAGGGACGATTCCGGCAAGGAAGCAGAGCACCCATGGAACGCAAATCTTCTCCGAAGATTTTACAGTTAAATACAGTATGTACCATGCTACCTTTTGTACTAAGGGCAAAGGCACCGGGTCCCTCGAGGAGCACTCGGGGGCTACCTTTCTTATCTGTATGATAAGTTTCATGCCTGTGAGTATGTTATTTCATTCCTACGCCCGGCACCGGGTCCAGCCAGTCGGCCCGAGGGCTTGCCGCCTTGTACTATGTTGGCTCTACCTGCAGTCGGACAAGTAGTGTGCCGGCATCTAAGCTCACCCTTGCCATAAGCCGCAGCTCGCAGAGCGGCTGTCTGGCAGGCAAGAGTCAAAGGCAAGAAATGGTGCTCACATGAAAAATGGCTAAGCACGAAAGCACCCACATAGGCCAAGTCGGCTCCTCGCCTAGCCGTCCGGTTGCTGAGCAGCCGGTCGGCCGGCTTCTCACTTAAATTGCTACGTTCTAAGCGGCCAAAGTACTTGTCTTCCCAAAATGGCCAAGTACTTGACCCGGCCAGTAGACCGAGAATGGCTGTCTGGCCGGCAAGGCGGCAGCCAAGGGAAAGCGGCAAAGGAAAAAGCCAAAAGAACAGAAAGCAAAACAAGTCAGAGCTCGGCGAAGCACATCTTGTGCGAGAATTAAATCACATAGCAAGAGGCCCTCGGCCAGCATTCAACAAAGTTTGAATAGACCCAGCGGGTGGAACTGCGCGAATTTAACAAAGTTTGTTCTAAAGATTACCAAAGCAGGAAAAGATAAGATAAGTTGGCAGCCTAGGCCAAACGAGCAACAGGCGGGTCCGGCATGTTGGTGGAGTCGGCGGCGCCAGTTGGTGGAGTGGCCATCTGGCGAGTCTCGGCTTGGTCGCCTTCAGCAGCAGTCGGTGCACTCGCACGCGGCTCATTACTCAAGGCCCGATCAAGCTGAGGCTGGGCGTCCACTCCGCCCTCTGATGCGTCGCCTTCACCATCCTCATCTTCCTCGTCCTCGCCTTCATTGCTTGAGGCGATTTCTTCTGCCGAGTCCTCGCCGTCATCCGGGTTTAGCCCGAACCAGTCCATCGGCACCTCGGCACCTTCCTCGTCCAGCTCGGGGAAGAAGACGCCGGTGTCGGTGTACTCGGCAATCGCCACCGCACGATGGGTGAGCGCGGGCCCCGCTGCCACCAACTCTTCCATGGCCTCCTGCCGGAAAGTGGCCAACTGGGCTAGGTCCAGCCTAGGATACCATGCCTTGACAAACTCCAAGGCTCTTCGGGTGCCTGCCCGAGCGGAGGAGCCCCTCCAAGCCTCGAAACGGCCGATTGCCGCCTCCAACCAGTCGGCGGTCCGACTGGGGGTGCGTGGAGCCTGGCCGCCTAGCCAGAGGGCGGAAACCAGCTGAGACCCGGCACACTAAAGGCGGCGGAGCAGACGGTGAATCGGCTGTAAATGCGTCCTGACGGCCAGGAGCTGCTTGTTCATGTTCCGAGGTGCGTCGGGCGGGATCTCCACTCCTTCCCTCCTACGCCGGTCGCGCCGTGCCTCGATGGCCTGGCTGACGGCGACGGCGTGGCCAGGAAAGAAGTCTACGCAAAAGAAAAATAGAGATCAGAAGTCGACTCCCGATGCAGTCGGCAGCTATTCCAAAGAAAGAAGCTTACCGTCGATCATGTCCTCAATCTCGCCGTAGCCAGCGGCGAGGATCGCCTCCTTCTCGGCCCACTTTGAGCGTTCGACCTCAAACTCGGCCTGAAGGGCGCCTTCCGCCTCCTTGAGCTTCTGGAGCTCCGCCTTGTGCTGGTCCGCCTGGTCCGCCAACTTCTTGGCCAGACGATCACGCTCCAGGGCCGCCTTACGGCGCTCCTCCTCCTTGACGCGCAGCTCGGTCTGGACTTCGCCCAGATGCTGCTGCTGTGTGGTGTTGGCTCCTACAAAAATGAGAAAGAGAGGACAATCAACAAAGATGACCAAAAAAGAAAGTGGTTGCCAGAAGATCCGGCCCGACTGCTCAGCAGTCGGCCTGAATCTCGGGGGCTACACCCAGCGGGTGCACTGACGCGCCCCTGCAAGGAAGTAGACAGAATGCTTACGCCGGCTTTCGGTGAGGTCAGCGGTCCACTTAGCCAAATCCTGGACCTGGGAGTTGAAGGCGGCTGCGTGGATGTTGTGGTTGTCCTGCAACGAAGACAAAAGAAGAGAAAGCAAGTCAGCACTCGGAACCTACCTTAAAGTTCCGAGCCGCCTGCTCAGCAGCCGGCCCGGAACTCGGGGGCTACACCCAGTGGGTGCGCTGGCACGCCCCCATGGAAGACTGCAAGAATAAAAAAAAGCAAAGAAGCATACCCGAACGGCCGTCCGCGTCACCAAGAACGCCCTCGTACACTGCTGGAGGGCGGCGCCTTGGGCCTGGGGCTGGGCCTGAATGTCCTGCGCGGCCTTGTTCAACACGCCCGTCCCGCCCCCAGGCGTCCATTCCGGTGGGGGGGCACTGGTGGCCTCTGCGTCTAGGGCCGACGAGCTCGCGGCCCCGACCTCCTGCGCCCGCGGCGCCGAGGCCGCCTTCGCCGCACGCCGGCGTAATGAAGGGCGGACCACGGGAGTCGCCCCCACCATCAACTCGACACCGATTGGTGACGCCGGTGGCACGTCAGGCTGATTGCCTCGGGCCTCGGTAGTCGGCGCTTGCGGGGGCACCTCCGCCTCCGAGACGATGGCGTCGCCTCCTCCCCTCTCCATGACCGGCTGGTCATCGCCGGCTCCTCCAGTCGGCACCAGAATCTCTGGCGCTGGCGGCACCGCGCGCAACGAAATGACAAGTTGCGGGGCCTGCCCGCACGCGGTTTCTTCCGCCTGCGCCCTAGCGGCCGCGTCCGCCCGAGCCTTGGTGGCGGCGTCCGCCCGCGCTGCCTTGGCCGCCTCCGCCTCCTGTCTCTCCGCCTCCTCCCGCTCCTCGCGCGCCTCCCGTGCGTTCCTCTCCGTCGCCGCCCGGAGGTCGGCGAGCGGGTCCACGCGGCGGTTATTGGCGGATCCTTCCGCCTCCCCGATCACGGAGGCAGCGGCAGACCGCTCAAGAGTGAGTGGGGCCCTGATTCCAGCAAGACAAGAGAAAAACTCAGAATAAGTTTGCAAGGAAGAAGAAAGGAAAACACAGCCAAGCACTTACGGGGACACCATCGGGGGCTGCTTCGGGGCCCCCTGGAACTGGGCCGCTCTTGCGGCGGCCTCTTGCCGCCTGGTCGCGACGGCCGCGTTCTTGGACTTCTTCGGCCGGCTGCCGAACAACAACGAGCCGGTCCGGCGCTTTTTTGGGCCGCCTGGTGCGTTCGGCGCGGCTGAGGAGCTCGCGCCCGCCTTGTCGGTGCCGTGCGGGTGGCGCGGCTCGTTCTCCTCCTCATCGTCGTCCGGCCAGTCCTCAAGGCCGCCTCCTCCCCCGGAGCCGCCCGCTCCACCACCGCCACCTGTGGCGTCGTCCTCCTCCATGGCGGCCGCCCCGAAGTCGGGGTCTTCCACGTCGCTCATCGTTCGATCCGGCATATACTCCTGACCTAGATCCAGAGCGCCGTTGGCCGACTGGGCCGGGAGGACCTGCACCATGGCCGACTGGTCAGGCGGCAAAACAAGAGCTCGGACCAGGAAAGAGAAAAGAATTACAAAACTCACCGCAGGCGGCGGATGTGCGCGGTCGTACGGCCGCATGCCGAACCGCCAGTCCACCTCCGACAGCTTGCAGTTGGAGATGTAGTTGACCAGCCAGACCACCTCCACGTCTGGCAGGTCCCGTGTGCACATCTGGCACGGGTCCCGATGCCCGCTCATGCAGCTGATGATGTGAGGCCGGGCTTGGAGGGGGAGCACTCGGCGCGTCACGAAGGCAGCCAGCAAGTCCGAGCCCTTCAGGCCCTCCGACTCCGACATCGCCTGAAGTCAGGCAAGGGCGGTGGAGAAGGCGGCCAACAGGGAACTCGGCTTGTACTGCCAGTTGGCGCGCGACTCGGCTGGCGGGCCAGCTGCGTAGGCTGGCAAGTTGACGTAGTCGCTTGTCGGGTGGATGTTCTTGATGTAGAAGTAGGATTTCTGCCACAGCTTGGCCGACTGCAGCAAGGAGATAGGCAGGAAGCAGTTCCCGGTGCCCGGGCGCTGCACCGCCACACAGGCTTCGCATTGAGCCGCCTAGCCCTTGGCGGCGGTGCCCAGCTTGAGGTAGAAGCACTCCCCCCAGAGTTCGAGAGTAGGGAGAGTGCCGAGGTACCCTTCGCACATGGTGATGAAGGCGGCCAGCAGCACCACCGTGTTTGGCGTGAGGTGGTGCGGCTGGACTCGGTAGAAGTCGAGGAAGGAGCGGAGGAAGTCGCTGGCCGAAAGGCCGAAGCCGCGAAGGAAATGGGACCGGAAGACGACACGTTCATCGTCCTCCGGCGCCGGCGAGATTTCTGCTTTGGGGGGAACGCGCACCTGCACGTTCGCCTCCCGGGGCAGTCGCCGTGTTTGTCGGAGGAAGAAGAGATGGTCATCATGGACGTTGGAGCCGTCCTAGTCGCTGGCTCATGAGCGTGCCATGGACGAAGGAGCTCGTCGCAGGCGCGCCGCGGTGGCGAGCGGGCGAGGCTGCGGCGGAGCAGGGCAGCCGCAGCGAGAGGACGCTTGACGACGGCGGGCTGCGGCAGCACTTCGACGGCAGCGGAGAAAATGAAGAACGGCGAAGGGAGAGGAGGGCGCGTGTGCATCTGCCGCCCCCCTCCTCCCCCTACTTATAGCCCCAGGCGGCAAAGCCGAGGGGACGGGGGCGTGGGGGATCGTGGGATTAAGTACGCCCACTCCCCCATGATCCCACTATTACGACGCTAGTAAAGGCGCGTATTAACTAGCACAGAAGTCCAACAGTCCGCCTCGGCCGCAGAGGATCCGCGCGCGGGCCGAGGCACTGTAGTGGTGGGCCCCGGCCTGCGGTGCCGTCCCGTCGCGCGCTAGGGCTGGCAGGCCGGCTTGACCTGATGACGCCACGTGGCCGACATGTGCGGGCGGCAAGCCTGACGCCTGGCTAGCACACCACCTAGTCCCCACCACGACGTTTCGAAATCGCCAGGCGGCCTGCCTGGTCATGGCCGACACCTGCCAGTCAGCACCTCGGAATACGGATGAAGCAAATTACCAGACGACCCAGAATATGAAGCTGCTGAGGCTTCTCGCTCCTTCAGCCGCAGTGCCTCATCAGCTTCGGGGACTACTATCGGAGTAAATGACCATGGGTAGCCCCATCAGCCCCCTTTGGTATTTCAAGATATCGGGGCAGGCTGCGCCCCTCAAACATCAAGGACAAGGGCCGCCTTCTTGAGGCCGGCTGGTCCAAGCAGCCGGTTGCCGGGAGGCGGCGGAGTCCATAAGACGGCCCTAAAGTAGGCCGACTCCTGGCAGGCGGCCTCCTGGGATGCCGAGTCCTAGCAGGCGGCCCCTCGCGCCCTCAAAGTCAACACCAACATAAACATGATGAGATAGGGCATGGCTACAGTACAGGCCTGCCACCCCCGAATCCAGGGCAGGGCGTGGCCACGGTACTGCGTACCGAGCAGGTATCCTGCGCCCAACGCAGTACTATTGCCATGCCGCTCATGACGTCACCCATGGCAGAGGAAGCCATGCTCCCGTGATGGGTGGTCAGTACGGCCCACAGGCGGCGATTCCTACTTGTCCGTGATAAGCCAGAAGGCGGCGAGCCCAGACCAGTCGGCCCAATGGGAGGTTGGCTCCCACCAGGCGGCCCTCCTCCTCCCTCGAAGTCCGTGCGCCATTAACCAGATACGACGGGGTATGGCTACAGTGAGTTCCCGCCAGGCGGCGGGACTGTATCCACGCTCCCCCTGACGAGGCCTTCGTCATCAGAGGCGATGCTACAGCATAAAGCTGTCAATGTGGCCCGTGGATGGCGGGACCCGCCTGTCGGCTGAGATCGCGGCGGTCGGCGGACCCACCAGGCGGCGGGCCCCGGCGGTCGGCAGAGAAGCCGGCGACCAGTGACGCTGACTGCCGGGCCCCGCATCTGGCCAGGTTACCGTTGTACCCCTGGGGGGTAGGCTTATATAAACCCCCTAGGTCACCCCATGTAGGGGGTTGGCTCCTTGGCAGAGGCCTCGTCGAGCACTCACAGCACCACACACACACGCAGAGAGAGTGGAGTAGGGCTAGCCTTGCCCTTCTTCCTCCTCCAGCCAGGAAGCTCGAGGAGCCAGCTTGTAGCCACCTGTTGAAATAGTGATCATGCGGAGACCCCGCAGAGCAGGACTAGGGGTGTTATCTCCTAGGAGAGCCCTGAACCTGGGTAAGACTCGCAAGCGTACGCGGTCTCGCTCACTCCCGCTTCTAGAGCCCGACGACGTACTGTTGTCCCCATCCACGATAAGCCATCCCCTAGTATAGGTCGCACGATATCCCCGAAATGCTGATAATCAATCCAGCCAGGATATCATTTATATTCAGGCCTGGTATTCCCGATATAACATAGTCTACTGAAAATTCCATATTGCCGGGCTGAGCTTCCAAATGTTGTCCCTTCACTGACTCTTTGGGTTCAGGGTCGGTGAGCAACTTCCATAAGGGGAAACTAAGGTAACACCAAGGGCCCAAATTAAAAAACCGACTAAACAAAAGCACACAAAGCAGCAAGATCACACACACAAGCAATATCACATTCTACAGCTATTCACAGCAATAATATGCATTCCTACTTAAGCACACAAATCTCGCAAGAACTCCGGTATTACGGTGTAGCATGCTGTGGCGATGTGCATGAAAGTGAATCAATGTGTGGAAGAAAATTGGTGTAAACAAGGCTACACCAAATACGAGCTTAACACCGGTTCCATCTGGACTGACACGGTGGCGAGGACGAACTTGGTGATCGGGGGTCGGAACACAGAAGTTACGACCACATCATCATCAAGCGTACGGAAGAAAACCGTACACGTCCAAAGAATAGGTGGCGGAATGAGATAGTGGTGGAGAGAAAGGCTTGCAGGCATTGCCCTTTTCTGATAACAAGGATTAGTAAGGGTTGCTGAAGAGGCTAGTGGAATGGCACGATCCGGGATAGAACTTGTCTATCGCCGAAACGATAGGGGTGTCGAAAGAGAATAAGTTGGTGTGGTACCGGTGCATCTATCCGACAAGGGATCGACACCACCAAGCACCTTGGCATCACTCCGCTGGGACGAAGATGACACCACACCAAGGAACAAATATGCAAAGTGGAGAGCGCAGGTAGGGAATCGAAGCCGATGCCACCTAAACTCACCAACTCCATCATTAGTGATAAGATATCTAGTCTATAAGTATGCTATGCACAAACAAATGAAACAACCAAGTGCAGCAAACCAACTGGATCCTATACTACCGGTTACTAACGCTCGCGCGGTCTAGGGCGTCCTATAGCCAGACCTGCTCTAATACCAACGCCTGTGGCACCCCAGCTCAGAGAAGACCGGAACGCCCCGTATTCCAGCCCAGGGACAAGTCCTTTGGAATACAGCACTGTTGGCATAGAACAAATCAGCTCTTTATTACAATGGATATGGTTACAAAGGGTACGTGGATTACATTGGCACGGCGACACTACGCCTGCCAGGGGTAGCTCTATGTTAACAGTGGAGTAACTCTCTCGGGAGCGGAACAACGACGACGATGATGGACTCCACTCCGCAGGGACTCTGGCTAGAACGCGTATCCTAGCTCGCAAACTCAGGATCCTCGACAAGCAAGCGATCACGGCATGACCTGCAAACTGGCATGACACACCAGGTGAGTACTTTGAATGTACTCACAAGCTCACAACAAACATCAGCATTAAGGTAAGACAACATCATAGTAAGATAGCTACTGTAGTAGAGGCAGTAAGGTAAAGCATATTAATTAGTTTAATCCATACTCCGAATAACCTCAGGATCCAATCTGAATCTGTTCCAAATCAAATCCAAATCATGTGGTCATCCGACCACTCATCTCATAGCCATCCCATGGCTAACATATCATATTCCTGATACCATCTGCACTGCAAATCTGACAAACTTACTCTCTTCTGGGTTGCCTCACAACCCTCAGAATACTCACGATCCACTGAGTACTTCCGATCTTACGACGAGTTCTTCCATCATTATCACTACTATGGTTGACCACCTAGTGAGGTCTGGACGGACTGTCCAATACCGTGGACGCGGCTATTCGAATAGATTTTTACACTCTACAGAGGTTGCGCACTTTACCCACACCATGGAGCACCTGACCTCTAGATCCCATTCGGGTGGACCAGCGTTGCTCCAACGAAACCCGCCTGACCCGTGACGCTCCCATCGTACCACCAGCAATCATCCTCCCCCGGAGTCCTGCCCTGGGTGGCATCAGGGTCACCGCGTGACACCTGCCACTGTCATGGCTAACAAACTACCGCAAACGGGGACCTGGTGTCACACCCTAGCTAGTTCAGGCATTAGAGTGTTGCATCATGTTTAAGTTTTTCCAGAAACTTGAAATGGGGATGATAGAACCCCCAGCCCCCCCATGGAAAGACCTAGGGTTTACTAAAATCTTTTTCAATGAACCTGAAATGCCCTTCTAAAATGTCCATCATTTTTGTCTTGGGTTAGAACCTCTGCCAAAACTAGTTCACATTTTTCTAGGTCATCCTAAGGTCATTGAATTAAATCATATGTAACCTGCATTTGGGCATTTAAATGCTAGTAAATATTTGAAATGTCCAAATAATCCCAAACTGAAATGTTCCATGTTGGATATACTCTATACAGTGGGCATGAGCAGTTTGGTGATTTTTGAAAGTGCCTAGGTATTTTTAGAAATGCCACAAACTTACAGAAATTAGAAAACAGATATAAAAAAAGGAAATAAACTTACCTGGCAAAGTCACCAGCCGGCCCACCTGGCGGCCCAGCACTGTGCTGGCCCATGCCAGCCAGCTGCTTCGTCTCCGCCAGGCAGGCAGGGAGGTGACGCCGGCGTGCGCGAGCCCGCCACGGCGCCAGCTGCTTGCCGCTCGAGCCGCTGGACGCCTGGACGTCCTCCACGTCGTCGCCTCGACCCCCTGGACACCTCATTCCCCCCCCCTGCGCCTCTCTCTCGCTCTCTCCCCACCATGGCCGACGCAGCCGCAGCCGCGCCACCGTGAAACCCGCATCCACCGTCGTCCCCGAGCCGCGCTGCCGTGTCCACGAGCTCCGTCGTCGTCCTCTCCATCGAGCAGACCGAGCCCCGAGCGCTTGTTTGCCTCGGAACCACCGCAACAGCCCCGCCCGACCTCGCCGTCGCCGGAGATCCCTTTCGCCGTCACCACCGCAGCAGCTCATCCCCGACCTCGCCGTCTGCTCCGTCGTGACCGCCGTGAGCTCAGCTACCTCCCCATCCTTTCCGTTCTCGCTCTCGAGCCCTGCATCGACTGCACCGAGCTCGGCCGCACCCGCCGCCGCCTCAGCATGTCGCCGTCGTGGCCACAGCCACGTTGGCTCGATTCCGAGCACGCCATCGTCTTCGCCGCACTCGCAGGAGTCCACAGAACCACTCCACGCACCTCGCCGTGCCCCCTAGCGACGAGCCCGAGCTCGCCCGAACTCCGGCAGCCGCACAGCTCGTCGCCGGCATCGTTTCCGGCCACCCCAGCTCCACCCACTGCCACCACTCGACGCGGCTCACTCCCCGCATCACGTAGATGTGCTCCGCCGTCGTTTTGGTCGCCGGAGCACGAATCCCGCACTGCGCCGCCGTGTCTGGCCTCGCCGGCGGCTAAACGCCGGCGGGTTTGACCCCGCTGATCCAGTTTGACCGCCCTGGGTCTATGACAGGTGGGACCCGCCTGCTAATTAACTTAGGATTAGGACTAAACAAAAAATTAGTTAGACTAATGACATTGACACGCGGGACCCACTGGCCAGGTTTGACCTGGACCGGCCCCGTTGACCGCTGACGTCATCCTGACGCAATGCTGACGCAATAAGTATTTCTCTGGTTTTATTTTTATTCAGGAAATTCCAGAAAATTCTACAAACTTCAAAAATTCATAAAAATTAATCTGTAGCTCCAAATCAAACAAATTATATATGAATTTGGATCAGAAAAATCCAATCTTTCCATCTGTACTGGTTTCATGCATGTCAGTACACTTTAACCTTGCTGATTAGATGAAACAAGTTAATGCACTAATATGACCTCTTATTTTGGGTTTGCATTTGAATCCTTGATTCAAATGAACTCAAACCAACCTGTTCTAAGATGCATTAGCCAAAACACACTCATTTTGCCATGTCATAGCATGCATCATATTGTTGCATATTGCCATGTGATGATTGCGTTTCGATGTGTTCTTCGTGGTAGGTTCTGCCTCCGAGGATATTCACGAGTATCCAACTGAAGGGCAGTATTCCACTACCACTCTATTAGGCAAGCAACCCCATTGATCATTTCGATACCAACCCATTTCTCGCTTCTGCTCTCGTTTACTGCATTAAGACAACGCGTTTCAAACTGCTGTGTGTTGCGGTAGTTGAACCCATATCCTCTGCAGGACCTGTCATTGCCACAGTAACTAGATGAAACCCACTAGCATGTGTAGGAGTTGATTGAGCCAAGTCTGTGTTTCCTACCATGCTATGCCTGCTATGCTTAGAGTTGTGTCAGGTCTGGCTCATCAGGGTGATGAACTAGAGTGAATGGTTGTGTCGGTAATGAGAGTGAAGTGTTGAACATGTTTTGGTAAAGGTATCGATGGAAGGCCATGTAGGAGTACATGGTGGGTTGTTTCATTGAGGCCGTCCTTAAGAACTGAGATCTGTATGCGTGATTTAAGATTCAGCTACTACCACACGTTGGGCCCTGAAATATGACCCCGCTCGACTTACTGACCCCTCTCGTCCTCTGTCCAGGAGTTGCAAGTAGTTACTAGTGTTTGTAGTTGCTGGAGGCCGTGCGCAGCGCTGACCTTAGGGGTGGGCTGTGATGCGGTAGGCACGTGGCCGGTGTACCGAGTCGCCCGTTTGGTGTCTCGGGAACCCTGCACACATCGTTTGGGGCCGTTGAGGACACCCCGGCCGGATTTCCTTGCGGATGGAACCCGAATAGGCGATAAACCTGGACTAGAGACTTGTGTGGTTAGTCAGGTCGTGGTCTACACCCACGTCGGCTTTCGCTTGAAGTCTGCCGAGCACATGTCGTGTGCAGACGCTAAGTGGTGGAGACATGTGTGACGAAGTACACCCCTGCAGGGTATAAAACTATTCGAATAGCCGCGTCCGCGGTAAAGGACTACTTGGCCGCTTATGCAGTTCATAGACAAGTTAATGGTTACTACTAAAAGACTCAAGATAAGTGTGAGTACCGCGGATGGCCCTCTCGTAGGATTACGAGGGAGGATCCACGGTGGAGTATTGTGATGGTGATTAGTGGACTCGTGTGCGAAAGCTAATTTCTCAAGTGGTGTCTCGTAGGATAGTGTAGCCAAGAGTCAAAGCTGGCTTGCTGCAATAACTCCACCACCCTTCTTGAGAATGTGCATATATATTAGGATCTATTGTAAGACTTGCTGAGTACCTTTGTACTCATGTTGCTTTAATAACTGTTGCAGACGAGAACACCGTCCCTTCCGATGCATTCTATGTAGATCTCGACGTTGACGAGTGACTTGCCACCCAGGTGGTGACCTGAGCTTGTGAAGGGCCTATGTAGATAGACAGGCTTCGTCAAGCCTTCTTTCTTTCTAGTGTCTGTACTCAGACTAGTTGCTTCCGCATGTGCTTGTATGTTTGTATGACTTGAGTGTCGGTCGTGTGACCCCCATCTGTATGAACATGTTATGTATGCCTCCCCAGAGCCTTTTAAATAAAGTACTTTGAGTTGTAGAGTTTTGTTGTGATGCCATGTTGTATTTACACATATCGAGCATATTGTGTGCATGATTGAAATGCTTGGTATGTGTGGGATCCGACTATCTAGTTGTTTATCCTTGGCAGCCTCTCTTATGGGGAAATGTAGTCTGGTGTCTCCACTGAGCCTTGGTAGTCCGCTACAGCCCGGTTTACCGGAGTCCTGCTAGCCCAGCACTGCTGCTCCGGAACACCTAGACTGGCCGGCATGTGTTTCACTTCGTTCCTGTGTCTGTCCCTTCGGGGAAATGTCACGCGGTGATGTCCGGAGTCCTGCCTAGCCTACTACAGCCCGGTTTCCCGGAGTCCTGCTGGCCCAGTGCTACAGCCCGGATTCACACGCTGCTGACCGACATGCTCGATGTTGATTCATGTATGCCTGTCCCCGTAAGTTAGCGCCGCTTTGGGTTGACGACTAGCCATGTCGGCCCGGGTTCTCTGTCATATGGATGCTAACAACACTATCATATACGTGAGCCAAAAGGCGCAAACGGTCCCAGGCCATGGTAAGGCGACAACCGTGGGAATACCGTGCGTGAGGCCGCAAAGTGATATGAGGTGTTACAGGCTAGATCGGTGTGACTTAGAATCGGGGTCCTGACAGCGTTGGTATCAGAGCCGGACTGCCTGTAGGTTCGTTGAGCCAAACTGGTCGATGTCGAATCTAGAAATGCTTTAGTTATATGTAGGGGAATTGATTGTGGGAGGGACGTAAGGCTCTTTTTACTCCTTTACCTTATGCCCTCTGATCTGAGTCATCCTCTTCTCTTTCTACGTGGGTTAAGGACTAGGCTCTCTTTTCTCTATCAGGTTCACGTGTTACTAATCCTTAGTAACTTATAGGATTGTTGGTTACAAGCCTCAGTTCAGTTTCTACTACTTCTAGTATGTTGTCAGTTGAACCAGAACCTTGATATGATGTTGTTGAGTGGCTTGCAAACTGTTGTGAATGTCTCAAATCTTTTTCTGAGCATTTACAGCCGTTATGCTGTCCGATTTCTCCTAGAAAATTCTAATGCCTTTGCCTTATTTCGTGTTTCCAGATGGCCACTCGCACCCAGAATCAAGTGGTTCATCTGACTCGGTGCCTCGATGTACCTGGTCACACGGCCATGCTGGTCCGAGTGATGATCGAGACAGGCTATCGATGGTATCCAGAGTATACCGTCGAAGAGCAGTTTCGAGATTTTAATCAAAGCCAATGTCATGGCTGATGCGCTAAGTCGTAAATCTTATTGTAACAACTTGATGTTACAACAAAGTCAACCACTTCTCCACGAGGAATTTCGCAAGTTTAACCTTCACATTGCTCCTCGAGGATTCTTATCCACCCTGGTGGCGAAACCTAACCTTACGGATCAAATCATAGCTGCCCAGAAGCGTGATAAGGGCATATCCCGCATCCAGGAGAACATTGCTAGCGGAGCTGCTAAGTGTTTCTCTATGGACGATCGAGGTGTTGTCTTCTTTGAAAACCGTCTAGTGGTTCCCAAGAAACAACAGCTACGGCAATTGATCCTTAAGGAAGCTCATGAATCCCCTCTCACCATTCATCCCGGTAGTACTAAAATGTATCAAGACCTACGCCAGAGGTTTTGGTGGACTAGGATGAAGAGAGAAATTGCTCAATACATTGCTAACTGCGACGTCTGTCGTCGTGTTAAAGCAGAGCATCAACGGCCTGCTGGCACCCTTCAACCTTTGGTTATTCCTGAATGGAAATGGGATAAAATCGGTATGGATTTCATTACCGGGTTTCCCAGGACCAAGAGAGGGAATAATGCTATCTTCGTCGTTGTCGATCGTCTTTCCAAAGTAGCCCACTTCCTACCTGTTCGTGAGAGTATAACCGCTAGCCAGCTAGCTGATTTGTACATCTCCCGAATAGTGTCTCTTCATGGTGTTCCATTGGAGATTAACTCAGACCGTGGAAGTCTTTTCACCTCTCGATTTTGGGAAAGTTTCCAAAATGCTAGGGGGCTCGTCTCTCCTTTAGCACCGCCTTCCACCCTCAATCAAGTGGTCAAGTAGAACGAGTCAATGAAATTCCGGAAGATATGCTCCGAGCTTCTGTCATCTCTTTTGGTATGGATTGGGAGAAATGTCTTCCATTCGCCGAATTCGCTTATAACAATAGTTATCAAGCTAGCTTGGGCAAAGCCCCTTTCGAAGTTCTCTATGGACGAAAATGCCGAACGCCTCTTAACTGGTCAGAAACCGGGGAAAGACAACTCTTTGGCCCGGATATGATTCAGGAAGCAGAAGACCAGGTTCGCATTATTCGTGAGAAATTGAAAACAGCCCAATCTCGTCAAAAGAGCCAATATGACCGCAAACATAAGCTCATGACTTATGAAGTTGGCGAGAAGGCTTACCTTCGGGTTACTCCTCTGAAGGGAACCCATCAATTCGGTATCAAGGGTAAATTGGCTCCTCGTTACATTGGACCCTTTCGCATTCTTGCCAAACGAGGAGAAGTTGCCTACCAATTGGAACTACCTCCGCATCTCTCCAGAGTTCATGATGTCTTCCACGTTTCTCAACTCAGGCGTTGCTTCTCGGACCCTATCCGTGAAGTGGACCACGAAACGCTTGATCTCCGAGATAATCTCACATATCGAGAATATCCCGTTCATATCCTTGACCAAGCCGAACGTACCACTCGACGCCAGAATATCAAGTTTCTCAAGGTTCAATGGTCACACCATTACGAGAAAGAAGCTACTTGGGAAAGGGAGGATCGTCTTCGACTTGAGTACCCCACCTTCTTCCCGGAGGATCCTAAATCTCGGGACGAGATTCTTTTGAGTGGGGGTGAGTTGTCACACCCTAGCTAGTTCAGGCATTAGAGTGTTGCATCATGTTTAAGTTTTTCCAGAAACTTGAAATGGGGATGATAGAACCCCCAGCCCCCCCTGGAAACAACTAGGGTTTACTAAAATCTTTTTCAATGAACCTGAAATGCCCTTCTAAAATGTCCATCATTTTTGTCTTGGGTTAGAACCTCTGCCAAAACTGGTTCACATTTTTCTAGGTCATCATAAGGTCATTGAATTAAATCATATGTAACCTGCATTTGGGCATTTAAATGCTAGTAAATATTTGAAATGTCCAAATAATCCCAAACTAAAATGTTCCATGTTGGATATACTCTATACAGTGGGCATGAGCAGTTTGGTGATTTTTGAAAGTGCCTAGGTATTTTTAGAAATGCCACAAACTTGCAGAAATTAGAAAACAGATATAAAAAAAAGGAAATAAACTTACCTGGCAAAGTCACCAGCCGGCCCACCTGGCGGCCCAGCACTGTGCTGGCCCATGCCAGCCAGCTGCTTCGTCTCCGCCAGGCAGGCAGGGAGGTGACGCCGGCGTGCGCGAGCCCGCCACGGCGCCAGCTGCTTGCCGCTCGAGCCGCTGGACGCCTGGACGTCCTCCACGTCGTCGCCTCGACCCCCTGGACACCTCATTCCCCCCCCTGTGCATCTCTCTCGCTCTCTCCCCACCATGGCCGACGCAGCCGCAGCCGCGCCACCGTGAAACCCGCGTCCACCGTCGTCCCCGAGCCGCGCTGCCGTGTCCACGAGCTCCGTCGTCGTCCTCTCCATCGAGCAGACCGAGCCCCGAGCGCTTGTTCGCCTCGGAACCACCGCAACAGCCCCGCCCGACCTCGCCGTCGCCGGAGATCCCTTTCGCCGTCACCACCGCAGCAGCTCGTCCCCGACCTCGCCGTCTGCTCCGTCGTGACCGCCGTGAGCTCAGCTACCTCCCCATCCTTTCCGTTCTCGCTCTCGAGCCCTGCATCGACTGCACCGAGCTCGGCCGCACCCGCCGCCGCCTCAGCACATCGCCGTCGTGGCCACAGCCACGTTGGCTCGATTCCGAGCACGCCATCGTCTTCGCCGCACTCGCAGGAGTCCACAGAACCACTCCACGCACCTCGCCGTGCCCCCTAGCGACGAGCCCGAGCTCGCCCGAACTCCGGCAGCCGCACAGCTCATCGCCGGCATCGTTTTCGGCCACCCCAGCTCCACCCACTGCCACCACTCGACGCGGCTCACTCCCCGCATCACGTAGATGTGCTCCGCCGTCGTTTTGGTCGCCGGAGGACGAATCCCGCACTGCGCCGCCGTGTCTGGCCTCGCCGGCGGCTAAACGCCGGTGGGTTTGACCCCGCTGACCCAGTTTGACCCCCCTGGGTCTATGACAGGTGGGACCCGCCTGCTAATTAACTTAGGATTAGGACTAAACAAAAAATTAGTTAGACTAATGACACTGACACGCGGGACCCACTGGCCAGGTTTGACCTGGACCGGCCCTGTTGACCGCTGACGTCATCCTGACGCAATGCTGACGCAATAAGTATTTCTCTGGTTTTATTTTTATTCAGGAAATTCCAGAAAATTCTACAAACTTCAAAAATTCATAGAAATTAATCTGTAGCTCCAAATCAAACAAATTATATATGAATTTGGATCAGAAAAATCCAATCTTTCCATCTGTAGTGGTTTCATGCATGTCAGTACACTTTAACCTTGCTGATTAGATGAAACAAGTTAATGCACTAATATGACCTCTTATTTTGGGTTTGCATTTGAATCCTTGATTCAAATGAACTCAAACCAACCTGTTCTAAGATGCATTAGCCAAAACACACTCATTTTGCCATGTCATAGCATGCATCATATTGTTGCATATTGCCATGTGATGATTGTGTTTCGATGTGTTCTTCGTGGTAGGTTCTGCCTCCGAGGATATTCACGAGTATCCAACTGAAGGGCAGTATTCCACTACCACTCTGTCAGGCAAGCAACCCCATTGATCATTTCGATAGCAACCCATCTTCTCGCTTCTGCTCTCGTGTACTGCATTAAGACAACGCGTTTCAAACTGCTGTGTGTTGCGGTAGTTGAACCCATATCCTCTGCATGACCTATCATTGCCACAGTAACTAGATGAAACCCACTAGCATGTGTAGGAGTTGATTGAGCCAAGTCTGTGTTTCCTACCATGCTATGCCTGCTATGCTTAGAGTTGTGTCAGGTCTGGCTCATCAGGGTGATGAACTAGAGTGAATGGTTGTGTCGGTAATGAGAGTGAAGTGTTGAACATGTTTTGGTAAAGGTATCGATGGAAGGCCATGTAGGAGTACATGGTGGGTTGTTTCATTGAGGCCGTCCTTAAGAACTGAGATCTGTATGCGTGATTTAAGATTCAGCTACTACCACACGTTGGGCCCTGAAATATGACCCCGCTCGACTTACTGACCCCTCTCGTCCTCTGTCCAGGAGTTGCAAGTAGTTACTGGTGTTTGTAGTTGCTGGAGGCCGTGCGCAGCGCTGACCTTAGGGGTGGGCTGTGATGCGGTAGGCACGTGGCCGGTGTACCGAGTCGCCCGTTTGGTGTCTCGGGAACCCTGCACACATCGTTTGGGGCCGTTGAGGACACCCCGGCCGGATTTCCTTGCGGATGGAACCCGAATAGGCGATAAACCTGGACTAGAGACTTGTGTGGTTAGTCAGGTCATGGTCTACACCCACGTCGGCTTTTGCTTGAAGTCTGCCGAGCAGATGTCGTGTGCAGACGCTAAGTGGTGGAGACATGTGTGACGAAGTACACCCCTGCAGGGTATAAAACTATTCGAATAGCCGCGTCCGCGGTAAAGGACTACTTGGTCGCTTATGCAGTTCATAGACAAGTTAATGGTTACTACTAAAAGACTCAAGATAAGTGTGAGTACCGCGGATGGCCCTCTCGTAGGATTACGAGGGAGGATCCACGGTGGAGTATTGTGATGGTGATTAGTGGACTCGTGTGCGAAAGCTAATTTCTCAAGTGGTGTCTCGTAGGATAGTGTAGCCAAGAGTCAAAGCTGGCTTGCTGCAATAACTCCACCACCCTTCTTGAGAATGTGCATATATATTAGGATCTGTTGTAAGACTTGCTGAGTACCTTTGTACTCATGTTGCTTTAATAACTGTTGCAGACGAGAACACCGCCCCCTCCGATGGGTTCTATGTAGATCTCGACGTTGACGAGTGACTTGCCACCCAGGTGGTGACCTGAGCTTGTGAAGGGCCTATGTAGATAGACAGGCTTCGTCAAGCCTTCTTTCTTTCTAGTGTCTGTACTCAGACTTGTTGCTTCCGCATGTGCTTGTATGTTTGTATGACTTGAGTGTCGGTCGTGTGACCCCTATCTGTATGAACATGTTATGTATGGCTCCCCAGAGCCTTTTAAATAAAGTACTTTGAGTTGTAGAGTTGTGTTGTGATGCCATGTTGTATTTACACATATCGAGCATATTGTGTGCATGATTGAAATGCTTGGTATGTGTGGGTTCCGACTATCTAGTTGTTTATCCTTGGCAGCCTCTCTTATGGGGAAATGTAGTCTGGTGTCTCCACTGAGCCTTGGTAGTCCGCTACAGCCCGGTTTACCGGAGTCCTGCTAGCCCAGCACTGCTGCTCCGGAACACCTAGACTGGCCGGCATGTGTTTCACTTCGTTCCTGTGTCTGTCCCTTCGGGGAAATGTCACGCGGTGATGTCCGGAGTCCTGCCTAGCCTGCTACAGCCCGGTTTCCCGGAGTCCTGCTAGCCCAGTGCTACAGCCCGGATTCAAACGCTGCTGACCGACATGCTCGATGTTGATTCATGTATGCCTGTCCCCGTAAGTTAGCACCGCTTTGGGTTCACGACTAGCCATGTCGGCCCGGGTTCTCTGTCATATGGATGCTAGCAACACTATCATATACGTGAGCCAAAAGGCGCAAACGGTCCCGGGCCATGGTAAGGCGACACCCGTGCGAATACCGTGCGTGAGGCCGCAAAGTGATATGAGGTGTTACAGGCTAGATCGGTGTGACTTAGAATCGGGGTCCTGACACCTAGTATCATATAACTTAACTAGGCTCACAAGGTTATCGCCGCCTACCGGGCCTGGGTAGTGCGCACGCATAACCTTCCCTGTCGGGCGGTACCAGTGAAAGAGCACGCGATCAGACCAAGTCAAGGCCGTTCCATACCGGCAAATGTGGCTACACGGATAAGTCCGGACAGGTGACTCTGGATCAACCATGAAGTGTCCTATCTCCGAATAATATCTCTGTCATAGCTGGCACTCCGATATCATAGTAATCCAAGCCAAAACATTAACCAACTAGTAGTCCAATAGCCACTAGGTCCAAGCTACTGCTACTAATTCATCTCCACATACTGCCGGATGAAATCCAAAATAATCATAGACGGTAATCTCAACATCATGGCATCAACGAGTGGGTAAACTACTAGTCACTAACAATCCGGTACTCAACATGGTAGTCACCTATTCAAGAATTTACTCCAGCATTGCATAATCTAATCCATTTTACAAATAATACATACCTACTATTAAAGTAATTAGTTTGACTATGATATTGCAATGCAATTATGCAAATGAGAGTTGTGGCTTGCCTGGGAATGAAGGAACCATCAGGAAGAAGTGCGGAGAGTCCGCGGAATTGATTGCCGGAAACAGTTCTCTCTCGGAGGAGGCTGTTTATGGGCAAGGGAAAAATGGTCATTTTCACAGTGTCAAAACATTATGAAAATGACACCAACTTGACGGGCTCGAAGAGACGAAGAAGTGGACTTTGGAATCACCTCATTTGGAGTAGGGAGTGAAAAGTTATGGACCGAGGAAGCTCAAGTACCCATCTGTAAAAGAAACTTCACAAACAGGACCCTGGCGGTTAAAAACAGAAAACGCCTTGGCAGAAAATACGTGTTCAGAACAGATAAAGCGTACTTACGGGCACAGAGCTCCTTAATACGCTTTCAAGTTTGGAAGACGTATTTTCAGAAACACGTCTCCACTTAGCTGACGAGACCGAGTGCTCCTCTCGATGAGGGGTGGGACCCGCACTGACCTCCCTCTCTCTCCTGCCTTCTTCTTCTTTCTCCCGATCGGGGTAGGGACAGAGGAGGCGGAGCGCGGCCGGCGCTGGCCCCAGGTTGCACGGCCAACTCCGGCAAGGCTACGACAAACGGAGTGCTCCCCACGGAGCGGAGCATCGAGCAGGCCCATCCAGATGGCAGGGGAGGGGCCGTGGGGCGACGGGCAATAGCACGTGCGGACGGTGGCTTCGGCCAGAGTCGGGCACGGGGCTGCGATCCTCCGTCGGCCGAGGAGAGGAGCTGAGGAGATCCGCCGGATTGTGGGGTAGGGATCGGTGAGGTTATGTGGAGGGGAAGAGCTCAGGCTCGCTTCAATTTAGGATGAGTCCGGCGATGGTCATGGCAGTGGTGGACGGCGAGGAAGAGCTTCGGGGCTCGGGCTGGTAGCTAGGGTGGGGTAGGAGAGTGAGGGGAGGTTGATGGTGGGCTCAGAGGGCCTCGGGGGGGGGGGCTTTTATAGCCGCGGCGATGCGAGGCGATAAGCACGGCCACGGCGGCGATCCTAGCCGTATACTAGAGCTCGGGGTGGCGTGGCTGGTGGTTTCCAGTGTCGAGAAGCTTCAAGGAGGAGTGGAGAGGGCTCAGGCGAGGTCGGGAAGGCTCGGGATAGCTCAGGTAAGCGGACGCGGGGCAGCAGAGACGGCCACGTCGCGGGCGCGGCTGCCGCACCGCGTAGGAGGTGACTTGAGGGGGGGCGACTTATCCAGGGTGAAGGGCGACGACGAGACGAGGCCCCGAGAGATGGCTAGGTGTCGAGGGCGAGGAGGAACGGACGAAACAGAGGGCGTCCATTGCCAGAGCGCGCTGGTTGGCATGCCAGCCGCGTGGTCATCGCGTGAACTGGTGCACGCGGTGCACCCTGGCATGCAGCGTCTTGTCTAGTGGGTAGTCCCTCCAAAGCACAGTCTCAGGGAGGTGATGGCTCGATGAGGGGAACTGTGGTTGGATGGGAGTGATCACCTGAAGTTTGCTGTGGCAAAATTGACCATGCCACTTCGATGAACAGAGAAGTGATAAGGGCCAAAGCTGATGTCTGGGAGGTTTATGGTAGTAAGGACTACAATCCTGTGAAGTTTGGAGAGAAATGGACCAAGGTTTAATATAGTTGCTTTGCAACTGACCAATCTGGTCCAGAAAACAAATCTTGATGTGGCACTCCCATATAGTGTTTCCTAGGGCTCAAAATAGTCATTGCTTGATGATTTGGTCTTATGAAGATTCTGTAAAATTTTCATACCATTTGGACATGCCAAAATCGTACTTCCTTCACAGATATCCTCTTTGACCAGAATCTTAGAAAAAATTCTAGGGAATTATTGGGAAGATGAAATGAGCCCAAATTTTGTGGAGATAGGTTATATGGGTAGAGGAATACTCTGGTAAATTTTCAGCAATTATGGAGCAATATAAAATATAGTTTCTTCAGAATGTGAAAATCTGACCAGAAAGCAAGATTTGAGGCTGTGCTCACACAGATGATTGGATAGGGTTGAAACTTGGTGGAAAGTCATGATTTGAGCATATGAAGATGCTTGCAAAATTTCAACTTATTTCGATACTCCTAGCTAGCACTTGCTTCACAAAGCTTCCAGTTGACCTGAAACTTTGGAAATTAGCCAAGGGAGATTTAATAGCCAAATGAAGTTGAATTTTGGCATGTGGCAATGATATGGATGGGAAATAATTCCCAAAAAGTTTGAGACCAAGCAAGAAAATATAAAGAGTACTTGCTCCTCAACTTGACAGCTGGGGCAGAATCAGAAAAGGAATATTTGTGAAGTATTTTTTAACATGTCAAGGAAGGGTTTTGACATATTTGTGGAAGATCTAAACCAAACAATTTATGAGAATTATTTGGGAATCTTTGGAATGATGGAAATCTGGGTTGCTTCACAACCCAGGAGAACAGGGTTATTCCTTCAATGGAAAAAGGAATATTACCAAGAAAAAGAATATTGGGATTGGTCCAAGATGGAAATGGCAAGGTCTTGGGATGGTTTTTAGGTTGACAAGCCACTCAGGAAGAGGAATCAAGGGTGATACCTCCAGGTTGCAAGACTACTAAGCCACAGAAAGGCAAGTCCAGACCAAAATCAAAAGGGAAAAAAATGGGCAAAATCCAGGGTGTTACAAACCTACCCCCCTTAAAGAAATCTCGTCCTCGAGATTTGATTGCTCAGGGATCAAACATGAATATTTCCACTGAAGGAAACCATTTCCAACTCGGGTTTCCTTTTTACCTTTGTATAAAGTTCCCACTGAATTTCAGATGACTGCCTGCCTTGCTTCGGGGTGGTTTGCTTCACTGGACCCTTTTTCTGGCAAATCTTACCTCATATGTTACTCTGACTCCAATCCTTTTATGTCTGCTGACCTGTCTAGGGCAATAAATTATCCTGACCAAACTATGTGCCCTGCTCGTAGGTCCGAGTGTGGTTCCTCATGGACGTGTCGTGACGGAGTCCAATACGAACGACCGTTCACTGAGTTGTGAACAGATTCTCTTGGTGGACACGAAATCTTTTACTCATTGCATTGGGTGACTTCAAATGGCTGTGTGTCCTCCAGGCTCAAAACAGTATTGTGAATCATACCGTTCTCCTTGCGGATTCTGACTTCTCGCATGGATTGCTGGGTCATCTTGGGTATCTTCACTGTCTTGGGTATAAGGCTCCTACCAAATATTTGACTGTCACCTATTGTGACCAGCATAAAGGTGTATGGTCTTATTGTGATATTCTCCATAGACTTGACTGACAGTGGTCCTGGCAGCAGAATCTTGTTCATGGCAGGTTAGTCTTTAACTGATTCCCATCTGTGAGGACACATGCTTTAAGACTGTTGTTCATCCTTCTGATTACTCAGTCTGTCGGTATCTCTATATGGATGGTAGGTCGTGTAATGCTTTAACAAGGTTGCTGAATTTGAACTACTGAGTTAATCTTTCGGCTGACCTGACCAGCTTGGTTGCCCTCTTCTGACAATTTTGAGCATACCTGGTTGGCTGGGCGGGTTGTCTTGATATGGGGTCCTTGCAAATGGAATATACCCCGTGGGTGTGTACCCATGGTGACTGGTACCGAACCAGACTGTCCAGAATATTTGTACCATTACCATACCTGTATGGACAACCTTGCTTTTTCATTATAGTTCTCTTTGCCTGGACCCTTTGATGAAAGAACTTGGCCTTATGTGTTCTCGATTCTCCGTGTGACCATAGGTGTTGTCAGGTGCAATATTCCGACCGGCATATCTTATCCTGATCCCCTGACAGGGTATCTTTGCTCACATGACTAACTTTGTCATCCTCCACGCTTTACCCGTAGGGTAATGATTATCCGAACCCAGGTTCATAGTTACTTGTATAGGGCTCCTGGCTGTCGTCAACCATGCAAATACTGACAAAGGTTATTGATATCACTTTGTCAGGTGTACGGAAACTAGCCTTGATAATCACTGCAAAAATTGTTGTCTCTATGTTGTCTGGCTTCATATCTTGCATCACACTGAGGTGTATAATTGTCTTTCTCCTTCTTCATAACTCAGGTGATAGTCGGATTCTCACCGGACTGTCATCAATGTATCATTGACTCATATGACCTTGGTAGCATATTCACCAAATCTATGGAAACATGTGTAGCTGGGCACTTGCTTTCCATTGCAGACTTGTGTCCTGACTGATTCTTGTCTTTCGACCAAGTGACGAAGGTTGCTTAGCTTGTGTTGGAAGCCATCGAGAGTATCTTGCTGAGAAAGACCGAATAGCTTGTGCTCAAAGCTTCTGCCGGGGTAGCTTCCTGAAGAAGATTGAGCACCGTACCTCAGAAGCTTCCCCCCTTAGAGGCTTGCTGGGGAAGACTCGATACCTTATGCCAAAAGCTTGTTGTGATAGCTTACTGAAAAAGCCCGAGTACCTTACACCAGAAGATGTCCATGTGTCGTATCGATGAAGACACAGGCATCTTGCGTTGTAAGCTTCTCTGGTAGCTTGCGGAGAAAGACTGGATTGCTTACACCTAAAACTTTCTCTTTGCCGTATGCGGACTGAGTGCATATATATATATATATATCCCTTACTGTTTCTACTGTCGGTTACTTGTTGTATGCAACAGGGTATTCGGCTATCCTTCTTGCTGAACACTAGGTTCCTAGCACATTCTGGCTTGCTTCCAAAGCATAGCAGGGTTCAAATTGTACTCATAGCAAACTCAAACAGTGTATATGAATCATACCTTTGGCACAGAATGCACTGTGGATCATGTACACAATTTGCCTTCTTGCTGATGCGATCATTACTGCTGTGAAAGTTGCACTGATGTATACTTGATGCTGATAATCAATCAAGCCAGGATATCATTTATATTCAGGCCCGATATTCCCGATATAACACAGTCTGTTGAAAATTCCATATTGCTAAGCTGAGCTTCCAAATGTCTGTCTCTTCACTGACTCTATGGGTTCAGGGTCGGTGAGCAATTTCCATAAAGGGAAACTAAGGTAACACCAAGGGCCCAAATTAAAAAAATGACTAAACAAAAGCACACAAAGTAGCAAGATCACACACACGAGCAATATCACATTCTACAGCTATTCACAGCAATAATATGCATTCCTACTTAAGCACACAAATCTCGCAAGAACTCCAGTATTACGGTCTAACATGCTGTGGCGATGTGCACGAAAGTGAATCAATGTGTGGAAGAAAATTGGTGTAAACAAGGCTACACCAAATACGAGCTTAACACTAGTTCCATCTAGACGGCGCGGTGGCGAGTGTCGGCGTTCTCGGAACCGGGGTACCCAGACTTGCCTACCTGCGGCCCACGGCATGGCTCCATCGACGGCGTGGTACGGGCCAGCTTCAGCAACAACAACTCAAGACCCTCGCGAGGGGCCATGCCCCGCGAGGCGGACGACACCAAGACCCCCACAAGGAACGGCCTCCTCAGGCTGGCTCCCAAGGAGCGGAGATCTCTATGCAAACCCTCGCCTCGTGAGGTTCGGATGACGCAAGCCATGACGACCAAGGCCAGGCGGGCGCCAGCGGGCGCAGTGTACCAGTTTCCTCTTTGGTGCTAAAGAGGCAAGCGCAGGCGCGGAGTCCCGAGGAATCAGCCAAAGGTTTCCATTCCCGTGCAACAAGACCAAGACCGCCAGGACGGCAGGACGGAGGTCATCACCGAGCCCACCACGGCGTCACAACCAGAGGCTTTCGTAGGCGAAGACTACTTTTGTCAGGATAGGATGTACAAGTTGTCTCCCTTCAAATTTGGTCATTGTGGGATCCCTTCCCGCCTTTCATTTGGGAAGAGGACCAACGCCACTATAGATAGGACTTAGCCACCACCGTAGAGAGGGATCGGACCCCCGGACGGATCATTCAGATCACCCTCACTCCACCAGCTCTCTCAACCACAAGAACACCTCTCCTCCTGAGGCTGTTCGCCACTTTACTAGTTCATCCTCACCCCCACGAGGCCAATCCACCACAAAGCAGGAGTAGGGTTTTACACCGCAAGGTGGCCCGAACCTGGGTAAACTGCTGTGTCCCTTTCCCTTACAGTTCGTTGGGCTAGGCTGCGAGATTAGCGAGTAGGCAGACTGGGGAGGACGAGTTCTTTGCACGCACCCCAGAGTTCGAACCTCTCAAGGGGTTGTGGAACCCGAAATCCGACATTTGGCGTGCTAGGTAGGGGTGCATCGAAGCTTTGCCTCTCCGTCCGCCGCACTCCGCCCTCGCCGTTCAGCTCTCATGACGGGCGCCTCTTCTCCGACTGGATCGACGGGCGCGCACAGAGGCACCGTGGGTCTCGAAGCCTTCACCCCCGCCTTACGGCGAGTGCAGTGGCAGCCCAAGTTCAGGCCGGAGATGCCGCCTCGCTACGACGGCGCGGCAGGCCCGGTGGGGTTTCTCCAGGTGTATGAGGAGGCGGTTCTAGCGGCCGACGGGGACGACAAGGTCATGGCAAATTGACTTCCCATGGCCCTCATGGGCACGCCGCGCTCTTGGCTCCTGGGCCTGCCGGAATCCTCGGTGGCTTCCTAGGAGGAGCTGCGCGGCCTTTTCGTCATGCAATTCGCGGCGCCGGCACCTCACGCAATCGCAGCCATCCTCGACGGCTCGCAGGCGCCACCCTCGGATCGCCACATCAAGCAGTTCTTTTGCCAGGCGGGTGCCACCCACGTACAGCGGGCGGCGCCGCCGGGTTGGGTAGCGCCCAAGGCCGACCTCACCTTCGACTCCGGGGACCACCCCGCGGTCACGGCCGGCGCCGGCATGCTCCCGATGCTCTGCACCCCCACCATTTGCAATGTGGTGGTCAGCAAGACCCTCATCGACGGAGGAGCCGGCCTCAATGTGCTCTCTGTGGAAGCGTTCGGCTTGCTTCATGTGCCCCATGGCCGGCTCCGCCCCATGAAGCCCTTCTCTGGAGTCATCAATGGCTCCACCAACCCCCTCGGGCAGATCTGCCTCCCCATCACCTTCGGCACCCGCGACAACTATTGCACCGAGCTCATCGACTTCGACATCGCTCGCATCAGCCTCCCGTACAACGCCATCCTCGGGTACCCAGCCCTAGCCAAGTTCATGGCAGCGGCTCACCCTGCCTACAACCTCATGAAGATGCCGGGAAGCAGCGGCGTCCTCACCATGGTAGGAGATACCAAGGACGCGGTATTGGCCCTCAAGCTCGCCTTCAGAGCCGTCGCGGCCGCACGGCCGACTGAGGAAGGGGCCCTAGAGGCTCCGGGGGCTGCGCCAGCGAAGAAGAAGCAGTTGTTCTCTCAAGATCGGGCCGAGACGAAGCAGGTGCCGGCGATGAGGACGGGGCGTCGGGTGTCACCTTCACCATAGGTGCCAGCCTCTCTCCAGATCAAGAAAAGGCTTTTGTCGACTTCTTACGCGCGAACAAGGAAGTGTTCGCACGGGAGCCCAAGGATCTGGTTGGGATCCTGAGGGGAATAATCGAGCATCACCTGAGGGTGTGCCTTAATGCACGACCGGTGAAGCAGAAGGCACGGTGGCAGTCCACAGAGAAGCAGTTGTTCATCGTCCAAGAGACCCGCAAGCTGCAAGAGGCTGGTGTCATTCGGGAGGTGCAGTACCCAGAATGGTTGGCGAACCCGGTCATCGTCCCCATGAAGGGCGGAAAGGAGCGTATGTGCTTCGACTTCACTAACCTCAACAAGGATTGCCCTCAAGAGCCCTTTCCGCTTCCGTGTATCGATCAGATCATCGACTCCACTGCCGAGTGCGACCTGCTGTGCTTCCTGGACGCCTTCTCAGGCTATCACCAAATCAAGATGGCGGTGCTAGATGTTGAGAAGACGGCTTTCTTGACCCCATGCGGGGTGTATTTCTACACTTGCATGCCGTTTGGGCTGCGTAACACCGGAGCAACCTTCCAGCGGCTGATGCACATCGCTCTGGGCCGGCAGCTCGGGAGGAACGCAGAGGCATATGTCGACAACATAGTGGTGAAGTCTCGGGAGGCAAGAACCCTTATTGAAGACCTGGAAGAAACATTTGCCAGCCTGCGCAAGGTGGATCTGCGACTCAACACGGAGAAATGCATGTTCGGCGTCCCATCTGGCAAGCTGCTGGGTTTCTTGGTATCGCACAGAGGGATCGAGGCTAACCCAGAGAAAGTCAAGTCCATAGAAAGGATGTGCCAGCCACAGACTCTCAATGAGATGCAGAAGCTGGCAGGTTGCGTGACCTCGCTAGGGCGTTTCATCTCCAATTTGGGAGAACGCGCCCTCCCGTTATTCAAGCTGATGAAAAAGAAAGGACCATTCGAGTGGACTCCGGAGGCTGACGCGGCCTTCCAAGACCTCAAGAAGTACCTCACCAGCCCGCCGGTGATGGTGGCGCCACGTCCCCTTGTGACCCTGGTGCTCTACTTGGCCGCCACGCCTCACTCAGCCAGCGCAGCACTGGTGGCAGTGAGGGAGGAGCGCCTGGTCAAGGGCTCACGATAGGGCACCCCGTCACCAGATGGGGCGCCGCGGTCTCAAGAAGGCGCTCCTGAGGCTCCGACTCCACCACCGGCCAACAACGCTCTTGAGACCTCAGCCAACCCCCCTGGCAGTGGGTCTCTTGAGGACGATACTCCTGAGGGCACGGCTGCCATGGCAGGTGATAAGGCTCCTGAGGGCCCGCAGACTCAGGAGTTGCAAGACCTCACCAATGCTTCCTCCCTCGTCGAGCACCCGGTATACTTCATCAGCACGGTGCTACGAGACACACGGGCATGCTACCCCATGCCACAGAAGCTACTGCTCGCGCTCCTCGTCGCCTCCCAAAAGCTGCGCCACTGCTTCCAAGGCCACCCCATCATGGTTATCTCAGCTTACCCTCTGGAGAGGGTGCTCCGGAGCCCCAACGCTGCGGGAAGGGTGACCGAATGGAACATTGAGCTGCAAGCGTTCCAGTTGGAGTTCAGTACCACCAGGATCATCAAGGGTGCGGCCCTCGCTGACTTCGTGGCGGAATGGACTGATGTCCCTGACCGTGAAGTGTGCGAGGACCGCTCCCTCATACCCGGCGACAAGGCACCAGATGGTTGGATCATGTACTTCGACAGCGCGTTCTCACGCCAGGGCGCTGGGGTTGGAGCTGTGCTTATTTCGCCCACCACAGACAAGCTCTACTACGCCGTGCAACTCTGCTTCCAACACGGTGAGAAGGTCTCCAACAACATTGCGGAGTATGAACGCCTGATCACGGGACTCAAGGCTGCCGCAGCACTGGGGGTCAGGCGCCTCACCATCAGGGGCGACTCGCAGCTCCTCATCAACTTCTCCAACAAGGAGTACACCCCGAAGGACGAGCACATGGAAGCATACCTTGAGGAGGTACTCAAAATTGAGAAATGATTCTTGGGCCTGGAATTGCAGCACATGCCGCGAGGCACAAACAAGGAGGCGGATGACATCGCCAAGAGGGCGTCCCGGTGTCTGCCTCAGGAGCCTAGCGTCTTCAAAGAGCGGCTCTTCAAGCCATCGGCAGCTCCACCCACTGCAGAACCAGCACCTCCTCACGAGGACCTTCCCCAGGCTCCTCCGTCGGGCGCCCCGGCTTGTGGCCCGACCTCAGGAGCTCGCCTCCTCCTTGCAATGGAACCTCAGGAGGGGTGTTGGACCGAGGAGTTCAAGGCATACCTACTTCGGGGCACCCTGCCGGAGAAGGAGGAACACGCGGAGTGTGTGGCCTGCCAGGCCATAGCATACTACGTCCAGGACGGTGAGCTCTATCGGAGGCGTCCAAACGACGTTTCTTTACGGTGCATCTCCAGGGAGCACGGATGCAAGCTGCTGGCCGATATACATGGTGGGGACTGAGGGCATCACTCTTCATCGCGCAGACTCGTGGGAAAGGTGTTCCGCAGCGGGTTCTACTGGCCCACGGCGCTCAACGATGCTACCGAGCTGGTGAAGTCCTGTGAAGCCTGCCAGTTCCACGCCAAGCAGATCCACCTGCCCGCTCAGGGCCTCCAGACCATCCCGCTCGCATGGCCGTTCGCGGTCTGGGGGCTGGACATCTTGGGGCCATTCCCACGGGCGCCCGGGGGCTACCGCTACTTCTACGTTGCCATCGACAAGTTCACCAAGTGGGCGGAGGTGGAAGCCATCCGCACCATCCCAGCCGGCTTGGCCGTCAAGTTCATCAAAGGCCTCGTGAGCTGGTTCGGGGTTCCTAACTACATCATCACCGATAATGGCTCACAGTTCACCAGCAACCTTTTCAAAACATACTGTGCTAACCTTGGAATGTAGATATGCTACGCTTCGGTGGCACACCCCAGGAGCAATGGCCAGGCCGAGCGCGCCAACGCAAAAGTTCTGAGAGGCCTCAAGACAAGGACCTTCAAGAAGAAGCTCGAGGCCTGCGGCAGGGGCTGGCTCACCGAGCTCCAGTCCGTGCTGTGGTCCATCCGCACCACCGCAACCAAGCCGACGGGTGAGACTCCATTCTTCCTCGTCTACGGAACTGAAGCGGTTCTCCCTCATGAGGTCAAGCATCGCTCCACGCGGGTCTTGGCGCTTGACGAGGCACGCCAGGACGCCGTGCGGGGGATGGACCTCATGCTGGGGGAGGAACGCCGCCGTCAAGCCTCGCTCCGAGCGGCAAGGTACCAGCAGGCGCTGCGGCGGTACCACTGCCATAGTGTCAGCTCCAGGACACTCGAGGTGGGTGATCTCGTCCTAAGGCGGGTGCTCCCCAGGGAGGGGCTGCATAAGCTCTCACCCATGTGGGAGGGCCCGTTCAGGATCGCCCGTGTCTCCAGGCCTGGCGCCACGCGCCTGGAGACACAGGACGGGATCCCCATCCAGAACGCCTGGAACCTCCAGCACCTCCAGAAGTTCTACCCATGAAGCAAGGCCCCGTGGCTGTGAAGGTCTCCGCTCATGACACTCTCACGTAATAATGAGTGGGGTTGTACACGCCCCGGACTCTCCTGAGTGTCGCCCACGGGCCTCACGTGGGCTCCCTCCCACGTCCTAGTGGCAGCACTTAGCTCCGCGCTGGTGAGAAGACTAGACTAGGTGCCGGATGCGGCTGTTCTTTTGCTTGCTTTCTATAGTTGGTTTGCAACTTCTTAGTGGAATTTGGAGTTTTCGCGTTTCTCGTTTGCCAGAGCTGGAACTTTCTTTTCCTGTTGTTCGTTCGCCTCTCCAGCCTTGTCCCAGGAAGAGCGGTAGTTGCCCGTCGCTCCTCCTCGCGCATCCCGTGCGCGGGGGCTAGGTAGGTGTGTGCGCTTGGCGCTCGCCGCGACCACACCTCACCGACGCCCTGTCGCCCTAGTGGTTTGGTCCTTAAATCCTTGCGAGACGCTCTCAAATGAGCTCATGGGCACGTGTACCTTCTCAAGTCCATGCCTCCGGGCATCGCGACGCGGTGCACCAGCCACAACCAACCCACGCTCGGGGGCTCACGCAGGGAAGGGCATGACACCCTGTGAAGTTTTCTAATAATTCTGCAGCTGTACAATGCATCCTAAGGCCCGACGGCTCCTGAGTCTTTAAGAAGCAAACTTCGCTAGATGTTGCTGGAGAGGCGCACCCTCGCGAGGCGGGAAACTACAGCAAGCATATCAAGCTAAGTTATTCTAACCGCAGCTGATCGGAATATCGGTACCCCGGCACAATACCAAAATAACAAACATAGCATAATGGCACGAGTGCCTTGGTTCATTACATGCCCCAGCGGGGCCCTCTACTTTTTTCAAGTGCAGGAGAAAGGAAAGGTTAAACAAAAGTGGCCCGCAGGACCGCAGCAGCTCCCGAGGCCAGGCTCTGGCAGCCCCCGGGCTCAGTCCGAGTCTGCCTCCCGCTTCACCGGAGCGCGGCAACGAGACGACCCGTCGCCTTCCCCGATGCGGGCCCGGCGACATGGTGGTTGGTCGTAGTCGCCGCAACTGGTGCTCTCACCGGAGGAGGAGCCGCCGCTGCTGAAGGAAGCGCAGTCGTCGCCAAGGGCAAGCTCACCCTCGTCATCGTCGCGGCCGTCATCAAGGCCAAGCTCATCGTTGCCGCTGCCGTCTTCCGGGCAGCACCCCGCGCGACGGCCGTCCTCCCCGAACACCCTCACGTAGAGGGTCGCGAGGCCGTCGTACCTGAAATGAAGGGTGCGCCTCCCGCTCGTGCCTCGCGCGTGGGTAAACGCCTGCCAACCGTGGGTCAAGGACACGCTGCCCGTCGCGTTGACTTCGACCCCAACCCAGGAAGCCTTGCTGCAGCAGCCGTCAGCCTGCAGCTAGAGGCCGTCAAGCCCCGTGACCGGCAGCTCACTCATGAAGAAGCACGGGAGTGGGAGCCAGGTGCCAGCGGGCCTCTCCGACCACACGATGAACTCCGAGAGCACATCCGCCAAGTGGAAGCGCGGTCAAGGAGGCCGAGCAACCACGGCACGCCGCCCCTCATCGCAGGGGCTGCCTCGTCCTTGGCGGCCCCCGCCTAGAGAAGAAGCGCCACCGCGGCCGCCCAAAGCAACGCCGGCCCCCGAAGAAGTGCGCCCGCGCCCCCGAGGAGCTGCCGCCGGGGTCGCGGCATGCTTGCGGGGGCGGCCACGCCCTCTCTTGGGCGGCGGCAAACCCGGCCCCTCCTTGGGGGCCTTCCCTTTCTCGGCGGCAGAAAACCTCCTCGTTGGCACCATGGATGCTACGGCAAGACGGGGAGATGAAGAAGAAGAGGGAGCGGGCAGCGAGAAGATGGAGATGAGTGAGGGGGGTTCTGCCCCTCCCCTCATTTATAGCCAGAGGAAGGCCAACCGCCGGCCTCCACGACCCCATGCAATGATGGTTTTTCTCTACATGCAGCAGGATCTCGTCAAGTCAAGTAGTTGCCGAGGCAGCATGGGGAAGCGGAGGTGCCCACGTCCCATAAATCGCCACACGTCAACCGAGGCCGCAGTCGATTAGGGCCCGCGGCGCTCCGCACATGCCCCTTGGCTTCGCCTCGAGGCCAAGTCCGAGCACGCCTTGGGCCCGGGGGCAACTGTCGGCGTTCTGGGAACGGGGGTACCCAGACTTGCCTGCCTGCGGCCCATGGCGTGGCTCCATCAACGGCCTGGTACGGCCCAGCTTCAGCAACAACAACTCAAGACCCTCGCGAGGGGCCAAGCCTCGCGAGGCGGACGACACCAAGACCCCCACGAGGAGCGGCCTCCTCAGGCTGGCTCCCGAGCAGCGGAGATCTCTATGCAAACCCTCGCCTCGTGAGCTTTGGATGACGCAAGCCGTGACGACCAAGGCCAGGCGGGCGTCAGCGGGCGCAGTGTACCAGTTTCCTCTTTGGTTCTAAAGAGGCAAGCGCAAGCGCGGAATCCCAAGGAATCAGCCAAAGGTTTCCATTCCCGTGCAACAAGACCAAGACTGCCAGGACGGCAGGCCAGAGGTCATCACCGAGCCCACCACGGCGTCACAACCAGAGGCTTTCGTAGGCGAAGACTACTTTTGTCAGGATAGGATGTACTAGTTGTCTCCCTTCGAATTTGGCCATTGTGGGATCCCTTCCCGCCTTTCATTTGGGAAGAGGACCAAGGCCACTATAGATAGGACTTAGCCACCACCGTAGAGAGGGATCGGACCCCTGGACGGATCATTCAGATCACCCTCACTCCACCAGCTCTCTCAAGCACAAGAACACCTCTCCTCCTGAGGCTGTTCGCCACTGTACTAGTTCATCCTCAGCCCCACGTGGCCAATCCACCACAAAGCAGGAGTAGGGTTTTACACCGCAAGGTGGCCCGAACCTAGGTAAACTGCTGTGTCCCTTTCCCTTATAGTTCGTTGGGCTAGGCTGCGAGATTAGCGAGTAGGCAGACTGGGGAGGACGAGTTCTTCGCACGCACCCAAGAGTTCGAACCTCTCAAGGATTTGCGGAACCCGAAATCCGACAGCGAGGACGAACTTTGTGATCGGGGGTCGGAACATAGAAGTTATGACCACATCATCATCAAGCATACGGAAGAAAACCATACATGTCCAAAGAATAGGTGGCGGAATGAGATAGTGGTGGAGAGAAAGGCTTGCAGGCATTGCCCTTTTCTGATAACAAGGATCAGTAAGGGTTGCCGAAGCGGCTAGTGGAATGACACGATCCGGGATAGAACTTGTCTATCACCGAAACGATAGGGGTGTCAGAAGAGAATAAGTTGGTGTGGTACCGGTGCATCAATCCGACAAGGGATCGACACCACCAAGCACCTTGGCATCACTCCGCTGGGACGAAGATGGCACCACACCAAGGAACAAATATGCAAACTGTAGAGCGCAGGCAGGGAATCAAAACCGATGCCACCTACACTCACCAGCTCCATCGTTAGTGATAAGATATCTAGTCTATATGTATGCTATGCACAAACAAATGCAACAAACAAGTGCAGCAAACCAACTGGAACCTATACTACCGGTTAGTAACGCTCGCGCGGTCTAGGGCATCCTATAGCCAGACCTACTCTGATACCAACGCCTGTGGCACCCGGCTTAGAGAAGACCAGAACGCCCCATATTCCAGCCCAGGGACAAGTCCTCTGGAATACGACACTATTGGCATAGAACAAATCAGCTCTTTATTACAATGGATATGGTTACAAAGGGTACGTGGATTACATAGGCACGGCGACACTACGCCTGCCTGGGGTAGCTCTATGCTAACAGCGGAGTAACTCTCTCGGCAGCGGAACAGCGACGGTGGTGATGGACTCCACTCCGCAGGGACTCTGGCTAGAACGCGTATCCTAGCTCGCAAACTCATGATCCTCGACAAGCAAGCAATCACGGCATGACCTGCAAACTGGCATGACACGCCAGGTGAGTACTTTGAATGTACTCGCAAGCTCACAACAAACATCAGCATTAAGGCAAGACAACATCATAGAAAGATAGCTACTGAAGTAGATGCAGTAAGGTAAAGCATATTAAGTAGTTTAATCCATACTGAATAACATCAGGATCCAATCTGAATCTCTTCCAAATCCAATCCAAATCATGTGGTCATCCAACCACTCATCTCATAGCCATCCCATGGCTAACATATCATATTCCTGATACCATCTGCAGTGCAAATCTGACAAACTTACTCTCTTCCAGGTTGCCTCACAACCCTCAGAATACTCATGATCCAGCGAGTACTTCCGATCTTACGACGAGTTCTTCCATTATTCTCACTACTATGGTTGACCACCTAGTGAGGTCTGGACGGACTGTCCAATACCATGGACGCGGCTATTCGAATAGATTTTTACACTCTGCAGAGGTTGCGCACTTTACCCACACCATGGAGCACCTGACCTCGTGATCCCATTCGGGTGGACCAGCGTTGCTCCAATGAAACCCGCCTGACCCGTGACCATCCCATCGTACCACCGGCAATCACCCTCCCTCGGAGACCTGCCCTGGGTGGCCTCTGTGTCACCGCGTGACACCTGCCACCGTCGTGGCTAAAAAACTGTCCCAAACGGGGACCTGGTACCATATTACTCAACTGGGCTAACAAGGTTATTGCTGCCTACTGGGCCAGGGTAGCGCGCATGCATAACCTTTCCTGTCGGGCGGTACCGGTGAAAGAGCACGCGATCAGACCAAGTCAAGGCCATCCCATACCGGCAAATGTGGCTGCACGGATAAGTCTGGACACGTGACTCTGGATCAACCATGAAGTATCCTATCTCCGAATAATATCTCTGTCATAGCTGACACTTCGATATCATAGTAATCCAAGCCAAAACAATAACCAACTAGTAGTCCAATAGCCACTATGTCCAAGCTGCTGCTACTAATTCATCTCCACATACTGCCGGATGAAATCCAAAATTATCATAGACGGTAATCTTAACATCATGGCATCAACGAGTGGGTAAACTACTAGTCACTAACAATCCGCTACTCAACATGGTAGTCACCTATTCAAGAATTTACTCCAGCATTGCATAATCTAATCCATTTTACAAATAATACATACCTACTATTAAAGTAATTAGTTTGACTATGATATTGCAATGGAATTATGCAAATGGGAGTTGTGGCTTGCCTAGGAATGAAGGAACCATCAGGAAGAAGTGTGGAGAGTCCGCGGAAGTGATTGCCGGAAACAGTTCTCTCTCGGAGGAGGCTGTCTACGTGCAAGGGCAAAATGGTCATTTTCACAGTGTCAAAACATTATGAAAATGATACCAACTTGACGGGCTCGGAGAGACGAAGAAGTGATCTTTGGAATACCCTCATTTGGAGTAGGGAGTGAAAAGTTATGGACCGAGGAAGCTCAAGGACCCATCTGTAAAAGAAACTTCACAAACAGGCCCCTGGCGGTTGAAAACAGAAAACGCCTTGGCAGAAAATACGTGTTCAGAACAGATAAAGCGTACTTACGGCCACAGAGCTCCTTAATACGCTTTCAAGTTTGGAAGGCGTATTTTGAGAAACACGTCTCCATTTAGCTGACTGGACCGAGTGCTCCTCTCGATGATGGGTGGGACCCGCGCTGACCTTCCTCTCTCCCCTGCCTTCTTCTTCTTTCTCCCGATCGGGGCAGGGATAGAGGAGGCGAAGCGTGGCCGGCGCTGGCCCCTGACGGCACGGCCAACTCCGGTGAGGTTGCGGCCACCGGAGTGCTCCCGACGGAGCGGGGCGTCAAGCAGGCCCATCCAGATGGCAGGGGAGGGGCCGCGGGGCGACGGGCAATGGCACGGGCGGACGGTGGCTCCGGCTGAAGTCGGGCATGGGGCTGCGGGCCTCCGGTGGCCGAGGAGAGGAGCTGGGGAGATCCGCCGGAGTGTGGGGTAGGGGACGGTGAGGTTAGGTGGAGGGGAAGAGCTCGGGCTCGCTTCAATTTTGGACGAGTCCTGCGATGGTCATGGCGGCGGTGGACGGCGAGGAAGAGCTCCGGGTCTCGGGCAGGTAAATAGGGTGGGGTAGGAGAGTGACGGGAGTTTGATGGTGAGCTCAGAGGGCCTCGGGGGGGGGGCATTTTATAGCCGCGGCGATGCGATGGGATAAGCACGGCCACGGCGGCGATCCTAGCCATATATTGGAGCTCGGGTTGGCGTGGCTGGCGGGTTCCGGTGTTGGGAAGCTTCAAGGAGGAGTGGAGAGGGCTCAGGCAAGGTCGGGAAGGCCCGAGATAGCTCAGCTAAGTGGACACAGCGGCGGCAGAGACGGCCACATCGCGGGCGCGGCTGCCGCACCACGTAGGAGGTGACCTGAGGGGGGGAGACTTATCCAGGGCGAAGGGCGATGATGAGACGAAGCCCCTAAACATGGCTAGGTCTCGAGGGCGAGGTGGAACGGACAAAACAGAGGGGTACATTGCCAAAGCGCGCTGGCTGGCATGTCATCCGTGTGGTCACCGCGTGAACTGGCGCATGCAGTGCACCCTGGCATGCAGCATCTTGTCCAGTGGGTAGTCCCTCCAAAGCACAGTCTCAAGGAGGTGATGGCTCGATGAGGGGAATGGTGGTTGGATGGGAGTGATCACCTGAAGTTTTCTGTGGGAAACTTGACCACGCCACTGCGAAGAACAGAGAAGTGATAAGGGCCAAAGCTGATGTCTGGGAGGTTTATGGTAGGAAGGACTACAATCCTGTGAAGTTTGGAGAGAAATGGACCAAGGTTTAATATAGTTGCTTTGCAACTGACCAATCTGGTCCAGAAAACAAATCTTGATGTGGCACTCACATATAGTGTTTCCTAGGGCTCAAAATGGTCATGGCTTAATGATTTGGTCATATGAAGAATCTGTAAAATTTTCATACAATTTGGACATGCCAAAATAGTACTTCCTTCACAGATATCCTCTCTGACCACAATCTTAGAAAAAATTCTAGGGAATTATTGGGAAGATGAAATGAGCCCAAATTTTGTGGAGATAAGTTATATGGGTAGAGGAATACTCTGGTAAATTTTCAGCAATTATGGAGCAATATAAAATGTAGTTGCTTTACAATGTGAAAATCTGACCAGAAAGCAAGATTTGAGGTTGTGCTCACACAGATGATTGGATAGGGTTGAAACTTGGTGGAGAGTCATGATTTGAGCATATGAAGATGCTTGCAAAATTTCAACTCATTTCGATACTCCTAGCTAGCACTTGCTTCACAAAGCTTCCAGTTGACCAGAAACTTTGGAAATTAGCCAAGGGAGATTTAATAGCCAAATGAAGTTGAATTTTGGCATGTGGCAATGGTATGGATAGGAAAGAATGCCCCAAAAGGTTGAGACCAAGCAAGAAAATATAAAGAGTACTTGCTTCTCAACTTGACAGCTGGGGCAGAATCAGAAAAGGAAAATTTGTGAAATATTTTTGAACATGTCAAGGAAGGGTTTTGACATATTTGTGGAAGATCTGACCCAAACAATTTATGAGAATTATTTGGGAATCTTTGGAATGATGGAAATCTGGGTTGCTTCACAACCCAGGACAGCAGGGTTATTCCTTCAATGGAAAAAGGAATATTACCAAGAAAAAGAATATTGGGATTGGTCCAAGATGGAAATGGCAAGGTCTTGGGATGGTTTTGAGGATGACAAGCCACTCAGGAAGAGGAATCAAGGGTGATCCCTCCAGGTTGCAAGACTACTAAACCACAGAAAGGCAAGTCCAGCCCAAAATCAAAAGGAAAAAAATGGGCAAAATCCAGGGTGTTACAGGGATGAATTTTGCCAATTAGAAACCTAACACGATCCACACGGTTTGCAGAAATGGCCCGAACTTGCAAGAGATCACCCCATGGTGTAGACACCAAGTGCCTAGTAAGAACACATGAATAGGTTCTATGTGCAATGACCGCCTCCTTTGTCGGTCCACTCGATCCATTAAGATGATATTTCTCTACTATTCCATGGTATGTCACGGTGTAAAACCTCCCATTGTGGTATGTGCAGTCCGCGTACTGATCTAGTTCCCTTCTAGCTATAGTTGAGACCACTTGCCACCTGCCCTCTCCTGGCCTAACAAAAGAGAGCCAATTGCTATCATAATGGATGATCATGGCGTCACCATCTTTGGATGGAGCACAGGACAGCACCGCCTTCTGGTAGAACCATGTCGCCAGATATCTTGCATCATAGAATGTATCATTAAAAAGGTAATAACCTTCTATGTTTCCTTGACTATCATACACTGCCTCCACGAATTAGAATTTGGTGATCAGTGGCAAAGAGACCATGTCCGAGGTGATGGGGTTGAAGAGAAGTAGATTGGAGAGTTGGTTTACCAGAACCAGCCATCCATGAGAAGCTCCGGCACATGCAATGAAACAACCCTTGGGGAAATCGACATCGTAAGACCTGCTGACGTCCAGGAGATGACAGAACTTGCAGGTCACGCACTATGCCGACGGCCGGGGGCCGTCGGTATATGTCTATGCCGACGGCCACCATCGGCATATACCCGTCGGCGTAGATATCATCAGCGTCGTCTTGTCTGACCGTCGGCATAGAAAAGTCGTCGGCATAGGCATCTTTGCCGATGGCTTCCGTATGGCCGTCGGCAGAGAAAATCACCAGACGGCAACATACGGCGCCGTCATCCCCGCTAACCAACTAGCGACGGCCATGTGGCATATATAAGCCGACGGCCTTATATGTGCCACGTGGCCGTCGCTGGGCGCTCCTGGCAGCAGGGTATGCCGATAGCCTGGCCGTCGGCTTAGATGGAAATCGATGCCGACGGCCTGGCCGTCGGCAAACCCTTGCCATGTGTCGCTCCCTGGTTTCCCCTGGGCATGTCAATGCCGACGGCCTGGCCGTCGGCATAGATCTGTTTTATTTTTTTATTTACTCTGTTTTCTCATTTTTCATTCAATTTGACAGCATTTAAATTCACAAAATATGACAGACCATATATAGACAGAAATAAGACAGATCATCATATAAAGATACTCAAGATCATCATCTAAAGGTACTCAAGATCATCATCATCATCTAAAGATCATCAACATCATCATCGTCGAAACTTCATGAACATAAGTATTGCAAGACATGGAACATCATCATCGTCATCTAAAGAACGCTAAGAAGTATGGAACATGGAAAGTATTGCAAGACATGGAACACATCATCAGCCAAGACTAGGACCATCGCTGTGAGCACTGCCAAGACCACCACCACTTTGCCAGATCGGAGTGACTAGGCTCTCTGAAGCAGGAGTCGAGCCACCGGTCCCCTACATGTTTGAAAAGAGATTGTGAGGGTAAATATGATATGATAGTGTTGAATGAACAAGAACTAGTTTGTCAATAGTTAGGAAAATGTACTAACTGGAGTCTGACTGCCTAGTGTCACCCATTCATCGAATGTGGGCACGTGTGGGGGTTCTCCAGCAGGTGGTGGTGCGGGTTCCATTTGTGGTGGATCCGTGCGGTTAGTCCAAGACGCCAACATAGCCTGGATGTTAGTTAACCAAGCAAACTAGAAGGTCAGAAGGAATGAAAGTGCAAATTTTAGCTTGGTTCTAAGAGGGCAAAACTAACCGCCATCATCTGACGGTTGTAATCCTCGTTTGCCTTCACTCGTTGCAAGTACTCCCGCACCTCGAGATTCCTAAGCTTGACAAAGGCCTTATATGCCTACAAAATTTAGGTTGTTTCTAAGTGGGCAATGCTAAAAATAAACTGAGAAAGTGAGAGAGAAAGAAGATAAGGGGGAAGTACTTACAGCATGCTGGCGGGCTAAGCTAGGCTGCGAACGCCCCGTACTCTCTAACAGGCTCGGGTTGGTAGCTCAAAGCTGTGTGTACGAGACAGAAGGAGTGATCAAGCCATCGAAACACGGGTAGCGGCAATGGGACTTCGGCTGGATGGCCACCACCGCCGTGTCGTCGATCTGAGACTGGACGACATCAGGAGCATCCGGACCAGGCGGATGCAACCTCTCAAACTGCTCCTTGTAAGACTCCAAGTGCTCCTCGGTTTTGCTGTAGTACTCGCTCTCGCCTTCCTTGTGACCACTCCGCTCTTGAGCCATCTTCCACGACTCCATGTCTGAGAGCGGCCTCTTCAACTTGTCCTCCTGCAACATCAAACAGAAGTTAGCCATACATAAGAACATGACGGTAAAAAGAAGAAAAAAAATGCATCATGCATATAGATATACCTTCATGGCCTTGAAGCCCCAGTGGTTCTTGTTTCCTTGGCCGTGTGTTCCATCTTTTCCATGGTTAGCCCGGTTCTTGCTGCTCTTGGCAGGAAACTCTGCATCGTCGCCGAGCCACCTATCCACCAAACTCGCCCATCCTTCATTCTTTCCAAAGCACCAAGGAGGAATAACCTAAATAATGGAAGCATGACATGTCAGCACGAAACAATGAAATTGACTGCTTATACATTGGAATGAAAAGTCTCTAATACTTACCTTGATGTACTGCTCCCTGTTCAAGGTAAGTCGTTGCTTCTGCGCTTCACTTTTGCTCATCCTTTGATGAAGGTAGGAGTGGTAGTAGTGCGAGACGGCAACCCAACGCACCTCATACTACAACTGACGAGCTTTCTTCTTCACAGCCGCCAACAAGACCACGTCGGCTCTGGCCTTGTGCTCATCAAGAACTCTACAGAATTGCTACAATCATGCATAAAACCAGAAGCAAACAAGGCATGAGTTGAGTGATTCGATGATAAACTATGAACGAAACTCAAGACAAGTGATTCTGAAGAGAACTTACCCAAAATTTGCTGATCACGGCCTTAGCGGCCGTCCCGTACTCGGCGAGGCTGGCAGCCTCGTAGTGGGCCCAACTCGTGGCCAAAACCCGCAGCTTCGGGTCCTTGTCTGGCCGCGGGCAGAATAGGCCCGGCCAAAACTCCTTCAACAGGACAGTGATAAGGCCGTTCGGTTTACGTCCCTTTCCATGAAGGATCCAGTTCCTGCAAAAGAATCAAAGAATTAGCATGTGTACAATAAAAAATGTGGGCATGTGTTCAAAATATGATTGAGCGGCACTTACTTTGTCCCCGCGGGTTCAATGAGCCACTTGTTCGCCTCGATAGAAGGTGGTGTAGATAGTTGATGTCTACTACGCAACTTTATTCTTGTAGACTCGTGTTGGGCCTCCAAGCGCAGAGTTTTGTAGGACATTAGCAATTTTCCTTCAAGTGGATGACCTAAGGTTTATCAATCCGTGGGAGGCGTAGGATGAAGATGGTCTCTCTCAAACAACCTCGCAACCAAATACAAGAAATCTCTTGTGTCCCCAACACACCCAATACAATGGCAAATTGTATAGGTGCACTAGTTCGGCGAAGAGATGGTGATAAAAGTGTAATATGGGTGGTCGAAATATATTTTTATAATCTGAATAAATAAAAACAGCAAGGTAGCAAGTGACAAAAGTGAGCACAAACGGTATTGCAATGCTTGAAAACAAGGCCTAGGGTCCGTACTTTCGCTAGTGCAATCTCTCAACAATGCTAATATAATTGGATCATATAACCATCCCTCAACGTGCGATGAAGAATCACTCCAAAGTTCCTATCTAGCGGAGAACATAAGAATAAATTGTTTGTAGGGTACGAAACCACCACAAAGCTATTCTTTCCGATCGATCTATCCAAGAGTTCGTACTAAAATAACACCAAAGCAAATTCAGATTCGTAATGCCCAATCCAACACAAAGAACCTCAAAGAGTGCCCCAAGATTTCTACCAGAGAAACAAAGACAAGAACGTGCATCAACCCCTATGCATAGATTACCCCAATGTCACTTCGGGAATCCGCGAGTTGAGTGCCAAAACATATATCAAGTGAATCAATATAATACACCATTGTCACCACGGGTATTCGTATGCAAGACATATATCAAGTGCTCTCAAATCCATAAAAGTATTCAATCTGATAAAACAAAATCTCAAAGGGAAAACTCAATTCATCACAACAAGATAGAGAGGGGAAAACACCATATGATCCAACTATATTAACAAAGCCCGCGATACATCAAGATTGTGCATCTTGAGAACACGAGAGGGAGAGAGAGATTAAACACATAGCTACTGGTACAAACCCTCAGCCCCGAGGGTGGACTACTCCCTCCTCATCATGGTGGCCACCGGGATGATGAAGATGGCCACCGGTGATGATTTCCCCCTCCGACAGGGTGCCGAAACGGGGTCTAGATTGGATCTTGGTGATACAGAGGCCTTGCAGTGGCGGAACTTCTGATCTAGGGTCTCCCCCGAGGGTTTTGGAATATTTGGCAATTTATAGGGTAAAGAGGGGGTGCGGGAGGCCACCGAGGTGGGCACAACCCACCTGGGCGCGCCTGGGGGCCCAGGCGCGCCCTGGTGGGTTGTGCCCCCCTTGGGGCATCCCCCAAGTGCTGCTCTGGCCCATTGGATGTCTTCTGGTCCATAAAAAATCCACAAAAAGTTTCTCGGTGTTTGGACTCCGTTTGATATTGATTTCCTGCGATGTAAAAAACAAGCAAAAAATAGCAACTGGCACTGGGCAGTGGGTCAATAGGTTAGTCCCAAAAAATGATATAAAGTTGCTATAAAATGATTGTCAAACATCCAAGAATGATAATATAACAGCATGAATACTTCATAAATTATAGATACGTTGGAGACGTATCAGTAGTTCTGCAATACCACGCCGCCACCCCTTCAGACCACCCGATGGCAAGTCACCCCACAACTCGGCGTCACCCTCCCCTCCACCACCCTCCTCCTCGCCCTCCTCCTCACACTCCTCCTCCTCGCCCTCCTCCTCCTCGTGAACCTCTGTAACACCCCCAGTGGTTAGCCACAGTAATCCCATTTTGATTATGCCATGTCAGCATGATCAACAGTGCTTGATCATCATTAGCATCCATTTTGCATTTCAACTCCTAAGTCAATTTCAAATTTAAATGAAAGTGGAAAACCAAAAGTTCATAAACATGAACACTAAAATGTGGGTCATGTGACAAATATTCACTTCTTAATAGTGGTGGTGAACCAACATTTTTATAAAATGTTTAAATGCCCTAAAGTAGTTAAAACAGTAGGTAAAACAATTAAATAAATGCCCTTGTATTTTATAAAACGCTAAACTAATTTATTTTAGGGTTAGAACTTTTGTGGCAGTAGAATAACATCTATACTATTTTAGGTGACACTTTTGTATTTTTATAAAACTAAATTAAATAGAAAATAAAAGAAAACGAAAAGGAAAAAAAATAAAAAATAAAAAAAAGGAAAACCTCCCCTCCCCCCCCCCCCGACTGGGCCAGGCCCAGCCAGCCACCCCACCAGGCCAACCCCAACCGGCCCACCCCACTCTCCTTAACCCCCTCCCCACGTAACCCTAGCCCAACCCCCCTCCCGATTCCCCCCCTCACCTCTCCCCTCTCTGTTCCTTCTCGCCCGTGCGAGCTCGCCGACGCGCGCCACTCGATCCGCGCCCACTGCCCTCCCCGAGCCCCGCGAAGGCGCCCAGGAGCTGCGCCTCGACGTCCTCGACCTCCTCGCCAACGCACGCGAGCAGAGGCCTCCCCAAGCCATCGCCATCGTCCATTTCCCCTCGACTCTGCCCGCGGATCACCGCCGTCGATCCGCCCAACCTCGACCTCGTCCGGCTTCCCCGAGTGCAGCATCGAGCTCGCCGTGAGCTCCACTTCCCCTTCCTCCTATCCCTATCGCCCCATTCGTTCTCTAGCCGATGACCTGCAAGCTCCCGCGTCGCCGTCCGCCATTGCCAGGGAGCTCATCGTTGCCGTGCCCTCAAGCTCCGTCTGAGGGTGCGCGCGTGCCCCTGGAGCGCTGTAAGTGCCGCCTAGCCGCCCAGTTCGCTCGACTGCAAGCCACAGCACCACGACCGCGCGAGCCCGTGCTGCCGCTGCCACTCTGCTCACCGCCGCCACCGTTGCACGCCATCTCCGGCCACCCCGAGGCCACTATCCGACGCGCCTCCTCTCCCTGAACCCGTAGGACCTACCCCCGCTTGCTCTCGTGACCGGAGTCGGCCTGCCGGCGATCGCCGGAGCCGCCGGAGTAGCGCCGGCGCTAGCCGCCGACGTGGCCCATTAGTTAGCACTAATGACCCCCCTAACCCCACTGACGCGTGGGCCACAGGACACTAACTAGTTTAGTTAGTGTTTAAATTAAACACTGCTTAATACACAGTGACACTGACAACCCGGGCCCACCGACACTGCTCACCAGCTGACCAGTCAGCCGTTGACTGCTGACTCAGCAGTCTACGGGACCCACCTGTCATTCTAATGGGCTAGCTGAGTCTGGGTATAAAAAGTATAAACACTGTTTCGGATAATGTTAATTTAAAAATAACTAAATAAATTCCAGAAATTAATAAAAGCTTTAGAAAATCATATAAAATAATCTGTAACTCTGATGAAAATACTTTGTACATGAAAGTTGCTCAGGACGATGAGACGAATCCGAATACGCGGTCCGTTCGTCCGTCACACGTCCCTAGCTATCCGAACATGCAACCGTTCCTCTCCGGTCATCTGTCTGACAAATGTCCGGAACAGGGAAAACATTCCCGGATGGATTCCTCCTTCCTCGGTGACGTGCAACCACACGTTAGAACACACCCGGCACTGCATATTGTCATGCCGTACTTTGCGTTGCTCATGGTTTGCTGTTTATTTATACTGTTTCCTCCCCCTCTTCTCTCTCGTTAGACCCCGAGACCGACGTCGTCCCCGAGACCGACGCAGCTCCGGAGCCCGAAGACACCATTGACGACCTTGCCCTTGCCGCCGAGCAACCAGGCAAGCCCCTCCCTTGAGCATACCGGTATCGCCCATTCTAAATTTCTCATGCTTGCATTAGAATTACTGCTGCTGCTGCTTTACCTATTCTGATGCATAGCCTGTTCATTGTAACCTGCTGTTGATAATTACCTACATATCCTAAACTGTTTAGTCTAGGCTGGGTAGAGACCTATCAGTGACCCCACTTATCCCGACTGCCGCGCTGGATCGTCAGAAGACCCGATCAATGGGATTGAAGACCAGGACCCGACACCGCACATCACCCCCCTTAGTTGTAACGACACTGCAGCGTTACTATCGAGTGCCGAGGGTGAAACCTCTTGTAGCACTTCTGATGTTAACTCTGTAGAGTAGCTATTCGGTCGTGGTCATCGAGGGTGATTCCTCCTTCACCGCTTCCGATAACGACGCTGTCCTACAACACCTCAAGTGTGGACCCAGTGAGGGTGATTCCTCCTAGTTCACCTTGACGGATACATCGAGTGGGAATTCAATGAGGGTGATACCTCGGATTCCCTGATGTTATGGACACACGGATACTTGGACTTTACAATGTTACTTGGAAAGGCGTGTTGACCCTGAGGGGTACCCGCGTGTGATGTGAAGGCGGGTTGCCAGTGTGGTGCCCGAGTGGTGAATACGAGGCGCGGCCGGGCATTCTTAACCCTTGCCGCAAGTCCTCGAGACGGGGCGACGGGGTCACATCTTTCGTGAGTCTCTGCTCGTTACCGCAAGCCCTAGTCCTAACGATTTGGATATTTGATCCGAGCAGACCTCTGGTCTGATAGCACTAACCATCACGTGGGCATAGTATGGGCGTTCTGCATCGTATGCATCAGCCGAAAGCTCTGTCAGACGTCCAGTTCAGCCTCGTGGCCGGGCCGGGCCAGTACCATCCAGGACTGAGGTGGTGCTCGTCCCGACCCTGCACACACCGACCCGGAGTGCACAGGGCGATGGCCCATGACCCCTGAGCGCTTAGGATATAGACCGACGGGGACCTCTCTGCTGAGCTGTAGGTAGGGTTGCGATGTGTCGTTTGGCCGAGGCCGGGCATGACCCAGGAAAGTGTGTCCGGCCGAAGTTAATCGAGCGTGTTGGATAAGTTGGTGCACCCCTGCAGGGAAGAACACTTCTATCGATAGCCGGTCCTACGGTAAAGGACACTCGGAGTTGTATCCTGATTGATACAATTTAGAACTGGATACCTGTGATGAGACCTGTATATATGGCTCGGGGATTGCTTTCTCGCAGGGAGTCGAGAAAGGATCTCTGGGTGAGGTTGATATTATTACTGCTACATTATATGGTATTGTTCTACTCTCTTCTACTGCTGCAAGACCGCTGAAGATGCTAGTCTTCGATAGGACTAGGCCTTCTCTCTACTCTGGCATTTCTGCAGCCCAGTCCACATATACAGCCTCCCCTTGATAATGTTGCATATGTAGTGTAGATCCTTGCTTGCTGAGTACTTCTGAGTACTCACGGTTGCTTTGTTTTCCTTTTTCTCCCCATATCAGTTTGACGTGACCAGAGGACGGAGCCCCTGAGACAGATGCCCCGACGATCGTTACTACTACTACCCAGAGGTTGGATACTACTACGAGTTGACTGACGACCAGGAGTAGGATCGGAGGGTCCCAGGCAGGAGGCCTTCGCCTTTCGATCGTAGTGTTTTATTTTGCCCCGCCTTTCTAAAGGCCTTGCTGTTTCTATTTCATATCTGTACTCAGATATCTGATGCTTCCGCTGACGCTTGTTCGCAAGCTTATGTATTCGAGCCCTCGAGGCCCCTGGCTTGTAATATAAAGCTTGTATGACTTTATTTATGTTTTAGAGTTGTGTTGTGATATCTTCCCGTGAGTCCTTAGGCTTGATCGTGTGCATTTGCGTGTATGGATAGTGCACGATCGGGCCGGGGGCGTCACAACCTCCTCCTCAGGAACCTCCTCCTCCTCCTCGGACTCAGAAGGTGTCTCAGTTTAGGAGGGCATCGAAGAAGACCCCCGTATGTCGGACACGGCCTGGAGTTTTTTGACCCGGGTGCCTCTCCCCCACCCCCTCCTCCTCTAAGGGATCTCCCCCCACCCCCTCCTCCTCTAGGGGCTGCTCCCCCGACTCCTCGACCTCCCTGTGAGGTGTCATCCTCACGTAGTCGGGGGGGAACCTTGTGGGCTCATCCACTCCGAGTAAGTCCTTTGAATTTGCTTAGGAAACCCGTGCCGGTGGACTTGCCCATGATTAGCAAACCTGCATTGAGAAGAGAATAAACAATTAGTTAGGATATCAAATAGACAAGCAGACAGAAAAGAACATTAATAACAGAAGAGCACATGAAGCATACTATTGTAATCTACCTCAATCATCATTAAAAGAACTTACATTTTCTAGAACCCATATGAATCATCACTATTGTAATCTATTTGTCGACCGGTCTCATCATCACTATCACGCATATCTTCTTTGTTGTCTGATGGAGGTGGAGGCTCTTCCTCATCGTCAGTGTCTTCATTTAACTTTTCAAGCATAATTATGTCTCTTTGATTCACAATTGCCTCACCATCATTCCGTGCATCGTCATCGTTTGGGTCCAGGTCAACATAACCCAAGTCATCATCGTCCTTGTTTCGGACCATGTCATCATGTTGCTCTTGAAAGAACACTCCCTCGTATGTCATGGGGTTTATGTTGTAGTAATCATCATCGTTCTGGTCCGGTAGCTTACCATGTGGCGACACCTTGAACACAACTTCCCAACCCTTTAGGTACTCTTTCTGGCATGGGTAGGCAGATAATATACTTGTGTGGCCTGGGTAGCCACGATAAAGAGATCAGCTCCGGCATAGACGGTTGATGGTTTAACTTCAACTAAACCAATAGAAGGCGTATGTCTCAGACCCTTTTTGGGGTCGAACCATCGTCATTTGAACACAGTGAGACTTTGGGGTTCGCGGCCACGTTTGAATGTAAGCTCGTATATTTTTCCTACCCTTCCGTAGTACTCTACTTTATTCTCTCCTTCGGTGAAGACTCCGGTATTTATAGTTTTGGGATCAGGCCGACTGTTCTGGTGCTCCTCTGTATGGAAGCGATACCCATTCACATCATACTTTTCGCATGTCATGACCCGACTGTTAAAACCCATGGAAACCTATCTCAATTCTTCATCCATTGATGTGTTCGGATCTTTTCCCTACAAGTTTAATTGAAATTATAGGGTGCATTAGTTTAATTGGAGTTGTAGGGTGCACTAGGTAATAGGGAAGTGTGAAAATTTACTTTCTCCATGAACCACGCAACAAAATTTTTCCTTCCATCGGCACCCTTTCGGAGAAGAGCACGTGCCTCCGCTTTAGTAGGAGGCAACATTCCCGTCCACTCTTCATCAACGAATCGACTAAAATAAGAAAAGCGGAATTAGAACGAGGCAAAGTGAACATAACGAATTGACTAAAAGAATGGTGCAAAGGTATTACCTCATCCACTCATCCTCAATTTGCTTGATGTTGTGCAAGATATAGAACATGACATCCTCCCACTCATCTCGTGGCATGATATAAGGTGTCGGGCATCCAGCCCTGCCACCTTGCCAGCTGAATAGAGGCAGCTTGGGTTTATACTTGGGTTCTTCTATATTGTATCGAGACACCTTATTGTGCAGCGTGGGAAAATGGTCCGGATAGTACGCTGTCCTGAGGTCTGCCACCTCCTCTAGGATAACTGCCTCAGCTATGGAAGCTTCAATCTTAGCTTTGTTTCCACATTTCTGTCTCAGATGCTTGTTCTGTCTCTTAGGGCCGTACTGCCAACGACTCTGCACAGGGCCCCCCAACAATACCTCGTTCGCGAGGTGCAAAATGAGATGTGTCATCGGAGTAAAGAAGCCTGGCGGGAAGATCTTCTCTAGTTTGCATATCAACTCCGATGCCTTCTTATGCATTTCTTTTATCATCTCGGGACATACTTCTTTAGCACAAAGCATGCGGAAGAAATGGCTTAGCTCCGCAAGCACACGCTAGACACGCTCGGGAACATAGCCTCGAACCATCACCGGCATAATCCGCTCAATCCATACATGATAGTCAGGACTCTTGAGCCCGGTCACTTTGCCCATTAAAAGATTGACCCCCTTACTTATATTCGACGCATAACCATCAGTGAACTTCACGACATGTTTCATCCACTTGAATGCCTCCATCTTATGATCCTTTTTAAGTACAAAGTCAGCATCTGGCTTGAACCAAGATTTTCGACCGCCTGTGGGAGGCTGCATGTGTAGACGTGGTCTATCACAAATATTCTGTTGATCAACTCTAGCATTAACATTATCCTTTGTCTTATCAGGAATGTTGAGGATCGTGTGAAAAAGGGCCTCTGCAACATTCTTTTCGGTGTTCATCACGTCAATGTTGTATGGAAGTTTGAGGTCCTTGAAATAGGGAAGCTGCGTGAAGGGGGTAATGTGAGTCCAGTTGTGTGTGTCACCATATCCTTCAAAACCTTTGGCTTTCCCTTTGCCTTTTCCTTTGCCCTCGCCCTCACCCTCGCCTTCGCCTATGGCTTTAGCTTTGGCTTTCCCTTCGTCGGCAGGCTTAAGAGCTTTCAGCTGAGCAAGCACATCCACACCAGAAAACATTGGAATCTTGTTTACTTCATGGACGACTAGGCCTTTTGTGAAGTTCTTCTTGTCTTCCATATCAGGATGGTCTGGAGGGAGGAACTGTCGATGCAGGTCAAAGGCAACATACTGGCCACCCTTCTTCAGCCAAATGAAATGGAAGGCCTGCATGCACACTGGGCAAGGCATCTTCCCACTTGTACACCATCCGCATAATAGGGCATAGCCTGGAAAGTCATGCATGCAATACTATAGCCAAACTTTCATCAAGAAATTTTTCTGCAGATGCCGGTCGTATGTCAACCTCGGGAAGTACCAAGAATGGTGCAAATCATCCACCAACGGCTGCATAAACACACTCAAATTCTTCCCCGGATATTCAGGCCCCAGAATTATAAGCGACGGGAACATGGTCTTGCGTTGCATTATGGCGCCGGGAGGGAGATTGAGCGGAATAACAAACACGGGCCAGCAGCTGTATGGATTAGACGACATACCATATGGATTGAACCCATCACCTGATATAGCAATTCTGACATTCCCAGCCTCGGCTGCTTCCTCAGGGTATTCTGTATCGAATGACTTCCATGCTTCACCTTCTGATGGATGTACAATTTTATTTGGATTGTACCTTTTCCCTTCCTTGTGCCACTTCATCATTTTGGCATACTCCTCGGTGATGAAAACACGCTGTAGTCTTTCTATGAAATGAAGATACTGAAGAACCTTCGCAGGGATTTTTAGCTGCTTCTTCTGACCTTGCTCATCGACCACCTCAATATACCGAGAGGAACTGCACTTCCTACAGTAGTTGTCATTCGCATACTCATGCCTAAACACAAGGCAATACTTTGGACAAACATGTATTTTCTCATAATCCATGGAGAGCGCCTTCATGATTTTCTTCGTAGCGTACATGGTTTTTGGCAGTTCATGGCCCTTAGGGAGGCTGTTAGCCCATACTCCCAGAAATGCTTCGAAGCAACCTTGGCTACAGCCGTACTCGGCCTTGACTGCCATCAGTTGCGAGATGGCATCCAGCTGAGAGAGCTTGGCACCCTCATAAAGAGGTTTCTTTGACGAGGCCAAGATATCCAGGAAGGCCTTTGCGGTTTCCTTCGACTCCTCCGGTTCATTAGCTGAAAATGACGGAGGTGTCGGCTGTGCAGCAAAGACGTCATCTAGCATGTCTCAAACCCCATTGTCCTCATAACCAGCGATGCACTGTCGTATCACCTCCTCTCTACCACGGTCCCGCTGGGCAAAGTTTATCGGCATATTAAAGTTTGGCATAAATCCACGCGTGCGAAGGTGCTTAGTCATCTCACTCTTATCTCTGCGCATATGTCTCTTACATTTGGCACAGGGGCATTCTGGCACCATTCTCATTGGACTACATAATATCTCTTTCAAAAACACATCAGTTTTCTTGACCCACTCTGATGTTGCTTGATTCCGATGGAAAACCCACTATACATCCACTGATTATCTGCTATCTCTGCTTTATTGGAAGCCACACAACAAAATTAAGGATTCATTTAAATTACTCACATCAATATTTTATTTTCTACAGGGTTGACAAGAAACGACATTTAATCCACCTACATCTCTAATAGGTAAAGATGGGTCCTAATCCCACCCGAGAATGTGTAAATTGAGTACGTTCTCCATGCTCTACCCCATTCTGAGACAAAATTTCGGCAGCACCTCCCCGTTGTTCTCCAAATACACGTCTCGGCAAAATGCCGAGAGAATGTGCATCCGGAGAACAATGGGGAGGTGCTGCCAAAATTTTGTCTAGGAATGGGGTAGAGCATGGAGAACGTACCCAATCTACACATCCTCGGGCTGTCCGTGGAAAGCGCTGGACAATCCGAATGAGTTACGGTGATAAATATGCAACTGAATGCATATTTATCGATGCAACCCTTTCGGACGGGAGACACCTAGGTTATGCGACTTGACATGAAAATGAAATGTACTGACATGATTAAAAGAGTGTAGGAGGTGAATGTGGATTCCTAGCTCACACTCCGCTGTAGAGGAAGTAGTCGAACAGTGGCGAGACGATAACGCACCAACAGCACCAACGTCGACAATCACTCCACGAAGATGGAACTCCACAAATGCTGTAAATTCCACCGAGCGAAAAAATTTAGGTGATCATCTCACATTAAGCATTGACACTTTAAACTATGAAAAAAAATCATATTTTGTCAAGTGTCAAATTTGGTCCTTCAATTTTTTTAACAGGATCATCATGATAAAATAACCACTCATCAGATACCAATTTTGGAGCACATCTCACATAGCTATTTGACAACATCACAAAGTGAAAATAAAAGCTTCATTAACTATTTTATAAACTAAGTGACACTCAAGTTGCTTTTTTAACTATGATAATTCATTTTGGGTCTCGAATTTCACCTACATCACAACATTCATCCATCTATCAATCTAACAACTACATCACAAGATCCATCCATCTGAGACACATACAACATTCATCCATCTATCAACCTAACAACATCCATCTATCAACCTAAGAACATCCATCCATGCATCCATTCATCCATCCAACAGTCGCAAAATGATTCAAAAAAATGAAAAAAAAGAGGCCAATAGCTCACCAGGAGGGGGCGTGGCAGGGGCCGGTTGTGGAGGGCTGGTGAGGCAGGGACCGGGGACGGGAGGGGCGGGGCGGGGCCGGCCGAAGAAGCAGAGGAGGGCGCCCGCCGCTTCTACCAGCAGGGCCGGTCGGGCAGGGACGCGGGCCGACCGAAGCCGCGGCCAGCCGTGGTCGGGGTGGCCGACGCGCAGCGTCGGGGAGGCCTACGTGCGGTCGGAGGGAGACCGGGGCGGCGGTGGGGTCGGGAGGAGGCTGGGGCGGCGGTGCGGCCGGCGTGGTGGTCGGGGCGCACGGGGTTGCTGGAGAGGCGGGGCGGGGTCGAGGCGGCGAAGATGGCTGGAGTGGAGGCGGCGCAAGCAGACTGGGCGACGACCATGGGTGGAGGCGGCCTCGGCACGGGTGCGGTGTACATGCGCGGGATGTGGAGATAGGGGATAGAGAATGAGTGGTCACGAGGAGCCGCGAGGGGATAAGGTGAAGTATGCCGACGGCTTAGCCGTCACCATAGGTTGACACGTGCCACATGTACACCTATGCCGACGGCTAAGCCTTCGGCATAGATAGGAGGACAGCAGTTTAAAAAATAGCCCCACCTAGCCCAAAGGCAAGCAATATGAGGGCCCGGTGCTGCCTCTTCAAACATGCCACCACACCTTACGACATGTATGAGGGACCGGTGCGACGCTCCGGTGGCATTGCTACTCCCCCAGGGCCCCCGTCCCGCCTAACCCTGCAGCGGTTGACCACGAGATGTAACCCTTTGACTTTCCACAGACGGGCTTTGACCAGTGGACCTCTCCACCCGGTTGTGTTAGGTCAGCATATAGGAACACTTGGGAGGAACGTTCGGGCCAAACCCACAGCAAGATCCCCTCCGTGTCGACCCGACGAGGACGTTTCCCCCCTCCAGGTGTCGGCGGCGGCGCCATCCGTGAGGGGGGCCACACCCCGAAGACGCGTGCTACCTCTTCAGACACGCCACCACAACTTAAGGCATGTATGAGGGCCCGGTGCGATGCTCCGGTGGCATTGCTACCGCCCCAGGGCCCCCGTCCCGCCTAACCCTGTAGCGGTTGACCACGAGATCTAACCCTTTAACTTTCCCCGGATGGGCTTTGACCAGTGGACATCTCTACCCGGTTGTGGTAGGTCAGCAAATAGGAAAACTTGGGAGCAACGTCCGGGCCAAACCCACAGCTAGATGCCCTCCGTGTAGACCCGACGCGGCCATTTCCCCCTTCCAGGTGCCGGCGACGGCACCGTCTGTGAGGGGGGCCACACCCCGGAGACGCGTGCTGCCTCTTCAGACATGCCACCACACCTTAAGGCATGTATGAGGGCCCGGTGCGATGCTCCGGTATGGCATTGTACCCCAGGGCCCCCGTGCCCGCTAACCCCTGCAACGGTTGACCACGAATCTAACCCTTTGACTGTTCCCGGACGGCTTTGACTAGTGGACCTCACCACCAGTTGTGTGGTAGGTCAACCCATATAGACAATTGGGGCAATGTGGCCAAACCCAAGCAAGATCCCACCGGTAGAGACCCGACGCGGCCGTTTCCCCCCTTCAGGTGCCGACGGCGCGCCGTCCGTGAGGGGTCCACACCCCGGAGGCGCGTGCTGCCTCATCAGACATGCCACCACACCTTATGGCATGTATGAGGGCCCTGTGCGACGCTCCAGTGGCATTGCTACCCTCCCAGGGCCCCCGTCCCACCAACCCTATAGCGGTTGACCACGAGATCTAACCCTTTGACTTTTCCCGGATGGGCTTTGACCAGTGGACATCTCCACCCGGTTGTGGTAGGTCAGCCCATAGGAACACTTGGGAGTGACGTCCGGGCCAAACCCACAGCAAGATCCCCTCCGTGTAGACCCGACGCGGCTGATTCCCCCTTCCAGGTGCCGGCGGCGGCATCGTCTGTGAGGGGGGCCACACCCCGGAGACGCGTGCTACCTCTTCAGACATGCCACCACACCTTAAGGCATGTATGAGGGCCCGGTGCGACGCTCCGGTGGCATTGCTACCCCCCAGGACCCCCGTCCCGCCTAACCCTGCAACGGTTGACCATGAGATCTAACCCTTTGACTTTTCCCGGATGGGCTTTGACTAGTGGACCTCACGACCCAGTTGTGGTAGGTCAACCCATAAGAACACTTGGGAGCAACATCAGGCCCAAACCCACAGCAAGATCCCCTCCGGGTAGACCCGACGCGGCCGTTTCCCCCCTTCAGGTGCCGACGGCGCGCCGTCCGTGAGGGGTCCACACCCCGGAGACGCGTGCTGCCTCTTCAGACATGCCACCACACCTGAAGGCATGTATGAGGGCCCGGTGCGACACTCCAGTGGCATTGCTACCCTCCGAGGGCCCCCGTCCCGACTAACCCTATAGCGGTTGACCACGAGATCTAACCCTTTGACTTTTCCCAGATGGGCTTTGACCAGTGGACCTCTCCACCCAGTTGTGGTAGGTCAGCACATAGGAACACGTGGGAGCAACGTCCGGGCCAAACCCATAGCAAGATCCCCTCCGTGTAGACCCGACACGGCCGTTTCCCCCCTCTAGGTGACGGCGGCGGCGCCGTCCGTGAAGGGGGCCACACCCCGGAGACGCGTGCTGCCTCTTCACACATGCTACCACACCTTAAGGCATGTAAGCTGGCCCGGTGCGACGCTCCGGTGGCATTGCTACCCCCAGGGCCTCCGTCCCGCCTAACCCTGCAGCAGTTGAACAAAAGATCTAACCCTTTGACTTTCCCCGGACGGGCTTTGACCGGTAGACCTCTCCACCCGGTTGTGGTAGATCAGCCCATAGGAACACTTGAGAGCAACGTCCGGGCCAAACCCACAGAAAGATCCCCTCCGTGTAGACCCGACGCGGTAGTTTCCCCCCTCCAGGAGTCGGCGGTGGCGCCGTTCGTGAGGGGGGCCACACCCTGGAGCCGTGTGCTGCATCTTCAGACATGCCACCACACCTTATGGCACGTATGAGGGCCCGGTGCGACGCTCCGGTGGCATTGCTACTCCCCCAGGCCCCCGCTCATCGCCAACCATGCAGCGGTTGATCACGAGATGTAACCCTTTGACATTCCCAGACGTGCTTTGACCAGTGGACCTCTCCACCCTGTTGTGGTAGGTCAGCCTATAGGAACACTTGGGAGTAATGTCCGGGCCAAACCCACAGCAAGATCCCCTCTGTGTCGACCCGACGCGGCCGTTTCCCACCTCCAGGTGCCGGAGGCGGCGCCGTCCGTGAGCGGGGCCACACCCCGGAGCCGCGTGCTACCTCTTGAGACATGACACCACACCTTACGGCATGTTGAGGGCCGGGTGGACGCTTCGCGTGGCATTGCTACCCACCTCAGGGCCCCGGCCACCTAACCTATTCCAGACCTTCCACCCCGCCGAACGCGCCCTTGACCACCGTCAGACCAACCCACTTTACGGAAACCTTATTTCTTTCTCCAGGGCGGGCTGACATGTAGACCTCTCACCGTTGGGGTGGTAGTTCATCCAATAGAAACACTGCTGGTAGCAACGTCCGGGCACCAAACCCACAGCAAAGATTCCCCTCACGTGTAGACCCAACGCCGGCTGTTTCCTCCTTCTCCATTCCGGCCGGCGGCGGCGCCGTCCGGAGTTGAGGCCACACCCTGGAGGCGCGTCTGCCTCTTCAAACATGACACCAAACACGTATAAGGCATGTAATGAGGGCACCGGTGCGACGCTCGCGGTGGCATTGCTACCTCCCAGGGCCCCCGTCCCTTCTAACCCTGTAGCGGTTGACCACGAGATCTAACCCTTTAGACTTTTCCCGGAGGCTTTGACCGTGCAGCTGCTCTACAGGTTGTGGTAGTCATCCTATAGGAACACTTGGGAGCAACGTCCGGTGCCAAAACCCACAGGAAGAGAATCCCCTTCGTGTAGACCCCGACGCGGGCGTTTCTCCCCTCCAGGGTGCGGTCGCGGGCGCGTCGTGGAGGGGGCAACAAACCAACGGGCACGCAGCTTCCGACCTCATGCTGCCTCTTCAGGACATGCCACCCACCTAAGGAGTATGTGGCCCGGTGCGACACTCTCGTGGTATGACCTACCCCCCAGTGGCCCCGTCCCACCCTAACACCTTGCAGCGGTAGGCCAAGAGAATATAACCCCTTGACTTTCCCGGATGGCTTTGACCAGTAACCTCTCCACGCGTTGTGATAGGTCAGCCCACAGGAACACTGGGAGTAGCGTCGAGGCACCAAACCCACAGCAAGAAATCCCCTTCCGTGTAACCCATGCGGGAGTTTCCTCCCTCCAGTGTATCGGCGACGGCGCGTCCGTGTGGGAGTGGCCAACACCCGAAGCGCCGCGTGCATGCCCTCTTCGAAACCTGCCTCCACACTTACGGCCTGAAGGAGGGCCCCAGTCGATGCTCCGGGTGGCATGGCTACTCCCCAGGGCTCCCGTCGCCGCCTAACCCTGCAGCGGTTGACCATGAGATGTAACCTTTTGACTTTCCTCGGAGGGGCTTGACCAGTGGACCTCTGCACCCGGTTGTGGTTAGGGCAGCCTATCGGAAACAAATTAGGGAGCAACGCCCGGACCAAACCCACCGCAGATACCCTCGTTGTCAAACCGACGCGGTAGTTTCCCTCTCCATGTATGACGGTGGGGGGCGTTCGTCCGCGTCCGTGAGGGGGGCCACACCAGCGGAGCACGCGTTGCCTGCCTCTTCAGGGGACCATGCCACCACACCTACTGGGCATGATGAGGGCCTTTGGGTGCGACGCGCCGGTGAGCATTGCTACCCCTCAGGGCCCCCGTCCCACATAACCCTGCAACGGTTGACCACGAGATCCAACCCTTTGACTTCTCCGACGGCTATGTACCAAGTAGAAGCTCTACACCCGGTGTGGTTAGGTCAGCCCTAGGAAACTGGGGAGCAACGTCCGGGCCCAAAACCAACAGCAAGATCCCTTCTGTTGTAGAACCCGACGGCGGCCGTTTCTTCCCACCTCCAGGTGTCGGCGGCGGCCCCGTCCGTGATGGGGGGCTCACATCCCGTTGTGAGCCCTGCTGCTGCCATCTTTCAAATATGCACCACCACACTTACGGACATGTATGAGGGGCATGGTGCGAGCTCGAGGGCCAATTGGCTATCCCCCCAGGGCCCGTCCCGCCTAACCCTGTCAGCGGTTGACCACGAGACTAACACTTTGACTTTCCCCGAGGGCTGTTGACCAGTGGACCTCTCCACTCGGTTGTGTGTAGGTCAGCCCACTAGAACACTTGGGAGGACATCGAGCCAAACCCACAGCAAGATCCCCTCGTGTAGACCGACGCGCACCGTTTTCACTTCCAGGTGCCAGCAGACGCGCCGTCCGTGAGGGGGCCACACCGCCGGAGAACGCGTGCTAGCCTCTTCAGACAGCCACCACAACTCGAAGGCATGTGAGGGCCCGTGGATGCACGCTCCTGGTAGTGCATGCCTACCCCCAGGGCCCCCCTCCGGCCTAACCCTGTAGCGAGTTGACACGAGATATGCACTAACCTTTAACGTTCTACGGAGTTGGGGCTTGTTACGTGGACATCTCTCCATCCCGGTTGTTGGTTAGGGTCAGCAATAGGAAAACGTGGAGCAAGGTCAGGCCAAAACCCACGCATAGATTCCCCTCGGGTGAGACGCCGAGGCAGGCCATTGCCCCCTCCAGGGTGCGAGCGAGCAGGTGCCGTCTGTGAGGGGGACCACACCCCGAGGACGAGTTGCTGCTCTTAAGACTATGCACACACCTTACTGGCATGTATGAGTGGCCCGGGACGATGTCTCCGGTGGCATTGCTACCCCCTCAGGGCCCAGCCCCGTCCCACGATAACCCGGCTATGCGGTGACAACGAGAACCAACCTTTACTTTTCCGGAAGGGCTTTGACAGTAGACCTCTACCAGCAGGTTGTGGTAGGTCCACCCCATAGGAACCTGGGAGCGGGGTCGGAACAAACCCAGCAGCAAATCCCCTCCGTGTAGACATTTCGAGGACGCGAGCCCGTGTTTTCACCACCTTTCCAGGTGCCCTCCGTTCTCCTAAGGCTGGCGGCGCTCGTGTGCTCAGTGTATCTGGGTGGCCACACCCCCGGAGCCGCGGCTGCCTCTTCCTAGATAGTAACAGAGAGACACACCTTAACGGCATGTATGAGGGCCCGATGGGAGAAGTACCGTGTCGGTGGCATTGCTACGCCACCCCCCTTAATAATTACACCCCGACCTTTCGCCCAGGGCCCCGTCCCGCCAAACCTTTTCTTGTCCCCGGTTGACCATGGATGTACCCTTTGGACTATCCGTATGGACGGGCTTTGACCAGTGGACCATCTCCACCGGGTGGTGGTAGGTAGGCCTATAGGAGATAGGAACACTCGTCGGAGCAACGTCACAGAGGCCAAACCCACAGCAAGATCCCCTGTCGTGGCGACCCGAAGAAGCCACGTTTTCCCCCTCCAGTGCCCATGGAGGTAGGGCCGTCCGGTGAGGGGGCCACACCTCGCGACGCGTGCCTACCTCTTCAGACATGCCCACCACACCTTAAGGAATGGTATGAGGGCCCAGTGCGGACGATCGGTGCATGCTAATCCAGGCGCCCCCGTCCTGCCTAACCCTGCAGCGGTTGACCACGAGATCTAACCCTTTGACTTTCCCCGGACGGGCTTTGACCAGTGGACCTCTCCACCCGGTTGTGGTAGGTCAGCCTATAGGAACAATTGGGAGCAACATCCAGGCCAAACCCACAGCAAGATCCCCTCCGTGTAGACCCGACGCAGCCGTTTCCCCCTCCAGGTGCCGGCGGCGGCTCCGTCCGTGAGGGGGGCCACACCCCGGAGACGCGTGCTGCCTCTTCAGACATGCCACCACACCTGAAGGCATGTATGAGGGCCCGGTGCGACGCTCTGGTGGCATTGCTACACCCCAGGGCCCCCGTCCCGCCTAACCCTATAGCGGTTGACCACGAGATCCAACCATTTGACTTTTCCCGGACGGGCTTTGACCAGTGGACCTCTCCACCCGATTCTGGTAGGTCAGCCCATAGGAACACTTAGGAGCAACGTCCAGGCCAAACCTACAACAAGATCCCCTCCGTGTAGACCCGACGCGGCCGTTTCCCCCCTCCAGGTGCCGACGGCGGCGCCGTCCGTGAGGGGGGCCAAACCCCGGAGCCGCGTGCTGCCTCTTCAGATATGCCACCACACCTTACGGCATGTATGAGGGCCCTGTGCGATGCTCCGGTGGCATTGCTACTTCCACTCCCCCGCAGCGCGCCACCACCACTGCTGTCCCGCCAACCTTGCCCACGGGTGACCCTGTAGATTGATAACCCCTTTGGGCTCCTACCATAGGACGAAGTGTAGCACTCTGTACGGACACCAGGTGACTCTCTCCACCACAGGTTGTTGTACGGGGTCAGCCTATAGGAACACTTGGGAGCAACGATCCGGGCATCGACAACATACAACAGCAAGATCCAGGGGTGTCTGAACCGAGAGAATGCCGTTCCCCTCCAGGTTGCA